>CALNVZ010003425.1:21862046-21899541 GCA_940671915.1 Paracentrotus lividus | reverse complement strand
GCATCTACAATAACAAACCACTACATAAATAACTTCTAATTTTGCCTAAATTCTATAAATCCTACATGCATGATTGAAGAGGGTGATCTAACCTACATCTATGATTGAAGAGGGCAATCTACAAAGTGTCACTAGGCACTGCTGCACTAGCTTGAGCTAAAAAATAGCGCGCTAATTGGTGGATCGGGGAAAAAAACCTGAAAAAAGAAACCGGTCCTGCACTAGCTGAAGCTATTTCAAAATTTCGCATTTATGATCTGACGTGACCTTGAACAAAACAAGCCCGATGTGATTGCGCAACTGGTAACTACCGCTAGCGTATACACGCACAGCACTGCGCTAAATAGCGCGCCATTTCGTGCCAAAACCGCAAACCAGCTCGAGTTTTTTCAAAAAATCCTAAGATGACTCGGGCTGGGATTTCCTCCAAAATAGCGCGCTATTTGACCACAAAGTCCGATCTGCTCTGATCAGGCTAGTTCATCAGATCACAAATAGCGCGCTATTTAAAATAGCTCGAGCTAGTGCAGAATCGCCTGAAGTGATCCTTTATAGCCACTGAAAACTCGGACATGTCATTCTCCCATTGTGCATTATCAGATAGATAATGTACTTCCATTAAAACAATAAATTCATTGCTTTCCTTGATTGTTGATCAGTGGATATTTTTAAAATAGGGATAGTTAATCCACAAATTAACAAATTCAAAGTTGAAAACAAAAATAGTAGTAGTGAGAAAATAAATCTGTGAAAATGGGACATCCACAAATGTTTATTTACCAAGTTTAAAATATGTAATATTATATATATATATGTGCTATGGAAAAGGTAGTTAAAGGAGAGGGTCTGACTTGTTTGACTAGTCAACATGCTTCTCACATACCCCCCCCCCCTCCCCCACTCCATATCATGGGTTTACATCTCGAACTCTTTTTAATTATAATAAAACAAAAACAGGGCGAGGGAATAATTAATAAATCAGTTAAATCGCTCAGTCTTTGCATTTTTAACCTGTCACAGGGGCAACTCTTGTCAACAATTTAGATAATAGTGTATACAAGCTGATGTAACTCCAATTTTATATTGATTTTTACCTGTATACATTTTTTTCCACAACTGAACTGAAGCAACCTAGTGCAACATAATAAGTCTTGAATGTTGTTTTGTTAAAGGGATTGAATAACTTTGTAGAGGTTCGCAAAAATCTGAGTTCCAGGGGCCTACACACTGTCAAAGTATGTAATAATAATGAAGGGGAAACCCTGGAAAATTAATTTCCTTAGCATCATTAGATGCTTCACAACAATAAGTAAAAACATGATTAATTTGCCTCCAAAGACTACAATGTTAATTTAACTATGGTTGATATTCACTCATCAAAAATATTGGCACTTAAACAACTGATTAGCTTCAAATTCTCACATGATTCCTGTCTGACCCAAAGGTTTGCAATTATGATTACAGAATTTGCAATAAGAGTATTTTTTAGATCCTGAAAGAAGTACAATCCATTTAATCTCTTTCAGCCTTAGCAAACAATGAAGAAAAAAAAAAGGATGAGATAAAATTTCAAGAATTGTTAATTTTACAGAAAAGAAGTGGTTTCACAAGAGCATTCTACAATATGTAAAATAAGCAAATCCCACCTGCGTTCATGTAAGAAAAACATTTTTCATACTAGCATCATCAAAAGCATATTAAGAAGACAGTCCTAACGGTATCAAAAAGAAGGTTAAAAATAATTGACATTTGCAGTATATGTAAATCTGACTTGTCTGATACTAAGAAGTTTTATAATGTAAGGGTAACTAATAATTATCTATGATCTTGTGCAATATATATAGGGCTTCCATATATTCTAAATCAGTTCTCATTCAAAACTAAAACAAGATTTACTTCATCATCGATCATGCATGCGGTTAATGGTATGGTTGCCAATCTCACTGCATGTTTTGGGTTCCTGTATTCAATTCCATTATTCAATTTTTCTTCAATGTCTTTTATTGCCATGCATTGGCTCTATTTCGGGTAGACTTATCACATATTTTCTGTACTCTATTCCCATGTCAAAATAAGGGAACATAGACTCATTAAAGGGGGGATTTCATGGGGCGTGTGAACGATTTGCCAAAGACAGATTGTCGAAGTCCAACAGCGTTTTTTTTTTTTATGCAGCAAAAGCTTTATAATACGGCAAAAGCTTGTATTGCATGAAACAAAAATAAATCATTTGCGTGCACCAGGAAAACCCCCTTTAACAATTATAAAAAAAAAAAAGTGGAGCTCTCATTTATGTCAGAAACCCCTGGCATGTATACATTGACTTCATTTATTAGCATAGGTTTATTACTTTTATACTTTCCCTAGGTTTTTGCCACCTTCCTAAACATTGAAATATTGCAAGAACTAACAAGTTACATAATTTATGAAGGGTTCATTATAACTATGTCTCATACAAAGACAATTTCAATTTGTTTTCATTTAGAACTGTGTTGATGACAGAAAGATGAAATAAAACCAAATTAAATATACTGAATATATAAAATAATAAAAGTCGATGAAAAGCCATTAACAATTTTTTACAACAAATACTAAGAAATCTGCTTAGTAAATTGGACAATCACATATCTAATTTGTTGAAATTTATAACACATAAAATAACATGTACAAAACATTGTTGTTGTTTTTTTTACGACTGTATAAAAGAAATTAATACAACCATTACTTGGTAACATGACAAATATATACAACATTAAGGAAAACATGAAGCTATTAGAATGAAGTTTTATGGAACCTTTTCCACTAAAAGCTGTAATTAAAGTGCTGATTTACACATTGCTTCAACACTATTGCATGTAATTCATACAACCTATATGTATGGTCTTAGTAGTGGAGGCCTAAGCCTAACTATTGATGTTGTTTTTTTAGTCATTTGAGACTAAAGAATTATTTCAAAATCCTGATTACTGGTTCAGGATAATTTTTTCAAAAACTACAAATTGAGAAAATTTGACTGAACTTTTTCTTTTTTCAACCAATTCTGATTTTGGACTGGTATCTCATTAAAAAAAAAAGTTTTAAAAGCAACTTCTCATGCAAGATCCCAAGAACATGTAATGGCAAGAAAGAGGGAGGAATTAAAAAAAACCCCACTAATTTACAAAATATGGCTACCCATAAAAAAAATCATCATATACAAATTAAACATACGTTTTTACATTTTTGCTCAATATCAATAATTTCTGTGGTACCTAAATTGTACATGTATGTTGATTGTAGCAGAATGATTAAAAGAATGGCGAGAAATGGATATCATTAAATACAAATTAAATTTTTACATTCATCAAAAAACCAAAATCACCTTTGACATTTAACACAAATAAGGAACAAAGGAGAAAAGGAAATACTGATAACAAATTACCAGAATAAATTAGTTAAAGAATGTCTGTAAAGCTTTGCATATTACCATTATGATAAAATAGGAACCAAGTATTTTTTACAGCTACCATGATAACACTAACTAATATGTCTTTCATAAAATGTCTGCAATTCTTCATCATTCCCATTCCTTATTCTATAACAAATTAAAAGGCAGTCTTTTCTACATGGCAATACAATTCATTTACACCAGACTCATTGGCCCGAATTCACAAAGGTGGATTCTGCAAAATCCATGGTTTCAACCCTGGGTTTAACCTAGGGTTGGACCTAGGATTTTCAATTTGGTATTCACAAAGGTGGACTTGACTGAATCCACAGATCCACAGCGTCATAATACGTCATAATTTGAGTCACTGTTGGTGAATCATAAACTGGTGGATCCGTGGAGCCGTCGATTAAAAAACTCTTAACAAACCAGGGTCAATTCAACTGATGAACATTTTACTTTTATGATTACAAACTGTAATGGTGGTATCTCACCTCTTTGAGTTCAGTTTGCTACTCTGTCTTGAGTCTCTGCGACGTCTCGTGAGTCACGAGAAAATCTAACATGAAAACAGAGATGCCAACACTACGGAATAATTATAACATTAAAAATTAGAATGCGAATAATGCAAATAGTTAAAACAGCTGAAACAATTGTCTTGTTAACAAGAAAAAGAAAACTATTGATTTGAACGCATTCCCAAAATTGAATGACGGAGCAAAATTTTATTATTCATGCTTTCTCTCGTGAGAAGTCATTTGTCTTAGCTTTTCTAACTATTTGCGTTATTCCCGTTCTAATTTCTAATGTTATAATTATTCCGTAGTGTTGGCGTCTCTGTGATGATATTCATGATATCTTTCCCATCTCGGAGACATCTCTGAGACGTCTTCACAGGTGAGATACTACCTTAAGACCGTGGTTTTATTCTGAGAAGGCTGGAAACATTGACATATCCTGGAATTCTTCCACCTGCTGGTTGACGGGATACCCGGTAGTGGTAGGTTGCCCCTCTAGCATTCGATAGATGTCTGCAGTAAACTCCTCCTGGACAGGTTGGGCCTGCCCCCCTGCACTGGGGTTCTCACCTGTGGCTGGGGCACTGCTGGTTGCTTGCTGCCACTGTTGCTGTGATTGTTGTTGTGGCTGTTGTTGCTGCCACATGCCATGGTCTCTTCTTCCCATGGACGAGTCATCGCCGCGTCCGCTGTATGCCATCTGACTAGTCTGGGAACCTAGTAAGGGTTATATAGAGAGGATGAAGAGCAAGGGGTTGCTTTCATTAACTAAATCTCAAAATATATGGAAACCCTTTACTAGTACATTAATTTGAACCTTAAAAGTGTCAGCACACATGTATGCCAGTGCAAACAGTTTAATAGTCTTAGGCACTTTTCACTCTGTAAGTTAATTTTTGATAGTTTCATAGCTTTTACATATTTTTCATGAATCCAACTTTAACAGGTTCTCATTACAAGACTTCCAGACGATCTTTCACATCAATATCTTGTTACAATGTTTTTGTCTAGTCTCATAAACTACATGTAACTTTACAGACTCTTAACTCTTAACGTGCCATATTAATTTACAGCCAAAAAAGTAGACTTTCTTTTAAAATCTTTTAAAATGGTATGAAATATTCTTGCTTGGTGTAAATGACTGAAAATCGATTCACAGACACAATACAATGAACTGTGCGATTTGCAAAGCCTATACTGCAATCAATCAAGAGAAAATGAATTATTACGATTGTATAGATAATAAGTACAATTGCACGAAAACATGTCCGTGGCACGCTAAGGGTTAATAATGTCACACAAGGGGGGGGGGGGGCATGGATGTCTATTATGTTGTGTCAAAAAGCTATGCTGTCTTACACAGACTTAGTTCAAGTCTTATTATTATAAAGATGTCACAAGCAAATATCACCACACAGTTGACCTTCAAACTACTTAAACTCAAACATACGCACCTTGCAAGGTCTTGTCCTGTTGGTAACCAAAGCTGCGTCCTGCCCCAGACTGTAACTGGGTATATGATGGTGTTGGTGATGATGTCATTGCTGCACTAGCCCTGGGAGTGAAGGGTACTCCTGATTGGCTGCTTACTGGCAAAGCACTCTGGGTATTCTGATTTTAAAAGCAAAGGTGGATGAATTTAAAAGAGAAATAGGAAAGAGGAAGATATATGTACTATATAAAAACCCATATCACTCAATTTTACGAAAAGGATTGAAAAAACGAACCTTCATTTGAGAGGAATATTGAGATGCAGACCAGCTGGTCTGTCCAGAACCATATGCCTTCCCTGAGTCTTCCATCACTCCACTAGTGCTTGCCCCTCCTAATGAACTCTTGGCACCCCCGCTCTCCTCCCCTGCTCCGCTACGCCCATACAGCTGGGGCCCCCTCTGGTGGTAGCCGCTCGATGGGAAACCAGATGTGCCCGGGACATGACTGCTCCGCCCTGCCTTATCTGCTCCTAGGATACCCTGCTGTGGGGTTTGCTGGGTAGCAAGGAGGCCCGTACCCCCTCCAAACATACCCCCTGTTGAGGATGGCTCCTGGCTCATGCGTATCCCGGTCATAGAGGTGTCTGCCTTGGTGTTGGTGCTGGGTTTGTCAGCTTGAACTGGTAGGCGGTCTGTCAGGGTGTCAGTTGGAGCTGTTGCAGCGGTAGGGTAGGCATCGTAAGCTGTCATAGTGGCTACGGGTTCACCAGGTGCCTTCAGCTTGGTACTCACTGTACCATCCATCTCCTGACCTGCATGAGGCTGCTGAATATTCCTGAAGGACAGTAAATCAAATATAGAGTAATCACAAGGAAGTCATGACTTAGTAGATAGTTCAGTGGCCTTGTAACAGGAAAGTTCTGACCCTTTTACCATAGACTCACAGCAAAAGTTAAATCAAGCAATAAAGCTGTCACCCATTAAAAAAAGGTAGAAATTTTAAACTTGTTTTATCCAACTTGTCAGATTATTGTGGGATAGCCGTTAGTTTTTAATGTATTTTTTTGTTCAGTCTATTGTTGGTCTGATCTGTCACTTGTCTGAGGTATGGCTGTTGCTGCTGATAGATAAATATATACAAGGCAGGTGAAGCACATATGATTAAAAACAAGACAAATCCTCGACCACGCGAGGTCGAAATATATGCCTCCGCCATTGCCAGATCGAGATATACGGCACAATCATCTATTCATTTTCCTTTATACAAAGACATCTATGACATTGACCTTTGATCTTGTGACCCCGAAACTTAATCAGATCATTGTCCCTCCCAAATTTTGACCCCTGTGACCCTTGACCTTTATACTTCACAATCTAATCAGATCATCTTCCTATGGTGATACACACTATCCCCAAATTTAAAGTTGATATCTCAAGTGGTTCTTGAGATATCAAACGGGACGTACGGACAACTTGAAAACATTATGAAACCGGCACCATCTTCGGTGGCGGTGGTATAAACAAATCGATGTGATCCATATCGTCATGTTAGCATGCTTGAGAGTAGTTTCCACTAGAGGTGTGAATTAAGTTGGAAAACACTCTGTCCATCAGATGAGATATTGAATGGAGAATTCCTTTTTTTGGAGGGTCACGGTTCAGGAACATTAAAACAATTCAATAGGATGTGAACCCATTGTTTCACACCTGTAGGTCCACAATCAGTATGGGAGTAAAGGTCATGGGTCATGGAAGTTCACATATTTTTCCTTCCAGCCACATGTGGCGCCAATAAACGGAAGAAACAAACAAACAAACAAATGAGAGAAATGTTTCTTACTTGATAGCTGTGTTGGTGCAAACAATGTACTCCACTTCGTCAGTGTAAGGGTTCTGAAAGCTGAAGCAGCTGGTCCGAAGCCACACCCAGTCACGACTCTTAGCTTGGAACCGATACATCAGCGACAACATCTGACCTTTCAACTTGACAGCTACATGGAACAAGGAGAATGCAAGTACAAAAGGTATTTGTTGAGTCTAAATGGGTACTTATTTTATAAAATGCACACATCTTATAACTTTGAAAGGAGAGTTCTAAACAGAGCATTTAAAGTAGTTCACTGCATCTCTGAAGATGTCAAACATCTCTTTTCATTTCTGAGGAGAAGAAACTGCAGTAGGGTTTCCTCCAATTATAATGACTATTGATACTACAAGACAATTCTCCACATGTTAAAATTTCTTATACCTAGGTAATTGGCTTTTTCTTGAGCACCTCGTTATATCGGAAGTGAACAATAACAATTGATTGTAATATGTGACTCATCATATCAAAATCAGACACAAGTCGCCATAAAAGAGTCAAAGACTCCAACAAAACAATCCATTTTTAAAAGCTTTCCCCTAATCATTTCTACTCATCTTTTTTTACAGAGCATACAAGAAACATTGAAAATTCAGAAAAACAAAAAATGTTTCCCTCCAAATAAGACAATTTTTATTATTTTGCTGATTTCCTTGACACTGTGCTGAATTTGCTCGGCGACTTGTGTCTGATTTTGATGTGATGCATCACATATGTTGAAACCCTGCAAGAAACGTACCTTGCTCAAAGCTGTCTTTGAGATGGCTTTGGTCTTCATGATGATAGAATTCAAAACTTGACTTGCCAAGAAGCTCCTGAGGTTGATAACCAAGTACTCCAGTCACTCTGTGCAAATATAGAAAAGGTTCTTCCATGATCTTACTACTCCTAGATCATTATTCACACTTCTCTTTAATAATAAACATACAATTTGTGGTATGCATTGCTTTTGATAGGATTTTACTATAGACATATTTACTTTTGAATTGAACTTAATTCAATTAAATACTCATTTCCTCTGTTTGCAAATAATAAAATAAGTTATTATAATCACGTAACAATAAAGGAAAATATCATAATATAATAATAAGAAAATGCGTGAGCAAAATTCTTGTAAAAGAAATTAATTGCTTTTATACAGGACACAATGGGGCATATGAATGAAAAAAATTAGTTACTGGTATCAACTTTCATCTAGTCACTGCTTATTGCAAAGTCACATAATGACATATTTCCTCAAATGAAGGCACCTGCAACTATATCTGGCAATCCTTTGATCAAGTTCTTACAGCATTGACAAAACAATCAATGGTCTATTCATCAAGCATGCTCGAGAAGAGTTCACAAGATTTTACAATTTAATCAATACAATTCCTCCATTTTGTTCTGCAAAGGTTGACTTTGCTTCTAATTCAAGCTAGCAACATGGATTCTACCGTTGGAGACAAATGAATAAATTACTTGTCTATTTAACATCCCAACGGCGTAAATTCCTTTTAACGAATGAATATTATTCATGCTATTGTGCAAACATGGATTTGAGTATTTTGTCTGAGACATGCTTTAACTTTGAAAAAGAATGTTTAAACATAGTTTTGTTAAATTCCTTGTATTTACTACCTGAGAATCATTTCTTTAAGGAAAAAAATACTCAAGAATTCAGAGAAAATATCCAGTCTTCAATGGAAGGTAAAATTGTAAGCTCTTCTTTATAGGGTAGCTTCGTTAATTCAATCAAATTAACGGTGCGCAAGAAGGATATGATCTTTCCAAGGTAGTTACTACTAAGAGATTGTTTGGAGAATCTCAATATCGAGCGCTTCATATATTTAAGGAACTGCTTACTAAAGTAAGCAGTTACTAATTTTTGAATTATTTCTTTATTTTATTAAGTGATTACCATCAAGTTGAAAGTGCACAGATAAGTTTATTTCAACTTTTTTCCCCTTTTAACTGTACAATGGTGACTACCCGGGCAAAACTATCTTGGACCAAATGGTGTAACACCAAGTTGACATTAGACAAAATGGAAATCAGACAAAATGGGAATTAAACATAAAGGGGAATTGGACAAAATGGTAAAGATGCGGAGTGTTAATCTGACCAAGAAAAAGTAATTAGACAGACTGGTTGGAGACAAGATGGAATTAGACCATGTGGGATGAGACCAAAAAGGCATTAGTCAAAGTTGCAATTTACCATGTAAAGTACAGCAAAGGGCTAGCCTGGTGTACTTGAAGTGGTACCACAGAAAAGACTGCAAGAAATATTTAGGATTGAGGGGTGCAATTATATCAATGCAGATATTGCTTCCTTTTTTTTTATCACACAGTGATAAATTAGGGGCAGTTATATAAAAAAAAACTTACAAACTTCAGGCTCACACAACTCACCTCTGATCCACAAAAGTGAATTTTCCATCAATGCTATGCCGAGAGATGAACTCATTAGGTGTGCCTGCCCCGCCAAGGTCAGCACAGTTTGGTGTACTGGTGACCTGAAGACGACCTATAGCTACAAGGCAGTAATGATTTGAACTCTGACCTTCATTGTCACCATCTTGCTGCTCCATTACGGGAACCATACCTGAGTGAAAAGAAATTTGATCCGGAAATTTTCAAGAAATGAATCTGTCATGCTCACCAAATTTTCCAATGTATGAACTGCATCTTCTTTCTGTCATCAAAAGTAAAAAATGAAGGGCGTTTTCCGCAGCATGAAACTTTTGTGAATTGCCAAAAATTACTTTATTGATCAATTAATTTTGCAGCATTGAACTTTCCTGAATCTCGACCACTCACAAATTTTGCAAAGATTTCATGAACAAAAAATTTCTGGTTTTATAGCATCAATTTTGTGAACCTGATGAAGACAAAGCCAGAGTATACTCAACCGGGGTCAATGAGAAATATGTATAATAATAGCAAATTGGTGAATTGCCAATTGGTCCAAACTAACTAATGCCCGTTTGATCTCATAGCACTTAGTCTAACTTAATTTTGTCTACAAGAAGTTCATCTTAATATGTGTCGGTCTAATTGCCAATTCGCCTATTTACCATTTTGCCTAATTCTCATTTGGTCTAATGTCCACTTGGTCTTACACCACTTGGTCATTTCCAGCAACAATGGGTAATAGACAAAATATTTATTTTGGCATTAGACCAAAATGTAATTAGACCATTTGGCTATTAGACAAATTGGCAATTAGACCAAGTGGTCATTAGACCCAGCGAGATTTAGACCAAATGAAACTTAGACCAAATTGATAGTAGACTAAATGGGTTTAGCCCATTTGGTATTAGACAATCCGATAAATTGGGTCAATTGCTGTTAGACGAAGTGGATATAAACTAGCAAAATCAGCTGGTCTTCAACAGGTTAAAATATAATTTGACAGTTATTATTATTTTTAGTTTTCAAACATTCAGTATAAATTTTTTTTAAATTCTGTGGCACTTTTTTTTCTTTTTTAACCACACCACGAGACAAGTTGAGTATATGAGTTGCAAGTCAAATTCAATTCAATTAAAGACCGTTGACGGAGTAAATACAATCTTACATCGATTGAAAGCTAAGTAGGCTTATAACATAAATACCCCCAAAATAAATTAAATTTTCATAACAGTATTCATAAAAAGATGATCGAACCTCAACCAGGCCATCCCTCCCAAGTACTCGTAAAAGTACCCCTATTATATATTGCGGCTGATGACGTCAAAGAAGTTTAAGGGAATGCTACTGCCAGGCATGATTGGGTTTCGCCTTTAGAAAACACGTTTGTATTGCTATGTCAGAACAATAGAATTCTAGCACACATGGGGTCTATTGTTCTGACATAGCAATACAAACTTGTTTTCTAAAGCCGAAACCCTATCATGCCTGGCAGCAGCATTCCCTTAAACTTCTTTGACGTCATCAGCCGCATTATATAATAGGGGTACTTTTACGAGTACTTGGGAGGGATGGCCTGGTTGAGGTTCGATCACCTTTTTAATGAAATACTTTCTAAATGGAAGATAAAAATGCTTAAATTGGGAATTGTTGTATTAGGAAGAAATATTAGCTTTCGTTTTATATGTAATTTTGGTTTTCATTTCTCGGTCCGGTCTGGGACTTTAAACTTATTTATTCGCCCATGTCAAAAAACATGGAAATTTTATATGAGATTTTTTTAACAGCTTACAGTTACAATCGATTTTTGACATGGGCGAATGTAATTTGTGTAATACATACCAGCAGAAGGAGGCCAGTTCTTGATGTAGCCTGTGCAGTGGACTACAGCATACTGTTCTGTATCCTTAGGTGATCCTAGGCTACTCCTGTTCCTCAGATGGCAGAAGCGGCTCATTGTCATGGGGTCAACCTGGGCATTGCCATATTTCATGCGGCAGATGAAGCCTCGCCTTGATCCCATGCAGAACCTCATCGAAGCTATAAACATAGACAAAATCATTAATCTATCTACAAAATTAGATATTTGAGCATTGATAGTACTATTGACAATATCTGGTGTTTAGTAGGTCATAAAACTCCAATATTACTCTGACTTCAGTAGCAAGGCAACTTCCGTTGCAAGACATGTCATTCTAGGGCTTTCTCGCTATCAGTTACCTATTTATTTCATCCAAGTAGAAAGTGGCGAAGGGGCAGATTAAATCAGACATCAGAGACTCAACAGGGATTTATACTTTGTCAATAGGTCTATGATTTGGGATCACTCAAATATGAGATTTCTTTTAAACCCAACTATTGAAGAAGTAACAGTAAAAGACATAAGCAAACAGTAACAAACATTACAGGCAATGCGTGTCTGATATCTTCAGCCTGACAATATGTCATTATTAATCCTCTTGATTTCAAACTTTTGACAATTTGTTTGTTGGTGTGAGGTAAGATAAGAGGAGAATTCAAGCAATCAGGAATAGCATACCGCTATACCATAACAGAGTATCAGGATTGAGGAAGACGTAACAAATGTGCAGGAGTACCTAAAATGCATACTTGTTGAAATCACAAGTTGCCTACATACCCATTTAACTATAATTATTGGGATCTATAACTGGTATACACACATGTACCTATCTAATACTAAAACTCTCATTGAGAAAAGATATATCACATTTTTAGATGCATTTACACAACGCTCGGCACTAACATGTGCCCGGGCGCCCGGGGCAACTAGATTGGGCTATCGGGCAACCAAATCCAGAAAAAATGAACAAAGTAGTTGCCCGACTGGGCGCCCACATTTTGGGGAAAATATTTCTTGTATAAAGAAAAATTCAGGTTGTATATTTAACTTGTAATCATATCCCATCGAAGCTCACACTTCCCTGGTTTGAGGATTGAATGCATGCAGCAAAGCATGGTCATGCTGTGTACTGCATTGAGTGTGCATGTAAACTAGTATGCTACGTAAATGTACATGTGGGTGGATGTGTGTGTGTTGCAATAAAAGGCGCATTTGAAGTGATGTGTTGAGATGTAAAGAGAAAGAGAGAGATAGAGAGAATGGGGGGGGGCAGAGATATAAAGTTGATGGAAGAACATGATAACTAGAAAGTTGGAGACGGAAGAATAAAGTTTGGATCATATTTGATGAAGCAACAAAGTTTGTTATGGCTGGAGCAATCAAGCCAGTATCGCTAATTTTGCATTCCACTCTGTTTACTGGGTATAGTCTTGAGATCATACCACTTTGTCAGAAACATTATGAGTCTGATGGAGAAAATGTTTATAAAATGCGTGTTTCAAGCTGGAAAATAATGATTGAAAAAAAAGAGGGGGAAAATTAGTAAATGATAAGAATAAAGTAATGGACCCCCGCCAAAAAAAAAAAAAAATAATAAATAAATTAAAAAAAATAATTTATAATTTATTTTAAAAAATAATAATAAAAAAATTAATCAAGAAATTATTGAAGTAATTCTTTCAAATAATCTTGTTTTACATGAGAAACAACAAAACCATTGGCGCTGAAATGAAGATTAAAGAAAGGATCAAACAGGGAATACATCGGGACTCTATTTTCTACACTACAATTACAGGGTCTGCCATGCAGTAGACTACAAACATCGTAGTGTCATTGCGCAATAGCAATGCGATGCCGAGTCTATCTATTTTCAATTTTGAAAACTGCAGCAAAACTGCTCTTATCAGAGGTTTATGCTTTATTTTGGAGCTGTCTGAACCTGGTTTCTCAGGAAGTATATTATAGGGGTAATATTTTCTTGTGTGATTGTTATGTTTGATGCATAATTTGTTGTGAATTTGAGGTGATTGTGCGTTCTGTTTTGATCATCATGACCACCCGTCGTGGCTAGTGACTAGGCGGTAGCTTCGGGCATTTAAATACCCTCAACCTGGTATTGTTGTACATTTGTCAAGCGGTCAATTAACATCAAAATACGATGTTTTAACCTGAAAAAACCTATGAATATACTTCTTCCCCGAGCATTTCCAGTAACTTGGAACCTTGAAAAATAGAAGGTATGTAGTGTGATTTCACTCTTCACATTTTGACAAAATTTGTTAGAACTAGATCTAGAAAAAGTCTTTGCGACGCGTCGATCCAAGCCTATATCTCAAAACTGCACGCTTAACTTTTGACTTGTTTGTTAATGGCAAAAATATGCGGCGTATACCCCATATTATGGTGTTTTTAGTACTTTGTCTTTGTGTTTAAGTGGATTAATGATTTATTATTATGAACCTACACTTAATGAAACCACAAACCAGAAGAATGAGCCATAACCATGATAATGAGCTGTTTATGTGTGATTGGTGACTCAAACAAAGATCTTTGATTTTAATGGGTTTTTTTTCGGCAACCAGATTTTTTATTCGGGCAACCAATTTGGTGGGAAATGGATATCTGGTTGCCCGACAGGGCAACCACAAAAAAATGTTTAGTGTTGAGCGTTGATTTACATATAAAGCATGGAATACCCAAAACATACAATCCAATTGTTTCAATTTTAATATGGCAAAAAGTTGAGAGAGAAAGGAAAGTAGACAAAGAGATAGTGATATAGAGAGACAGAATAATGAGGGAAAGAGGGAGGGAAATAGAGATGGAGACAGAGAGGGGCAGATGGGGACACAGAATGGGGGGGAGAGAGAGAGAGAGAGAGAGAGAGAGAGAGAGAGAGAGAGAGAGAGAGTGGGCGCAGACAGGGACAGAGAATGGGAGAGAGACTGGGTGGGGCAGACATGGACACAGAATGGGAGAGAGACAGAATAGGGTGGACTGAGACACACGAAATGGGAGAGAGACAGAATAGGGTGGACTGAGAACACAGAATGGGAGAGAGACAGATTAGGGCAGACAGGGACACACGATTGGGAGAGAGACTGAGTAGGGCAGACAGGGACACAGAATGGAAGAGAGACAGAGTAGGGCAGACAGGGACACAGAATGGGAGAGAGACAGTGTAGGGCAGACAGGAGACACAGAATGGGAGAGAGACTGATTAGGGCAGACAGGGACACAGAATGGGAGAGAGACTGAGTAGGGCAGAAGGGACACACAGAATGGGAGAGAGACTTGAGTGGGCAGACAGGGACACAGAAAGGTAGAGAGACAGAATGGGGCAGACAGAAACACAGAATGGGAGAGAGACAGAATGGGGCAGACAGGGACACAGAATGGGAGAGAGAGACAGAGTGGGGCAGACAAGGACAAAAAGGAGAGAGAGACAGAATAGGGCAGACAGGGACACATAATGGGAAGAGAGAGAGAAAGTGGGGCAGACATGGACACAGAAAGGTAGAGAGACAGGAATGGGGCAGACAGGAACACAGAATGGGAGAGAGACAGAATGGGGCAGACAGGGAACACAGATGGGAGAGAGAGACAGAGTGGGGCAGACAAGGACACAAAAGAGAGAGAAGACAGAATAGGGCAGACAGGGACACATAATGGGAGAGAAAGAGAGAGAGAGAGAGAGAGAGAGTGGGGCAGACAGGGACACAGAAAGGTAGAGAGACAGAGTGGGACAGACAGGGACACAGGATGGGAGAGAGACTTGGAGAGAGACAGAGTGGGGCAACCAGAGACACAGAATGGGAGAGAAACAGAGTCAATACTTACACTGATGGCCTTCCTTCTTCACGGTTCCAGCTGTGAATATACATACACAATATGCAAACATTATTACAATGTGATGTGATCAAGGCCTAAAGTCACAATAATACTTTCACATGTAACAGTAAACAAATCACATTAATATGAACATGATATATTACATCATTTAGGTATATCAAAATGGACTGATTAGAAATAATTTCATCAATGGTATGTTTGACCGAGGTTGAAGCACATGTAGAATATCAGTCACTGCCACCCTAATCTCATAACAAAGCCATAAATGGATAGTTTAGATATTCTGAACTAAGAAAAAACACTTTCACTGCTAAAGATAGGTTACAAATTAATTTACAGTCAAGCTTTAGAAATCTTAGAAATGGCATAAAAGTTCGGAAGTGACCCCCACAAAAAAAGAAGGCATTTATCCCCCTTTTTGGGGGGAGGAGGGGGAGAAGGGGGTATTCTCTTATCTCCTGCTATGTTGCTTCAATTCCCTGAATCCAGAGCCAAGGCTAGCCTTGAAACAATGAGAAAATTAACAAATTTTGTGGAGATTGGGTGTATAAATATCATGGTCCCTAGCCATACAGCTACATGTGAGCCCTTGTGACGTATTATGTGTTGAACAAATAAATTAGGCAGACAAAATAATTGCTTGTATCTTGTTTCCAAAATGGCTCATTCAGGTAACAATATGCTTTATCTTAACTTTTAAAAACTTTGACTTGTAATGTTTATTTATTTCCTAGTTTTAAGCTGGTGATTAGCAAGTTGTAACCATGTTCTACATGGTAACAATGACATTTCTGGCCACCACTAACATTGCATTTTGTTTCAAAAGACATGATTATAGACTGGAATATTGTATGTTCACCAATAAAATGCGCATTAAGGAATATTGATTGCATATCTCTCTTCTTCTCAGAGAGTTATAATCACACTTACTCTTAAGATCCAGTATGCGCCCACTGTTATGTGGCTCTGAGGTTGAAAGCTGTTCCCGGACTTTGTCTGCATCATCGGTGTGAACAAGGTCATAGATAGATCCTCCTATCCAATCATTCTAAAGGTAAATAACAATTGTTCTTTATGAAGCACTTTCAAATATTTATTTGATGAGAAGGCTAATACAAAAATCAATCACTAAAGGTGATTGGTACACTGCCCCCATGTGTTTGAGACATCGCGATCAATAAAAACATGCAATATGACCTTTTGGCCCTTGATGACCTTTGATCTAACCATTCTCATCAATAAACAGTTTGTATATACCCACTGTTCATTTGTTTCAAATCTAAACTAATTTAACGCAGAAATATATCATTTGACCTCACCATCCTCATCAACAAACATGTGGTGTTACCTGTAACATTCCGTTACTATGGCAACACAGAATCTATCTTACCTGAGGTTGATTGAGCACTGGTGTGACGGAATCCGAGACATAGATGATCCTTCCACTTTCACATGATGTCACGAAGAGGAATCCATCTGCAGCCTGGAAAATTAACAAAAAGCGTTATTATTAGAAGATTGTTTAAAGTGATTAAAAACCAGAAGTATTTTCCATAGCTTTTGTATGTATAGTATTTTTGCATGTGACATTTTGTGTATCACAAAGGGGTGAAATGATCCCAGGACAAAAAGTAACTGTAAGGTGAGTAACCATGTTTCCTGTCTCCTGTATTAAAAAAAACAAACTATTTTTCGAAGAATATTTCTTTCACTAATAATTTGTCCCACTATTGCAACTGTACAAAGACTTTTCTGTAGCAATATCTTAATATCAGGACACTTCTAACTCTACCATCTTGTTATTTTATTGATTTCCAAAAAAATTAATGTAGGTAACCAACACATTTGGGTGTATACTACACAACACTGCAACTACTTTTCTCACTTTTGAAAACAATTTTGTTTACTGTACTCATAGAAACATTCATGGTACATTAATTTTTGCAGATTTCGTTCGAAGAGCGGCCGCCGCCAATTTAAATACCTGTGAACATATGGACATGCTCTCTTATGTATATATTGGGAAAGTTCAAATGCGTGCTTACGAACATGCAGCGCGAATTCAAGAACCTGTGAATATGATTTGAGGCTGCTCAGCGTGAAAAATTAATCATACAAAAATAACAGCAAGTATAATGTGCACACATGATAACGTTTATTGAATACATGATATTTAGAGCTCATGTTCCTTTATATGAGTAAATATGGAATTGACTTTAAATGGTTTGGTGCCTATCATTGCAACTAAGGTAGTGTCAGGGAAATCTCACATGCTTATAAATGCATACCAGTAGGATATTGTTCCTACATGTAATAGTTCACCTAAGCTATCTACACTCTCCTATCACTAGTATTGCAACATAGCTAAAATGCATGCATTTTTTCAAAATTACAAGTATTTTTCAATATTATGTTGTCATATTTTATTCATGGCCAGAGATTTGTCGATAATATTTGCATATTCTGAAAGAGGAGACTTGTCCCTTTCCATTCCTAAGAGTAGTACATACCCAGACAGGGGCATTTCTGAAACATGGGGGCAACAAAAGGATAAAGGCCCCCCCAAAAAAACATGAAATTGGGGGAGGTTGGGATTATCAGTAAATAAAATCATTTTGAATAATTTGGGAAACTGACCAGAAATATATAATATGAAAAAATGAGCAAAGAAAATGGGGTACCATCGGAAACATATTTCATATTTCTCTGAAAAAAATTTACAGGTTTGATTATACCTGTTTCAAATTAGTAAATAGTCATAAGGAACCACCACAAAGGCAAGTGAAAAAAAGACATCACACACAGAAGAAAAAATTCTTTAACGTTGTTGCTACAGAGGATGCATGCAAATATCAAAGGACATGAACATCCAGCAGAATGTAATGGAAATGTGAACATTTTGATTGCTATTGTAAACTACATTATATTTACTACAAAAACTTAGCTGTAATTTGGGAATTCGGTGGAATAAACTTGCACTAAATCGTCTGTGCAATATGGGATTTAATTTTTACTTGGCAATGACAGAAATGAATTCATCTTCTCCGGATGTTGCTCCTTTTATCTGCCATTGCAGTGCTACCTTTTTGGCCATTATCAATTTGCCACAAGGATAATGGAAACATGGAAACAGTTTGCTGAGAAATATGACTCCTCCTTTATTAAGAATTTTATTCACTGATAATCCCCACCTCTAAAAATGTCATTTTTAGGTGCCTTTGTTCATTTGTCGCCCCTTTGTTTAAAAATTGTCCGGGTCTGGTCATCTACTGCTCTCAGGAACAAAAAGGGACAAGTTTCCTCTTTCAGAATATGAAAAAATATTCAACAAATCTCTGGCCATGAATGAAATATGGCAACATATAACAGACTTGTAAATTTGGACAAAAATACACACATTTTAGCTATGGTTGCAATACTAGTGATTAGGGAATGCACCTATCTACTAGGTTGGCTAAACTGTAGTTATCAGTTATGGGTCGGATACTCAGCTATCAACTCAGTTACAGCTGGGATAATATTCTCAAATTCAATATAAAAAGCCTTGACACATCTATAGACAAGTGCATTGCGCTACACAAGAACCAGATTTCATGATAACTGATTATGGACTGGCACTAGTTGCCTTGACCGTTCTTACCTCTAGTATAAGATGTTTGAGCTCTTGGTCCGTCAAGAATGATGGTTTGTACGTACCCTCAGTGCTTGTGTTCCCTGTACCTGTACCAGATATACAACAAAAAAAATCTTTTGTGAAATGGTCACATGAAACCTGACACTGGCACTAGATAGTTAAGTACTGATTATTGTTCTGTACACCTTTCCACCAGCCAGATAAAGGCCATTTGCAAAAAGAAAAAGAAATGGAAACTCACATAGATTGATACTGAAGTCTTGCTCAATATTTGTAACCTCTTTTTTGTTTGTATTCATGATAGTTTGGTCTGCTTTGTTTTCATTGTGCGCTATGGAATTGAAGTTCTAGATACAAGTAGAAGGCACCATATTATACACATAGTGCATGCTCTGGAGTTGAATATACCGTAATATGTGCAGTCATAGATTTAGAATTTCTCAAGTGAATTATATGTCACCAAGGCAGTAGGCCGAGGTCATTTTATGATGTATTAGACGACAATAAGCATGCACTATGCATTATATAAGATAGGAAACTGATGAATCATCCAATCACAAAATCTTATTTGACAAGTTAGTTTTTAGAGTGCTACAATCAGCTAATTGACCAGAATTTTGTCCCATCATGCATTGCAATGAAAGACCTGTAAATGCAGGTATGAGATTTGAATTTGGACGCGAATTTTAATTCTAATTTTGATTCAAACAAACCTCTTAGAGACTTCATGTGTGAGACAGCCATGCGAAGGATAGTTAATTTATCTGGCTTGCGAGCGAGGGCGCTACATGATGGCACCATATCTGACAGCTCAGTGATGTAAGCAGTCATTTTATTCCTCCGTCTCCTCTCAATCTCACTGTGATTCTCTCTGCAAAACACAAAACCAAGGTGATAGACAAAATAAAAAGATAAGCTCAGGTCCAAATCAAATACCTTCAGGACTTTCAAGAAAGAATACTTATAATTCTATTCTCTACTCTCTATCTCGCCTATTATTTTATACTTTCTGTTACTCTTCATTTCCTATTCTACTCTCTCAAATAGTCCTTTTCAGGACTAACCCCATGGTAAACCTCTATACTCTATACTCTATACCTAACCCTATTTCTAGGGGGTTGTTGTCCTGGGGAGGGGGGGGGGGGTAATTGTTCAGTGGGTAGTTTTCCTGTTATGATATTTGACCCCTATTTTGCATACCGGTATATATCATGTTGGGTAATGGGACCTGGAGACTCGATACATGTAACTTGTTGTAATGATATCTTTATTTTATTGAGGAAAGAAACAATGCAATATTTTAGCACAATGCCCACCAATCTCTATGTGTGGATAATAACTACATGTACTGTAAATAACATGCATATTTAACATTTTTAACATGTTAAAATCTGGCATGAGTCTGAAAGGATAAGTATAATATTTGTAGCATCAATAATGTAACAATAATGTCTTTCTTGTGACATTATGTTTACCATCTACTTTTACAACACAATTTATTTATATGGCTTCACACAATCAACAATAAAAAACATGACGTGAGAACTTGAATCAGGACTGCTTTCTGGATTAAATTTTGAATTTTTTTATCCCTGAAATATGCACTCGGATAAGTTCAACATATCAGTAATTTCTATTTGAATTCCATGTATGGCATGATAGACAAGCTGACAAGGACATCAGAACTAGATCAAGAGTATTGAAAGTTTGGGATTTAATTCAAGCCAATCTTTGTCCACTCTTACCGAGCAAATTGTTCCTTGCTAGCCTTGTAATCATTAGTCCTAACAAAAAATACAAAATAAATGAGTAAAATGAATCTATTTAGGAATTTTGATATTTCTTAGTATATTGAAGACAAATTGGTGCAAGTCTCCTCTAAACTTTGTGAAATGCTTAGAAAGTTTTGTATTGAGTGCTTGAGAAATCTTATTTAGAATTAATACTAGCTGTTGTGTTATATTCGATATGACATAAAAGAAAACACTTTAGCCATAAATAATTACAATAACAATATTAATGATTAAAATATTCTGTTTCGATGGCATTGAGTTTTAATGCCCACTGTAATATTTTATCACCAGTTTTTAATAGATTTCTTGTGTGTGTGTGTGGGGGGGGTAGGGAGAGGGTGGTGCTGTGAGGTGAGATTTCCCAATGATGTCATTGATTAAATGGACCAAATGATATAAATGTTCATTTTCAAAGGTGAGTGATTAAAAAACGGTGCTTGAGTGACGCGACATATTTTGGACATGGGTTTTTGACCATTTCTGGTTATGGTTTCGTGCATGCCCAAGTAGATCTCCTAGGTTACTTAAGGACTGGTACGTTATATAAATAGTGCATGCTCTATCATGCAACATACAAGATTACAGTCTACCAACACCGCATCCGATAATAAGATGATATCAAAAATTTTATGAAAAATCTAGATAAATTTTTTTTCTGGATTTCGTGCAAGCAAATCGCAGTGGGATTTTGCAAGACTTTCGAGGGGTCAACAAACTCTTACGTCGAGCTCGATCTATACAAAACCTGCACACAATCGAATTGGGAAGTTTGTCACCGGACTTTGCTCTTGATTTCAGTATGTAACATGATTAACATCGTTTAGAGTTTGGTCTTTATAAATGGAGGTATTGTTTGGTGATATTTTGATCAATTCATTTTACTTTTTTTAACCTTATTTACATCCTCTTTGATCCTGACTGGTACCAAAATTGAAATTTGAAGTGGAGTCGATGATCGTATTGCTAAGATGTGAGCGGTGACAAAGAACTTTAAAAAATCTGGCAGGCAAGCTGTTTTCCTATGAAAAATATGAAATCTTTTTGACGTATTTGGGCAAAAATCTGTCGAATTCAGACTACACTACTGATGAGATTAAAGATGAAAGACAAACAAATGATGTGAAATACTTGATCCTACTCACCTTGAGAGCTTTGCTGATGTAGAGTCATCATCTTCTCCATCATCACTCCTGGGTAAAGAGAGTCAGAGATGGTAGAAATGAGAGGAGGAATCAACATAATAGCAATCTTCATTTTTTGTTGTTGAGGGATTTGAGTTCACCCAGGAATTTAATTAACAGGAAGTTAACAACAGACTGGACCTTACCAATGAGATTTTTGGTCTTTATTCTTCGCATTTTCGGTTTGAAATATTGATGATCAGTACTACTTGGCAAATCTACATATTTTCCCTGGTCATATGCAGTACTGCCAACCTAAAATCGTATTTTTGTCTTTTTCATTTGGATAAGGGGTACCAAACTCATTAAATGTCAATAATTATTCAGATCATAAAAATGTCAATCCCCATCCACCTGTCGACCTGAAAACCTTTTATTATTCAATTATTTTCAATAGAAAACAAGGTAAATATGCCAAACATTTTGACAAGTGTGTCATCCCTGCACCAAAGGCATTCGTTCTGGTAAATGAGGGACATAGACAATTCATTGAACAATTAAATGTTTTCTATGAAGACAGGTGCGATGTAGTATGGCATGATGGTGATGTGCATTCATAGATATCTATAGATCTTAGTACCCCCTTAAGAAGCGAAAAAGGATAGAAAAAGTACGGAATACGATTTTTTGTTGGCAGGTCTGCATATGTGATGCAACACATCAAAATGAGAGACAAGTCGCAGAGCAAATAGAGCAAAAGGTCAACAATACATGTCTAATTTTGGGGAAGGTATTTTTTTTATTTTCTGAATCGTCAATGTTTCATGTGTGCTCTAAAAGAAATTGAGCAAAAAAGATAAAGTGAAAGTAATAAAAAAGGGATTAATTTGCCAATATCTTTGACTCTTTTCTGGCGACTTGTCTCTCATTTTGATGTGATGCATCACATATGATTCATCTTCTCCATTCTTTCGGAAGATAACTTTTACAATATGATCATCGTAACATGTAGTATTGCCATACACAAATGCTCTGTATTTCAACATTTTTTAATACCAGTTCCCCTTTTCAATACTGAGAACAGTGTGGCGAATGTAAATTGAGGTACATAAATGTATGTCTTTATAAACAAGAAAAATAAGAAAAAATATGAATATACACACATCCATACAGTACATAAACAAAGAAATCTATGGTATCAACATTACAAAGCTAATTTAATTGTAGTACATCATGCACAACTCAGTGATCAATACATTTCAACCTTCCACAGGTAGTTTTCAAGTTTTCTCCAAGGATACTTTGAATCAACATGAATGTTCCCCTGTATGTATTTTTAGCATATGAATGGGTAACCTCTATGGGTGGATTAGCCCTTTAAAGTTAATTTCTATTCATGTCATGAGTGCCTGCTCTGTGAGCACAGCACAGCTCTGAGCTCATCGGTACGTGCTTGCGCATACAAGCAGCACGTTTTGCCTTTGTTTGCCCCCGTTGGCGCTGCCTAGCTATAGGGGAGCACTTCCCATTATGCTACAAAGAGATGGAGTTAATGGAAGGGAAGGAAGGCAGGCTGATGAAAGAGAGAGAGAAGGGGAGAAATAGGAGGAGCAGAAGCAGCATGTTATCACTACACTTCATTTTATGATTACATATTACCACCAAGTGCCATCATTTTTTACCAAGCGTTAATAAGTGGGAAATAAAAGTTCATTAATAAAACGGTTGCAAATTTATTTGTTTTTGAGTCTTGCCAGTAAACTGTATCATTTGACCTGAACTGACCTTTGACCTCACCATGTGACCTCCAACAGCACCACAACATGATTCTTCCAAAAATGTCCTAGTTCAAGTTAAATTTCCCAAATAATTATATTTCATTACTTTAAAACTATGCTCTTTAGAAGGGAAAAGGTATAAGCGTACAAGAGTCATGCATCCCCTACAAGTATACCTCAACACGAAAGTACCTTAACACGAATAAATATCAAAACAAGGCTACATGTACATGTATGCAAATCAATACCTGTGTTGATTTAAATTGTGCTACTTTGACATGAAAATAGGAAGGTCTTTGCAGATGTTTTAAATGCTTCTGAAAACAATATTTCAAATAATGAAAAAAAAATAATAAGATCATATTTATCCTAATGCTAAACTAAAAAAAATAAAAATAATGCCTAATGGCCTGCTTACAAAGCATGCACAGTCAGTGTTTTTAAGTTTGCCACAAGGAAAGGATGGAACTTCAGTACATGTTTAGGACATATTTATCCAAACATTTGTCTGACCTCCGTAATCCGCACAATGACAAGGTAAATGAGATTATAGAAAGAACATTGTTTGGGTATTAACCTTTCAGTAAAGGTGCTAAGATCAATACAATCCCTTTCTTATGTACATGTACATGTATTCTATACTGATAATAGTTTTGTTGTTGATATGATGTGAACTCTATACAACAACTATTTGTACATGTGTATGTATTCCCCATTCTGATCATCTACATGTACTCAAACTGCATCTAGACACGAGATAAACAGGCCTATGTACATATTAAATGTTTGAAGAGAGATGAAATAAAACTGTATAAATAAGTTGCAATAATATGTTGCCCTCTCGTCTATTATGTGCAGATTTAGGTACATGTAGATGTACATAATGAAGGTACATTACTTTTGTTTTTAATAATTGTAGCAGTGCAGTGACAGGCGAGCTTAGCTTTAAATTTTATTATAGGGCAAGCCCACTTTTTATATGTACATGTACATGTAGCACATCTTCTCATTACAGTATAAATGTGAATGTATTAAAAGGGCACTCAAAATCTCCAAGGCCAAACAGGGACCTTTGGAAGGGGCACCAAGCAATTACACTGTAGTTCTGGTAATGGAATTGACAGAATTCCGCAAACTTTGTTCTGAATGTTCAAAACTTCAAATAAATTACTTTGACAGAACATTATGCAAGGGCTGAGTAATGATCAAAGAAATAAAGATATATAGAGACAAGTACGGCCTATCATCATGTGCCCATTTACCAAATGGTATCTACATGTTCCACAAACCTAGTTTTAGCAAACTTGTTTACATTGTTCTGTTTGTAAAAACTATAACATTGCATGATAAACAAGTATTGATACAAATTGTTGTTAATAGAAAATCTACAATGATATATTGCAAAAATGCCCAAGTTTTAGGTACATACTAAATAAGAAATAAAGATGAACCATACCATTTTAGACCTGTATTAACACACTCCATACTTAAGTAAACAAAACATTGCTTATAACAACAACAAAAGAGTGAGAAAATTGTTTTTAAAAAAAAAATATATTTTTAGCCATTCCCAGCATGTACATTGTACAAATACATGTACATGAAGGCCTAGTACACACAGCCATGGAATCATACATTGTAGATGGCAAATGGAAACACGTGTGTGGTCAATGCAGCATAACAAATTTAATTTGGATTTATGATAATGAATTTGACTGCAATCCTATATAAAATGTATGAATAGGGATTACCCATGAGAGGTCATAGGCAAAAAAAAGCCACATCTGGGAGTGAAAAGGTACATGTATTATCTTGCAAGGAGGGATTTGGTTCACACAATTCAGCAATCTGTCAGTAAATTAGACAGTAATTGAAGTATTTCAATTTTTCAATTTCAATTTCAATTTTTTCAATTTCAATTTATTTATTATTCATCCATAAAAATATATATAAAACATGTTGACAATTATTCAACGAATCATAATAATGATAATAATAGAAGATATAGATGAAAGGATACCTTCAACAAAAAAAAAGCACGAAGCTTGTACAACAGAAGGCACCTGAACAAAATTAAATAATACATTCTTACTGATAACATAGTTAAACCAGTCACAAATACAAAGAATCACACACAAGCACACACCACACACACACACACACTACACCCTGCATACGCTTACAAAACCAAAAGTGCATTACGTAACACAATCTGTTAAAATTATTGATACGTATACATATTGATAAGTATTGATACAATGACAACCCAATCTTCATCTTCCTTTGTATTCTGTTTTTCAATTTTCTCCCTTTCTCCCTCACTCCAACACCCCCCCTCCATTATTTCTTTCTATTTCTCTATGACTATATCTCCCTCTTTTTCTATATTCTCTATATATAAACTTGTAAAGTTGCATGTAAAATTATTCAACCCCATAATAAATACTATGAGGTTATCATGAATTCTTACAATATTTCAGGTTGGTTCTTTATGGAATAAAACACACTAAAACTAGATTGTAGGCCTATATCAAATCACAGACAAATTAATAGTCTTTGATTTGATCAACAACATGAATCATGTCAATGTCATTTTCATATTTGCGAAAATTTCCACATCACAAAATACTCAACTTTTACAGTAGCTTGCCTTTATCTTAAATTGACATTGCTAATTTAGAAAGTGCTTTGATAAACAAAATTACAATTAAAATTTCCTCTATTGAACAGGGGTTGACAGCCAGATTCAATAATTCAATTTCAATTCTTGCAAAAATGAACAAAATCATTTGAAATATTAAGAATTGTGTATCAAATGAAAGGATATCATTTAATCTGTTTTTTTAATTATCAAGTCATGATCATCAAATCATTGCTTTTGTGATCATAGAATGTATTATATATTCATGAATGAACATGATTCCTAACACACATCAAAGGCTATTGTCTTGTCTTGTATTTGATATATTATGTAATTTGGTCAATGTTTCACTCCATAAAGAACTATAACTGAAAATTTGCTTAATTTTAAGTACACTGTATACTCAATATATTATAGAGGTTGAATAACTGTACATTAACCCTCTCTTTTATACACTGCATGCACAATAACCATGTACATACTGTGTTTACCCCATCAGTGATTAAGGTTTCTAATCACCTGCTTGAAGACAAGCTTAACCCTATTAGACCGGATTATTGAGTCATAATGCCCCACACGCTTCTATTAATTGGCTTAAAAAGCAAGTGCAATGCCATTTAAAGGGAACAATAGGTGGTAAGATAAGAAAGAAACAATCAGTACTTTAATACTAGATATAAGATATTTCTACATCCAGGGGCCCATAATAATAATAATAATATGGGCCCATAATAATAATAATAATATGGGCCCATAATAATAATAATATGGGCCCAGGTCTACAATTAAAATGAACCAATTATTTTTCAGATTTCACTTAATATGATGTGAAAAATAAACCCCATGCAACTGTAGATTTTCTTTATTAATCCCTATACAAGTGGGACCCATGGAAAAATCCACGGGTGTAGTCTAGCGCAGAGGGCGGATACGCTCTTTGAAAAATCTCCCTGCTAATAAGCTGTATTTAGCCATGCTTTTTCACATTCATTGCACTTTTAATGGTTCACTTTGGGCCAATTTCTTGGCTCGCGGCTCAGCTGAGAATAATACATAATTTGCATAACTACGTCACACAGTCATCACATATATTCATGAGACTGGTGAGCTCATTTCAGTTCCCCATTCATGCGTTGTCTAGTGCACATGTACTTAGGAGAATGGAGTATCAACTCACCACTCTATTTTCGGGGCCAGATCTCAACTACCGTTTTCCTCTTTGCAAATGCGTCAATTCCAAGACTGAACCACAACAAAAATACCCCCTAAAACTTGGTAATCAGATATTTGACGTCAACTGCATCATACTGGTGCAGCAAAGAAACCATCTGCGGTTTGGCCTGTCATTTCGGCAGGAATGGAAAAGAGCCGTGGCAACCCACACAAAAACTTGACTGATAAAATATTTCAAATACGACCTACGACACCATGAAAACAACCCATAGGCAACAATATGCGAAGCTAGCTCATGAATATGCTAATGCCTTATGGTATTCTTTAAGAAGATATTAGAGCAAAGGTTTTATAAATTATATTCATTTTATATCATATAAATGTTTTGAGAGACCTGTTGTATTCTTTTGGTCAGTGATTAGTGGTATTTTTCTTATATCTATTAAATATACTCTATTGATACAAAGCATTTAGCGAAACCCTTGGTGGGGGGGGGGGGGCTGAAGCCCCCTCAGGCTCCGCAACCCCTGCCAAACAACAACAGTAAAAGAGAGCACATGTCATACATGTATGTTCATTGATCGAGATACAATGAGGCAAACACATGTGCACTGTTATCATCTTAAAAGATTTATTTAACTGTGAAGTGGAAGTTGTGATGTAACTTACCCAGCCTTCCTTTTCCTTTGTTGTGGGGGAGGGGGTGGTTGCTGCATGACAAAGATTCCTGTAAAAAATGATAAGAAATAATAATGTACTGGTACAAGCAGTTAGACAGAGAAAATGATCCCTTATGCTTCTCACTATTCAGAAGGGTTTAAGGGGGCGTCCACTGGAGTAAAGACAAGACCAAGAAGGGTTAAAGATGAAAATTATGTAATTTCAGCAACATATTTATTAATTTATTGCCACTGATAGAAAGTGTCCCTTTCTTCAGGAAAAAAAATGCCCTCTATCCACTATGACCCCACTCTTAAATTAGTTTCCCTGCCTCTAGTTAACCTTTTACTAAAAGCAGTATTATCTTTTTCATTTATGTTTTTCAATAAATTTTCCATTCTGCTGAATAACTATTTTAATCTGTTTCAGGATATCTTCGGCAAATAACATCCAATGTTCAATGATGAAATATAATTATATTTTTTCAAACAAATGATATTCATTGTGAAATAATAATATTCATTGTCAGTGAATTATAGATTGTATTCTTATAACCTTTAGTGATAGATAAAAAGTTGCAAATTGATTCTGATTTGATTAAAATCAAATGAGAATCAAATTAAATATGATGTAAACTGAACTTCTTTTGTAACATTTAGATTTGATCTGATTTGAATTTGATTTGATTTATTTGTCAAGTATAAACAACATAGCTTGACGGGATGACCCATGAAAGCTCTAGAGCTTAATTCTAAAATCATATCAGTTTATTTGTAGAAAAGAAAAAGACTTTTGTTTCTTTTCCTCCTTTTTGGCATCTTTGGATACAAGTTAACTCTTTGACAATTTGTCGAAGAATGATGTCGTAAGCTATTTAGCAAACTGACTTATATAGACCCAAACCTGAATCCTTCTGTGTATTTTCTTATTGTTTGACTGCTCTCCGAATTCATTCCCTGGAGATTATGGAAGCTTTCGTTGAGGTAGAGGCTTTAAGGAGCGTTTCCGGACAGCTGGAATGTCTGCAGTATGTCTGCAGACAAGGCAACTAAGGTGTCATGCAGCTCATGTCTGCATCCATATTTAAGCCTCGACTAAAATTTTGACCCATACAATTATATCTCTTGAGACACGAGTTAGGTTTAAAGACAAGACAAAGCCAGTAAAAAGACGCATTCAATGTGCCTTCAACATAAGCGGATGGACCGCTGAATGGCTTAAAAATCCAGAAATTCACGTTCGGCATCTTGTCTTTGCCCAGTGGACGGGGAAGGGGAGGAGAGTAGGAGGAATGGAGGAGGAAGGGAAGAAGGGAGAAGGGGAATGGGTAGCGAAGGGGAGAGGAAAACGGAAGGTCGGAAAGGAGAGAAGGGGAGGAGAGTCGGAGGAATGGAGAAGGAAGGGAGGGGAATGGGGAGCAAAGGAGAAATCGGAAGGGGAGAAGGGAAGGTGGGGAAAGGGTGCAAAGAAGCAACAAGAAGGGGAGAAGGGGAGGTTGAGAAAGAGAAAAGGGAAATGGGGAGCGAAGGGGAGTGAAGGGGACAAGGGAGAGGAGAAGGGAGGGTGGAGAAGGAGGAAGGGAGGAGGGATGGTGGAAGGGAAGTTAAGGGGAGAGGGAAAGAGAGAACGGGAGGAGAGTAGGCAGGGAAGGAAGGTAATGGGGAACAAAGGAGAGAGAAAGGGAGAGGAGAAGTTGGGGAAGGTGGAATGGAGGAGGGAGACGAAAGTGCAGCATGCCAGACGTCAGAAGGCAAAATTTGCGGATAGGTGAAGGCAGCAAGAGAAACCCGCCGCTGAGAGCCTTAAGAAGGCTCAAACGTGCCCCTTCAGCGACTGAGGAAAGCGAGTGGGGAAGGCCAACTTTCATCTACAAGCTTGCTACAAGTGGTTGGAGAGACAAATAAACCCTTCCAGCACAAGGAAGCGGATTGTTCGTCTTTGTTACCTTTGAAACTTGTCAGCAACAGAGCGTCACTAGACCAGCTGGTGAGCTATGAGACCAAGAAATGGCAAAGCACTATTACAGGACGCAAGGCTCACCTAAGCGAAAAGTAGCAGAGGGAGCAGGGTGGGTGGTCTAAGACACGATTAGCATGATGAGAATCCGGAGTACTCAAAAGAGGGCCCAGTTCATGAACATTGCAGGCTAGAAAGGGAATAGCCACCACCCACCTCCACTGCTACGACCCCCTTGCACCCCTGAGGGACCCAGAGGGGCAATCAAAGATTTTGGAATACCCTGTGATGTCTAAACCAGCCAGTTCGACACCATCGGATTTCCATGGCAGGGTTCAAGTTAAAACTTACGCCAGATGGGGCATGGCGATAGCTATCATACAGCTAAACAGTCTGCAGAAACGAAAGAAATGCCAAGCTGACTTTTGAAGGTATTTATCATTTTAAAAACTAAGATTTTGATAACTTTAAATAGTGTTTCTTTTTTTCCTGCTGTAAACGAACAGATGGTAATGTCCCAGGACTCTGACAATACATTGTATATACCAGCCACGAAACCACAGTTTGTTGGTTGATAGGACAACACCAGTTGATGTCCTTGTGGTTTAAATAGACGCTACCTTTATTTAAAACACGATTAGGCAATCAACATCAACTGGGACATAGGAGCCAGAAAATTCAATTGATTGTATGTGTTTTTTTATTTAGTTTGTACACGAAGGAGGCGCATGTGCAGCTAACATGTAGCAAGTAGTAAGCTATCTTGCATATATAACGATCCCTGCATGAACAAATCCACTTGCAGGGTTTGATACCAGACAAGATCACAGTTTTAGGGTTTTGAGGCTCCAAAACGGTGGGTGTGTTATGAACTCGCACCCAAATAGGTGGTGCTGTTACGCTTTCTGCTATTTTTCAGCTAATTTGTTGATATTTCCAAAGTAGAAAGTTCATTTGTTAAACAAATTTGATCTCATTTGAAGCTATGTTATGTGCTAGCCCCTGTGAAGTTTCATGTTAGGTCACATTCTGTGGAGTTACAATGGTTTAAGTAGGACAGTAGGTGGTGCCGGAAGCGGCGCGCCTGTACAAAGTCAATGGGAAATTTCACATTTGTTGGTGTGATTTGGGGAAAACTTGAATTTTCTCTTGCCAAATTTTGGCTTATACTGTAAATTGGTACCAAACTAAAGCTTAAACTGCTTTATGCATAGAATCACTGAACAATAGGTTTGATGTCACATAGACCCGGAAGACCAAATCATTATTTGACCTAAAGCATCGCTCCTGTACAAAGTCATTAGGAAGAGAGATATGCAGTACCGTTGGGGAAACTGCAATATCTCTGCAAATTTTAGCCTATTTTTGTAATTTTGCACCAAATTGAAGCTTATAACTGCTTTATACCATCATATCACTAACAATGTGGTTGATGTGCACAGTACTTGGAGGCTTCACCCCCTCACAGAATTTGAAAAATCTATATTTTCAGGGCTAAATTTCGGATCATTATTTTTCATTCGTAAATTGTAAACCATAATGAATTATACCTCATTTGAAAGGTCTGAATATTCTCTATCATAATATAATAATGTCATTACTATTTGGCTGATGATAGATGACTTGATGATAAAAAAATGAAAATTGAAAAAATATCAATATTTCCTGAAATTTTTCAGAATAACTTTTTAATCTTGCACCTGGTATACTTTTTCAATGCAGATTTAGATTCCTTGATTATTTTCCTTTCAGAAAATGTATAGTTTTGATATAGTAGGGTGTATACTTTTCGAGATACAGGTCTTTGAAGTGAAAAAAGTTCCATTTGTAGTCAAATTGGCATGTAACGCAAAAGGCGGCGAACTTATAACACACGGCCAAACGGTAAAAATGATAATGCTACTTTTTTCTTTTTTTTTGCGTGAGAAAGTGAGTGTGAGACGGACCCTAAATGTGTGATTCTCACGCAAAATGCGTCAAATATGATCACTGAAAAACGTATGGTAAGAGTGCCTATGTCTGCGCACCCACATAAATGCGCGAGTTTGATAGAACAAAACCCCCAACTCATAAGTAATATTAACCTTCAATCTTAACCTCAACAATCCATTTTGATACAAAAAGACTGTGAAAATAATTGATTAACAAATAACAATGGTTTTCAGCAAGTTTTATTTGTTTCCCTGAAAATTTCAACCATTCCCAAAATGTGATATTAAATCAAAAACTCATGTGTGCTTGATTTGCGTGCAAAATGAGTTAGTGCGTAGACATGGGCATTAACGTTAGACCTATCCTCCAATTCTGCCACACAAAATGACAAGCCTCTCTAAAAAAATCGTTAAAAAAAACATTGTTCTTGTAGACTAAATTATTTCTTTAAATTTTCTGCTTCATTGATCATATGAAGAATGCAATAAAATTGATGAATCTTAAAATAATATTTTACTTTGCATTGAAATTGAGGTCAAAATTTAGGTGCGCATACTTGAGTTTGAACACTGCAGTTTACACAGTGCTCGCAATGCCATGGTAGCCCTCTGTCTTCAGAGGGGTCCTAAAAAATGTATAGAGGTCTACCCAGTTATTGGGTGTCTGGACACTCAATTTTAACAAACCATTTGAAAAGGTTTGCAAGCAATGTATTTGTAGCTTTTTAGCACAAAATGTTAGAAAATATTGTGAAGAACAAAATATGATGAAAAGCAGAATTCAGTCTATATTTTTGGCTTAATCTTATGACAAAAAGCAGGCTTTAATTTCGTTAGGACCTAACGAAATTGAAGCCTGGTTTTTTGTCATAAGATTGAGCCAAAAATATAGACTGAATTCTGCTTTTCATCCATCAATATTTGTTCTTCACGTGGCACGTAGAAATGTTTACTCCATAATTTAATAATTTATGCACGACGCTCGAATGAACACGTTTAGCATATGAAATACACTACCATTGTGCCTTCCAATGAACAATAGTCACGATAAAATTTAGATTCGTCATTTATTTTTTTGGTAAGTCCTCATTTCTTTATACGTTTTCAAATGTTGGGCGCAGTCCTACAGTGGATTCGTTGAAGTTCCTTTTTATATTTCTCTTCTTTATTCTAAAAAATATTGAAAGAGTGGGTCTACGCTTAACCTTTTGTAAAGTCGAGTCTTGCAGTTTTTCTTGCGAAATGGGTCAACTTTGGTTATGATTGACAGCGCGCACAACAAAGCGGTCTTTATCGGGAACAGCTGAATCGCGTTGTTCAGTTACGGTCAACGCACTTCAGTCATCGCAACCAGGAGGCGGAGCTCCTCGCGATAGCTACCGGTAGCTAATCAGAGTGCCCAACAATCAATATGCATTGTTCTCTAGCTCTGCAAAAGCGAACTTGTAGACTTTTCTACGTGCATGTGGCCCGAAACCGTCATAAGTCTAACTTCATGAACATCCCATTGAAACGTGTGTTAATTCTACAACATGTGTCCCTATGGGTTATCCAAGAACTTAGACTTATGACGGTTTCGACGGAGAACGGAGGCCCAAGCCAGGCCAGGCAAGGTGTCTGGACCACCCCCCCCCCCCCCATCCTACAGCTTACGGCTTGATGAAGACAGATTCTAACGGTAGATCTAGAATAATATATACTATAGCAATCCAAGTATCCAATCAAAGATAAATGAATCAGAGCACAAACAGCCCAACAGGCTATATCCGCCAATTGTCTTTCCATCTCTGAGCTCTGCTCGCTCACTGTTGTGTACAAAGTGCGTGGAACGATGTCCTTCCGCACTGACGGAAATGAATCGGAGTGAATGGACTGGGACTTATAAATCAGATTATGCCGCACAAGAATCTCACCACACAAATGATTCAAATTTCGCACCCAAATTTCACCAGGAACAGATATTACTGGCCAGGCCATACTTAACTTAGACTACGTCATTTACATGACAAACTTATCTTCTCGGATGCCCTTCTTGAGATATTCTAAACACTCCCGATTAGTCTTTCCTTTCGCAAGAGTCGCTCATTTGTTCTACTGATACATTTACTAGAATCATAGTAGAATTATATTTGACTGCTATGTGCTGCAGTACATCAACTAAGTATTGAATGGAGTTTGTTGTTGAAGCCAGCTGAGCGCATTTCATTTACAGTAATTTCTTAAATGGTAGTTCGTAGGATATAAATCTGTTTTTGTAATGCTTGTTTATAACTACTGTCAGATATTGAAAGTTCACAAGTTCATTATGAACAATTAAATATACAAGAGAAAGTGGGGGGGGGGGGTCGGGGATGCGAGGACCTCCCCCCCCAAATAAGAGCAGGACCAAAACAAAAGGGAGGAGGGTGATAAAAACCCATTTTTCACTTCATAATATGCCTAAACATGTGCATATTACTGGGGGGGGGGGGGGGCGGGGAGGGGCACAGGGCCAGGCCTGATCCCGGGAGGCATGTAGGGGGGGGGGTACTGAAAGAGGAGAAAAATGGAAGAAAAGGAAAGAAAAACTTGGGGAAAGTACAAGAAAAAATAGACAGGAAAGAAAAACAGGGGAGAAAGGGGATCGACGAAGATTTAAAAAAAAAAAAAAAAAAGGAAAGAGCTAGAGTCGAAAGGGGAGAAAAAAAGAAGAGGCGAAAAAGAAAACTAGGGGAGGAGAAAAAAGGGCGCCAAAATTAAACTAAACATAAGGGCGCCAATTTTGAATCTTTAATTTAGGGGAGCGCAAAATTGACCTAAAACATATGGGCGCCCAATTCGATTTGAAATTTAGGGTGCTTTATTGATTCTTTAATTAGGGCGCCAAATTGATAATCTTTGATACCAAACTTATGGGATGCTAAATTGACGTGAAAACTAATGGCGCCAAAAGTTTATCCAAACATAGGGGCGCCAACTTATCTTCAAACCCAGGGGCATTCAATTTGACCTGAACAAGGGGGGGCCCAGTTCGACTTTAAATTCAGTAGGGCGCTAAGATTGACCTTAAACTTAGGGGCGCCGAAGTGGATTTGATAACATACGGGGACCAAATAGACCTAATCCTTAGGGCCCGCCAAACTGACCTTGAAACTATGGAGGAGCTAAAATTGACCTGAAAACTAAGGTTCGCCGGAATTTATTTAAGTTAAGAAGCGCAACTCCATAGGGATGGAACCGCGAATTGGCCTGAAACTTATGGGGCAACAAAATAACTCTGAATATAGGTCTCATACATAGAGCAAATTTTAAACTTCACGCTTTGTGGTCTGTATATATAGAGCAAAAAAATAGAACGCTGCCTATTTTTTCCCTTTTTTTTGTTCTTCAAGGAGCCATTACATCGCGTTTCTGAGGACGGCGGTAACAATCCCGGGAGTTGGGGGGGGGGCATGGGGGATAACATTCCACTTTCAAGGGGGGATGGCGGTGATACAAAATCCCCCGCTTTCCAAGAAGAGAAATGAGGGGAAATGCACTAGATAATTCTGTTTTTGGTGAAAGTTTTGCTTAAAAAGCGCCGTGTTGTTCCTTTAAAATCCAAAATTTCCGGTTCCGGTCGTAACGCGCCTTGCATATATCAAACAGTATAAGTATAAAAGTGGACCTAATTACACTCTGATGAGGGCAACTTTGGAAAGGGTGACGTCGCACATTTCAAATATGGTGTGGTTGTGTGCTAGGTGGGGATGGGGGGGGGGGGCTTGGGGCCTTGCCCCACAAAATTCACCAAAAAAAAAAGTTTTGCGGATCTGTTTCTAAAGCGCTTAACAAACATGTAAACAGTAGGCCCTATCTTCAAAATGGATACTAATACAGAGCGGATCTAGCAGGGGGGTGGGGGGGGTTGGCAACCCCCCCAAAAAAATCCGGCGGACCATTTTCTTTTTTTTTAAATCTTATTCTTTTTTAACTTGATAATTTTATTTATTTTATTATTGTATTTATTTTATTTATCTTATCATCTACATTATTTTTATTATTAATTATATTCTATTTTGGGGGAGAGAGAGGGGTGGGCGAAACAATAAGAAAGTACTTAGAAGTGCCCCTTTAATTTTATTCTCATATTATGATCTTTAAAACCCAATATTTTCGGCTCGCGCTTTCGGCGCTCGCGGTGATACTAAATCATAGCACAAATAACTTCAATTTTGAGTTCAAAAAATTTTCAGCTCGCGCTTCGCGCTCGAGATACTGTAATAGGGTTCACAATACACAATATATCTTTTAAAAAATTGAATTAATACGAAAAAAGTGCCCCTTTATTTATATTCAATTTCTTTTATAACCCAAAATGTCGGCTCGCCTTCCGCGCATCTGCTGCTCATCATAAATGCACAAAATAACTCCAAACTCTAAAATTGTTTAAATAATTCCTGTTTTAGTCAGTATAGGCCTATAAACGGGGCATTTCTAAAACTCGCGCCCGCTAAAAAACAAAAAAATAATACTAGAAAGTGCCCCTTTATTTATTTCATATATCTTTTAAAACCCAATATTTTCGGCCTCGCGCTCGCGCTGCGCTGATACTAATCATAATGTCACAAATAACTTCATTTTGAGTCAAAATTTGTCAGCTCGCGGCTTCGCGCTCGCCAGATACTTAATAGGGTCTACAATACACAATTATCTTTTAAAAATTAATTAATACAAAAAAGTGCCCTTTATTCATCATATATCTTTATATAACCAAATTTCGACTCGCGACTTCGCGCTCGCTGCTTCATAATGCAACAAAATAACTCCAACTCTAAAATGTAAATAATCCTCGTTTTAGGTCAGTATAGGCCTATAATCGGGGATTGTCTAAAACTCGCGCTCCGCTCGCAAGATTTTTTTTTCATCCCCTCAACCCCCCCCCCTTGGAAAAAAACCTAGATCCGCCCCTGAAATACATTGGCTGCCGATCCGGGGGAGGGGAGAGAGCGTCCCCATCGATTTTTAGAGCTTACTGCGGCTTCGCGCTCGCATTAGTTCATTATTTTCATTAGTTTCTGCAAATGGCGAAGATAGATCATTCTATTTCGAATTTTGGATATACAAATGTGTATCTGTGGGACACATCTATTCCGCCTGAGTAGGGAGACCGGGTATGGAAGTTACACGGTCGTAGTTGTTACAGTTCTCAGTGTGCTAAGATGGAAACAAGGGAGGATGTGCTACTGGCATCTATCATTACAGCCTAACAATGCTGTGAATGAACTGACGGTCAGTGAGGTTTCTCTCGTTTGTTTTATTAAAAGTAAATCAACAAAAACCATTTTTACAGTCAAATGTAAATTTTGACAAAATGAAATTGTAATAGCTCTCTTACAATTGAGAAGGCACATATGATAGTCTTGGTAATTGTAAATATAGTACATGTATGTCACTAACTATACCCCTAGCCATGCCCTTGCTAATTCTGCTAATGACGTG
>CALNVZ010003425.1:21847442-21857625 GCA_940671915.1 Paracentrotus lividus | reverse complement strand
AGACCCAATATAGAGTGCGTGAGTTCTTTCATTAGAATTATCTGGCCCAAAATGTGAATTTTGTAACGTCCATACCCGGTCTCCCCTATACGTGTATTATAAATTCCCTAACCCCGCCCCCACTCGATCGTGACATGAAATCCGCCAAAAAGGGTCTGTCATGATCATCACGAAATAGGGTCTGTCTGTCATGCACAATAATCATGATAATCTCAAATTTTGAGGTCAAAATTTCGGCTCGCGCTTCGAGCTCGCGGACACTAAATAGGATCTATGAAAAGAGCACAATTATCTCCAATTTTTAGCTCAATTTTTTTTTCTCGCGCTTCGCGCTCGAATTTTTTCCCCAAAACGAACAGTAAAAAGCCAAGCTATTTAGATTCTAAAAAGCATACCTCTAAAAAAAAAAAATTCTTCGTACCCCCTCCTCGGTCCTCTCCGAATACATTTCTATACGCCTATTATGCCAAACAAGATCTTGACAATTTGGCAAATTATTGCATTCATCCCCCTCACCCCTCGACCCGGATTTAAAGGGAAGGTCTGGACCCAAAATAAGTTGCTTTTATAAAAAGCAGAAAAATTAGAAAAACAGATTTTAAAAAGTTTGAAGAAAATCGGACTAATAATAAGAAAGATATGAATTCCTTTATATATGATGCACAAAAAATTGAGCGCTATAACAAATTGGCAACACCTGTCATAGCGGCACAACTTGCCATGCCTTTTCTGTATTGATTTATGATAAATTTTCACTTTATTTGTTAAGAATCTTTTTTCCTCATAACTTTGGCCAAGATATATTGCTGGCAATATGTTATTGCATCTATACATTTTCTTAAAATGATAATTCTAATGACATTTTAAAAGAAAATTATATTTTTCATGAAATTCAACAGTCACGAATATCTTTTTTCTTTTCTGAAAGCCTACTCAAAATCTATGTGTTTTTTTTTTTGTTTTTTTTTGTATTAATTGGGGTGCGGTTTTTACAGTCTGTGTCAAATAAAATGGTACAGTTGGTAAACACCTTTTTTAAGTATGAAAATTAATCACATTCGAAAAGTGTTTGATATTTTTTATAAAGAAGGAAAATTAGGCTTTCTTCTGCAAATTCTTTCATCCCATTTGCTGCTGTAGATCTTGAGATATGACCAGTTTTCTATAATCAAGAAAAACAAATGTACTTTGCGCATGCTTCTCTTTGGGTTTCGCACACAATAGTCATGAATTCAGCGCACCGAGACAATAGATGTGTGTAATTTCGATTAGCTCATCGCCGCACAAAATTTAGCATAACTTTTGTTTTACAAAAGCAAATTATACAACACAAAGTGCATGAGTGGCTTTTGGCTTTAAGTTGGTACCACATCAATTTTATACATCATTTGAGAAGATTTCATACCTAAATAATTTTCCCGACTGTACCAATTTTTTTTTTTTTAATTACACAGACTGTATATATAGATGCAATAGCGTATTGCCATTAATATATCTTGGCCAAAGTTATGAGGAAAACAGTCTCTTAACAAAATAAGTGAAAATTTATCATAAAATAATATCAAAAATGCATGCCAATTTGTGTCCCTGTGACATCACAGTTTTGTGACTGTGTTGCCAATTTGGTATAGCGATCAATTTTTTGTGTGCATCATAATGATATCCATATAACTTTCTTATTATTAGTCCGATTTTCTTCAAACTTTTTTATTCTGTTTTTCTAATTTTTCTGCTTCTTATAAAAGCAACTTATTTTGGGTCCAGAGCTTCTATTTAAGGCCTACGCCATATCATTCGAATACCCCAAAAAATTCCGTTCGTGATTCGCCCTAATTGCTTATTTTTATTTTTTATCTATTAAAAAAAAAAATTCTCGTTACAAGAATGTACATTATGGGGATTCTAACCACCAAAACATCAATTTACATTGATTTTATTTTACAATACATTATTTACGTTTCAAATTGACCTGAAATTGAGGGGCGCCAAATTGATCTTAAACATAAGGGCGCTAAACTGATTTAAACCCAGGCCGGTATTCTTAAAATTGCCTTATCTTTTATCTTATCTTTTATCTTTTATCAAAAGAAAATAATATAATCCTTAAAGGGGAAGTTCACCCTGGAATTTTATTGGTTTTAAAAAATGCAGAAAAATAAAAGAAAAATAGGAGTAAAAGTTTGGAGAAAATCGACCAAAAAATAGCAAAGTTATGAATATGTAAAGTTTTGATTCTGTGACGTCACGTGCGAGCAGCTCTCCCATGTGTTGTGTATGTAAATTCCATAAATTTGTCTTTTTTCATGGTTCTTGATAAAGGAATGCTTCAATTTGATAGAGGTATGTATATGAACATATGTTTGATGATATATCGACCGCACAGATGACATAATTAATCTTCTTTTGAAAAATGGAATTTACACTACATAACACATAGGAGAACTGCTCGCACGTGACGTCACAGAATCAAAACTTTGAATATTCATAACTTCATTATTTTTTTGTCGATTTTCTCCAAACCTTCACTTATATTTTTCTTTTATTTTTCTGCATTTTCTAAAACCAATTTAAACCCAGGGTGAAGTTCCCCTTTAATACGTAATCCGAAAATTATCTCTCTGAGTAGGCCTAGGTATTATTTCTGTCAGGCCAATTTTTTGTCCCCGCCGAACGAGTTCGAGCAGGGGACTATGAAACGGGCTCCGTACGTGTGTATGTATGTGTGTGTGTGTGTGTGTGTTCTCTGGTGTTGTCCGGTCCCATCCGCACTCGTCCGTCCGTGCGTCCGTATGTGACCAAAATCTTCAATTTGCTCTACACCTTCGCCCATTTTTTCATCGATTTCGTATTCGCGTTTGCTTTATATGATAGCACTAGGTGAATGGCTACCAAACTTCTTCACCAGAATTTTTGACTTTGCACCTTTGACCCTGATTTTTGACCTATATTGTTAATTGGCTACAAAATGCTACTTCTGTCGCCATTTTTTCATCCGATTTCGATTCTGTTGTGCTTTATAATGATAGCACTAGGTGAGGGCTAAAAACTTCTTCACGGAATTTTGACTTTTGACGCCCTTTGCACCTTTGACCTTCATTTTTGACCTATATTGTTAATTGGCTACAAAATGCTACTCCTTCGCCATTTTCCATCGCGATTTCGAAATCCGTTTGCTTTATTATGATAGCACTAGGGTGAGGGCTACAAAACTTCCTCACGGAATTTTGACTTTTGACGCCTTTGACCTTTGACCTTGATTTATAACTTATATTGGTACATTGGCTACACAGAATGCTACTCCCTTCACCATTTTTCTTCCGATTTCGATCCGTCTTGCGCTTTTTGTGTGATAGGCACTAGGTGATGGCCTACAAAATTCTTCACCCGAATTTTGACCTTTGACCTTTGACCTTTATTTTTTACCTATATTGTTAAGTTGGCTACAAAATGCCCTTACAAAAATGTCCCTGTGGTAATGCCTGTGGTAATGTCCTGTGGTAATCCTGGTGGTAATTACCCACAGGACATTTTACCACACGAATCCTGAGGGTAAAATTAGGACATTTTTACCACACGAATCTGTGGTAAAATTGGGACATTTACCACATAAATTACCACACGAATCCTGTGGTAAAATATGGGACATTTACCAACAATGAATTACCAACACTTGAATCCCTGTGGTAGAAACTTGGCGACATTAACCGACATAGGATTTACGTACACTGACGAATCCTGTGGTACAAATTGGGACAGTTTACCACCATGCAATTTTCTTTACCACACCGAATCCCGTGGTAAAATTTGGGAACAGCTTACCAGCATTGGATGTACCAACACGAATCCTGTGGTCAAAATTGGGACATTTTACCAGCCATGAATTACCACTACGCGAATTCCGTGGTAAAATTGGGCACATTACCACATGGGCATTACCACACCGAGTCCTGTAAGTTGGCTATACTCATGACCTAGAGAATCTGAAATTGAGTTACCACACTGAGATTAACCTAGCACGAATACCTGTGGTAAATTGGGACATTACCACCATGAATTACCACACGAATCCTGTGGTAAATTGGGACATTACACATGAATTACCACACGAATCCTGTGGTAAAATTGGGACATTACCCACATGCAACTACACACCGAATCTGTGGCGAAAATTAGGGGACATTTACCACACAAATTCGCAGTGTTGGTAAACAAAAAATATTACCACACATCCATTACCACACAAAGTTACCACAGGATTACCATACACCGTTACCACAGGATTACCACATAATTACCACACGCCGTTACCACAGGATTACCACACGCCGCACAGTGGGCTTGGCGTTAGTAAAAGTGCGCCAAAAGTGGTTTCTGGTCACCTAACCAATTTTGTTTTTTTAGTATTCTCAGCAAAGATAGCAACCTCTAGAACATCTCCATAAAATATCTCATCATGAAATTGATTTTTAGTTGGTTATTTTTTTTGAAATGACCAGAAAATGACTTGTCTGTGGTACACCACGTGTAAATGACAAATTTTCGTTATTTGGGATTTTTTGCTAAATTGGTGATCCAATATATTTTAGATTAAATCTGCTTGATTAAGAATGATCATTTTAAGTGCCCATAGAATTTAAAGACAAATGTTTAATCCATTCGGAAGTAATTTTGGACAAAACCACTAAATAATGGGGGGAAATTGCATTTTTTCCCTTAATATGCATACATTTCACGATTACCGCCGATTTCCGCGTTCAAAGTACCATAGCGGTCTTTGTTATAGTTTAAGCTTTACATCAATACCAAATTTAGCTGCAACCTCCTGCAACCTTCGGAGATATAACCAATTTTCCATCCGCATGTTAGCCTAATTTATCGTCAAAATCTGCACAAATCGATAATGCGCACTTATTGTGCACACACAAGTCTCACCGTAAGTGGCGTAAATATTTCAATTGAAAGCCGAAAAACCAAAACACCTGAATGGAATGATTTTCAGGAAATAATCATGTGTGTTTATGAGGATGACATGTAGTCTTTAGACCGGTTACCCTGCCCCCCCCCCCGCTATCAGTTTAATGAACGTCTGAATTGATCTTAATTGTATTTATTTGGGAGCTCAGCTATGTGAGGTTATTATCGTTTGTTTCCAAACAATAATTTTATGTAATATATTTTATAACGATCATTCTTAAATTACGACTTGAATTCACATACATGTTTTGCTACTGCGGTCAGGAGAACATGTAAGACTGCCTACTTTTAACACATTTTAACTATGTCTTTATTATTATATTATACCTTCTTTCATTTTTATATTAGTTTGATATCATTGTTATTTTGTCTTTCGAATTTTTGTATTTTCTGGACCCCATGGAAGTATTGTTATTTTGACAAAGCTGAATGGGTCATCAAGCCATTCGTGCGTCTTGAAATTGTTAATTATTTGTTTATGATAACTGTATTTTTTAATGTTGACAAAGCTGAATGGGTCATCAAGCCATTTGCTTCTTTTAGATTGTTAATTATATGTTTATATGATAACAGTATTTTTTATTGCTGCGATTTGGAAAATAAAATACATAACAATACAATAAGTTCATTTAGAGAAGGACTCGCGATATAGAACTTACAATAACTTTCTCATCATAATCAAGAACAAACAGCCAAAATCAAAATGTTTTTCTATTTATTTGATGAATAGGCCTACTGTCTCATCAGCCTAATCGTATTTTTATGAAGAAAAAAAAAGACTCCCCTTTAGTTTCCAAAGTCCATAAAACACCAATATAGTTCCAAATAATATTTAAATCTCTTTATAAGCATTTTTTCCTTGTCCAGTCAGAAAACAGAATGTTATGGGCGTCAGATAATTTAGAAAATACTCTTTAACAACGTTTCCGTGGTCTATAAACCCCATATACACCTCACTTATAGAAGTAATATCAGTTATGTAAGTTTTACAAAGAAATCCACTCTAACCAATCAGAAATCTGTATTTTAATGACGTCACAGACATTTTAAAATACTATTATCGTGTTTCTCATGTGTCAAAACCCCCTTTAAGTCCCATTAATCAAAGTAAAATGAATATGACTATGTGTTACTATTGATATTTGTCTTGTCCAATCAGAAAAGAGCATTTTAGTGACGTCATAAGGATTTGAAATTGTTCTCACCGAATTCCACGGGTCTGAAAACCATAAATGGACTTCTCTTAAGAATTTATTTATTCGTCTTCGGTGAGGAATTAATTTTGTCGCACTTTGAGTTCATTCTGGCCCACTGTGCGCCGTTACCACAGGATACCACACGCCGTTACCACAGGAATACCGCTCACACTAAAGGATACCACACGCTGATATATATACCAATATTTTTCAAAAATATTTTGGGATTTGAGGTCCAACACAGTTAGTTAAGATTTCTATATATCTTATAATGATATATGCAAATTATAATTATGCTCTTGATAGTTAACTAAACTAATGTTATTACAGAAGATACATTATCCCTAAAAGAATACATCATATGCAGTGATTACTGTATTTTAGGTAAGCGTTCAAATAATGATTTGTATGCATACAAAATCATTTTATGGCATGAAGCTAATTACCATAATACATGAAAATACCCGAAGGAAATATCCACCGAACTTTATACCTCAGTCAGCAGGAAATCTAACACCTTGGATGTAAAATCCACATTTGACTAATGACCATGTATGTCTAATCCTCCTTTGTAGTTGCTTTTGTCTACATCAGATTGGTCACATTAATCGATTGTGGTTATATTTCCCATTTGAGTCTAATGTCTATCCTGTAAAGCTAGTGGAACCTAGAAAGAAATCCTTAGACCACGAAGGGACTACGACCAAAATATTTGTTTTAAACTACTGTCAAGCTCATACGCCTATATCCACATACACACACATACAACACAACAACAAGACACACACACGCAACGCGCACAAACACAACACAAATTATTAATATGTGAGTGGTAATTTGGTATGTGGTAAGCAGTGTGATGGTATCCATGTGGTATTATACACAAAATCGACAGTCTGGTGTAATGATTACCGTTCCAACACGAACGGAAACGCATGCGACAACACACACAACAAACACCTTACACACACACCTTAACACATATTGCGGTAATATTTTCACTAGTATATAGCTTATATGTGGTATCAGTATGTGGTAGTGACTAGTGTGGTGAATGTGTGGTACTCATGTGATGAATACTGGGACTTGTGGTAATCTGCTCTGGTAATTGTTTTTGAATTAACAACATGAATATATAATGTTACACACCTGATCTAATTCCTGTGGTATGAGATCTTCGTGTGGTATATATTTTGTGGTAAATAACAGATAAAGTACTACCGGTCTGTGTAATAAATGGTAACAGTTGGAAAAAGATTTATGTATTGAAAATTAACAAAATTTAAATGTTTTATATATATTAAATAACTAGAAAAGTCAGAGCTTTCTCTTCTGCAATATTTTCACCCATATGGATGCTGTAGATCTTGGAGATATAGTTTTTCCCATAATAAATCAAGAGAACATATCTATATTTGCGCAATAGCTTCTCAGGGTTTCGCACATTATAATAGCCTGAATTCAGGCGCACCGAGACAACAGATTATGCTGTGCTATTTGATTAGCTCATCGCCGGCACAAAAATTATGATAACTTTTGTATTTACAAGCAAATATATAACAACAAAATGCATCAGGTGAGATCAGAATCTTATTTTATGCTTTAAAAAGGTTAGTAACCAACATCAAACAATCATTGGAGATGATTTAATACCTAATATATTTTTTTCCAACACATGAGCTGTATGGAATCCAACAGACAATAATACCACCACATTTCCTAGATGGATATGAAATATTCATGTTGTATTTTTGTTGTAATTTAGAGTACCACGATGAATAAACACAGGTACATCTTCACATTCTCATTACCACGACTCTATATTACCACACCCATTATCCTGTAGTATTACATATTCATGTGTTACTTTGTGTGTACTCTGGTAGCACAGGAATACCACAGACACCCATTATCCATACACATAACTCTGATGTTATATAATCAACATTTTCCTGTGGTACGCAGATCTTCCTATGGATTTTCGATTGTGGTAATTTAGGTACCACAGGAATACCAGACAGACACCCAATTATTAATTACCACACAACTCTATATGGTTACAACACATTACCATGTTGTAATGAGAATCTTCCTGTGGTATTTTGTGATGGTAAATATACAGTGGTAGGCCCAAATTATTAGAGAAACCAAGTAAATTTAAAATGATTTCCAGTTGTTTTCATTCTGTTGACCAATATTAAATACCTTATAAAAATGCCTGAGAATGTCTACAAAGTCACTTGTATAACTTAAAAAACAACTAAATAAACATAGTCATTGTTTCGACTGCAGGCCGCCATAATCGCCCTTTCGAGTGTTAGTAACACCGAATGGTGTAAAAAATCTAAAAAATCTATGCCCATGATCAAGGACCAAAATGTCATAAAAGAACGATTAAAAATATAAAGTCTCTCCCTACAAAAGTAATACATTTTACCTGAAAGGAAATTTCCATGAAGAATGTCTAAAAATGTCATTCACATACTAATAGGTGAAGTAGTAACATATAGTCTCTGGGGGAGTTTTTTGAACATTATATTGTGAGGGGCCCACAAATTTTATAAATTAGAAGCCGCATTTAAGTCCACCTTAATCCATTGACTCTTAATAATATCATTAATATTTGAATTCTCAATGAATGCTTTAAAAAAATATACAGTACAAGAAGTGTCTTCAATTTATGAAAAATAGTTTAAACCTATCAAATGTGCATGGTTATTTTGGTCATATACAACCAAGGGCAATGGGGCAATCCACCTCACAAATTACACAAATGTTCTGAAAACTTAGCAAGTGTATTTTTGAGATATATTAGAAATGATACGCACTGCTAAGTTTCATACTATTCTACTCATACATTTATTTTGAGACATCGGACATTGTAAATTAGGCATTTTACTTTTTTACATTTGAGACTACTGTTTAATACACAAGTCTAATGGGAAACACAAAGCCGCATTAGCGCAACTATTATTTTAATGCTATCGCAGTTACAGATTGGTCGAAACTATATAATTTGGTATATAAACATATACGTAAGACCCTATTGCTAAAAAGTCATTAGATAGCATCATGGCAACAAAGAGATATCTTATAATCTGAATTCGGCAAATGAACAGGAGCATTGATAATCCCATAAAGAACTTTAGTGTAGGTTAAAGTGTTGCTATATAATTTTTTTGCCAACCACTAGTTAGTACTATGCAGGAATAACACAGACAGACCACATTTCCACATATCCCACACGACTCATGATACTATTACACCCGTCACATTTCTGTGGATAGAAATATCCTGTCTTGTATTTTGTGTTGTAATTTAGGTACAGCAGGAAAACCACAGTGTACCAAGAACATTTTTCAATTAACCAACACGACCCTATATTCACCAACTCATTTCCTGTAAAGTAATTAGATATTCACGATTGTGTACTAATTGTGTAGGTAACTACATGGTACCAACAAGAATACCACAATACAGCCATATATCATACAACATATTCTGTGTTATATCACACAACATATCCTGTGGTAATGAGACTTGCCTAATTGTATATTTGTGTGGTTAATTTAGGTACCAACAGAAAGTACCAAGACACACATTTTAATTACCATCATCAACTCATATATGTTATTGACAAACACGTTACCTGTTGCTATAAGATCATTCGTGGTATTTTGTGTGGTAATATAGTAGCATTATAAAGGAAAACCAACAGACACCGACATTTTCAATTTCCCACACGAACTCCATATTTGATATATGTACCGCCACACTTCTCCTGTGATATGAATTTTTATGGTATTGTTTTTGGTAATTTTGGTACATCTGGAACTCCAACAGGTACCAACATTTTTATCACAACCGATTCTATGGTAATTTACACACATTTCTGTACTGTGGTACTATTGATGTGGTTCTGGGGTACAATAGGAAAATACACAGAAGCCATCATACATTACATCATAACTCTATGTTATACTACACAACATTTCTGTGGTATGAAGATCTTC
>CALNVZ010003425.1:21731910-21847143 GCA_940671915.1 Paracentrotus lividus | reverse complement strand
TGTGTCGGTATGCTGATAGTACTAATAAAGGCATACCACAGAACCCATCTTCCACGCGACTCCGTGATATTTACTCCACATTTCCTGTGATATTGATTTTGTATTGTTTTGGTAATTTTGGTACATTCTGGAACTGCCCAAAGGTACACATTTATTCACACAACCGATTCTATGGTATATCTTACCACACATTTCCTGCTACTTGTCGCGCGGTACTTGTGTGTGTACCTAGGTGGTACCATAGGAAATACCACAGACAGCCACATTACATTACCTCATAACTCTATGTTAAACTACCACCATTTTCTGTGGTATGAGAATCTCCTGTGGTATTTTGTGTGGTTAAATTTAGGTTACCACAGGAATCAACAATACAACCATTTTTACTTACGGCACACGAACTCTATTCTTATTTTATTTATTCACAACACACTTCCTGTGGTATGAGCATAATTCCTGTGGTTTATCGTGTGGTAATTGTGGGCTACCACAGGTAATACACACTAATCTAAAGTATATTTCCCCCACATCGATGGTCATTTCCTGTGGTATAGATTTTCGCTGTGTATTTTGGGTGTTGTATTTTGGTTACCTACAGGGATACTACAGGACGAATTCTCGTTACCACGACGACTCTTATGTATGATTACACACATATTCCTGTGGTATGAGGTATTCCTGTGGTAATTTGTGTGGTAAAACCAGTTACCACAGGAATTACCACAGGACATTTTTGTAAGGGTGCTACTCCTTCGCCATTTTTCATCTGATTTCGATTCCGTTTGCTTTATGTGATAGCACTAGGTGAGGACTACAAAACTTCCTCACGGAATTTTGACTTTTGACCCCTTTGACCTTTGACCTTGATTTATACTTATATTGTACATTGGCTACAAAATGCTACTCCTTCACCATTTTTCTTCCGATTTCGATTCCGTTTGCTTTATGGGATAGCACTAGGTGAGGACTACAAAACTTCTTCACCGAATTTTGACCTTTGACCTTTGACCTTGATTTTTGACCTATATTGTTAATTGGCTACAAAATGCTATACTCCTTCGCCATTTTTCATCCGATTTCGATTCCGTTTGCTTTATGTGATAGCACTAGGTGAGGACTACAAAACTTCTTCACAGAATTTTGACTTTTGACCCCTTTGACCTTTGACCTTGACTTTGACCTATATTGTACATTGGCTACAAAATGCTACTTCTTCGCCATTTTTTACCCGATTTCGATTCTGTTTGCCTTATGTGATAGCACTGATCGTGATATAATGGGAATTTTACATTATCGGCGGGGACATGTATTATGCATCGCGTAATTTACTAATCCACTTGTTTTTTATCATCTACGAATCATTAAAGGTTTTAAATACTTAGGTCAACCAACAGGCGCGTATCCAGGATTTCGCACCCCGGGGGGCCCGACTTGAATTTGGCGCCCCTGTGTAAATATGGCGCCCCCCCCCCGCCAGACAAACATAGGCCTACGGCTTAAATGTATGTTGAAGGATTTTGAATAATAATTTATTTTATTTTTTTTTTTTTTTTTTTTTTTTTTTTTTTTTTTTAATACTTGCTAATGGTGAGTTACGGAAAAGAATTTCTCTAGGTATATGATATACCGCTATGAAAAAATAAGAATATTTCTAAATACGAGCGCGAAGCGCGATCAGATTTTTTTCCCCTCTACTTTACGATCAGAAAGCAAAGAATTCTAAGCAATTAGGGGTATCAATTTTGTTAGCCTCTCATCAGAATATCATATGAACGCATCATATTCGCGAAGTGCGAACTGACAATTTTAGATCAACCAAAAACTGCATTGAAGTTTGTGTGTGTATGCTTTGTTTTTTTTAAGAAGATACTTATCTAATTAAACAATGCGAGCGCGAAGCGCGAGCCGAAAAATTTTGATAAAATATCAACCTGAAAACAGAGCATTTTTTAAGCGTCTTTATGCTTAATTTTATAAGGAAGTATATATACTATCTTATTAAATCAACCTGGAAACAGTGCTTTTTTAAGCTTTTTTCAATGCCATGCTTATAAAGAAGATACATATCTCATTAAAATGCGAGCGAATCGAATTTTTTTTATATATTAACTTGAAAACATTTAATTTTAAGCGTTTTCGTGCTAAGCTCATAAAGAAAATACTTGTCTCATTAAAACAATGCGAGCGAGAAGCGCGAGCGAAATACTTTTGATATATATTTAAGCGTTTTTTTTTTTTACGCCATGCTAATAAAGAAGATACATATTTTAAACACTGCGAGCGCGAAGCGCGAGCCGAATTTTTTTGATATTCAACCTGAAAACAGTGCATTTTAAAGGTTTTTATGCTATCTTTATAAAGAAGATACATGTCTCATTAAACAACGCGAGCTTGAAATCAACCTGAAAACAGTGCTTTTTAAGCTTTTTCTAATGCCATGCTATAAGAAGATAGTATGCATAATGTATCTCATTAAATAATGCGAGGCGCGAAGCGCGGAGCAGAATTTTCTTTTTTATATATTAACTTAAACATTTTATTTTAAGCGTTTTTTTAAGCTCATAAAGAAATACTTGTCTCATAAACAATGCGAGCGCGAAGCGCGAGCTGAAAAATTTGAGATATGTCAACCTGAAAACAATGCATTTTAAGCGTATTTTTAATGCTGTATAAAGAAAGATACTATTTTATACAGGCGAGCGCGGAGCACTGAGCCGAAATTTTTTTGATATATCAACCTGAAAAAAAAGTGCATTTAAAGGTTTGTATGCTATCTTTATAAAGAAGATACATATCTCATTAAATAATGCGAGCGCGAAGCGCGAGCCGACATTTTTTGATTATATTAACTTGAAATTCATTTAAGATAAATTTGGCACCCAAAGTTCTCAGGTCAATTCGGCGCCCCTACATTTGAGCTCAATCTGGCGTCCTTTAATTTAAGATCGATTTGGCACCCGCCTTAACTCAGGTTAAATCAGCCCCTTAAGTCTCAGGTCAATTCAACGCCCCTTAAGTTTCAGATCATTTTTGTGCCCTACATTTAATCTAAATTTGGCGCCCTTACGTTTAAGATCATTTTGGCGCCCTCTGGGTTTAAGTTCGATTTGGCGCCCCTAAATTTAAGGTCGATTTTGCGCCCCTAGTTTATGGTCGATTTTGCGCCCCTCCTAAATCTAGGGTCTATTTAACGCCCTTAAGTTTAAGGTCGATTTTGCGCCCCCATCTAAGTTTCGTGTCAATTTGGCGCCCCACGTTAAGCTTCATTTGGCGCTCCCTCTGATTTTAGTTTGATGTTTGGCGCCCCATAAATCTTATGTCGATTTAAGAGCCGCTAAGTTTATTCGATTTCGTCCCACCTATGTTGAAGGTCAGTTTGGGCCCCTATGTTTAAGCTCAATTCGGCACCCCTAAGTTTATTTGGCGTTGCCAGTTTACTGTCGATTATGGCGCCCCTTCCCTCCCCTTTTTCAATTTGGAATCCTTACTTAGTTTAAGGTTGATTCGGCGCCCTAAGTTTAATATCAATTAGGCGCCCCCTCAGCTTCAGGTCAATTTGGCGCCTCTTATTTACTGTGCATTTGGCGCCCCTAAGTTTAAGGTCAATCTGGCACCCCTTAGGTTACTTTTCGATTTGCGCCCCTCCCCTAATTAAAGGTCGATTTGGCCCCCCCTAAATTTAAGGTTGATTTGGCGCCCCTATAAGTTTAAGGTCAATTGGCGCCCCTTAGTTTATGTCGATTTTCGCCGCCCCTAAATTTAATGGTCGATTTGGCGCCCCTAAGTTTAAGGTCAATTTGGCGCCCCTTAGTTTACTGCGATTTGCGCCCCCTAAATTTAAGGTCGATTTGGCGCCCCCCCCTAATTTTAACGTCGATTGGGCGCCCCTAAGTTTAAGGACCAATTTGGCGCCCCTTAGTTTACTGTCGATTTGGCGCCCCCCCCCATTTTTTAAAGGGCGCCCCCTCCCTTTCATTTTTTCCCTTCCTCTCTCTCTCTCTCTCTCTTTTTTTTTTTTTTTCTTCCTTCCTTTTTCCCCCTTTTTTTCCCTTCCTCTTCCCCCTTTTTTTCCCTTTCTCTTTTTTTTTTCCCTTTTTTCTTCTTCCTTTTTTTTCTTTCCTTTTTCTCCCTTTTTCTTCCTCTTTCGGCGCCCCCTGCGCGGCCCCCCGGGGGCCCGGCCGTAAAGCCCCCCCCAGAATACGCCGCATGACCAATAGAAGTGCCCCTTCTTGAAAAATATTAAGTTGCGCTTCGCCCACCGTTATGACAATGACGATGCCAATGACAATGACAATTAAGGGCCCATGTCACCATATTAGGCATTGGGCCATTGGGGATTCATATGCATATTTTACAAGGAAACTGAACAACACTATTTACAGTATATACACACTATAAACATGAATAAGTATTAAATAAAATCATAAAATGTACTTAATTAAGAAAAACATATTAATTGAGGAAGACTCTGTCTTCCACAAGAAGAATGTATGAATACATAAGTAAGTAAGTAAGTAAGTAAGTAAATAAGTAAGTAAATAAATAAATAAATAAATAAAATATAAAAGTAATAAAAGATGAATCAGTATATTAGACTTGACAAAATTCATTGCCTCCCATACCTACGCAAAGTACACTGTCCGTCATAAAGGTGGAATATTTTTTTGACTCTATAGCGACATGATATATTGCTCCGGCTTTAATTTCTTGAATATGTTTGTCCCTGCTTTTACTTTTCGGGTCCCTGGCTATATCTTGGACATTCTCCCAACCCTCAGATCACGTGCACTTTTTTTCCAAAAGAGTTTTGCCAACCCCTATGATGCCCATTTTTGTCATTTCTCATTTTGGGGCCCCGTTTTTGTTTTCCGACCGATCAAGCCCCCCTCAGTCCTACCCCCAGGAAACGCGTCTGAGGTGTATTGTTTATAGGCCTATTGTTCTTTAAGTTAAATCTAGATTGATGAGGACAGGCTTAGGTCTCTTGTCTAGGGGAGGGGTTAAAGTAAAAAGTGAGACCGGTGAAAATTCTTTATTCTGAAAACAGAAGAAATAAAAAACAACCTTTAAAGGGGACCAAAACCCAAGGAAATAATCACTTTCATATGAAAGAGCACAATAAGAGGAGCAATTTAAAAAAAGTTTCATCAAAATCGGTTATAAAATAAGAGTTATGGAAGTTTGAAAAGTCTCGTTGTACATTATATGGGGATCCTCAAATTGGCAACATAGGCTTCAAAATGGCCGATTTTATGGACAACTCTCCATTTGTTTTGTACACAAATTTTCACATTTTGCCGGATTTTCTTTCAAAATATATCTTGCCTCCTTCTGAGCTTAACATATGTTGTGTGAAAAATATATTTTCCCATGACATATTTTGAGTTCAGAAGCAAATAAGACATCTTTTGAAAGAAAATTGGGAAAATCTGAAAATTTCAACAAAACAAATGGAGAGTTGTCCATAAAATCGGCCATTTTGAAGCCTATGTTGCCAATTTGAGGATCCCCATATACTTCCATAACTCTCTTATTTTAAAACCGATTTTGACGAAACTTTTTTTAAATTGCTCCTCTCATAATGCTCTTTCCTATAAAAGTGATTATTTCCTTGGGTTTTGGTTTCCTTTAACCCTTAACTATCATAATTTTCCCCTTAATTTTTGTTTAACCTTGATGAGAAAGTTGTAAATGGTAATTATAGATATAATATTTTATTTTGATTTAAGTTTAGTTGAGATTTTACAATACAATTTAGGGAAGATAGAAATTTCCATGGTGTAAAAATGAATAAAATCATTGTTGAACCCCAATCAAAATAAATTTTGACCCTCTCCTAGACAAAAGAGTCGAGCCTGTAACCATAAAACTAGTTTAACTTAAAGAACAATAACAACTCTACACCACAGACGTACGTGTTTCCTTGTGGTAGGACTGAGGGGCCTTGGTGGGTCGCGTAAACAAAAAGGAGCCCCAAAAATAAGAAAAAAATGGCGAAAATGGCCATCTTCGGGGGTGACAAACTTTTTGGAAGGAAAATCCCCAGGAATGGTTGAGGGAACGTCCAGGGTATAGCCAGGAACCCGGAAAGTGAAAGCGGTGACGAACGTCGGAGCAACATAATGTCGCTTAATTGAGCCAGAAAACAAAAATTTTCCACCTTTATGACGAACAGTGTGTATCATAAAGAATAATGCAATTATCCAAGAACGATTATAAAAACGAGGAGATGAAAAAAGGAACGGATGAGGAGAATGAGAAGAAATAGAAGTGAAGACAATACTAAACCAAATAATAATAATAATAATAATAATAATAATAATAATAATAATAATAATAATAATAATAATAATAAGAATGACAATAATATGATGATAAATATATGTGGAAGTGATGATGATACGGTGATGATAAAGATAACAATTATGATTACACTGATAATAATAATATTACTCATGCATTTATCGGCCTGAATATATTAAAAACTAAGCATGAATTAGAATAAATAATAGTAGGTATTTCAATACAAAGGCACCTGAAATGAAATGTGACTTAATTTGGATCATAACCATAACAAATAAGAAAGACAAAGAGAAAGAGAAAGAGAAAGAGAAATTGATTTTTTTTTTTGACGTAATAAACCGTGGCTCTGATTCGATGATCGATTCGGGTTCTGCATGCACTAGACATGTACCGTATATCGATATCGACAACGGCGGCAAATTTATGTGACTTGATACCGGAGGCAGAGACAGAGTGAGTAGATCCACTAGATTCAATGACATAGATCTAACTTTAGGTCTACTTAAGTGAGGAAAACACTTAAAATTATAAATGCGGCAATAGCTAGATAGCTAAAATATAAATACATTTTGAAGAAAGTTGTTAAAGACGAGTGAAATGAGATTATGATGGTATTTGCCTCTGTACAGTCCCATATGCTGAAATCCATGTCCCGTTAAAGGCGTTAGTCAGTGTTTTGACTTTTGTTTAACGTTAGATCTACTTTTGGAATATGGAGGTGGATCGTATTAATATTACCACGTTATTTACTGCGGTAGCCTGTACACGGAGTGTAAGGGCTGCATACATGAACATCATGAAAACCAGGCAGAATGCCTTCGTTTTTCCCAGCTAACTTTAACTTAGAATGTCAAAATAATGGAATGAAATTTTGGTGGACGACTTGCCATAAATTCACAATATTCATTCCCAACTCCATAAATATGCAACAGTCCATATACAATCTTGATCTTTTACGGCCTGAAATGTAGCCTCTGATCAAGGCGGTAACTGCTCAGAGACTGAGTGGCTAATTGCGTGAAGGTCATCACTCAGCTTGTCATCATGGTCATGTTTATGCAACACAAGTGTGCATTGAACTTCAACAGAAACTATAACTGGGCCTGGGGGCGCGGTGGGGCTTAGCACGAACGATCGGGTCTTTTGATCTTCCCGTCTCATGTAGCTCTTTTGTTCTGAACGTGTAGATTCTACACTAAAAGTTAAACAGTCAATCTTTGCCAAAATGGATACCATTAGGGCAAGCAAAACAGCAAGACTCGCCTTCACAAATACATGCTGCTTGGCTGCCGATAAAACACTTTTAGTACTACCATGACTATGGGATACTGATATCAATATGAACTTAGTTTCAATGGATCGAATTGCGCGATTCATTAATTTGGAAATAAGACGTAGCAAAAATGAGGAATTACCAAAGCTACGGTACATAAATAAGAATACATTGGCTTTCAAATTAATGCAGCGTAATAAGTTGATGAAAGAGAAGGAATTGTGCAAAAAGAATTTCACCCGAACTCCATTTCGTATGAAACGGCGAACAAAAATGACCAAGTTTTATCTTGTTTTATCTGTCAAGTAATTATTGACATTTCTATTATACAATCAATTTAGCATTAAGAGCAACCCACAGATTATGATTTGGTTTTATAAACTAAGTTTGTTCAGTGATTGATTGTGGTTTGTTCAGTGATTAATTGGGGAACCATGTGTCCAGGTTGAGTTACATGCCCTGTAGATTTGGCTAAAGAAATATGTCTTTAACGCTACAAAATTTACTGGAAGTATATCACCTTAAATAATCCTTATATTAAGTGACACCCCCGCACTAAATATGTTTTATACTTTCTTCTCTATTCCTCAGACAAATCTTGATGGAAAATGGCAAGTTCTGTGCAGCAGGATGGAGTGGCTCATCCAGTTCTAGAAGACTTAAAAGAGGCTATCAGCCTTCTAAGTAGCATGCAAATGTAAGTCTCAAAGTATAGACCTAGATGTGCAATAGTGCGCCTTTTCTTATGTACAATGCAAATGCAAATGTCAAGAAAGGGCACCAAAATCTCCAAGGCCAAACATGGAATTTTGGAAGGGGCACTCACTAAGGCCATGGCCTCCATGGAATTGAATTTATTTAAGCCCTGAATTCCTAATTAATCTTGGTGTGTGAGTAACTATCCAGTTTTAGCCTGATGACGACTGAATTGTATCATTCATAGAATCCCATCAATTTCATTAAGGAAGCACCATTTTTTTTTGTCTGTGGGGGGGGGGGGGGGGGGGGTTGCCTTTCCACAGTTTTTGTCAGGTTTGAAATATGTGATCTTGTTTCCTGAAAGATTTGTCATTTTAGGTTACATTTCTCCTGTGTAATATTTTATTGTAAAGGGTTCACTCCCTTCCTTCATTCCTATGTTCCCTGTCAGCTCTAGATTTTGGTAATCAAGGCTTTGCATCTGTGACTAATTCTAGAGACTTGTCATGTGGTGGTTTTACTGTTTCCTGTCAATGCCATGAATGGATCCATGTACTTGATGGGCTGTTTACTGCTTCTTCTCTTTCCCTATATTTTTGTAGTCAATATCCTCTTTTCTGTACCTTCTCACATCATTATTAGAACAATGTTTACAGTTCATGAAACAGAAAAAAAAACAACCCAATTATAGCTCTGAGCTCAGCAAACAATCTTCTTCTAACCCCACAGTTCGTCATCAGAGCAGCAGTACAGACTGATCAAGATCTACAGAAAAGCAATATGCAGTTTCACCACTGATACTCTGTCCAACCTTGATGATGGTATGTTGTAGAGTGGATGAGAGCATTGGTATCGTTGATATTACAATCCACTCCTGTTATAATGAGCAGGGGACATGACTGGCACATGCTGTACTAACCACATTCTCAATAATTTAAAATATAGCACAATCGATTACCAGTCGTTCGTAAAGTTGTTCCTAACCATCAAACGACTTGGTAAAACTTTGAAATAATCTGATGGGCATTTCTCCCAGTCTCGAATTCTATGTCTTTAGTTGGTTGTTATTATGGGAGTGGACTGTGTTATCAATTTCCTGAGTATTTTCATTTATATCCTTTTGATCATTGGGATATTAGGAATGACACTTAAGTTATTTAATTGTTGCAAAGCTTGCTCCATAGATATCAAAGTTAGGCAATCATTTAGCAGCAGACTGAGCTTATGATCAAGTTTGTGGGTTGATGGTTTTACTTGAGATGGAGCTCTTCAATCAAGTGGAATCTTTTCTGATTTTATAAGGATTCACACGTCCACAACCTCATTTAATTTATTAAGTGAAATTGTCCGAAAACAAACTGTGTTCATTTGCTTTTGTATCTAAGACTTTAATTGTTTATGAGCAGAATGAAACTATGTCAAGATTGTAAAAACAGCATCAGAACAAGTACAGATAATCTAGTCTGATAAATCGTAAATATGTCAAAAATAATTACCCTTTTTGTGTTTCTTCACTCAGTATGCAATGAGCTGGCTGGAGAGTCATCAGGTAGTTCAGGTCAGAATTATAAGGTGGCCTTGAACTTCATTCAATACTGTGTGAATGAGAAGCCCCTGATCTTCGTTGGCTCTGACACTCCTCAAGACACATTAGGTACCCAGAGCTCTGGCAGCAGGGAGTCCAGTAAGACAGGGCACTCAGACTTCTATGTTGCTGAAAGTAAGTCAAATCCAGTATGCTGCCAAGAAAGGATGTACTTTACTCACAACAATATTATTTGATTATATCCCATGTTTGGTTTCAACTTGAATAATTTGTTATACTGAAAGATTTGATGGGGTTCTTTCGGGGGAGCTTATTTTGATTAGGTGTTTAGATCTATCCTGGTACTGTAAGACATATATGTCTTTTATATTGCTTTGGTATACTTATTAAACCAACAACAGAGTGTTACAGCCATCTATTGTTGAACATACAATATATATGGCACATAATACTCAAAACAGTGCTGGCAGTTTCAAATTTCTAGAATGAGATTTTCTAAATTTTAGTAGATTAATGCATTCTCTTTCCCAATCTTCACTTTATGAGCAAGATAAACTGCATGTTTTTTTTTAATTTTATGAAGCTTTGAACAAGTGGCTACTGTGCCACCTCCTGCAGTTACTAGCAGAGCATGCTTGTCATTCCATCCATCATCAGACATCACAGATCATCATCTCTCTACTTCATCTGATCAAATTCAAGGAGATCAACAGCTTCTACCGCTTCTTCAATGATCTTGCCAGGCTCCTAGCGGGTAGGTTCAACATATGAAGAGCTAGATTCCAAAAGGGACTAAATCCACTTTTGTAACTTCAGAGTAAATGGCATTTCTTTGTGGAATTTTGTACAGGCGTCTATGTAAAATTGAAATTGAAAATCGCAATTTCTGGGAGTTGCAATTAAAATTTAGGTGAGTTCTTGTGTTCACAGATGGGTACGTACCTGAACAATGTCCTGATATCAAACTCAATTTTCATCAAAAGTGGATTTAGTCCCTTTTGGAATGAAACTCTTCATATATCAATGCTCAGCTGGATTACATGGATATATATATGCATAAAATATATTGATGCTGTCACCACCTGCACAATCTAGTAGAACTGTTTTTTATTTAAATGAAAAAGAGGACAAAAAATAAATCCGCTTCATATTCAACACTTGATTTTGTTAAAAGGAAGTTTTGTGCCTTGCACAGATTTGCGATCAATTGTAAATTTGAAAGAACCATTGTAACTGGTTACTGATCAGTCTTTTGAATAAAAAGCAGTGATTGCCATGGGCTATTGCAACTTTGCGATTGATTGCAAACCTTTGCGTTACAGAACCCAGAACTATTTCCCATCTTTAATCATATTGTACATCTATAATTTAGGAATTTGTAGGTGAACCTGTAGCTGCCTCTGAGCTTTTTATCATTTGTATTCTTAATCTTCTGTGACACTCTAGAATTGATGCAAATCAACTATGAGAAGTTTAATGATGAGGACGATGACTTCCCGGATCCCCCTCTTCAAGTCCAACACTTTGCTGTGGACGTCAGTTGCTCAGATAATCTAGAGGTAATATGCACTCTTTTGCAGTCTATATACAGTCTTCCCATTTTTGTACAACTTTTTAGTTTTGCTGTAAAACGTAGATGATAATCGGCGGGAGACAGCCGCATAAAGACAAGAAATTGCTCTGCAATACAACCATGATAAGGTCATTGATTTCAGGTATGGTAACCCTCTTCTGTCAGGTCATCTGGTCCAGACTGAAAATAAACCCATTCAAGGTCATCAATATTCTCTAATTAATTTAAACAGCATCTTGAACTCTTGCTGGTTTGAGAGGTCAAACAACTTTTCAAGTTTGATTGACAGGTTGTGCATTACACAGGAAATACCTTTGTTAAATTTACACAAGTGCTCTGCAACTTACACTCCAAGCATGTAGTAATATACACAAAACAGGTGCATGACAATGGCAGGCTTGTTAATTACAGGATAGAAGAAATCTACAATAATTACTTTAAGAGTGACCTCTTGACTTAATTTGTAAACAAGGAGGAATGTAATTAACAGTGTGGGTCAGTGACCTAGCATAGATGATGATAATGATGAGAATGAACAGCATTCGTATAGCGCAAATTAAAATTTATTTTCAAAAACTTTCTGTTTTTATTGTTTATTAGAGGTGGTCAAGTTAGAACAGTCATTTAAGACTAATTAAGAAAATGTAAGACTAATTCCATATTGGAATGTGAGGAGTCTAATACACTATGTGATTTTATATTTTATGTGATTTGTGCCGTCATGTATTTTACAGCACACTGTTTACGATAACGGGGGACCAGTTAATATATTTGCTAGTGACAATGTCTTATCTATATTTTTAGGAGCATCCCGAGTACCAGACAATTTCATCTCATCCGAGACACTTAGAGATTGGCCATGTCAGCAATTGCTATCTTCTCCAAGAAGCAATCTGGTAAGTAAGAAATACAGTTACTTTTTTATGTGCCACCAGATTAAAAGCCCTATGAAACAGTGATTTTCTTGGGATGTAGTTATTTCAAGATTTTCTAGATTTGATGACATAAGGGTTGGTTATTAAACGGGATATCAATGTGATGGGTTAATTCCCTGAAGCTATTGTTACTGATAGTGCAATTTTTATAGTGTTAACGATTTTTATTGTTTGTGCCAATAGGCTAAGTTGGCAGCCCGTTGAACGTGCCACATGGTGAGAAAAAAAAACCACATAAACTTATATGTTAGTATCTCACCATGTTACTGTTTTCATAGTAAAGTTTTGAAACCTATTTATACAAATATACTGTCTTATCAAATCATCAAGGCATAATTAGTAACTAGGCCTAGTCTAAATGTTAAAATTCATACCCTGGGAAAGATAAAGGTGTTCTATCTAGTCATCAAAGCAGAACAAATATTAAATATTTTTGTTTGTTTGACACTTATAACTGCAATTTTCTAAGAAATAGATAGGAATGTCAGTATTATTTTTAAAATTCAATTGTTGTTTGTTTTGTGGGTGTTATAATAATAATAATAATAATAATGGTGGCTTCTTGTAAAGCGCTCAAGTCCGTCAGGTGTGACGCTCATGGCGCTGGTACATACATGAAATATACATATTCATAAAGATACAAACATACATGAGAAATACATATTCATAAATATACAAGTACATGCTAATGACATACAAGATTATTAGCATCAGACTAAGGAATAAATACAACAATATGAGATAGTTGAATATATATAGAGAACTAATGTTTAATCAATGATAAAATATAAATCATTAGTTTGCACAAAAAATAGACTATACCGATCAATTTCAACTAATTAACTAACTTAACTAAGACCAAATTATGTTACAATGTAATGACAATGGTATAATGTTACATGCTACATTTGCATATCAAAGAGGAAATTACAAGTTGAAAAGATAAGTTTTGAGTAACAATTTAAATGATCTGACAGAAGAAGCTTGACGTAGAAGAAGAGGGAGGCTGTTCCAGAGTGATGGTCCTGCATGTGAGAAGCTGTGGTCACCCCATGAGTGCCAGGATCTGGGTACATGGAGTAGTGAAGAGTCTGAAGTTTGAAGTCTGCAAGAGGGTTGGTATTCCTGGATTGAGTTCTGCATGTACTTTGGAGATGAACCATGGACTGCGTGGAAAACCAGCCACAACAGTTTGAAGGTGATACGCTTTTCGATTGGTAACCAGTGAAGAGACTGAAGAACAGGGGTTATGTGGCAAGCTTTCCTGGTAAGAGTGACCAATCTAGCTGCAGAGTTCTGAAGGCGTTGAAGTTTGGATAGCTGTAGTTGGGAAAGGCTGGGAAAGAGGGAGTTGCAGAAATCGAGATGAGAGGAGATGAGGGCGTGGACTAATTGTTCAGTTGCATCTCGGGTAAGGTACTTGCGGACAAAGCTCAGGTTTCGAAGTTGGTATCTTACAGACTTGGATATATGAGATACATGATGATTGAAAGACATGTTGTTGTCAAAGATTACACCAAAGTTACGAGCTTTTGAAGATGGTTGAATGGTGCTGCTCCCGACATGAATACAAAAGTCCTTTGTTGGAATTCTGCTTAGCATCTGTCTCGATCCAAAGATGAGCAGCTCAGATTTCTGATGATTGAGCTTAAGGCCAGATATATCCATCCATCCATTGATTTCTCTGATGCAAGACTCCAATTTCCTTGCAGCCAATAACATCGCTGTACAGGTTGGCGGGAAGGACACATACAGCTGTATGTCGTCTGCGTAACAGTGATAGCTGATGCTGTGGGCCCGTGTGATGTTACCAACAGGTTGGAGATACAACGAAAAGAGGAGAGTGCCTCCTACCGATCCTTGAGGGACTCCGTATGTCAGATAACTAGCTTCAGACTTGGCACCAGCGACATTCACACACTGACAGCGATTTGACAGATAAGATCTAAACCAACTTAACGCTGTACCATCAACTCCCAGGGAACGCAGCTGGTCAATAAGTATGCCGTGGTCGATCGTGTCGAATGCTGACGACATATCGAGAAGAACAAGGGCTATAATGTTACCCTTGTCCATCTGCTGCAGGACATCATCTGTTAAATTATTAAGAACAGTTTCCACACTGTGGTTAGGCCGGTACGCTGACTGGCGGTTATCCAAAAGTGAGTTTTCCTGTAGATGTCGCAAGAGCCGGGAGCATGCTACACGTTCCAGCACTTTTGACAGGTACGGCAGATTGGATATGGGACGGTAGCTCTGAAGAGACTCGGTGTCCATTCCTGATTTCTTCAAAGTTGGACAAACAATGGCTCTCTTAAGGTCCGGAGGAACGACTCCGGTGACAAGACTTGAGTTGATGATCTGGGTGACAGTTGGGACAACAGCAGGTATACACTTCTTAAGAAGAGCAGTAGGGATAGGGTCCAATTCGCACCACTTTGCTGGTGACTTTGAAATCATTTTGCTAATTTCATCTTCAGAAGTAGGTGCAAGTGAGTCCAACACTGCAGTAGTCTGGCGAGTCACTAGTAGTTTCTTTACGTCTGGTAAGCAGGCACGAATAGCTTCAATCTTTTCGACAAAAAAGGTTTTAAATCGAGAAGCTAAGGCCTCAGCAGAAACGTGAGATGGCAATGGAGATTTCTGCTTTCTGTTCATAAGATCTCCTGCAACTCTGAAGAGGCGCTTCGAGTCTCCTGAACAGTCCTTCACTCGTTGAACATTATACTCTTTCTTTGCTGCTCGAATCACAGACCGGACTTTAGAGCATTGATGCTGATACATTTGTCGGTGTATTTCAAGCTTGGATGAGCGCCATTTTCTCTCCAACTGCCTACGAAGAAGCTTTTCTTTTGAGATTTTCGGTGTATACCATTTGGTATTTGGACGAACAGTCACAGAATGTTCGCGGCCTGGAGCATGTCGATTCAAAGTAGCCATCAGAATTGAGTTATAGCTGCTAACAGCAAGCTCCACGTCGTTAGATTTGCACTTCTCTATCAGCAGGGGCTTCATTCAAGGGGGCTTTTTCCACTTTTCTTACAACCATGCATGCATTATGCATTTTGGTCAGACAAAACACGCATGCAGATACGAGGACGAGTATCAAATGAATGGGAAACATATTGTAGGTCAGATGATGAGCAATCAATCAATCAAAAAACTAGATTTTTCCAATATGTAGTATACAATGTAAAAAATCTGATTGCTAATTATTTTGATATATTTAGTGACATTCTGTGTGAAATGGCCACCGATGTGGGGACATTCCTGTCAAACAATATGCTTCTCCTCTGGACAACGTTGGCATGGCAACTTGAAACAGGACAGCTAGAAATCAAAAAGGTAAAAAGAAAATAACAGGTTTGTTTAATAAAGAGCAGTCTTTAAGAGCAGACTGTAGCTTGTCAAACGATTTTCTGAATGATGGTACTGGACCATTCCTCCTAGTTTTGGTGGCCAGATGATTATTTTTTTCTTTTCACACTTCTTCCGATATAGTGCTGCTTCACGTCAGTCCGAAGATTACACGCTGTGAATTTGCATTAGAATGGTCTGAACTGCCTCATTGTAGAGGTCATTTATCATTACCGGTATATAAAAACTTCTTTGATCTCACTAATAAACAAACGTGATTAACAAAATGTCATATTCAAACAATATATTTTGTCCTTTGTCAAGAACAATGCACATTTGTAGAGTCTCAACTGATTTCTACCACACATCTGATGAGTTTACAACTGAGCTCTATCGACTGCAGTTAGCTGTGAGGTTGATCTTGGTCAGGACTAAATATCTACATGTAGGCAGACACATTGAGCGGAAAATCTAGTCAGTTTAGATACAATACCATTATGGAGACACAATTGTTTGAGCACAGTGGAGTGTCCCTCCAAAGTATTGTGTCTAATCCGGGTACATCCACCAGTGATATTTGATTTCAATTGTTGCTGTCAAAAAAACATATTCTCTATTTATTCTCTTTTACATGCATAATTCATATTGCTCAATCTGCTGTTTCCTCATGATTCTCTCTTCCCACTTTAACATCCTTCAACCCTTTTTTCTTTCTCTTGTACTAGGCTTCATTGAAAACCATTGCAATGCTGATTCACCATGTGGAATCGCCCCCTCTGCAATCTATAGACCATATTGTTGATCTTATGTTCAGCACTGTAACCTGCTTGCAGTCAGGGCATGGTCTGTTCAGGGATTACAAGTAAGTAAAAGAACAGCCCTTAAAAACTAATTTTATTAAAGATTTTATAGGGTTATCAATTACTTTTTGCTCCTTTCCCCAAAAAGATCAAAATCTTGAATTGCTTGCAAAATTGATTTGATTATACACGGCATTGTGGCGTGTACCTAACAAATGGACATGTGGGGACAGATCGGACCCTGGTTTGAATCCCTGTAACATCTTTTAAGTGGTGAGGAGTAAATAAACATATCTGATGGATACATGTCTGTCAAAACCCAACACCTGCCCCTTCTCTTTGTCATCTTGAACTAGCTTTGATGATAAACAAGTCTTTATTAGAGATCATACATGTATGTGCAAAATAGGGGGTTAGATGGTAGGTTACTCAATAATACAATTATACTTTAAGTATCTTATTTGGCATTTTCAATACATAAAACACATAATACAATGTAATGATAATGAAATATAATTGACATAAATGCAGTTCAAAGAAACTGACACATTACTTCTGTAGGCACTTATGCGCCCGATAAGTCTGCCTGGAAAACAATAAGGGTAACTTAATGTATATGGCCCACAGGTTTTCCTTCCCGTACCTGATCGAATGTATAAGTGCCCAACACTAAAGTGCAATTTACAATAAAACAACATATTAAAAGGATTTAAAAGGAAAGATAAAGTAAGAGAAATTTTGAATAAAGGTGAGAGGGAGAAATCAGAATAGGCCTGTTGCAATTTCACAATGTCCAGATATATGTAAACAGAGTTGCTGATACTTCAATAGCGTATGTTTCGAGTACAGTTTGTATATATTACTTTGTAGATGGTCATCGTTCTTCAATATCAACAGGTTAATTATTAATAAATTATGATAATTGGTCTATCTAGCAAGTTTTTGTTTTGTTATGAATACTTCATGTTTGCATTTGAAGAATTAGTTCTTACTTTGAACTCTCCCAACAAAAGGTTTCAAACAACTTTCAAAATTTCTTTCCTGAGAACATGTCTTATATTTCCAGACACGATTTCTACCCTGGATTCAGGAGTCAAACTTTCCCAAAACGGGGACCTATGGACAGCCATTTTATGGAGCCTCTTCATTCTTGCTTTTAAATGTACGAATCTAACATCCTCCTCTGAATGTCGTTCATGAATGACAATGTTTTCTTCAATTCCCTTACATCTGTCCTGTCTTGACAAAGAAAGAAACCATGAGAAAAGTTTTTCTACTTCCAAGTGTATACCAATTTAAATGTTGCAAACGCTGATCATATGGCATCTCCTGTTGTCGCTGTCTGAGTATCACTTGTGTTGCCTGTTGCTTAACACGTTCTTACATATCACTGTGTTTTTAGAATTAACCATAGTGGGAAGGTTCTATGTAATACAGGATCTTTTGTGACTAAATAGGCCCATCCTGGAGAGACAAGCTTTTCTACAGTTTGTGCACACTTGTAGCTGCACTTTCTCTGGGGGAACTGTGATTTGGGCAGTGGCAGCATCCTTCCGTTTCCTTCGCTTTTCTTCCAGGTCTGCTTGATGCTTTGTTTCAAATGAGGTAGATAGCTTTTTGATGCAGCGTCTCCATGCATTTCAGTTCTCTGCATCTACCTCCCATATTTTGTGGCTGATGTTGCCTAGTGCAAGATTAGATTTCAGAGAGTCCTTTAAGCGTTTTCAAGGAGCACCTTTCTTGCGCTTGCCAGTTGAGAGTTCTCCATATAGAAGTGTCTTAGGTAGGCGGTTGTCGTCAATTCTGGTAACATGACCGGCCCAGCGTAGTTGTAGCTGTATGAGGATAGCTTTGATGCTAGTTGTTTCATTTTTCAAGACTTCAGTATTGGTTTGTTTAACTTTTAATTGAGAACTTAATCTTCTCAATTTCTACTATAGTTTGAATTTTCCCCTGAAAAGGGGCATGTTGTTTTCAAGTAAGTTGGTTTAATCTCACATAAGTATTACATGTATTAAAGAATGCCAAACTATTTTTTGGAATGACTCTGCCCCATAACTATGTAAGACAGTCTTATCTCGATATCGTTCTTTAAATCTTCCAAGGAAGTCTTTATTTCATTCTATTTTTTTCTCTTCAGGGATGTGGATCAACTGGAAGAGAACCTTTCAGTTTGTTACCTGGAGCTGTTTGCAGAGAAAGGAGATAAAGCCAGATACTCTCTACCTCCCTCCGTTGTAGAGATCATCATGGAAATGCTGTCTGAGAACATTCCCAAATATGGACTTCACAGCTTCAAATCAGGTAAGATCTTTTTGTTCATTCCCAAAGTTATACCAAGGATGCTAATAATCAAATATACCATGCATTGAGATTTTCCAGTGAAATTATGGATTCCAAGGTGGCAGGAATACTACTTTTTGAGGGGCACCGCCCCCCCCCCCCAATAGTGCTACTTGGTGCTACATAGTGCTACTTAGTGCTACTCACCACATTTGCTCATTTTGCCCAATGTTAACGTTAGTCACACAACAGTCACAAGCCACAACATGCAACAACAACAAAGAAACTTGAAGTAAAATAGAAACGATGAAAACTGGAAAACTTGTCACATGCACCCATATTTGATCTGTTTCTTTGTATTCTCCGAATCTGTTGAAGCAATAAAATCTTCTAAATCCCCGTATTCAACCAGATTGCGATTTGCGATAGGGAGATCGCTTTTCAATATCTGTATGCTTGCCTTGCTACACTTTCACATAAAATCTGTACATTGCTGTGCAAAGTCAGTGGCATCATCAAATTTTCTGAGCCTGGAAACCACATATACAAGTGTTGCTGAGAGGAAGATCCCATCATAGTGTTCCCTACATCATAAATTTCATGATTTTATACCTTTTACAAGTGCATATGACAGTTACCTGATAAATGTACATATGAGCTGATAAGAACTACCGTCTTTTAGAAACGGCATGTAAAGTCCCTTCAAGAAAAATGCTGGTTTCTTTCCCTTATTACCTTATTTCTTTATTAACTTGTGATAGCCATGTGTCCCTTCACCAGGGGGAAAAGCAGAATGAAAGCTTAGATGGGATTTTTTAATTTATTGATTTAATGTCTACCAAAGGATGTGGAAATTGGGCAAGGATTCAAATGTTATTTATCTAAATATATACGACAGTGCATGTTTCATGAATAACACTATTTATACAATCTTTGTGTGGACCATCTTGTAGAATCGCTAAAAGAAGCTGTATGCCACCTCATAGTGTATATCCTGCGTTTCATCCGTCCTGGGTACGAGTCTCTTGCATCTGTTAGAGAGAGCAGAATGAAGACTATTAATCAAGCTCTCATACAACAGCTGCACATGCTGCAGTCTGGGCAGGTATGTATGAAGGATTGTAAGGTGAATTGCCAGTTATCTACACCACATAGACCACTGCCCGTTTGGTCTCATCCCACATGATCTAATTCTATTTTTGTCTTCAACCAGTTTGTCTGATTAAGTTTTGGTCTAATTGCTACTTTGCCTATATGCTATTTTGTTTAATTCCCATTTTTTGTAATGCCCATTTTGTCTAATCCATAGTTGGTCTCAAACCACTTAGTTAATTACCTCTAACAAACTGGTTAAAGGCCAAATATTCATTTTGGAATAAGATGACATGCAATGAGACAAGTTGGTTATTACACAAATTGGCAATTAAACCAAGTGAGAATTGTACCAAGTATGTATCAAACCATACAGAATTTAGACCAAACTGTTAGTAGACCAAATGGGTTTTGCACATGTGGTATTATTAGACAATCAAAGAATTGGAACAACTGCTGTGGACCAAGTGGATAAAAACCGATTATTAAACTCCATAGTTTGAAAGGTCTGTTGTAGTGGTATTGATATTTTGCCTCATGCCTAGCTTTTGCTTATTCTTTATTTACATGTCCATTCACCATTTTTGGGGTGAGAATTCATGATTGATACAAGAATAAAAAAAGATGATTAAATTATATTTTAATATCAGACATTTTTTTTTAAAATTGTAGTTCATATATATTTTTTCATTTTTTAAAAAGTAATGTATTTATTTACAAGACCATATGACGATATATGTATTGAACATTTTCCTGCTTAATTTATTTTAGTCATCATTCCAAAGTTTTTATCTCTATCTGATAAATCGTCTGTTGAGAGCCAGAAGGGCGTTATTGCATCTTGTAGATGTTCCGTTAAGAACCAGAAGGGCGCTATTGCTATACAAAGTCAATGGTAATAGCGCTCTTCTGGTTCTCAGCCGACAATATAATTGAGTGTGATTTGATGAATTCCTCTCCAGTGTGCAGTTCTCCCCCTGGAGCTAGCGATCCATGCAGAGCTACAGGTATCAATACCAAAGTCTTCCTTCATCCAATCTGAGCCTGTACCTTCCACCAGTGATAACGCCCTTTGTACCAATGATTGTACCACTGGTGGCATTGTGATAGACCTAACTGATACCAGTAGTGGCGAAGATGTACCGGAGGTGGTGAAGAGAAGTAACAAACTCTCCAGGAGAAAGTCTTCTATTGGACCTCCGAGTGTGAGGTAAAAATCCACATATTCTTGCCTATTTATTCCTTCTTTGCCCAATGCTGATTTCATATTCACTTGTAATGCTTGGATTACTTTAATTTCTATGCCGAATATAAACACCTTAGTTTTAAGAAACTTTCTGAAGTACAGAGACACATTGAAAAAAAAAAAATGACAAGTTATAAATGAATTTAGGATAGGAAACAAAATATGGACACAGGAACAGGTACAATTTAGCTGTGGTATGACTAAAACAGATATGCCTCATTATGAATTGCCTTCACGATTCTACATTTATATTCTGCTAGTGGGTGAAAATTTAGAAGCTAATTAGAAGCTAATTATGGTCATGATGCCTATATTTATTTTAGGTCACTTGCTTTGATTTCTGATTATCTTGTGATCTTTGCATGAGTATTATTATTGAACAATTTTGTAAGTAACCGTACTTGTAGAAATGATGATGATTCAGTAAGTTATTTCAAGTTTGGTGTTCCTTTTGGTTTGCCTTCCTTGCATTAGCAAATGATCTGACAAAAAATGAGTGTAATCACATTTCTGATACCTTAACCCAAATTCTTTGAAGTCTTGCGCATCTTTTGACACCAGATTTGCAAACCCCGGGTACTCGGTTCGGGAGTTACGCATAATTTTGTACCTGTGCATTCCCAAACTTGCTCAAAAACATGATTTCATGTACAAAGTCAATACAAATTGTGTTAGCTAAACTTCATAAATGATTGATTAATTTCGCTTTTATTGATAACAATAATTTGATTTGCCGCTATTTATGATCGAAATAATGCCGGCGACCAAGTTTGTTGAAAAATAAATAAAAAGGTTAAAAAACAAAGAAATACATAAGAAATTAAAAAACCAATATAATACATTATAAATTAATTGTGATACTGGAATTTTTTTTCTGAAGTACAATTGATAAAAATGATTTAAGGAATATTTTTTCACACAAAAAATTAGCATTCTAGGAGCTAAATTTAGTGAATTAGAGCCAAAAGTATGATTTCATACATAAATTAGCATGATTAGCATATATAATTAAAACAAAACATTTTTCAGAAAAATTAACCATGCAGTTACGGAGATTACGCCACAGGGGACATGCATGGCAATATTTGTCACGATCGCTCGGTTGACGATCGAGATCTCAGGGGGGGGGGGCAAAATTAGCCAAATGAATCAAGTATTCATTTGAAAATAAGACAAAAAATTTCATTAGACAATTTGGTTATTAGAAAGTTAGAAATTAGACCAAGTGGTTATTAGACCGGCTGACAAATAGGCTAACTATGAATTTGGTCATTGGGAAATTAGAACAGATGGGTTTAGTCCATGTGGTACTATACAATCAGAGAACTGGACCATCTGCTGTTTAAGCCGAGTGGAAATGAATCTTTGAAATCACCCAATAAGCTTTAGTAATCAGACACAAAAATTTTCAGCTTTTCAGCTGATTTCAGTGTTTTTTTCTTCCTGAAATGTATGATTTCAGTGTTTTTCCCCTCAAATGTATGCTTTTTTTAAAGCCCAAATTGAGCTATTTTGCCACTATTTCATACTGTGTTCAGCATTTTTGAGTCTATTCAGGGTTTTTATCATCAAGCAATTTCATGTCTGCGTTATTGTGAAAACTCCAACAGGGATGCTGATGATGAAGAGAGTAATACCCCTATGTATGAGAAGTCTGCTACCCTTCAGGATGTCCTCTCCAAACTAGATTCACTTTGTCAGATACACACCAGTGATAAGAAGGTCAGTCGTCTGCAGAATGACAGATGAAGGAAGTTATTTTCATTTGAATTTTAGTTTTTCATGATAAATTTCTTAATTTGAATTTGTATAGTTTCTAAATTATCATTAATTATGTTGTGTTTTGGGAATGCAAATCCAATGGATTGGGATTCCATCAGGATTTGAACTTGAGACTTCTTAATTGCCAGACAGGAGCTCCACGGACTGAGCTGTGGCAAACCCTTATGTCTGTCCATCCCAAAGAACACCTTAGCTTTCAGTGCACAAGTGATCAGCAGGTGTAGAACCTGATATGAACCTGAAGGATAGAAATCAACTTGGGGATAAATGCAAGGGATCATGGTGCAGTTATACAGCTTCTCTGGGATGGACATCGACATAAGGGTTTGCCATAGCTTAGTCGGTTGAGCACCTCTCTAGTAATTAGGAAGTCTTTTGTTTATATCCTGATACAATCCCATTTTCTTTGCTAATTTTTCATTGTATAAAAACCACCCTTACAGAGCTTGTATCATGTACTGGAGGCTACAAGGTGTCTTCTGGAAGTAGTCACAAGAAGCTGCTGCAGATTCAATGAGGGCATCAGGAACCACACCAAGAAGGAGGGTAGTACCAACCCTAAGACCAAGTCTGGAAGGAAGGCACCTCGAGGAGATGGCAGAACTGGTGGAGAGCGAGGAGGAGGGACAGTGGAAGAAATCTCTCCTCTCAGGAATACACTGTATCTATGGATCAGTACTGAACAGCTGGAGAAGATGTGTGATCTCTGGTTGAGGACATTGCAGCTGCTGGCTGGGATGGGGCAGTCTGGGACAGGGCAAGTTGGGACGGTGCAAACTGTGGGTGAGAGGAAGGTGGGTGGAGATGGAGATGGAAAAGATGAGGATGATGGTGTGAATCGTCTAGTCCAGTCCTCCTACCAGTGTATCTGTAGTAGCATTGCTGCTCTTCTCTCTCTGTCTGGTAAGAAACATTCAATAATTTCTCATAATTTGATTGATTGATTGAATCTTTATTTCTCCATATTCAGAAACAAAGAAAATTTGTCTTCTCTAGTGGTGCATGAACAGAATACAGCGTCGCAAAAATACATCATAATCTTTTAGAAAACTACTGATTAACAATTCACAATTATAATATACTGTTACATGTGTGCAATCAGAAATTTCGGGGAATAAGTTATATTAGTAAATTGAGCATGGTTTATATATATCTTGGAAATCTAGGGAGATTTAGTCATTAGCAGTTGTCTTTAGAAATTGGGTGTTAATTTTTTGGTCTTCGGCCATCAAGAAGGTCATTATATATCAGCCCTAGGGGTAAGGGTTAGGCTTAATCGTGTCAATCTGGTCGATCATCCATTTCCCCCCTTTTTTTTACCTGCCCCCCCCCAGATCCATCTCTGAATCATCAAGGATGCACACACACAGGCCTTAGCCCAACACACACTCCGTCCTATGTATTTGATTGTGGGTGTTTAGGGTAGCAGACGATATATGTCCCGTGTCCGACCCGCACATACGAACCCGCACGGCGTGACGTTTCCCGTGAGCGGCATTGTATGCAATCAGAAATTTTGGGGAATAAGTTATATTTAAATGGAGCATGGTTTATATATCTTGGGAATCTTGGGAGATTTAGTCATTAGCAGTTGTCTTTAAAAATTCAAAATTTTGTCCTGTAAATCTTTTTTTCCCCTAGGTGATGTAAAGCTGCCACAAGAGTTCCTTCACTCTGTAACATGGATCCTATGCCTACCTTGGCTGCCTGTAAGTATTGATTTTGGTCTTTTTCTTTCTTTTTTTAACTTTAGAACATTATTCAAATTGTGATCTCTAGCAGAATCTATGTTGTTTTTGTTTGCTTTGTTTGTTTGTTGTTATTTTTTAATTTTTATTCATTTATTTATTTATTTATTTATTTATTTATTAATATTTTTTTTTTTTTTTTTTTTTTTTTTTTTTTTTTTTTTTTTTTTTTTTTTTTTTTTTTTTTTGGGGGGGGGTGTTCTAAATACATTTATATGCATTATATGCATGACATAGAAATTTTTGTTTGCAAATTTAATAATGTTCCCTGATTTTTACTGTTTGTTTACTTGAATATAGATGGAAGCTAACTGGTTGGATCTAAAGATGTTTGGAAAATCTACAATGAAGGAAGTAGCAAGTATCAGCAACAGATTGGCAGCAAAGCTTGGTAACAATATGTATTCATTACATTATAAACTTAGTTTAAATCAGTTTTATTTAGACATTTCACAGGTAAAACTATAGACGAATTCGGTTTTGGTGATGTTTTGTCTTGTGGCGGCCATGGCTGGGGGGCTTCCAATGTAGTATGCATGCTTCATGTGTGCGTATGTATGCGTAACAAAAGAAAATGTACATACGCGCAGACATACGCGCACATTGCTCATGCATAGTACATTGGAAGCCCCCAGCTATGGCCGCCATGAAGTTACATTGCTCTGAAGTCGGATTGGTCTATACATTTTTCTTGAGTATATATAGTGCATGTTGGTAAAGAAATAAGTGACATCGGCATTTTGCAGTCGGACATTACATTGTGCTTGTTACCAGTTTGGTATAAAATAAATGTTTGATATATATGCACATGAATATAAATAGTAAATAATTTACAAGGTTGATTATTTTTCAGGTATTTAGTGAAGAAGCACTATTCATTAGCTGTCTATTCAGTTATTATTGACAGTGAAGTTGATTCATAAATGCTAACAATGTTGTCATTATCAAGAAACTCTTTATTTTCAGACGAGTCTTCAATGGTAACGTGTCTCCCTCTTGTTGCTCTGCCGTCCAAGGAGGTTGCACCAAAATGGAGGATACACATCTTCAAGGATGCTATGGTGAGTTTAAATATTATATCAAAGAAAACCAAACTTCAAGATATAAACTAGGCTATTCTGAGAGATGTATTGTTTTCTACCCCATTAATCTACGAGATACCCCATCTAAACTCGGAAGAGAGAAGGAAGATATTCTAAGCATAATGTACAGTTTATCAGCATGACATGGGTGCACCCATTTCCCAGATAATGTGACGTACCAGGCGAAATTGTACATACATGAATGTAGCTATTGTAACCCATTATTATTTAAAACCATTTCTCCAGAAGAGTACCGACTTATGTATGCAGATTGCATCATGAAAGCTGTAGTACAAAGAATAGCATGTGAATGGAATACTTAACCCTCTCATTACCAGGCACTTTTTCTAAAAAAAAAAAAAAAATCGATTCTCTCACTTCATTTCAAATTTTCGAAAAGATAACTCAAGCAATACCCCTAGTGTTTGCAACCATGAGAAAACTACTGTTTCCAGCTTTTCAGCGGTACATAAGTCAACAAGAGAGGGCGCTCTCTTGCAAAATGGCAGTAAAATCAGTTTCCCTTGTCACCAGTGTTCTATGGTGCCAAAAGGCGACTATGGAATGAGAGGGTTAATAATCGCACTCACCTGGAAAGGAGGCTTCCATAAATTTAAAAATATTTACTTTGCCTAACACGTCACTTTACCAAGATAATGGCAATGCCCATGCCATACTGAGAAACTGTACTTTATGCTAAGAATATCTGCCCTTAGGCGCCTTCTCCAAATAAAGTGCGTCAGTTTCCCGCAGTTTCCTGATCCAACGCAAGAAACAATCGGCTTTCTGCTTTTAACGTGTTTAAGCCTTATTAAGATTTCGGGATTCTATTCAAAAGCCGATAAAACGGCTTTTGGTACAAAAGACGCGGGAAGCTGACGCACTTTGTTTGAAGAAGGCGCCTTATGTCTCTCTCATAAGTTTAGATGGTGGATCTTGTAGATTAATGGGAAAGAATGCAACATATCTCTCTGAATAGCCAAGCTTCTTTCTTGGGGTTCTGTTTCCTTTAATGATAAATCATTATTCATATAGCACAAAGTAATAACAGAATCCTCTCTAAGCACTGTTTAATCATACTGCTTAATATGAAATTAATTACATACTTGTATGTCAGACAGGAATTAACTGAGATTTGTGGTTTTATCATTGATTGCATATTCAGAAATATTCAAGTATTATTGTCCCCGCCGAACGAGTTCGAGCAGGGGACTATGAAACGGGCTCCGTACGTGTGTATGTGTGTGTGTGTGTGTGTGTGTGTGTGTGTGTGTCCGTCCATCCATCCGTGCGTCCGTCCGTGCGTCCGTATGTGATCAAAATCTTCAATTTGCTACTCCCTCACCATTTTTCATCCGATTTCGATTCCGTTAGCTTTATATGATAGCACTAGGTGATGGCTTCAAAAGTTCTTCACAGAATTTTGACCTTTGACCTTTGACCCTGATTTTTGACCTATATTGTACATTGGTTACAAAATGCTACTCCTTCGCCATTTTTCATCCGATTTCGATTTTGTTTGCTTTATGATATAGCACTAGGTGAGGACTACAAAACTCGCACACAAAGAAAAGCCTTCATGCATACATACCTTGAAATATACCTTGAAACATACCTTGATGGCCACATCTCACTGTCTTCACGGCAAGAGTGTACAGATAAGTGTGGTAGAGTTGAGAAGGCTCTTACAGCCCATTTAAAAATCCAATTTGATAATTGTATCTTGAATTGCAGGAGTGTTCGTGCCTCAACTGTGGACAGTGGGAGTTTATTCCATTGATCGACAACCCTTTGGCTAAAGAAGTGTTTCCTTATATCCAGTCCGGATCGTTGCTTGGCAGATTTAAGAGAGTGCCCTCTGGTTCTCACATACTCTGCTCTCTGAAAATATTTCATATTTGATTTCTCTATTTGTGTTATCATTCTATATGTTTCAATGAGGTCTCCCCTTTCCCTCCTACTTTCCAGTGTTTAACTTGGCAAGCCTGTCTTCATACGAGAGTTTACAGATATCACGTATCATTTTCGTAGCTCTTGCTTCAACCTTCTCTAGTAATTTTCTTATTATCATTTATTACATAATTTCACATAGCTTGTAAGAAGCATTCTTTTTTTTATATTATTTGGAACATTTTCTGTAGCTTTTACATATTTTGGTTGTATAATTGTACAGGAATACAGAGAATTGACTTTTCGTTTTTATCTTTCTGATGCGATATAATGGGAATTTTATATTATTGGCGGGGACATATATTCCGCATCGCGTAATATACTAATCCACTTGTTTATACATATTTACATTGCTTGTATGGCATATATGTGTGCATCTGCGTCAATAAAATCTGTTAAGAAACATGAAAAAGTTCAACTCATTTTTGTTAGACTTAACCCTATTCAGACTGGGGGGGGGGGTCAATTTGACCCCCCCTGTACGAAATCCGCGACTGCCGCGCAACCGCTGCGAAACTCAACCCGGCGCTTTATGACTTTTTTCTTTCAAGTGTCTCGCAAATTTTGACACCAAGTTCGAAAAAATCTGATACTCTGTTGTCGCGTTACGCAACATTACGTAATCGCATGTCAGGCCTAAATTGAACGAAAATCGTCATTTTGCATGCGTTTGTGTACAAAATACTGTTTTTTTTTCTAAATTTCTTTATAACACTGATAATTGTGCCTTCTGAGCCTTTTGATTGATGAAATTTGTCTTTATATTGATCAAAATACATTTCTCAAGCATAAAAAATTACAAAAACAAAGAAATACATAAGAAATAAAAACAACAGAATACATAAGAAATTCATAAAACAATAGAATACAAAAGAATTAATTTGAAATTTCTGAATTTGTCAATTCAATACTGTTGTCTTTGCTACTCAGCAACTTTTAGAAAAAATTTGGGCTTCATAACTATATTTATTAATGAAATATTAACGATTTCCATAAAAATGCATCTAATTTGCATACATGAGTATGCATAAATTAGCATAAATTGAATACGTGAAATTTTTTTTCAAAAAAAACATACCAGCGACACCCTTTACATGTGCAGCGACGTTCGCGCAAAATTTCGCCGCGAGCGGACCATCCGCGGCCGAGATCTCAGGGGGGGGGGGGTCAAATTGACCCCCCCCCCCCCCCCCCAGTCAAAATCTCCTCTTGAAAAGCCCAGTCTGAATAGGGTTAAGGTATTCCTTGTCATGGGGCTTATCTCTGTACTCACAGTCTTTTTATAATGCTCTTTTCATTGGTCTGTAATTTGTATTAATTATGGTAGCAGCTTCAGCTAAAACATCCTACATGGTACATTTTATTAGTATAGATTTGTAAACAGTAAGTTAACCAAGTGAATGTTATGTTTCTTTGCAGACTAATAGTAAGGAGAGTATCCAGATAGCAGCTATTCAAGCTCTACCTCTACTTCTATTCAACTTGACACCAAGCTACTACACGCTCATTCAAGAACATCTCTAGTAAGTGAAATATATATGTAGTTGGAATATTTTGCTTGATTGCTTAGATGGGTGGAATCCATCCTTCACACCTTTGGGTGACCAAGTTAAAATTAGTGCTTTTAAGGCTAAACAATGACAAAAATGGAAATGTAAGTATATTTAGAAAGTTCACAAAATCAATGCACCACAAATATCCTTACAATATTGATCAGGTGAGAGCATAGAATCATAAACAGTAAAAGTGAAGAGTTATAAGAATTGAAATTATATTAATATTACTACATATTTAAAAAATGTTTTCAAACAATGTCAATATTGTTGCCATATTTAAAATATATTTACAAAAAAATTGATCTGTTATTGTCTTCTTTTTTATCGAAGCCCCCTATGCAAGGCTGAATCTGAGGCAGTTACAAGCTGTGTAGCTGAAGGGATGGGTGAGCTATGTTGTGTGCTAGCTAATGGATGTAAAATACACAGGTAAACATCACGTCAGTAACTATATTTATTTGGAAATGAAATGTGGTGTACTATGTTTTTATCCGTATCAGGACATCTCCCCCGGAGGACAACTCCCCCGGGGACAATTCCCGGAGGACAGCTCCCCCGGAGGACATAGGGTTAGGGTTAGGGTTAGGGTTGTCCTCCGGGGGAGTTGTCCTCCGGGGGAGCTGTCCTCCAAGAATTGTCCCCGGGGGAGTTGTCCTCCGGGGGAGATGTCCTAGAACCGTTTTTATCTACCTTGAATATTATGATTTACCAAGTGTTTGACTAACAATATCTATATATAATTTTTAAAATTCTTTATTTTGCTCCTATTATGAAGTTGAAAAGGCAATAATCAAAGTGCATTATAGGCCTATCAGGTGTCAAAAGAAGTAAGAACAAATGAACCATGAATTTCATTTTGAATTGTGTGCTTTCATCAAGAAAAAAAACAACAACTTTTTCTGTGACAATTATTTGATAATGTATATTCACCATTTTGATCAGAGAGCTGGACAGGGAGAATGCACCATTACACCGAGTGGTGCAGCTGAAGAGTACCGCCTGTACAGCAAGCCACAGCATAGGTGTTACCTCAGCTGACAAGGTGCCCAGCTCCATGCAACCATCCATCTTAGATGCTGCAGTTATCTCTCCATTCTTGGTACTGCTGCAGAAAGGTGTCAAAACAAAATTAGGTATTATTTCTTGAATTTTTTTTTTTTTATAAACCAAACCTTTTTATGAACAAAGACGACCATTGTTTTATCCCCAATGTTTAGAATTATAGTGATGCGCATTCAAAAATATTTGCTAGAGGTATATGGTCATGCAATTTGCGACGTAGAGAAAGATATTCGATTTCTATTTGCTTGCCACACACTTATCATATATAATTTGGTTTATTACTTCAACTTCAATGACATATGGATGCAGAGAGAATAGACCCAGCTTTCTCCTTGCTGCACACTCTATGATCTTTTACCGTTAAAATACCTCAGGGCTACATGTATGATCGATATTGACTTCAGTCATGTATATGTAGTTGTCCTTGCAAATTGTAAAATATTGTCTGAAGCACACCATGCTATTATGTAATCTTTGGCTGTTTGCTTGATAATATCAATATCCGGTTGCATTCCTGTGAGATTCTAAAATTTATATAAATGTAAGGAGGGAAGTACTCTTTAACATGGCTCTGCTTCCTGTTGGGAAATTTAGGTGAAATAAAAACAAGATGAAATTGGCGTTGCTGAAAACCACTCTTTATTGTGCCAAGCTTTTGGCTACTTAGCCTTCTTCATGGGCTGTATACACAAGAAACCAAAACAAAACATATAAGTAGTACACAAGAAACAATTTCTGTTTACATAAGTATAGCAAATATATATAGATGAATAAACGCAAACACATATATACATTTCAACTATATAAACTTCTAAAACATAATAAAATCGAAGCAGTAAATAAAATAATTATAATTATTTTACCTGAGTCCTCAACTTCTGCAATGTTCAGTTTCTCTTCTTTCTTCTCAGCGAGGCTTCTTTCTTTCTGTGCGCAGTCAAGGTTGACTCTGTTTATTGTTCTGTGGTATACCTCGTTCTTGTTTTGTTCCCTCAGTTGAGTACGAAGCTTGATTGTCTCCTTGGAGATTATGTCGTATTGTTGTCTCACTGCTTCGACAGTTATGTCCAGGAGTTGTCGGGCGGCGTTTCAGAGCGTTGTAGACCATTCGGCATCAATCCTCTCATTGTTCTCAAATCTGAAAGATTTCTTCAGTAACAGACCCGTAAGCATAATATCCCTTTCTTGATATCTACCGAGGAATTTCAGATGGAGTTTGTAGCGTAGCTTTTTGTCTGCGTTGAGTCGGAGAGAATGGAAGATTGAGTGGTCATTGTTGGTTCCCATTATTGTTCCTTGTGTAGTAGATGTCATGCTTTGTTGAGGCTCGTGTTGAGTGTTTTAGTGGTTGTATGTACCACATGGCCAGAGATGCTAAGGTTTGATTTCTGTCGACACCTTCCATTAGGTGATTAGGCAAGGCTTTTCATCTGCATGCTGCAATTCACCCAAGGGTAAAAAAAAATGACAGGTAGACTACGTTCATCATAATGTGCTCTTTAAAATGTATGCCTTGAATTGTAACACAATATTACTTATTGGATATTGTGCTATTGTAAAATAAAAATCTTATTATTATCAATGAATTACTTTTTGATACTAATTGATACATTCTAGGCATGATACAGAGTTTGAGACAGGTACTTTCTCATCTTGATCTGAAGTTTACTAACTCTGCTGTGACCGGAGTTCTCAATGCATACCTAACGCTTGTTGTTGATGAGGATCACTTAGTAAGAAAAGTTTTCAGGTATGACCATTTAATTTATTATCTTTTTTGATTGTCTGTGAATAATAATATGATATTGACTGGCCTCAAGTGGGAAACAAGGTTGATTTGTGTACAATAATATTTTTAGGATGTGCATGGCAGCATCATGACATGACCATAAGTATTAGAACCCAATAATTATGTATAATTATATATAATTTTCTCTGACTTTTAGCATATTTTTACAATTATTTTTCTCCTTCATGTTGTAGTTATATCTTTTGTTCCTTTGTCTTTGTCTTTCTTTCTTGTTAGCAACTGCAATTAATAGACTGATTGCTATGTCACTTTGAAGGGAAGTTGGTGATGCCCATAGAAAATACATGTATTTATTGTCAATTAAATGGTTAATGGGAGGGCGGTGGACAGCAAATAACTTGGTTGGATGATATTAGGGAGCTTTCGCAAATCAATCGCAGACTCACTCGAAGACGAAGAACGGTCAAGATTGACCTTAGTTAAACTCGTCCGCGGTCCTCCTAATCTTCTGTTTCGCACATTCAAGAACGAACGGTTTGTGTGATGTAACAAAGGCTGCTGATGACATGACTTACAAGTGCGTAATTTCAAATGGAAATAAAGAAATCCTATCTTCACTGATATGATGTAACAATAAAGGGGGCGCAGGCCTTAAGCTTACCGTGAAACTTATGCACAAGCACGTATAGCGTGTCACCGATAAAAAAAACGCTGATTATCTACTTCTTACCGTTGCTAAAATCAAGAATGTGAATTTGGCCAAAAAGCGTTCTTGAATTTGATTCGAGCAATTACAAAATGAACATGTGCAGATTCAATATTCATCGTCCTTCGTCTTTCCTCCGCGATTGATTTGTGAAAGCTCACTAATATGAAATGGACACGACTAAGAGCTCTATGAAGGAATCAGAACATGAGTACATAACCAAAAGTTTTTCAGATTCATAACTGACAACCCCTTCCAAAGGGACAGCATTGGATGATGATGATTTTCAATTTTATTCTCAAATATGAGCCATAGTGGTAACTTTTCTTTTCAAATAAAAAAAAAAAAAAAAAATCAGTCGTAACATCAAGTACCTGGTTGGCAATGGTGATCAGTGCAGTGATCTCAACATCCAAGCAGTAGTCACTCAGCTCAAATCGGCCTTCCTCTCCGGCAAGTCCTCTGGGAATGGACGTCTGCAGGAGACAGTGGTCAGCTCAATAGGAGAGTTGGGCAAGTATGTCACCTATAGTTTTGTTCTTTAGGTCATTTAAGTTCATCATTCTTGTCACTTATGCAAAATCTTTCCCATTTTCTTTGAGTTAGTTAGTAATCAGTGAAAAAAATTTGTTTTGTTGTTTTTTTTCCAGATATTTTTTTATTTTTTATTTGTCATTGTAAAGTGAAAGTTCTGTGCAGTGTTTTTTGTGTTTGGTTTTAGTATATTTCATTTGAGCAGAGCTTATTTTATTTATTTTTTTACTGTACAGCTACTATCATTATTGATATTATTAATGATAAGAAAATAATACTCAGATTTATAAAGTGCCTTTTCCATAGGAAACAAAGCGCCGACTCTACATGTATGATAACAAGGTTTTTCCTTAGGCGACTTACCAAAAGATGAAGCAGCGGCCTTCTGCGTGAATGCAGCACAACGGCGCTTTAAACCGGATGTACTAATCCTCCTCAATTAAGTCAATGGAAGAATAATAGGGGAACGGTATATCCGGCCTATAATACCGCTGTACGGCGTTCACACAGGGGGCCTTAGCTTTATATTTTGGTAAGGTGCCTTAGAAGGTAGTTCTTTGTGGTCTATTTGTGAGAATAGGCTGCTTTTTACGTGTTAATCATCTGATTTTATTTTGTTGTGAATCTGCAGGGTTGCAGAAGGAGAGTTATTAATGGTAGCCATCATCAGTCTTTTAGAGAGCTTACTTTCTACTGTCACCATGGTCAACTCTATTGCTTATATTGAGGTAATTGTATCTTATCTTATTTTATCTTTGTGAGATTTTTTATTAAAAAGTACTTTTCTTGGATTGTCTCTAAGGTGTCAATAAGGGCGCAACTCAGCCATCAAAGTCAGATAGCTTAGCATGCTGAATCTTGGTTCAGGTGGAAATGAGAATTGACCTCTAAAGTTGTTAAGCAGTGAAAATTTGTATCCCTTTCATTTTGTGAAGTTTAAAGACATAGGGGCTTCAGATTTCATGGGGAGTGGATCATAATTTGCTGACCCCAGACTTTGTGTAGAGCACTGGAAATACACGTCTTGAAGCTAAATTTCTTGACCACAGCAAAACAATCTGTCCCATCCTGGACAGCTTCGGGCATCATCGGGCCCGGGAAAGGGAGATTTAACGAGTTTACCAGATGAAGCGATGGGTGGAATAAACAAGGCATATCATAAGACTGGCAGTGGTCGGATGATGCAAAACAGCTGTTACGGGGAAAACATCCATGGTGTCAAATTACCCATGGGAGCTCCCGACCTACTGTCTTTAACAGGGAAACCCTTTTCCCCGCTGTACTTCACATCCCTTCTCCACCTTGAGGTGCCAAAGTTACGATACTTGATTAAGTACAATGGGGAAGAGCTCAGTATTAATGGGGTATGAGAAAATTCAGTCCTTAACAGAATAGAGATTTTAGATTAAACTTAACATAGTCTACCTTCTGTAGATTTAGCTATACTCTTCAAATGGATTAAAATTTTGGGTAAAATCTTGCCAACAGGGGGTGTACGTTTATGGAAGTCATGATGTAACATCCTGGGAAAAACTTAATTTTTTATAGTCCGAAAATAGTCCAGAAAGGAAAAATAAATTTGAAATTCTTGAACATTACCAAAAATAGATGTTTATGCTTTTATGTATATATTACTGGAAGTTACTGTTCATAGTCAATCATATCTATTTTTTGCTCTTTTTCACAGCTCCATGCCATAGCTGAAGCCAAGGGTCAGACCATGTCGGCCATCTTGTCTCAATTCAAGCAGCCCGTCTGTAAGTTCCTAGTAGAGGCAATGCATGATGTAGTCCAGTCCTCATCACAGAACCAGTCAGAGACCCAGGATCTTGACAAGGACCCATGTCTGGATACCATCACAAAGGTTGCTAATGCTTTCGGATTCAAGGACTTAGAGACGTTCTATGCAGTAAGTCTTTTTTTCACGAGATTAGTATGACCAAGATTAAGCCTGTCCTCATATTTTGGAGATTTTATAAAGTAACATGACTTTTGAATATGATGTAGGAACATAAATGGACATAAAACTTATATTTTATTTTGTTGAATTTACATTGGTTTTGTAAAATCTTTTTGTAAGTTCATATCACAGGGTCATACTCTATACATATGATTAAAGAATATATTGTAGAATTTTACAAATAGATGTACCATACTATTAGTGTAAAAATGTGTAACAGTTTACTTAAAGTTGTTCCATTTCATTTAGTTGAAGAACTAGATTTTGTCTGAATCATTTGTAAGTTAGTACTATTTTTAAATTAATTTGAAAGCATTTTGATCAGTTACTGGAAATGCACTGTATAAAAAAACCAACTATTATTATAATTATCATAGGGTCATGATCAGCAATCAATAGTGAGCTTTTGCAAATCAATCGCGGATGTACTCAAAGACGAAGGACGATGAAGATAGAATCTGCACATGCTCAATTTGCAATTTGCTCGTCCGTGCTTAAAATTCAACAAAGGTTTTTGGCCAATTCCACGTTCTTGCTTTTAGCAACGGTAAGAAGTAGATCAGCCAATCAGCATTTTTTTCATCGGTGACGCGCTAAACGGGCTAATGCATAAGTTACACTGTTAGGTTTAAGATCTGCGCCCCCTTTATTGTCACGTCATATCAGTGAAGATAGGATTTCTTTATTTCCATTTGACATTACGCGCTTTTGGGTAATGCCATCAGCAGCCTTTGTTACATCACACGAACCGTTCTTTGTTTAATGTGTGAAACAAAAGATTAGGAGGATCGCGGCAAGTTCAACTACGCTTAATCTTGACCGTTCTTTGAGTGAGTCTGCGATTGATTTGCGAAAGCTCACTTTTGTCTAATGTTTAGGTACATGTAGTTGAATTGAGAGGAAGATTGGAGTTACCAAATAAATGCAATTCAACAAACAGACAACTTGTAAACTGAATGAATTCATGGTTTACAGTCTTTGAGGGGATTTCAATAAGCATTGCTTTATTCTTAACCATTATAGCGTACATTGGAATTCCTGCTACCTCACATTGTGAGTAAAGCCAGTCCTGAGGCAAGTGTTCTACTCAAAGCCCTGGCAAGAACTTTGAAAATAGTAAGTATGTCAAGAGAAATAGGAATTGATTACCCAATGGACTTTGGAACATATTCATAATTGTACTTCTTATACCTTTATTGTTAAAAGAATTATTTAAAATAAACATATAATGAAAATGTATGAAAGCTTTCTCAATCCCTGAATTATCACATTGTATTTGGTCCCTTTATTGTATTTACTGGTTCTACTAGTATGCTATAAAACCAGAAACCTTGGAAAATTTATAAAAACAGCTATTTTTGTGGCATGCAACTTTACGATTTACAAAAAATTACTCTATTGATTAATGCACATTTTTCTATTATGTGACACGAAGCTTTTTAAGATCTAACCCCCCCCCCAAAAAAAAAACAAACTGCTTTTATTTAAGTAACATTGTCTTGTTTGTCAAGAGATGGTATGATGTTGGGTGTGTGTGAAACAATTTGAGTTACTGTTGTTCCAACAGACAATAATGTCACTGTTTTCTCAAAGTGCTCGTAGAGACTGAGCAGCTTATAAAGTGCATATTGCCAACATTTTGTTTTCACAACCCATCCTGTATGATTGTGAATCTATATTTCACACCAAATCTTTATCATTTTTTTTTTTTAGATGTGTTAAATGTCTTACAATGATACAGACCTGCATGATATCAACAAGAACATTTAAACACATAAATTTTGCCCCATGTAAATAGCCACTGAAAAAAAAAAAACGTAAATGTGAACAGGTTTGTCATGCAGTGTGTTTCTGTCAGTTGTAAATTCTCACTTCCTCCACGTCGTCAAGAAGATGGTATATGTAGGTATCATTTTATATCCGGGAATGCTTGTATGTTTGACAGAGTCACAGAGAGATGTTGGTTGAGAACTTCAAGTTTATCTTCTCCTATTTGGTGAGAACACAAGGCAAGACTGAACTAGAGAAAGCTCTCCATTACATTCAGGTGAAGATGCCTTGTAAACTACTATGGCCCGTATTCACAAAGGTGGCCTAAAGTTAAGCCTAGCTTAAATCTGTGGTTTAACTATGGCTAGCAAAATGGGAGACAAATGTGTCTACGTTGCAATGTTCCTTACATGTTTTCTGGATTCTGGAATTGTGCTTTAGTGACCTAGCAAAACTTTGTACTCATCATTCCCATGCAGTTTTGAATAGTTTAAGTACCAACAATTCTGATAAATCGAACATTTACTTTTCAAGATCATATCCAATTTTGCTAGTCATAGTTCAACCTCAGATATAAGCTAGGCTTAACTTTAGGCCACCTTTGTGAATACAGGCCTATGACTTATTCATACTTATTTTGGAGAAAATCCATGTGTGCAGGTTGCTCATTTATCTATAGTGCACTAACTTTGTGAATCATATTTAAATGATACAATTCAAACTATTAAATCTGAAAAAGGTCATGTTTTGGAAATAACTTTCAGATGATGTTCAATCTGTTGTTATTTTTAGTTTTTAATATTTTAGTTTAATAATATGAAAAAATACAGGTAAATTTAAAATAAATTAGGACATAAAACTAGTCATATTTCCAAGTGAACCCTATATTTCAGATGATGTTTTTACATTTTTTTTTTTTTTTCCTTTCCTGGTTTATCTCCTCATTTCTTTTTAATAATTTATCTGAGAAGAAAAAACTCAAATCAGTTTCTATTGCAATTTTGATCTTTTCTTCATACAGTTTACTTTATATTCATTATTTGATTTAAAAAAAATTATACCCCATTGGTAATTTGAGATTGAACACTCCAGTGCAAACTACTAATACTTGTTTATTTGCTTCTATTTGTTTGATATGCTATAGAGTGAGACAGAGATTGAGCTTGGAAGCCTACTTAGGATGGACTATCAGAGTCTACATAATGAACTGCTTCTGCACCTCAGTCATAACTATTCACAGGTATGATTCATCATGTTACATATGGCCATGTGTTTTGAACTCGCCACCCAAAAAGGGTGGTTTTGTTACGCTTTTCCAAATTTTGTTTCAGTTAATGTATGACATCTTCGCTAAATAGAGGGTATTACCATGAAATTGGTGTTATTTGAAAGCTGAATGCAAGCTCTATCAGACCTGTGAATTTGAACATACTCGCACCTAAAATCGCGAAACGGCACGCGGTGATACGAAAAGGCAAGGGTGGTGGGGGGGGGGGAAGAGGAGGGGGAAGAGGAGGGGGGGAGAGGTACACACAAAGTCTAATGGGATTTCGCATCCTCCTGTGCATTCGAAACATTATAACCATGATAACTTCATGGATATTTATTTTTGTGCTGTGAGCTTTTGGGACTTTATAGCTTAGAGTCTCATGCATCTTTTGACACCATAGTTATAAGTTTCCAGCCATTTACTAATGCGCAGTTCGGAAAATCGCCGCGCTGCGTGTGGTTAAAATGACAATTTCACCATTGACTGTGTATTGTACATAAAGTAACTCAATACAGTTCCTGTTGTATGTGAAGTGACATTACATTAATGCAGATAACTCAAAGATTACTTGAGATAGGGGCCTGAAACTTTGTGAGCTTCTTCATCATAAGATAGCCCACCTACATGCAAGTTTTTATAAACTTTAGCCCCACCATGGCCGAGACCTTGAGGAGGGGGCAGCCCCCTCCTTGGCCCAGGTTGACCAAAATATTTGGGCCCTTTTATGGTTGAGAATTTTTTAATTAAATGAAGAAACCCCCCTTCAACTATATATTTTCTGAAAGAAAATTTCAAGAGCAATTTAAATATGGTGAGCAATTACGACCTGGATCAAAGGGAGAAAAAATATTGGGGGCTGCAGTAAAAAAAATTATGGCCCCAAAAAATTTAATATTTTAATCAAAATATGTTACTACTTCACCCTACATTGTAGTGGATGGCATTTTTGAAATCTACAGGACATTTCCTTTCAGAAAATGTATACTTTTGTAGGGTTGGAGTTAATACTTCAAAACTTATGACACTTTGATCCTGACGGGTGCATGATTTTTAGATTTAGGTGGTGTAATACAAAAGGGTGCCAGTTCAAAATGCATGGCCATATTTATTTATTTATATCTTATCATTTTAATGAGAAAATTTATGTTGTGTGAAGAGAGTATTGAGGTTTAATCATTAAATAGACCAGTTTACTAACATATTCAAATTTTATGCCTACTTTTTTAACAAGGTTGTTCTTGACATCCTGAAAGCTTGCCAGTGGCTTGACCGACATAGCAACAACTAATGTATGCAACTGGATTCCATGTATTGTAGTTCATTGTTTTATTACAGGTTCTTTGAATACCTTGTTACTATCTCGCCAGGAAAAAGTATGCATAATATTTGAATATGTTAGTAAACTGGTTTATTGAATGGAGTTGGAACATATTAAACTTGGAAGCCCAATAATGTCCAATGGCTTCTTGTTATTTGAGTACTTCTTCTCAACCCTACATGTACATTTGTTGGCTTCTACACATTCAAGAAAATTTATGCTTGGGTTTGTAGTACAGCCCTCTGGGCACAAAAACATGATGGATTTGCCTTAGTTTTTCTGTAAATTCGGTCCTGTGGTTTTCCAACAGTGATTAGATTGTCCGCCTCCTCAGCTAATTAAAACCATGTAGATTCTTTAAAGTGAAATTATTGGTCTGGTCATGAGATTGAAGTGTGGAAACTTCTGTCTAAAATTCACAATTTACATTAGAAGAATTATAGAAGTATAAAAATTAACCAGATTTTTCTTAGGGTCACATGCACTGCACACAGAAATGCATGTTTGGGACTACGCAAAATGTCCGGCCTGAACAATTCAGCTGTTTTGGGTATATATTGGGTCGTATTATGACTATAAGGGCAATTGAAGAGCAATCTTTTACATCTTTATTCGCACCTTAATACACTTCCTGAATAGTATAAAAATAATAGGAAAACTCACAATAATTGTCAAAGTAATTTGCACTAGCTTTTCTTTTAATATGACTGCTCTTGAGATACATTCTACAATATTTCTGTTGTACCTGTAGGTGTTTAGAGGATTAGCAATGCTAGCATCCCGTGATGATGCTTACAAATAACCATGTCTTATCACACACCCATCAGACAGGGCTGACTTCTTATTTAACCAAGATTATTTTCTTGTGCTTATTCATCAGATTTAATTGCTTATCCTTTCTGTTTTAGGTGTTTAGTGGTCTAGCAATGCTAGCATCACGTGATGATGCGTACAAGGGACCTCGTCCGATCACCCACCCATCAGACATGGCTGATTTCTTACAACCTAGACTTCTGGGTATACTGGCCTTCTTTGACTCTCAGCTTCTCAACAGCAGGATACCTATTCAGGATAAGAAACTGGTGAGAACATGAGCAGAAGAGAGCTTCTCTGATAGTATTTTGCACCTCTATGTAGCAACTGTTATAATGAAATTCTGGTACATGTACTTGCTTGATGAAGATCATTTTATGGCGTTTGTGATGATGATAATGATGTTGACGTGATGATGATGATGATGATGATGGTGATGATGATGGTTATGACAATAATAATGATGGTGATATTATTGAGAAGCAATGATAACTTAGAAGAATGGGTAGAATCTACTTCAAGTTCTGATTCACATTCAGTTTCTAATTCTGTGTAGAAACATAAAGATAGGAACATTAAAATACAAATAGATGCAATGAGCAAGCAGAACAGAGTGAAAGCATTGAAGAAGAAAAGATATGAAATCAAGAAAGAGTTGGTTTAGAGATGTTCATTAAAAAAAAAAAACTTAGATAAAAGGGGAGGTGTAGTAAACTAGGAAAGAGGAAAAAAAATCCTAGAGTAAACCTGCAATTCATATCAAGAAATCATGGCATTTAAAATGTTCTTTGCTGTTGGTATTCCCAGGCTCTGGAAAGTCTGGTATGCATTATGAAGCTGATGGGAGCTAAGCACATTACAGGAGTACGAGTGAAAGTGATGACCACACTGAAGATTGGTCTACGCTACAAGGAGCATGGCTTCCCTGCACTGTCCTGTAAGGCATGGGACTGCTTTATACACAGGCAAGTCTTCAATTTAACCCACTGACTATGGGAACTGGGTGCTTCCTGTATTGAACCTTTGAGAATTTGAGAATTAGTATTCAAATGTTAACATTTGATAACATACATATATTTTTTTTTCCAGATGGAGAGCAATTGTCAACCCAAAGAAACTTCTGTCTTGCAACTTCCACTATTAAATAATTTTCATTTTTTTTTTTTTTTATCTAGGTATGTGATATTCATCTTGAAAGGAATATGAAAGGAGGGAATGTCCCCATACTATTTCTCACATAGACTTTGATAAAAAAAAGTTTTTTTTTTCCAAAGAGGGCTTATTTCCAATGTAGCCCCTTTAGTTTAACGTATATTTTGAACATTTTACACTCTACTGGACAATAGACCTTTCTTGTCTAACTTCATTTGAAGTTGATGAAATCACTAATGATGTCATGTGTATACCGGTTTCATTTTTGTTGTTGACAGTGTTGATGCATCATCTCTTGGTCCGATGTTGAGTCAGGTTATCGTGACCCTCCTACCCCTCCTCAATCAGCTACCACAACAAGTCAGCACCATCATACACACCCTTATCATAGATAATAGAGATGCATTCAGTAACCGCTTCAATGAGATCTACTTCCTTCCCGACATTCCTGAGCTAAGAGAGGTCAACGCACTATTGAAGGAGCACAGAGAGGACCCTTCCAGTCAACCTGACCTTCGAACCTTGTTGAAGAGGTCACTCAAAGTGGTCAGTCATGAGAGTGTGGATGTTAGAATTCATGCTCTCTCCAATCTCAGGGATCTACTTCAATCGAACCAGGTAGATATTCCTCCAAAATATGTATCTTGAACAAACAAATTTAAATCTACAGCTGTATGAGATTTGTTTATTTGTCTCTTTTTAAGATTCAGTAGGGTGGATTCAGCATCCATTAAAATCCATTAAACATTGTTTTCCAAAGTATTGTATTAATACAATATTTTCACATAGTTACAAAATGTACATTTGTACAGGGAGTTTCATGATTTTGGAATAGTTTGGGAAATTCACAAGTGGATAATTGTGCAGTTATGATTAAAAAATGGATATCTAAGCATGAGGGCACATGTTATTTGTGTTTTTTTTGTTGTTGTAAAGTCAGTCTAGAAAATGTGACCATCATTACATGTCAGTTGTGAAACAAACATCAGAGCAAATGGCAGAAGAAGTAGGTTTTCTGCTTAAGATATCATTGATAGCTCTTAATTTACCTGATATTCAATGTAGTTGTACTTTTAAACACAAGTGTTTGATATCATTGGAAAGCTTAGAATCTCTAGTTTAAGAAAATTCATAAAACCTAAATAAAGGAAATCTGGCAAATTATAGATGGTTTTAAGCAAGCAGTTCACATATTGTGCTTTTGAAAATAGTTAAGAAAATAGACTCTGAAAAAACTCAGCTGGCATGTTTGACATGTATTTTAAAATTTGGTGACATTAGAGATGTGACAAAAAATTAGTGTGATTGTACTTGAATAAGAGATAAACTGAGGAAGATTTATTTCTATTTCATTTACAGAGTTGTCTTCATGAGTATGTGATGGGCAGTGAAACAGTTGCACCAGTAATAAACGAGCTAGTGTCGGTGGTGAGTTGCATAAATATGATTTCAGTGCACTATCATTCAATGATGATCATATTCATGATACATATATATCAAAATGTAGTTATAGATTTTTGTTATGCAAAAAGCTTATGTGTAACTATGCTTCTGATGAAGTAGTTGTCAGAGAATAGAAATTAGATCACTTTTTATACTCTGGTAAATGACAAGGCAAAAATGCAAAGAAAGATTATACTGTGACTGGTGTTTATTCGCCTGATGAAGCCAACAGCGGTTGGCGAAATGTCGCAACACAGATAATTGTGAGTTTCAAAATTTAAAATTTTTCTTCAATTTCCAGTAAATGATTAAAAACTATCTGATATTGTCAAGATTACTGGATGAATCATAACATTCATGGAATTTTACTGTTTCCTTTGTATAGCTTCTATCTGGATGCCATGACTCAGATCACACGGCTCAGAACCTGTTTGGTGAATGCCTGGGTGTGCTTGGAGCTATTGATCCAGGGAGATTAGATCTCAGCACAACATCTAGGAAGGCAGAGATGTCCAAGTTCCATGTAAGTCCACTAAATCTTATCAAAGAAGATGTCCAAGTTCCATGTAAGTCCACTAAATCTTATCAAAGAAGATGTCATTTAATAGGAGACGTCAGTGACAAACTGATCAGGGAATGAGGAAAGATGGAAGGAGAAAGGAAGAAAATAGCTCTTTATGCCAAAAGAATCTAAACATATTTGTGCTTGATATTTAAATCATCAAGAACTTTTCTAGCAAGTGTTTTTGGTTAAAGTGCTTTTGGACTTCACTAACTGTCCTCTAATTCTCTCACTGCCTCTCTGTCTCTCTCCGTTCTGTCTGTCTCTCCTCTTTTGCTCACATTTGCCCCTCACTCTTTCTCTGTCTCTCCTCTATCTTTTTCTTTTTCTACCCTTCCCTTTATCTCTTTCTTGCTAATCTATCTATGTTTTCTCTCCCTCCACTCTCAATGTCTCTTTCTCTGTGTCTCTGTGTCTCTGTTTCTCTCTCTCTCTCTCTCTCTTCCCTCCATCTCTCTCTTCCACCCTTATCTCTCTTCCACCCCTTGTTGTTTTCTGATGTGCAGGCTAGTGTTGAGGATATGCACTTTGCTTTTGACCTGATCAATGACCTTGTGAGAGCTTTCCTGGCTGCAGCTGACCCCAGGTCACAGGACTGCTCTGCATACGCCATCCAAGAGATGCTTCAGATCTTTGAGTGTCGAGATGTCAGCAAAGATGGGTAAGTCAATGCTTTTTATGCTTTCGCGCCATCGAAGGTAGTGTCAGAGGCATGATGTCTTTGGAATGTCCATCCAACTGTCTTGTTACTGCAATATATCAAGAACCACCAGAGATCTGAGCTTTGAACTTAATAATAGCATCTATCACCATAGTGTCACCAAGTCAAAGGTCAAGGGTTACTGTCATTGGCCCTGTCATTGTTAATCTAGTATTTATCACCATAGATAGATGGGTAGTTCAAAGGCCAAGGTTCAAAAAGGTAAATTTCTTGGCTTTTTGGCTTCAGGAGCGGAGGAATAAATGAAATTCAGTCGCATTTGTCTTGTTTTTATTTATGATGAGATGAGGTTCTTTCCTAAAAACTGCCTGAAGCAAGGATTTCAATTAATTTTTGTGGTTCAAAATTTGGGAAGCTGAGATCGGTTAAGTGCAACTATTATAGTGATTATAGTTATATAGTGATTTATCTGTGCATGATATGTCCTGACCTTTAACATGCATGTGTATTCAGTAAAAGCATCATAACACTAATAAGAAAAGAGTATATAATGCTTTTGATTTATAAGAAAAGAGTATATAATGCTTTCGATTTATTTTAATCATGTACAATCATAACAAATGTTCACTTTGATATAACCCCATAGTCCTGGCCGCCAGCTGTGGCAGCGGTTCCCTGAACACATCCAGGAGATATTAGTTCCCCTGCAGCACACCAAGTACATTCCATCTGCTGCATCATCCATTAGTAAAGTGACGGTTCACCCTATCTACCGCAGTAAGAAGGCTAAGACATTCAAAGACTGGGTCTGTACTTGGACCAGCTACCTGGTGACAAAGGTAGGATAGTGGACACTGTGATGATGATAATAATAATATATGGATATATTTTTAATGCTTTTCCAGTTAAACTGCTCAAAGTGCTTTACAGAATATTATTACACCATTCACAGGATTCAATTTCATACTGTGATTCCATAATGTGTCTATTATTTGATACTTAATTTTGAAAGATAATTTTTGGGAATTTAAGGAAAATCATATGTTGATTATAAAGTGTTGGTTAACTGTCATTGAGAATGTATTGATCGCTTTATCAAATCATTTTGTTATAACCAAAACAAGGCTGGAGTATTTTGGGAGATCATAGGGCCTCACACACCCCCCTATTAAATTATTTAGCGTTTGATATATATTTGTTTACTCCAAGGTTAAGTCAAGCAAACCTGGTCTTATCTTCAGAGCATTCCAGAATATAACGAAAGTTAAATCTACTGTTTTTTTATCTTCTTGTTTCAGGTGAAGGCGAGCAAACCTGGTCGTATCTTCCGAGCATGCAGTATGATCATCAAGCATGACATCCACACAGCCATGTTCCTTCTCCCGTACACACTACTTAATGCACTCCTTGATGCAAATGATACAGACAAGCAAGAGGTTGGCTCAAAACTGCCATACTTTGACAAAAGGAATCAAATGAAGCATTTACTTGTACTGTAAAAGAGCAAAGAATGTTTGTTTTACACAGACGTTTAAAGCAATATCATGATGCCCCACCTAACATGATACAAGTATCTCTGAGCAAGATCAGTGTTTATCTACAAAGTTTGGTCTTGAAGATGAGCAAATTCAAATTAGGGAACGTCAATTATTCTAATTTTGTTGATTCCTCAATTGCTTCCTTTTGTCAAAATTAGGCAAAAATAGTGAGAATATATTTCATATATCGTAACAGACTTGGGATAATAAATTAAACTTAATCTATATCTCATACATGTAGAAGATGGAGGTATTGATGTATGAATGTGTTATGTTTTTTAAATATGGAAATCGGACTCTAACTTGAGTAGGGTAAAGATTTCTTCAAATATTTGAAATTCTTTTTTTTTAGTGGTTAAGATATCAGTATGGTCTTTTGTGTGCCTTTATCTAATTTACTTCAATAATCACATGACCCTCTCTTACCTTGCTTTTGTTCCCGAGAACAATGCATAGACCGAACCAACAATAGACTACCAAACATTTTTCCTACTTCCCTGCCCCATCCCTTAATACCCTGCCTCGCCTGCCTATCAAGAGGTGGCGCTAGACCACTAATATCTTCATTCTGTATTTTCGAGTCATGCTGATCGGACCGTTCCTGAAATTTCGGGTGAGCTCGTTCCTACTTGCGATTTTGAAAATAATTATAAAGGAGCACTTCCAATACGAGCACCTCGGCAGGATTCTTCCTTCGCTTGGCTCGGAGGATTGGGCGATATCTCTCGACTTGAGAGATGCGTACTTCCACGTGCCCATCCACCCCAGGTCGAGGGACCTTTTGGGGTTTTCAAGTGCTTGGGAAAACCTTCAGAATATCGAGTACTCTGCCTTTCCGGCCTGAAACTGGCCCGATCGGTTTTTACACGAGTCCGTGGGCGCCCTTGGTAAGACTTCCTCAGGAGCAGGGCTTCCAGACTTTACGTCTACCCTGGACAACTGGCTTTTAGTAGCCATTGTCCCGGGAGCTGCTTGTTAACGGCACCAGGGAGATCTCCTAGAGTGGACGCACTAGCGTTGGGTTGCGTGAACTGGGACAGTCAAAGTCTCAAACCGACGTCGCAATACCATTTTATTCTGGGGGCCAGAGTTGGATTTGCTCGGTGAGCCGAGCCCGGCGAGCTGATCGGCCCGCTGATAATCGCAGGCATAGCCTGGGTCGCTGTGCCGTGCAGACGGCAGACCTCTCAGCATCCCTCCCACAAGAGCGAGGGCCAGTGTGGCTCTCGCTTTCATGGGGTTGCTATAATCCAGCCTCACCGGCCTGGTACCATGGACTGTCGGCTGAAATGCTTATGCGCCCCTTTTCAGTGGCACCTCAAACGTTACTGATCCAGCAGAGGAGTTTCGTTCTCCGGAGGAGCTTGGGGTCCCCCTCTGCCGCCGGAGGTGGCCCGATTGCTATTTCCCCGATGGAAGAGCCGGTGTGTTTTCTTTCCAGGGCATGCCCTTTTCGTGTGACTCTACCATCCGTGTCGATTTTCCACGGATGCATCCCTCAGGGCTGGGCGGGCCTATGCGAGGGTCAGTGGAAACGGCGGGGGACTGGTCTACCTGACCTCCCTCCCCAACACTCATGTGGTTAGAGATTGTTAGCGGTTCAGTCATCCATGGAAGTTTTTCAGGAATCGACTGGTAGGCGCGCGCTCGGTTCTCATTTTGAACGGACAATGTGAGCGTGGCGGCTTACATCAATGTCAAGGGGACACACACTCCCGGAGTTTGAAACCGCTTGAGACGGCTCAACTGTGGAGTTGGTGCAGGGAGAGAGGTATCCTCTCCCGTCTGCCTCGATCTACGGGGTCGGGAGAATGTTATAGCAGACTTTCTGTCCCGCGGACAAATCTCTTCCCTCGGAATGGTCTCTCCATCAACCCCCTCTTCGAGCGGCTGATGACGAGTTGGGGCCCGTGTCGATCACTCGGATCTGTTCGCGTGCGAACGAGTTCAATCACCGTCTTCCACTCTACTGCTCGAGGGCTCGGGACCGAGAGCGCGTACGCTCAAAGACGGCGTTCTCTCGTCAGTTCAGGATTGGAGCGGGATGAGAATTTATTGCATTCCCCTTTTTCCGCTGATCCCCAGTACTAGCCAAGCTAGTGGAGGGACGGGGCTTGGATGATTCTAATAGCCCCGCACTGGCCGGGCAGACCATGGTTTCCTCGCCTTCGCGAGGCTTGTGGTCGGGTCATTCTAACCCGTGGCCCCTCCTCGATGGCGGACGTTGTGAGTCAGCCGATCTCGGGCGCTCTTCCAGAGCACCCGTCTCGGCTTCGCTTGACTGCATGGCCATGATATCAGGTCGCAGCTATCGCGTCTGGCTTCTCGGAGAGGGCCTCGGCTCTCATGGCCGGGAGCCGGAGGGAGTCGATCGCTTAACGACGGTGTATAACTCCCGTTTAGTAGCTGCCTTTTTTGGAGTGGTGCAAAGAGAAGGGTTGCTCTGCCCCAGAGGGCCTCTGCCCAGTCGTAGCGGATTTTTAATCCACCTTTTTGACAAGGGCCGTTCTCTTTCGACCTTAACGAGGCTATCGTTCTGCTGCCATTGCGGCGATTCACGAGGTTTTTTATGATGGGTCTAAATGTTTCCAACTCTCCGATTAGGGCCGCTTGCTTAAGGTCTTTCTTTCTGCGAAGAACCTCAGTCTAACTCCCTTAGCTCCTTCCTGGAGTTTGCCTAAGTTTTGGAGGCGTTAGCGAACCCTCCTTTCGAGCCACTGGTCGGAAGCGTCTTTTCACGACTTGACAGTTAAGACTGTCTTCTTAGTGGCGCTGGCCTCAGGCCACAGACGAAGTTCGCTTCACGCCCTTAGTGTAGCTGAGGGCCACATTAGGTTCGAACCTCGGGAGTTCGTCTTCGCCCTGAACCTCGTTTCATTGCTAAGAATCAGACTGCCTCTTCAGGACCGGTGGGAGATCTTTCTCCACACAAGCTCTCCTCCTTCTCTTTGGTCCCGGAGGACAAGGTGTGGTGTCCGGTTAGGGCCCTTAAATGGTACCTTTCCAGATCCGCGAATCTCGGTCGTAAGAGTGATACACTCTTCATCATCAATCTCCGGAGATCCCTTTTCTGCCGCTTGCCCCCCGACTCCATTCTCCAGATGGATTGTGGAGGGAATTAAAAGCGGCGGGTCCTGACGCCTTGATGTCAGAAGGGCCCCTAGAGCTCACGATACCAGAGGTATCAGTGCTTCTTGGGCGCTCTTTGCAGGAGGCGTCCCACTGAGGAATGTGTTGAAGGCAGCGTACTGGCCGCTCTAGTAATTCCTTCATTTCATTTTACCTACGTGACGTTTGCATGGGTGAGGAGCGTTGTTTGGGTGTCTCGGCCCTTGTCGTGCGGCCCTCCGCGAGACTATCAAGTCTCTTAGCCCCCCCCCCTGCCTCTTCTTTTGTCCACCCTTTGGTGTCGGTGCTGGTCTGTTTGGCTAAGCAAGGTAAGAGAGGGGTCATGTGATTATTGAAGTAAATTAGTAAAATTAGTACTAATTTTAATTATTTACGAGATAATCACAATGACCCTCTCCTACGCCCCTCCCCCTACCGCGGCCCCAACCTTGTCTCGTTTTGACGGAGTGGTCGGAATTTGGGTTTGGTGGACAGAATGAAGATATTAGTGGTCTAGCGCCACCTCTTGATAGGCAGGCGAGGCAGGGTATTAAGGTATTAAAATGTTTGGTAGTCTATTGTTGGTTCGGTCTATGCATTGTTCTCGGGAACAAAAGCAAGGTAGGAGAGGGTCATGTGATTATCTCGTAAATAATAAAATTAGTACTAATTTTACTAATCAGTGGTGTAAGCACATGTATGATGTTTCAAAGCACTTGGAAATGATAATGGTGGCCTGAATATTGTTTCAAGAAGAGCTGTTCCAATTGCTGGTTCTAATGTCATATAAACAGACTTTATTTCTGGAGCTGTAGCCTCAAATGTAAACATCGATCCAGGGGGGAGTTTCATGAAAGGACTTGACGGATGTTTTATCAGACAAATTTGCTCTCGGCCAATCAGATACAAGCATTTCAGTAGCTTATAACAGTTGTCAGTGAGAATCAGAGAATATTTGTTTCATGAAATGCTCCCCTGACCGCTACTTTGCTTGATATTGTAGATTCAGAATGAGATCCTGGCAGTCTTGACCCATGCTGAAAAGGTAGAAGACCAACGATCCAGTGAAGATCGTCACATGAGCGCTCAGACAATCTTCTCTGTTCTAGATCACCTGACCAATTGGAAGAGACAGCGCATGCAGATCCTTCTGGCGTCAAAGAGTAGGCGTGGGTCAAGCAATGCAAGTGAGTCACTTGTAACGGGCTTAAACTTTACTTTAAAAAAAGATTTTTACAGCTTCTGAGTAGGTATGAATTACGTTTTACATGTGTCTGTAAAATTTATAACAAATAAATTTTTGTGAGGGGTCAGGCTCGAAGAGCACTTCTGTTGTTATCCGACTCCTTTTTCTTGTAACTGGTTCCAGATAAGCCTATGCGAGAGGTTTAATCTGAATGCGTTCCAGCAGCAGGCTGGACAATCAAGGTACTATCAGATAATTCGTTTTACTGTTTTGGAAACGGAAGAGCAAAAACGGAATATTGAGCAAAAACTGATTCTAATTTGGTGAAAAATAACAGGAAAACAAAAAATGAAATATGAAAAATCAGAAAATTGAAAAAACAAACCGTTTTTTCCGTTTTACTGTCTTTTAAAATATTGTTTTTCTATTTTGTTGTTGAAAATAAGAAAATCAAACACTTAGAATATTGAACTCGTTTAATATTTCGTTTTTTGTTTTTCCATTTTTGTTTTGATGAAACGAAATATTGAACTCGTTTAATATTTTGTTTTTCCTTTTTCCGTTTTGCGTGCGGAGCCAGAACAAAGACACTCGAAAGGGGAGAGAGGACACTCGCATACCGGGCAGTGTAACGTTCTGAATTAATTATTTATTTAACATGTACAGCTAATCAGTGGCTTTAAAAGTATAGGAATGTTTGTTTTTTCAATTTTCTGATTGTACATATTTCATTTTTTTTTTCTGTTATTTTTCACCAAATCAGAATCAGTTTATGCTCAATATTCCGTTTTTGCTTTTCCGTTTCCAAAACAGTAAAACAAATTATCTGATAGTACCTTGATTCTGGACTCGGGATGTTATACAGACAGGTTTGGGTGTGATCACGTTGCTATTGTCCAACGCTTGATTGTTTAGAAAATGTTGAGAACATCACACCTTTGCTCTATTTGGTCTTTGATCCTTCTGTTTTGCAGGTGAGATAGCGTCTGTTGAGAGATACCTGAAATGTGTGAAGATATTCCTTCAAGAGATTCCTCAGGATATCTTAGCGAGGGCGTCCTTTAATTGCAGAGCCTATGCCAGATCTCTCATGCATTTTGAGTCCTACATCACCTCAAACAAGCAAGACGTACAAAACCACCTGGGATTCTTGCAGGTATGTTATACTTGCTGCTTCATACAAGTAATTTTATTTATAACCTGGACGTAAGGTGCATGTATGAGATGCTTCATGCAGATGGAAATTTACATATTTAGTATTTACATTTCTTCGTCAAATATTCATACATACATGTACACATACACGTATATTATTTACTTCAGAATGTACACTGGTATGTGAGCAGGGTAAAAATATTCAAGTTAATTTATTAGTGGGGGCTTCTTTTCAGTCAAACCAGTGAAAAAATATCATTCTTTATTTTTGGTATTCTTAAGACTGATAGCATTAGTGAATAATGTTGTACATGACACCCTATGAGAAAATGAGGGGTGCTTTAAGCCCGTCTCACACTGTGCGATTTGCTGCGATGCGATTTTTGAGAAAACTGTTATATTATTTGATATGGACATTCAAACAAGGATATTAATGCTGTCCAAAGTTCTTGGTATTCCTGTGAATAATAAAATTGTAATTCTTTGCTATTACGAACTCTCTACTCTGTATAAAATCAAATTGTTTCTATATCGCAGTGACGTCACAGCGATCTTGCGATTTTAAGCTAATTTGACATTTACTCCCAATTAACGGATTGCATTGGAAAAAAATTTCGCTTGCATTGTTCCTATACATTTTCTGCATCTCATAAGATCATTTTGAATGTTGGAATATGTCACATTTAAGGAAAATTGCCATTTGTTCCAAAAATCGCATCGCAGCAAATCGCACAGTGTGAGGCGGGCTTTAATCAGTGACAAGGGCTCTTTGGGGGCATTTCAGGGGCAAACCGTCCAGCCCTCCTTGTATTTTTGTCGCAATATGTAACATTATCTTGTTGCATTTTATTTAAACTTGTCTCAATTTCATTTCGAGCAAATGTATTTGGTTTATTTAATATCTATTATTGCTGTATAAGAAATAAATAAAAAACCAGCTGAAAGATAAAGATTAAATTGGAATCCACAATGCATATAATGTGTTGAACATATTGTTATTTTGAGGGTATTTGATTCTAAGAGCAAAGGGCCTGAAGTTGTAATATACATGTATCATATATTTTGCAGTTATTGCCCTATTTTTTGTGCCAATCTTAATATCCTGGTCCACAAAGTTTTGAAGAGTACTGCCAGAGAAGTCCCAGAGGATCAGTTACATCAGAAGAAAAATCACATGTTTGGGTTGCTAGCTGCACCTGTTTGTGCAGAAAGAAGAGATGATAAAAAAAAATAGTTTTCACAGATCAGTCATTTTATGTTGTCAGAAAAGAAATTATTACCATTCTAAACCATTGAACAAATGGAAATGCATTTAATAGTGGTCTTAGATTGACAGCTCTATTGTACCATGGTGTATATTTGTAGTAGTGCACGTACTTGGTTTATAGAATTCACATTTTGATACTTTTGATTGATAATAACTGAAAAGTTCCAGCTCCTGTAAAACTGAAATTATGTCACTGTAAATTTGAAGGATAAAGGGATTATTTTCATGACATTCCCTACAACTGAAATATGATGGTCTGAAATTTTTATTCGATTTTCATTTTTACAACAAATCGGGGCATAACAAGCCATGTGTATCAATAATGAATTTAGAACACAATGATTGTTTATTACACTTATCATTTCCCAAAACATTATTCTACCCAGCATTATTAATTTAAAAAAATGATGATTAGGGGTCACAAGGGATGCTATGGATTTTCAGCTGCAGTATCATGTATGCAATTTTGTACTGTAAGGTTTTGAAATATCTATTGCTATATACTGCTTGTATTACCCTAATTTTTATTTTTAAATATGAACTCTACTTTGCAATGCATACAATTATCCTAACAAACTTTATTAAAAATGTTTCTTTAAATAGAAAATAGTTACTCTTCAAGGTTACTATATTTGACAAAATTCCAGCTTGATAAGATTTAGAACTTTTGAGTTACTAGCAATCAAAAGTGTAAATGTCTTTTGTTTAAAACTTCGTATCGGGTATGTACTGTAATAACGTACAACATATGAAATTTAGATTTAAAAAAAAATAGTAGTAAAACTTGTTTTATAAAATGTTACCGGGGTGATGGGAAGCTACATGTATATTGTATTTCTTTGAAATTACTCCATAAGTTTTTAAATCACATAATTATTAAGGTGCATTTCAGAAAAATACTTTCTTATTATTCTTTTGAGAATGGCCATTCTAAAGACTATAATGTACAATGTATGAAGTATGCGGTGTTTGCATTTTTTTGCTAAATTAATAAATCATGATTAATGGCTAACTGTGTGAAATTTTAAGAAAGAAATCTATTAACCTGGTGCGCCTCTAGGAGGATTTGGCAAGTTTGGGATGATGGCTGCATCTACGTGGTCAGGGAACGGAATATTCTGCCTTTGCAACTCTAGTAGGTAAAATATATTGCACAAAATACTAATAATAATAATAATGAGTTCTTTTATAGCGCATACCACTAAATACTAAATGTTACATTATTGAATGCAAAAAAAAAAAAAAAAAAAAAAAAAATCAATCTAGCAATTCCTGGTTTTTAATTTTCATAGTAGCATTAACAGGTGGTTTTTTTTTAAATCCAAGATTATGTTTTCCTTTCTCTTTCATGCTTACCATAGTATAAGGTTCCTGGCATTTTTAGAAAATTTATTCATTTGAGACATTAACGATCAAACTCTTTTCACTATTATAATGTAAGGCTACTTTAAAATATACAGTTGACATTTTTTAATGTCATGACATATCATTACAAATCTGTACAATCAACTAGTTTATAAAATCAGACAGTCAATGAAAGATAGAGAAAATTATTAACTTTTGATACCTTCTTCAATGATTTGAGCACATGGGGCAAAACCATTCTCCTTAAGTACCAGGCGAAGCCTTAGAGCACTTTCAGGACCTGTGCCATGCATGCCTACATATGATTGAAGCAGACTCTCATACGCTGACGGAATATCCTGTTTGAACAAACCCATTCGGTCAGCATTTTCTCCCTGTACATAGCTGAAGTTAAGGATAACGCTAAACCGTGCTGGTGTGGTATTAGAAATTTTTGAAGCCATCTGTATAATGAGGCGATCGTTTAGGACATTCCTCTGGTCTGCCATAGCTTTTTGATTAAATAGTGTAATAGGAGTCAACCGGTTTCCTTTATCTCATAATAAAAACACAGGGTTCCGAGAAACTATTTATTAAATTACGTTATCACCATCTTGAACCCTCAGTCAGAAGCATTATGTACAATGTACATGTGCTTTTGAAAAGTCCAAATAATAGCAAACTAAGCAGATAAGAGACAGTTTATTCACACTTGAACCTTAGACTGTGTATGACATATTATTGAATGCCTATGTGTGTGTACTTGTATTATTCAAACACAATGGCCCGTATTCTCAAAAGCCGCCTAACTTTAAGCATAGCTTAAATCTGTTGTTTAACTATGGGTTGCTATGAGGGAATCAATCTGTCAATTTGCATGTTCATATCACCTTCACTGAATTCTGGAATCGTGTTTAGTAAGGGAAATTTTTGTACTTATCATTCCCAAGCAGTTTTTAATAGTTTCACTACCCAAAATTATGATGAATTGAGCATCTACTTTTCGGGACTGATTCCCTTTTAGCAAGCCATAGTAAAAACACAGATTTAAGCTAGGCTTAAAGTTGGGCGGCTTTTGAGAATACAGGCCAATGAGCCGATAAACATGTATTGACATCATGTTTTCATGATTAATTATATTTAGATCAATTTCAGATACCTATTGCATGTTGCTTGTCTACTAAAGGTACAACCTTATAAATGTGGTAGAAACATTTTGATCTTATGATCCTGTAAATTCTTTTTTGAAAGCGAGTTACATGAAGAACTGACCACCACGGCTTGTGAGCTCTCATACATGTAGGCCATGTGTTGTAAAACCTAGATTTATGAATATACCTTATACAAATGTAGGATAATTATTAAAAGTACAGGGTATATTTCAGTATACATTCCCTTTTTTATGTAAGAAAACTAAAACATGTTGAGAAAATTTATTGTATTTCTATTTGGTAACATAATTATCATGCCTCTAAAAATGAATGCATTAGGTAGCAAATATGTATGTTATTCAAGTTGGCCTATATTATAATAGTCCACTGTTAAGAATGTTGTATTCTGGGCTAGGACACAAGACAGGTTGAGTAGTTGAGGACTTGAGGTCATGCTATATACACGGCAGCTGGTACATATTGTCCCATATTCTCAAAAGCTGCTTAACTTTAAGCCTAGCTTAAATCTGTGGTTTAACTATGGCTTGCTAAAAGGGATTCAATCCTGAAAAGTAGATTTCCACTGCATGATAATTTTTGGTAATGAAACTTTTAAAAACTGCTTGGGAACGATAAGTACAAAAGTTTCCCTTACAATGAAAACACGATTCCAGAATTCAGTGAAGGTGATAGGAACATGCAACATAGGCAAACTGATTCCCTCTTAGCAGGCCATAGTTAAACCACAGATTTAAGCTAGGCTTAAAGTTAGGCGGCTTTTGAGAATACGGGCCATAAGCTTTAAATCCTAATAATCTAAAAATAACTATGTGTCTTGTCGGTTTTGATGATATTATCCTTCAGAAATTGTACATCGCTATGGATGAGCCTGATGGTGTGTTAGGGGTGTCTGCTATCAGACTGCAAGAACCCAGCTTCAGAGAACAGATTCATGATCATGAAAGTACAGGTATGTACAACATATTGTTTCATTTTATGGGTGTGTTTGGTTAGAGGTTAGACGTAGGTTGACTATTTGTGAAATCATTTAATTGTTACGGGTTCACCCTGGCATTTCATTTGTTGTTTTAAAAAGCAGAAAAAAAAAGTTTGAAGAAAATTCATCATAGAACAACACAGTAACGAATATTTATTTCTGATTTTGTGACATACATGACTTATACAGTATATGCTTGGGTTCTGAATTACAGGTCTCACTGGAAGGAGCATAATGCAATGATTATGAAAAAATATCACAGAAATGTTGAGTGAGGTATAATGAAGTTGTTAGCTATAGAAAAAAAAAGTTAGCATGAGTGATAGTCATGATCTCTACAAAATCAGCTACATTGTACTTGATAACCTCTAATTTGAGATGAGAAGCATGAAAAAAAAAAAAAAAAAAAACCTGACTAAACATTGAATTCTTAAACTCCTTTTTATTGATTGATTTTGTTACAGGTAACCTTCAGGATGCAGTAGCATGCTATGAGAGAGCTACCCAGCTAGAGACAGGGGAGATGGGACATCATAAAGGACTGGTCAGATGTCTGCTAGACCTTGGTCAACTTAATACTGCTCTTGTACATGTCAATGGTGTTGTGTCTCAAAGGTAGGGCTTATACTATAGGGGGAGTGGTCTGAGAGGAATCCATTGTGTAGATATAAAACTTTATGAAGCTTTGAGTAATTATGAATTCTGTTATCCCTTTGGTCAATCCATCCCTGAATCTGTCACTATTCCTATATCTTGTATTACATGATGATGAGGTCACTATATGTTAATTTTTAGTAATTATGAAAGTTGTAATCTAATTTGACAATTTATGATGATAATAAACTGTGTCGTGCATTTTACACAAGCTTTTGCTGCATGCGCTTGAAGAAGGCACAAGCATGTTTAGATGAGAAGATGTTTACTATATAGACCAAAGGTTCTGAAATATTGTATGAAGTATGATTACATGGCAACTTCACCGATGTATTTACACTGAAACTACATACAAGTTTTTTGTATTGCTACCTCCATTGTTTGTATATAAATTTTCACGATGTCGTTTCCGTCTGCCTCTGCTTTAGGTCAGACTGGTCAAGTCAGCTGAATTCCTATCGAGTAGAGGCTTGCTGGAAGCTAGCTAAATTAAGATATACATGTATTTCATTATCAAGCAATTGCTACAAAATTTTTGTAATGCTGCCTCTGTCTATTGTTAATAAATCTTTAGAACTGTTATTTCCATCTGCCTGTGCTATAGGTCAGACTGGTCTAGTCAGCTGAATTCCTATCGAGTAGAGGCTTGCTGGAAGCTGGCTAAATGGGATGATTTAGAATCCAATCTCAAACCTGAAGGACGTAACAGTGATTGGAACATTCTACTTGGCAAGACACTACTGGCTGCAAGAGAGGGGGTAAGCAGATTCATTTGATTCAAATTTTGACAATATGGGAATGATACACATAGTGCATGATAGTGAGTGTGAAAGCGTATATATATAATGTACATGTATGTGTTGCACAAGCATTAACCATTATTTAACTGGGGTGAGGGCGTCCTTAGACAAATTTTGACACAGAAACAACACTCCTGCCTTTCTAGTGCTCCTGCTTCACAATTTTTTTTTTTCAAGTTTTTTTTCGATCTTTTGACTCCAAGTTTTGAAATATTGAACATTGAAAATTGAGAATTTGTCATTTTCTGTATAATTTTTGAGTTTAGTCTATAAATCAGTACTATTGAATTCTTTAGACTTCTACATGTATAAACTTTGCTTAAAATGTGATTTATTCAGAACCAGGATGAGTTTCGTACTCAGTTGCAACTTGCTAGAAGTGCTCAGATGGGACCACTATCAGCAGCAAGCATGGAGAAAGGTTCATACCAAAGAGCCTATGAGTACATAGCAAGGTACGTTTGAACCCTTTAGCAGTCAAACCGCCGTAACCGCCCTTCAGCTTATGCTTCAGACCGCCCGTCTGATATTTTTCTCACCAACAAACCAAACCCGCCTCCAGTCTTCTTCTCAAACTGCTTGTAACTGTCCGTCGAATTTTGAAAGCACTTGGTAAATAGTTGATTGTTTTGTTTTCACAGTTCTTCCTTCTTACACACTGTCTGCGAATGCTGAGCGTTGAAATTGAAGGAAAATAAATCACAATAAAAGATATACATTTGAAAATGATATATCTATATTGTATTATTTTCATGACTTAATTTTATGCTGTAATCTTGCAGACTGCACATGCTCTGTGACCTTGATCTAGGAGTCACCAACCTACTAGGTTTCTCTGCTGGGGGTAGCAGTAAGAACCAATCACAAGCTGAGTTGATGGAGTGGTGGGATGCCAGGCAAACCATGGCACAGTCTTCATTCAGAACACAAGAACCCATGCTGTGTCTCAGAAGGAGTATACTGGGACTCAACCACAAGTAAGACCAGGGGAAATTTTATGAATCTGTAAATTTTAAACAAAATTTTACAAACTATGATGTGCCAATCAGTATGCCCACAGTTTATCCTGACATGTAAAGTGTGACTGTATTTCCAATAATCTTAATTTGGATCTAGGGGTCACCAACCTACATGTAAAGTCTTGGCGAGTTTTTTTTTTTTGTGTCGCGAAGTTATCTCAAAAAATGTTGAGGGGGGGGTTCTGAATGAGCCCCCCCCCCAGTCTTTTTAGGGTTAATTTACTCGTAAATTATTTGTAAACAAGAATCGTTAACAACTTTTACACAGATAAGTAATCTTCAATAAAAAATATCTCAAGACACCTTGTCTGCATGGCAACTACTGAATGATTCAATAATTATGATTTCCAATTTTATCCTGTATGTAGTGCTCCCAGCTTAGAAAGAACGGGTCTCAACAAAGACATTGGCTACTGCTGGCTGAAGAGTGCCAAAGTGGCAAGAAAGTGAGTATAATAAATGTTTTCTTATACATAATTTCCTGTCAAGATAATGTTCTATGTAAATGCCCATTTGCTAGAATCACATTAAAATGGGTAAAGTTGAATGTGTACTGTTCTGACCGAATATAATTTTTCTTTCATGCATATTTTAAACAACATCTGGGAAACAGATGTTATTCACTACTTCATTGCCAGTAGGATTTTAAACATTTGTGAAACTACTGTTTTACACAAAAACATGTACATTTGTTTGTAGTAGAGGAAAATTTCCTGAATAGGAACACAAATCAAATGGTATACGAGATGTACAGTTAACAAAAATTATTAGACCAAGCTCGTTTTCTGTTCTGGGTCAAAAGCGCCATTTGCATTAGTAACGAAATGTCTCTACTCACATGTCAATGATACAATTGCTGAAGAATAGAACTAGAGTTAGTCTGTGTTAAATATGTTTTCTTACCGCACAAAGCGAGAAACACACACACACTGAAACCCTTATGAAAAAAGAGCTTGGTCTAGGTGTATGTAATCCTGAAAATATTTGTATGCAAAAATAACACATTTTATGCAATATTATAAGGGAAGAATTGTAAAGCAAGAGAATATATTGTTTATATCAGAAACCTGATTCTATCATGCCAAATAATATTTGTGTTTGATTTTTTTAGGGCTGGTCATCTTCAGGGTGCGTATAGCTCTCTCCTCAATGCTGGTCTCTATTCTTTACCTGATCTCTGCATAGAGAAAGCAAAATGGCTCTGGGGAAAGGTAATCTACTGTCTTCTCACAATATTCAAAAGCTGGTTCTAGGACAACTACCCCCAAGACAATTACCCCTGGAAACTACCCTCATCCAAAAATCTACAGTAGCAGATGCAGACCGACGTCATACAATGAAAGTACCGGGCCCAGCGTAAACATAATAGAGCCGCTTTTGTCCCCAGACAATTGGGCCCGAGAAATGCATTCAATTTGATTTTCTTAGATCCGCGCCTGATCTACCCCCTAAATCTACACCTAACCCTATTTCTGGGGGAGAATTGTCCAGGGGTATTTGTCCAGATTCACCTAAAGCTATTTATTTGACATGGAATGAACAAATAATAACCAGTACCTAATTACATTAGTAATAGCATGTTCTTGTATACTGCAGCCTCATACCAGATGCCCCAAAACCAACAGTAAGTTTCAAACAGAACAACACAGCAAAAAAACATTTGATTCTGTTTTTTCTGCATGGAATATCAATGATATCCCTTACTCTAACATGATGTTCAACTTGCTTATACTGCAGTAAACTGCGAGTGTTTGAAACAATTCCAAGGATCTAGTTCCAAAAAATGCATAAAACCCAAAAGTGAATTCTGGCAACTTTCTGGTGGTTTGAGCCAGCAGGTTGCATATTATCAGTTACATATTTTTACCAAGGTCTTAGCATGGCTGCCATTGGCACTTCAGCATTTCAAAGAACCAGTTCCTGCCAAGTATTATAACCTGACCTATGCTAAATGTGGGAAGGCTTGAACTTGAATGCCTTGTCAATATAAAGGACATCGATAAAGAGGCCAGGATTTGGGATAATTTACTCTCCATGAAGGCTTCCTGTCAAAAAGGCTGTGAAGGGTCACCTTGCTTCGGCCCCACGAGTAAATTTGTGACTATAACTCATTATAATATACATTAGTTTGGTCAGCTGCTTTGATTCTTTCTATTCGGGTTGTTTTTCATCTGGTGCCACCAGTCTGTTTTCTAAAAGTTTGTTAAAATTATATGATCTCTTTTGTTTTGACAGGGTGATTGTCATCAAGCATTGATTGACCTGCAAAAGGGTGTGGCTAAACACTTCTCTAAGGGCAACCGTCTCCAGAATGACAAGTCTCCAGAGGCAAAGGCACAGAGACTTGCCCATGCTAAGGTAAGGAACCTTCACAATTTAATCAGTGTGATAAATGAGCTTATAGTGAATCTACATGTACATGTATTAACCACTGAAGATGTATTTTTCCTGTTTAGAATTTTCTCATATGATGTACATGTTCTATGACATCATCAGCGTTGGGCTACACACTATACCCAACCGTAATCTAACATAAAACTCTATTTCAACCCTACCACTACCCCCACATTTGAGAAGAAATAAAAAAAACAGCAAATGTTGCTGGAGAATTTATTGGTCCTGATGTAGAATAAGAAGAGATTACAAATAATTGATGCAGTTTTGGAACCAAAAGTTGTTGTTACATTTAATCTATACATATTGCGGAATGCATATAACAGAAGTGAATCTTATTTTGCATTCATTCAAACATCTTTCAATTTACTGCAATACTATCATTTTCAGTGTTGATATGTTCTAGCCTAGTTAATTGCTATGTTTGATATTGCGTAGTATACATATATATTGTTAGAGTAAATGTTTTAAAACTTAGTTATTCCTTATACTCCCTCCTCTTTCCCTTTCTCTTTTCTGCTAGTCTTGTTGATTTATATTCATTATTTGACTGTTAATATTGCTTTATAATGTACGCATTGAGGTCGATCATCTGCCCGACGCTACTCATCAGGGGTGCATGGTCTTTTGTCTCGTGTAACACTCATGAGTGGGGCGGTGGATCGACACCAGTGTCCGGAATACCATTATCATTTATTGATCTTACTTTGTGAAAAAATCTGTAATCCATTGCACAATTTAGTTTTTAAACTACGAAGTATGGAGATATGTAAATCGATTTGTATATGTTTTGATTTGAATAAACCATTTATCTATCTATATATCGATTTGTGTTTTGGTTCTGTCATTCTAGGCTTTGCTTCTTGTTGGCCGTTTCATGGAGGACACGGCCAAGTTTGAGAGTAACTCTGTGATGAAGCAATACATGTCAGTGACCGAGGTCAACTCAGAATGGGAGGACGGTCACTTCTATCTGGCCAAGTACTATGATCGTCTCATGCTGAGCTTTACCGAGAGACCTGAGAAGGCAGGGTATGCTTCAAGAGATTCAAATTCAAAATTTTCTTTATATTCGACGTAGTTAGTTAATAGAAGTATAAATTATATAAAATATTGTTAATGGGCTGATAATTCCTGGTATCTCAAAAATGTTAAATAAATGATAATAAACTCACTATACTATGTGGGATCGCTTTTCCTTTGACATGCTGTGGTAGCTTCATCGTTTGGGTAAGAGAGCTGTGATTTGGACAGGACATCACTTTACTGATTACCTGGGGATTAACCCAAAAGGTGGTATTTACCCAAATTTGAGATGCAAGTTTTTATCAGCCCACGGGTGATATGTCAAACACATCTTTATTGGCTATTCTTAGTTCATGTATACACAATATCCTTCCCACATTGCTTTCCTAATGCACATATGTATTTCTACATGCAATTTAACTTTGATTACTTCTGTGAGAATAAATTCTCTTATTACCACACATGTAAGTAACTCAACATTACCTTTAGATTAGAATTTAATTACCTATTAATGCTTGACCGAAGACCAATTTCACATAGGTGTATGGGATCCACCCCCTTAACCCTAATAAAACTGGGGTGTTTTGGTAGCTGTCAAGACTAGGGGGGGGGGCCATGATGGCCCCCCCCCTAAGATCTCGGCCGCCGATCACGCGACCGCGCCGAAAATTTGCACGATGGTAGTGTGTCATGTAATCTACAAGACTGCGTTGTTAATTTTTGCGAAATAATATCGATTTATTTTATATGAATTAATTATGCTAATTTATGCATGAAATCATACTTTTTGCTCTAATTGAAAAAATAGAGCTCCTAGAATGCTAATTTTGTGTATTATTATTCCTTATAGCATTCCTAACGATTGTACTAGGAAAAAATTCTGGTATCGAAATTAATATCTTATGTATTTTATTGTTTTATGAATTTCTTATGTATTTCTTTGTTTTTTCGACCTTTTGTTTTACATTGTTTTTTTCTCAAAAATTATTGAAGAACCATTTTGAAGCATAATAATGCTAAAATAAATTGATTTCAGCCAATTAAAGTGAAAATAATTATATCTCTTTGAATAAGGTGAGAAAACTCCATGTGCATTGACTTTGTACACAAAATCATGTTTTTGAGCCGTTTTCGGTCTGACGGATATTTTTGAAAATCGTGCAGCGTCGTAACGGTATGACCGATTTTCGCAAAAATGGTTTCAAAAGATGCGTGAGACTTGAAAGTATAAAGTCAGCAAGCGGCGCGGTCAAAAAATTTCGCGCGGCGGAATTGTCGCGGAAAATGTCGAGAGGGGGCCATGATGGCCCCCCCCCCCAGTCTTTTGAGGGTTAAAACCACCAATAAAGGCTATTGCACACCATACGCAACGGGCTTACAACTGGTCACTTTGGATCCGAAATAAAATAGCGCTTGCAAAATATATGTGCTTTGTTGTTTTGTCAAAGTCGGTTCATGAAATTAATGAGCCCAAGCTTTCCAATGATATCAGATACTTGTTAGATAAGTTAAATATCAGATTAGAAGAAGAGCTATCTATGATACCCCATGCAGAATGCCCTGCTCCTTCTTCCTTTTCCTCTGTTGTTCTATTTCCGACTTATTGATGGTTTTAATTTTCTACTGCCTCTATGAACAGAGAGTTTGTCATCAATGTGGTGAAGAACTTTGGTCAGTCTCCGATGTATGGTGACCCACCCATCAATGCCCAGCATACATATAGAAGATACAAAGAGTAATTTATCATATTTCCCCCTACAAACAGAGAGTTTGTTGTTCACGTGGTGAAGAACTTTGGTCAGTCTCTGATGTATGGTAACCAGTACATCTACCAATCAATGCCACGCTTACTCACTCTATGGTTGGACTATGGAGCTCATGTCTCTGACCTGGAGAAAGGAAATAAGGGCAACAAGACGGCAGCCCAGGTCATGGCCAAGCTTCATAAGGTGGGTATCAGTTAAGAGCACATCATCTGCTCAAAGTCAGTAGGGAGTTTTCAAATTGTGTAGACGTGAGAGAGGAGGAGGTTGAGAGGTAAAGAGTGGCATCCTTTGTCAAATAATTATTATAATAATGGTTGCTTCATCATAGTGATGCTCAAACCTTTCCTTGCTGCTCGTTGCAGTGGACTGGTCAGCTGAGACAAAGCATTTCAAGTTCTCAAGACCTAGAAGTGGCAAGCACCTAGAAGTTACAAGCACCTAGAAGTGGCATGGGTGTTATGCCTGAAGAAGCCACTATTATTATTCGACAAAAACTTCCATTCTTTATCTTTCATCCTCACATCATCATAGTGATGCTCAAACCTATCCTCGCTACTCGTTGCAGTGGACTGGTTGGCTGAGACAAAGCATTTCAAGTTCTCAAGACTAGTACAAGCACCTAGAAGTGGCACGGGTGTCATGGCTGAAGAAGCCACTATTATTATTACAAAAGCTTCCATTCTCTGCCTTTCAACCCCACATCTACACAAGTAAAAAACTCCATGTTTTTATGACATTTACAGAAGATAATTTTGTCCTCTGGCTTTCAAAACCCAGATGCAGATGAACAATTGTGCTATTTCTGTGCTATGCTTGTTAGAGAAGTTTTATGTTGAGTTGTTTCTCTGATATATTTCCATTCCCTTCTTTTCTATGATTACCTAGATGAATAGCTTCATACATGTGCAATTGTAGATTGTAGCTGTGTTACGTGATAAACTACATATACATTGGAGCAACACATTAATTCTTATAATTTGATAATTTTTTGTCTATGTAGATCATAGCTGAATTCACTGATAAGCTAGCACCATACCAGTTCCTGACATCATTCTCTCAGCTCATCTCAAGGATCTGCCATTCTCACAAAGAAGTCTCTCTGCAGCTTCAGGTAAAACATAACACTTAAGCAAGACTTTTATATGCAATGTACTTCAATACAATATTACTCGGCTGGTGATGTGGTTATATTACACAAAAAGTGTACATGTAGATTTCTATAAAACAATACTCAGTTGGAGATGGGTTTTGCATTGAAATGCCCCCAAAAAAACTTTTGCTTTTGAGGTCCTGGGCTCCAATCCGATTGAATCCCATTTGCTATTTTTTTCATATTATATATTTCTGGTCAGTTTCACCCTTTGTTCAAATTAGTATAAAAGATGTTAGTCTTTTCCTTATTTATCTTTTTCCGCTCATGACAACATCCAAAGTGAACAGACTACATGAAGGCCAATATTTCCAAGAACAGTATAGTTATGTACTGAGATCATGTTGTTTTTTTCTTAATAACTATATTTACATATAGTGGTCTAGCAATCCACAGGTCGTGGGTTCGAATCCCGCCCGGGCAGCCTATGATTTTTTTTCATAGCTGTCTGGTTCCAAATGGCTTCTCCCATATTATCACAAAAAACAAACAGCAGTTGCGTGTTTTCTACCAATTGCATGGTTTTTTACCGTTGGAGACAAATGAATAAATAATTGTCTATTTAACATCCCAACGGCGTTAAAAATTCCTTTACGTTTGATATTCATGTATATGGGAAGTATGAACCTTGATCGCTACGGGCACTCTGGTGGTCTAGCGTATGACGGTGGTCTAGCATTCCACAGGTCGTGGGTTCGAATCCCGCCCGGGTAGCCTATGATTTTTTTTCATAGCGTCTGTTTCCAATATTTATCACACAGCAGTTGCGTGTGTTTCTACCAATTTGCATGGTTTCTACTGTTGGAGACAAATGAATAAAATAATTGTCTATTTAACATCCCAACGGCGTTAAAAATTCTTTTACGTTTGATATCATGTATATGGGATAGTATGAACCTTGATCGCTACGGGCACTCCGGTGGTCTAGCGGTTATGACGGTGGTCTAGCAACCACACGGTCGTGGGTTGAATCCCGCCCGGGTAGCCTATGATTTTTTCATAGCCGTCTGGTTCCAATATTTATCACACAGCAGTTGCGTGTGTTTCTACCAATTTGCATGGTTTCTACTGTTGGAGACAAATGAATAAAAATAATTGTCTATTTAACATCCCAACGACGTTAAAAATTCCTTACGTTTGATATTCATGTATATGGGATAGTATGAACCTTGATCGCTACGGGCACTCCGGTGGTCTAGCGGTTATGACGGTGGTCTAGCAATCCACAGGTCGTGGGTTCGAATCCCGCCCGGGTAGCCTATGATTTTTTTTCAATAGCCGTCTGGTTCCAATATTTATCACACAGCAGTTGAGTGTGTTTCTACCAATTTGCATGGTTTCTACTGTTGGAGACAAATGAATAAATAATTGTCTATTTAACATCCCAACGACGTTAAAATCCTTTACGTTTGATATTCATGTATATGGGATAGTAATGAACCTTGATCGCATACGGGCACTACCGGTGCTCTAGGGTTTACGGATGGTCTAGCAATCCACAGTCGTGGGTTCGAAATCCCGCCCGGTAGCCTATGATTTTTTCAATAGCCGTCTGGTCCAATATTTATCCACAAGCAGTTAGTTGTGTTTCTACCAATTTGCATGGTTCTACTGTTGGAGACAAATGATAAAATAATTGTCTATTTAACATCCACGACGTTAAAAATTCCTTTACGTTTGATTATGTATATGGATAGTATGAACCTTGATCGCTACGGGCACTCCGGTGGTCTAGCGGTTATGACGGTGGTCTAGCAATCCACAGGTCGTGGTTCGAATCCCGCCCGGTACTAGCCTACTGATTTTTTTTCAATAGCCGTCTGGTCTTCCAATACTTAAGCAGTTGAGTGTGTTTCTACCAATTTGCATGGTTTCTACTGTTGGAGACAAATGAATAAAATAATTGTCTATATTTACATTGTATAGCAGAGATGCCATTTTTCAGGGGATTTCCTGAATTCAGGTAATTTATTACTCCAAAATACAACATTTTTATCCATTTTTAGCCCCCCTTTCATTTTTTTTGCCCACATACTTGTGCTTTTTAAAGATTTTGGGGGCTAATTTCAGGATTTTTGAATGATACTGAGTGGCACCTTTTTGTAGGATCATTATCAATTTGATTTAATTAAACGTTTTCTTCCTGATTATAGGAGATAATTGCGAGGGTAGTGGTAGCCTTTCCACAGCAAGCTGTATGGATGTCAATGGCCGTTTCAAAGGTAATCATACTCTCCTCTGCAAAACTATTTAAACATTTATTCAAATTCTTTACTTATGTGTGAATGGATGTGTACATGTTTGTCATTGAAGATTTATAAATGAAATACAAACATGTATCCGAAGCTGGTAGACTTTTCACAGATTAAAAAAAAGAAAGAAAGAAAAAAAAAAGATAGGATAAAAATCATTTCGTTAAATTTGATTTTTCTGTTTGATGAATGATATATTACATTTTCTGCGGAACCATCATATGACTTAATAAGAAATATCAAGCTTGCAGATTCCTTTGTGATCCACAATTGCAACTGATCATGTTTATTTTTAAGTCGCTGGGGTAAATATTTTGCTTTTATATTTTCAGAGCTCGTATCAAATGAGGCAGAGGCGTTGTGCAGAGATCTTCAGCCGGGCTAAGGCACTGGATAAGAAACTCCAAAAGTTCATTCTTGTAAGCAAGACTTTTTTCCCTTTATATTCTCAGGATTTTTAAGATTCTTTTGTTTTTTGTTAGTAGGGTGGGGATGGTGGTAGTGAGGTAATAGGAATGTAAGGATATTGTACATGTATCTTTGTGCAAATGCGATGCTTATTTTCTCCGCATTGTTCCAATATGTTTGCAATTCCCCATTGATGCTAAGAGAGTTCTATTGATAAAATTAAAGAATATTGGGAAGAAATCACTGACGTTTTGTTCGTGCGTTTTTTTCTCTCATAATGTTATATTGTTTTTTGTTCTCCCTCATAGGATGCTACCAAACTGACTGACAGACTATTAGATCTCTGTAACAGACAGGTTGAATCTGGATGTCAAAGACTCAGTATCAACAGTGATTTCAGATCCTCAAGACACTATAACCTTTAATTATATGTATTTCCCCTCATAGGATGCAACCAAACTGACTGACAGAGATCTCTGATCACAGACAGGTTGAATCTGGATGTCAAAGATCACTCAAGACACTATAACCTTTAATTATATTGTATTCTTTCCCCTCATAGGATGCAACCAAACTGACTGATAGACTACTAGATCTTTGTAACAGGCAGGTTGAATCAGGATGTCAAAGACTCAGTATCAACAGTGATTTCAGATCACTCAAGAGACTCCTAGCTGATTCGTAAGTTCTGCCAACTCTTGATTTAGGTTCCATGACAATAATGCTCCAGTGACAATGCTTGTCTGTCAATCCCTAACACTTACTGGATGACTAACGTCAGCTCTGGACTGAATGCTGTACTGTCCTAAATTCAAATATATATCAAAATATGAGTTCAGTATAACATAGATAGGTTCTGAGCACCTTGTTAAAGCAATAATGGTATTAGCGATAAACTTTGGGACTATACACATAGAAAAGATTATCTTCTAATGTTGAAATTTGCTCTCTTCTTATTTTGTTCAATGTCGAGATAGATAAACACTTATATTTTCTATGTCGTGTCGTAATTGCCCTTATGCGATATAGCAAATCAGGCAAGTACATCTTGTAATCCTTACTACGTGTATAATGATTTTTTTTTTTAATCGCAAGTTTTGGTTTCTTGTTGCAGCAATTTCAGCAAGGTCATTGTCCCTCTGCAGTCAGCAATGACAGTCACCCTACCCAGTAGTCAAGCAGTTCATCATACCCATGATCCTTTCCCACTCACTGAGGTCTATATTATTGGCTTTGATGATACAGTAAGTTGGTTAAACCTATCAGATATTAATTTATTCTTCTTCACTTTTTTTTTGTGTTAGAAGATTGACAACTGATGAGAGTAAGCTGTAAAGTTTGTATCCCAAAATTATGAGAGTTGATTTTTTAAAAAAATCAATTTGACTATTAATTACTATTTCATGTTGTGCCCGACACAATAGCACAAATAGAAAATGGGGCTAATTATCGTGATCTCAGTTTTGTAATAAAATGATAGAAGATTAAACATTCATGTGATATCCTTACTATAATGATATCACTTATTTTGAGACAGATATTTCAATCCCAAAACATTTTATCACAGGAATTGAAATTGCTATAATTGGACCAAATTTTTGTTTACGCCCAATGATCTGCCGGACACACACGATTTGTATATGATGATTATAATTTGTTTTTGCACATCTCTGTCTAATGCAGGTTGAAGTACTCCCATCTCTACAGAGACCCAAGAAGATTGGTATTCAAGGCAGCGATGGCAGGCTCTATGTCATGATGTGTAAACCAAAGGTAACATTAATGGTGTAAAGGTACTTTATGGGATAGCGTGGTGGCTTAGAAGGGGACAAAGGGGAGGGATGGGAGCAGCAAGTTCCTAATTAGCGAACAGTTATACAGTGTTGTCATCATGGTATTATTTTCACAATCGTAAGATCGGTGTGACATTGGTCACAACGCCTATTTTCCTTCTTTTGATATAATCTAATCACAATAATAGTAACAAATTTAGCTTATTAAGGTAACTTCTCAAGAATTTAAATATAATTTTGGACAGTTTGGTAACCCAGGGTACAGCGCTAAAAATAAAGTAAATAATTCAACAAAATGGCAGATTTTTAGTTGGTACCCAATGGTACCAAATACTGCAACATACATTATATAAATGCTCTGTTATGGATCTCTGCCTACGTGTATGTCAATGTATAAGCTCTAGCCATTAATGTGAAATTGACTTGATCTTTGCAGGATGACCTGAGGAAGGACAATCGTCTGATGGAGTTCAATGGAATCATCAACAAGTGTCTCAGAAAAGATGTGGAGTCTAGGAGGAGAGAACTTCATATCAGAACATATGTAAGTATTTACCTTAGCCAAGTCACACATCTATGCCCTGTAACACAGAGACTTACGATTGATAAAAAGATACAATTGATTTTTTCTTGGTAGCCTCATCATGGATAGGGTGCTCTAAATTGGATGATCATAATCCTAACCCTAGCCCTATCCCTGATCATATCCTAATCTTAATCCATGTCTGTACCTGCATTCAAAATGAGGCTACAGAGAAAAAATCATATCCTTTTATCAATCTTAAGTCTTTGTGTTACAGGGCGCTAGTCTGATGTCGTCACTATAAAAGAAAGAGTCAACTTGCTGTGAATGTGTTGTAATATATTCATGAAAATACTGTCGAAGGAGATATTTTGATGTAAAATTAATCCTTGCAATATTTTTGTAATTTCAGACAGTGATCCCACTGAATGAGGAATGTGGCTTGATTGAGTGGGTCTCAAACACGGCTGGACTCAGACCAATACTGCACAAGATATACAGGTAAATGCCTCTACAAAATCTTTCACCCGCATGTAAGAGTGACAGCGTCTTTGAAGAAAGAATTTTTAATGAACCCCCTATTGTGTTAGATGCTCAATATGCATATGAATATGATTGAAAATGAAGTTGGAAAAATCTTGGAGCCAGGAGGGATTCAAATCCAGGAAGTGACTGTATCACTTTGCCATCTCTAGTCCTTGGAGAAGACATGACATATAAAATAAACAACAACTGGACAGGGCTCCTAATTTTGCCCTCAGTTGGACAAAGGCTATGAATGTTAATAAACTTCATGGGACGATCTCTTGAGAAATATATTTCTTTTTTTTTACTCTAACTTAAGCGGATTTCCTTTCTTTAGTCACCCTTGCATGGTGCAGGAATGGAGTTGCATTTGTTGGTTATCATTATGGCCATTCAACAGGAATTCATCATCATCTTCTTGCATCAAGGAGCTGAATTGCATAATATTAACACCCCCCCCCAACAAAAAAAAACAAAAAAAAAAGAAAGAAGAAAGAATTCTGTTGTTGCTGTTTAAGATGTTTGTATCTGTGTATCACCCATGGCTTGCCAGTCATATGCAGTTCCATGGACTTTGTCAGGAAGTGGAGGTCGATGGCAACTCATTATAAAGCATTTTACATATTATGTTTTAATGCCCATTACCACGCAAATATTGATCCAGTCATGATGCGTCATGGTTATCCAACTTTCTTAGTCACACCAATAAAATTTGTTGCATTGGTCTACATTCCTGTGATGGAATTCATTCCTTCTTGACTCTTGCGACCTCCATATAATTCTGTTGTGGCCACTGTATCCGACTAGGGCTTCAACCTGTGCTTCACCTTCAATTCTTTACATTGGTGATCAATTACAACACAGATGGATTGTTTGTTTGACTTCTGGGAGAAATAGTGCCCAGCAAGGAGTTGAGATATGTTAACTCAGCTGTAGTCGACCCTGAACGTAATGGCTGCCAACAAAAGACAAAAAGCTAGGAAAAAAAATAGGCCTGTATTTTTAATATTTGTGTTTATTTCATTTTATCAGGGAGAAGGGCTTGTATACATCGGGCAGTGAACTCAAGGCAATGATTCCAAGTCTATCAGCTCCTATAGAGTAAGTACACATCCCGAAACAGTTTATTAATATGGTTATCGTCATTACCAAAACTAATTTACTTATATTTGTTAAGTGCCTCTGCTATTGTTGAGGCAGGTTTTTTAGCTGTGTGCATGTTGTGTATTACAACAAATAAAAAAAATGTAGGCATGTGCTTATTTTTTTTCGGATGTATTTGGTAATTTCATTATTTTAGGAACTTTGATTAAAGTTTAGAAAATTATGTGAATATTGTCGCAGAAATATTATATTTACAGGATTGTTTGTAAATAATATAACATTTCAAGATACTCTCTTGTGATGGAAATCATTATCCTACAGAATTATAACTAAACTATTTTATTTGTGGAAAAATTACAAGCTACATGTATTATGATACATTGTAATTGTTGTTTCTGCCTCTATCTTTAGTGAGAAACTGAACATCTTTGAGAACAAGCTGATGCCTCGCTATCCACCCGTCTTTGGAGAATGGTTCCAGAAGACATTCACAGATCCTACATCATGGTAAGACATATCCTTTTATCTTCTACACTTGATTTTACATCAAGACATCTCCTTTTATCCTCTACACTTGATTTTACATCAAGACATCTCCTTTAATCCACTACAATGGATTTTACATCAAGACATCTCCTTTTATCCTCTACACTTGATTTTACATCAAGACATCTCCTTTTATCCTCTACAATGGATTTTGCATCAAGACATTTCCTTTTATCCTCTACAATGGATTTTGCATCAAGACATCTCCTTTAATCCTCTACAATGGATTTTGCATCAAGACATCTCCTTTAATCCTCTACAATGGATTTTGCATCAAGACATCTCCTTTTATCCTCTACACTTGATTTTTCATCAAGACATCTCCTTTTATCCCCTACACTAGATTTTTCATCAAGACATCTCCTTTTATCCTCTACACTTAATTTTGCATCAAGACATCTCCTTTTATCCTCTACACTTAATTTTGCATCAAGACGTCTCCTTTTATCCCCTACACTTGATTTTACATCAAGACATCTCCTTTTATCCACTACACTTGATTTTACATCAAGACATCTCCTTTTATCCTTTACACTTGATTTTGCATCAAGACATCTCCTTTAATCCTCTACACTTGATTCTACATCAATACATCTCCTTTTATCCTTTACACTTGATTTTGCATCAAGACATCTCCTTTTATCCTCTACAATGGATTTTGCATCAACACATTTCCTTTTATCCTCTACAATGGATTTTGCATCAAGACATCTCCTTTAATCCTCTACAATGGATTTTGCATCAAGGTGTCCACAAGAACACAATTTTTCTCATTTGTTTCAGTTAATATTACTATGTCACTTTTAATGTCTTCTTTACATAACATAAAATATCCTGTTAATCCAACTTTCATTGTTACCGTTGTCGATACATATTTGGAATTGTTATTTTCTTTCATGATTGATTGAAAGAACAGAGAATTGTTTATATTTGCTGTAACGTTTGATATGTGATTTTACTGAATTCACATGTTACAAAGCATATTTTAAGATAAATTTGGATGTTGGTTCCTGTACATGAAGCCTTATGAGAAGCTGCATACAGATGTATAGGTTTCCCATTCTACCTGGTAATCAAGGAAAACCTAAATATGAATTTCACTTTTTCCAGACAGGGAAAAGTCAAGAAATTTGATAATAAGTTGTCAATCTGTGTTTAATAGTCATGACATTCATCAATGTGATGCATCACAATAGGTGGAAGTGGGTGGAAAAAGTTATCCTTGAATTTTAAAGTCCATTAGGGAAAACTGAAGGGGGGGGGGGGATCAGGGAATTTTGTTCTCTTTAATATAGTGGGAACCCTGATATTATATCCATAGTACAATATTATGGCATTTTGTTATGTCCAGTAGCAGAATGAAAATGATTAATATTTGGGATGCCAGTCGAGATGACTTTGACTTTTATAAAAAGACGACCAACGATAACTTCTCTGTTATTCAGGTATCTGAGTCGGCTTGCCTATGCCCGTACCTCAGCTGTGATGTCAATGGTTGGATACATCCTCGGTCTAGGTGATCGTCATGGAGAGAACATACTGTTTGATTCTACCAACGGAGACTGTGTTCATGTTGACTTCAATTGTCTCTTCAATAAGGTAAGGACAACTTCATTCAATGAGGAATTGTTTTCATAGTACTCAAAAACAAGAAATGTTAATGGTAGGGATAGATCTAAAACAGCTGTGCATATTGGGAAATACGTTTATTATGGATGTGTTTCACCAAGTTCTTCGTAAGCTACAACAACCTTATGAAAGATTGGTGATCAGTTCTTGTAATAAATGATTGAAAATGTGATTAGTATAGCAACCAGGAACATGTTCCAGTCATTCGTAAGGTCATTCGTAACTCTACGAACGACTCAGTGAAACACCACCCTGGATGGTTATATGAAATGAGTATTAAGTTCTCTCATTGTCGCCAAAATCCTCATTCGCCGATTAATCGCCATTTGACGAAGATGACACCCTGTCGTCAAAACTGTGACAGGTAATTAAAATTCTCGATGGGTATAGAGAACTTAATGCTCAACCTTATTCATAGATCCTATTTATAATGTGAGATTCCTCTTTGCCCTGAAATTACTTTGTAAAAAAAAAAAAAAAAAACTTAAGTGGAGACTCTGCACAAACACACTCAGATTCATACTGAAAACATAATGTTGACCACTTATTGATAAAACATTTTTCAGAGATGCCTCTGTGACACCTTAAAAGCTCTATTAAACAACAACATAATAAAAAGTGATTTAGCATGCCACTCAAAAAGATATTTATTATTCTTTATTTGATGATTATTTGTACAGGGTGAGACGTTTGACTGGCCAGAGAGGGTTCCTTTCCGTCTCACTCACAATATGGTATGTGCTATGGGACCAATGGGGTACGAAGGGGTGTTCAGACGCGCCTGTGAGGGTACCATGAAAGTAATGAGGGACCAACGTGACCCCCTTATGAGGTAAGTCTGCTCTTCTTGGGTTTTCCCCTTAAATCTTGGTGGATAAGGGCTAGACAAATGAAATAAATATCTAATTTTTGGGTAAATTTCCTGTAGGAAAATTCAAATTTGTTAACTGCAGAATTATGAAACATTATCCATTTGGGTAACAATACATATTTAGATACTGTAGAATTTAGAGTTTAGTGTCAAACAAGTTTAATATTGTTATCTGGATCATGATGTATACAATACAAGGCCCTAAATAGGGAGTAAGACTTTTCAGTGTAAGTTATATTAGGGCACTAAAATAAAAAGTTATAATTGATTGCAAATTGATGGTAACTAAATAAGGATCCTAGTTGCAAAGAAGACTTACTTAAAAGTCTTATGGCAGACCAATCAGAATATTTGTTGCAAATCTGCAATTGATTGTTAGTCTTAATGTTACAGGGCATATATCACATTCTATCATAAACTGCGGGTATAATAATCATTTCTAATGTTTGTCCAATTGTGTTTATTTACCAGTGTACTGAAGACATTCATTTATGATCCTCTGGTGGAATGGAGTAAACCGTCAAGAGGAAGAAGCAATGCTCTCAGTGAATCAGGGGAGATCAACAATGAAAAGGTACTAATAATTTAAACAGGAAGGCGCTAGCCCTGATACTTGTAAAATATGAAGCTGTGAGCTGCCATAAAACTTTAATATGCCAAGTCGTTCTTTTGACTTGCTTCCATAGTGAAGATGGTCAGGAGTGATGATGACAACCATGATGATGAGGAAGATGATGTTTCTCACTCTGCCAAGATACTATCTGCCTTTATAATATTAATAATGATAATAATGGTGATTTCTCATATAGTGCTCAGGTCCGTCAGGCATGATGCTCATGGTGCTTTACAAAGAATGTTTTACACATAATGTTATAGTGTTTCCAACATATTAAGAAAAACATCAAACGATAGATAAAAGTTACATAATAGACCCTGTAGTAATTTTTTGTATGGGCCTTCAAACTTCAAACAATAATTTCCTCTGGGTGGCCAAATTAGAAAATAAAATACTGTTCTTCATTAGGGACCGTACATATCTGAATTATTACTTTTGCATAATTGTAATTCAAATGTCAAAGAAACCTCGTTCATCAAACTTTTTTTATGGCTTCTTTCTCTCCCTGTTCAGGCCTTAGTCCATGTACGTGACATTGAGCAGCGACTACAAGGGATCTTGAAGATCAAGAACAAATCAAGAACACTACCTCTCTCCATTGAAGGACACGTTGATCACCTGATCAGAGAGGCTACAGACAAAAAGAACATGTGTCAGATGTACATTGGATGGGCTGCTTATATGTAAGAACATGTACATTCATACCACTATCAATTGTAGATCATAATGATCACCTGACAAAAAGGTTAATGATCACCTGATCTGAAAGGCTGTTGATCATCTGATCAGAGAGGCTACAGACAAAAAGAACATGTGTCAGATGTACATAGGATGGCCTGTGTACATGTAAAGACATTAACCATTGTGGATCATTATGATCACCTGACAGAAAGGATGTTGATCACCTGATCATGAAAGATGTTGATCACCTGATCTGTAAGGCTGTTGATCACCTGATAAGAGAGGCTACAGACAAGAAGAATGTGTGTCAGATGTACATTGGATAGGCTGCTTATATGTAAAGAAATTATCCATTGTGGATCATAATGATCACCTGACAGAAAGGTTGTTGATCACCTGATCATGAAGGATTTTAATCACCTGATCTGAAAGACTGTTGATCACCTGATCAGAGAGGCTACAGACAAAAATGAACATGTTTTAGATGTACATAGGATGGGCTGCTTACATGTCGTCGGCCTCATGCCAAAAGGGCCTTAGCATTATAAAGATGTGTACATTATGAATGACCTTTAAAAATGCTAAGGCCCTTCTGGCATGAGGCCGACGATGTAAACACCTCCATTGTGGATCATTATGATCACCTGACAGAAAGGTTGTTGATCACCTGATCATGAAGGATTTTGAACACCTGATCTAAAAGGCTGTTGATCACCTGATCAGAGAGACTACAGACAAGAAGAACATATGTCAGATGTACATAGGATGGGCTGCTTATATGTAAGAACATAAATAATACCATTATCAACTGTACATCACGATGATCATGTGACCACATAGGGTGTTGATCATCTGATCAGAGAGGCTACAGACAAGAAGTACATGTGTCAGATGTACATAGGATGGGCTGCTTATAATATGTAAAGAAATTATCCATTGTGGATCATAATGATCACCTGAAAGAAAAGTTGTTGATCACCTGATAATGAAAGGCTGTTGATCCCCTGATCAGGGAATCCAAGACAAGTGGAATATCATTGGATAGGCTGTTGTGGATCACATAAATCCAGTAATTCAGTGTGCTACAGAAAAGATAAATTTATATACAAGTCAAATATTTGAGACCTTTGCTTGTTTCATGGAAAACACAAGATCCAGGAAACCATAGGAAATCAAAGACAGAACCATGTGCATGCTCAGATCAGGCAAGAAGTACATGTAGAAGTTTGCAAAAAGCTTCATCCAAGATGATAGAAATGAATGATGACACTGTTAAACTTAAAGCCCATACCTGCACACAGAGATAAAATCTTGTCAAATTACTCCACACCACACCTCCAGCGCTAGAATTATTTTGCATTGTGCTCACACATCATGTGGAAAACTACAAATTGTGTGCATCCATATCAGATGACCCAATTTTTTCACACTTTTTGTCACTCTTATTGGCAATATAAAAAATGGGTACTGTCAACCTTGTCGAGTCGAATCTGTTTGGACTGAAGAAATGGCTTTGACTTAGAAACAAATTTCAATTATGAAGGGTAAAAAACAATAGAATATATGAGAAGATGACTTGAAACAACTGTTGACTGTGGCAATTATTTGACTTCTGCGAGTTGGACTGAGACAAGGTTGACTGTACCACAATGTGCCTATTTGCATATAGATGGTAAGGTATGTTTAAACTTGGTCAATTTTTAGTGTACCACCAGGGGACACTTTTCATGTTAACTTCCTTTAGTGAAAACAGGCTTAAAGGAATTTGATATTTATATTATGTAAGAGCCTTCAAAGAACTATCTTTTGATTTATTGTGTCTTTCCTGGTGAAAATGATTGGATATCCATTTCTTGAAACAAAATAACTGATACCAATGGACATTTCAGGAAACATAAGAAGGGCTCTCTTTTAAAACTAAAATGGCCCAAGCGATAAGAAAATGTGAAGAATGTTCATTCCAGTGGCAAAATTACATTTAATTCTGTGAGCATTTATGTTGTGTGATTGCCAGTACTCCAAATTACCTTGAACCTATAATCATGTACAAGATACATGTACATTTGTATTGGTATTGCATTCCAAAGATTTTTTAAAAGCAATATGATGGTTAGTTTCTATTATGATAAGAAGAAATGGATGCAGGAAAGTTTCTTTCATTTCATGAGGCAGATTTACCAGTATTACAAAATCACAATAGAGCTACTGGTGTGTACATTGTATGTACAAAGTGAATGTAAAGTGGGGCAAAATTAGTAGTGTCCAATCTGATATCATGGACCAATGGCTCTAGAATAATTTATTTTGTCAGAAAAAAAAAGAAAAAAAAATAATAATAATGGTGCACAACAGGTTCATGTATGGTGCGCAAAAACTGAAAACATTAAATTACCTTCAGAGTTTTAATAGTAATTGAACACATGTATGTGTCTACCTATTTTACTAAATTTTCCATATGAAAGGTTCTTTATCATACATGTGTAATGATTTGCACAGACATTTTCTCCACTAGATATTGTATTTCATATAATCAGTAAATTATATAGTTAAGGCAATGAAGAAGTACATTGGTAAGTTTCTAAAAGGTTTTATAGTGCAAGAGATTTTTTTTTCTTTTACAAAATCAAAGTAAACTGTTTAGAAAATCTTTTTGTATGAAAGAAATGGTTCTTTTGAAAAATTGGAGGATTGGAGGAAATGAAAAATAGGGACCTTAACAAAATCATAAAGATCCTGTTTTACACACATGTATAACTGAAGTTGACAAGTCATAACACAAAACTATCAGACATTGATGATGGTACAAAACTTTTCTATTTATTTTGCCTATGCGAAAATACACAGTACTTTTTGTAAATACCATATTTTGTTTTCCTTGTAGGTTAGAGGCAAACTGATGAGCTACAGTTCATGTTACTTGTAACATCATTGTAATGCCTATCTTGTCATGTTAAACATGCATCCAAAGTGTAAATAAAATATTTTGTTTATCAGAAACCTCAGCAAAGATTCATTATTTATATGAGTGTACATATAGTTAAAGGGGAATGAACCCCTAAGATTCAGTTGAATTGTATGAAACAGAAAAATTAAAGAAGCAGATCAATGAAAGTTTGAGAAAAATTGAATAAATGATAAAAAAGTTATGGGCATTTAAATGTTGTGATCACTACCGCTATGGAGATCCTCACACTGGCAACAGGCCCAAGATGTGTGATGTCACACATGAACCACTCTCCCATTTGGTGGACAAAAAAGTACCAAAAATATCTTTTTCCTCATTCTAATGGTAGTACAGACTCTTCATTCGTGATTATACTTTATGAAACCTGTGTTATATATCCTCCCATGAAAAGATTCCTAGATTCCTAGTGTTTCCTTCTCCTTTAAGTGAGACATTTACTGTATTCGCTGTTATTTTCGCGCGATTAATTTTTCGCGCTTAGAGGCCGCAAAACATATTTGCGGGTTTTTAAATTCGCGCTGGATTTATGTACGAACGCAATTAACCCCATTCAAAGCATGCATAAGAAATCATGCTCATATATTCGCGTGTTTTTAAATTCGCGCCGAACGATCTTTGTGCGAAATCCGCGAAAATAAATGTACCGCGAATATTTCCACGTTTACAGTAATTGATGTTATAATTATAGATTGATTTATTTTACAGACTTTTTAAAGATGGGTTAAAGTTTTGGGAGATCTAAAAAAAAATGCATTCTTCACTAATTGAATTCCTTGCCAGAGAATATAATGATTATATTCTAAAATTTGTGATATGAACAAAATTGCATAAAAACTCATTTTAGTGTGTTTATTTTACAATAATATAGAAAACTGAGGTCATGGCTAATGCTAGAATCAACTCGGCAATCACATAGAAAACCAATAGGGATTCTCTTGTGTGGGTGAAAAACACAGATCGTTACACACCGTTCATGCGGTAAGCTTAGGCATGTAGGGATCATATCATGGGGCTAAATTGAACATTACAATACGTTTCTTTCAAACATTTACGCTGAAATTCAACAGAAATCATGGAAGGAATATCACAATATTTCACACGCATATATATTTAACAATATGAGACTATAAGTGATCAGTTTCATGCTGATTCCCTTTCAGTTACCAAAACTGTTACCCAGCTTTAAATGTTTTAAATTCTATCACAGGGACTTGGCAGTAACTCACCAAAAGTCCTTATGTACACTAGAGTTTGTAATTGGACATGTCGTCATTGGGAATACACACGTATCTAACATCAAGATAGAATATGTAAAGAGAAGTTAAATGTTCAAATATGTATACTCATGTACGTGTACAATACATGTCCATTGATTACACACTTTGAAAACAATAGATATCTTTAATACTAAAGGCAAAAGTATATTATACCAGCATATGTCATTGGAAAATTTCAAGTGGTACTCGGTTAAAGCAAGACATTGTAAAAGAACTCTTTATATTAAGAAATAAATCAAATTAAATCAAGAAAATAATGAAAATACACAAAAGTATAGGAATTTTTTTTTGATGAGGAACATACATTGAATTAATATAAATATGACACAAAGTCCTTCAAATTTTATTATTAATTATATACATATTTACAGAAGTCATAGCACCTCTATGTATAACATATTAACATAGCACATTATGAAAACTAATCTAAAAAATGCTTCTTTGAGTGTTGTTTCTTTTTTTCAGAGGGAATAATTTCATGACAAAGCCAAATATCCTCAAGGGCTAAAACTGAAATTTCTTTTTTTTTGTTGTAGACCTATTAGATATCCATTATAGCCTAATCTAGCTATAACAATGATTTTTACAACAACATTTCGTTATAACAAGGTTATTGGCTAGTCTGCAAGCAGACTCAATTTGACACTTAAACAAATTTCAGTCTAGAGTTAGAGGCTAGCCTCTAAACTCACTGTCTGTGTCAAGCTACAGTACACAAGTGAATCTAGTTCTTTACTCCAGACCCTACTAAGCGAACACCATGGGTTTGTGCCTGCAAACTATTTATTGGCGTGGATTCCAAGTAAATTCTTATGAACTGTACTTCTGTAAATTTATATCAGTTTTGTATAAAAAAAAAACAAATAAGATTGTACCATATTACGACATCTACATGCTTTACTGAACATAATTCATTATTCGTCCATATACTCCTCGATTGTTAGATTATAAGTGAGGAGTCTTCCTTTATCCCATCCATACAGGAGCCTGTCTCTGGGATTATACGAGAGCGTCACTGTCCTACGATGTCTGTTTTGAATATTCATACTGACATCCTCTAATACAACTTCCCTCAGCAAATCAAACGCAAAATCGACCCTCGACGGTCGACTATGCGGTCCTTTGGTCGTGTACAGCACACCACAGACAATAAACGCGTTGGCTGTCGACTGATAGTTATGATCCGTTGTGATCGTGGTAATGATTTCCAGGGATACAGGGTCGAGTTTAGAGACGGCGAGTTTGCCCACCGCTCCTGGACGAGTGAGCGGGTATATGATCCAAAGACCGTTTTCATCGACGGCGAAATCGACATTGGTGTATCCCGATGATAACTGAAACAGGGCATCGCTTTGATATCCCGAAGAAGGTACTTGCGCCTATTGCAGACATACGAATTTAAAATAAGGTAGAAAGTTGAATAAATATTTAAACTTATACTTCTAATAACAAATTAACAAAAGCAGGAGTCTTTTCCTTCACATAGCTATAAGAAAATTCTTCTTTATAGCTGCACAATTCAGAGTCGTTTGTTGGTATAAGTTTTCTACTTAATATCATTGATATCTTCCCTTGTTAAAAAGGATTGATCATTTGTCCATTCCTCTTGTACAAAATCACTAAAATTCGCCAGAATTAATGAAAGGAATGTCACACTATTTCTCACACATTTTTGTATGCATGCAAAGGACTACTTTCAGCATTAATGTTCAGCAAGGTATTTTTGCTGTCCCCACTTCTGGGGGGCATTTCATCAAAGGACTTGTCGGACGTTTTATCCGACAAACTGTTATAAGCTACTGAAATGCTTGGATCTGATTGGCTGAGAGCAAATTTGTCAGATAAAATGTCCGACAAGTCCTTTGATGAAATGCCCCCAGATCTATCTGAGCCTACTAATGGAGCTTAACCTTTACACACACAGAAATGAACTATATGATGTCAATAACGTTAACATGAACAAACTTACCCTCTTGATAATGGAACCACTTGTCAAGTTATATCTAATGATATAAGGAGTATCCCTATGATGGTAATAGAAGGATCCATTATAGACCACGTGACCACTACCATCCCACTGGAAAGGCAATGCAAAGGTGGACGAGAGGCGGTGGTCTCTCACATCCTCAAGACTCTTATACTCTACAAACAAATCATAAAGAGAACATTAGACAATATAATAAATGCATTTGCAAATATGGTGATCAAGACTCAACATTATTGAATGATAATTAGGTAAATTGCCATTTGGTCTAAACCCACTTTGACTAATGTCCATTTCGTCTCATCCCACATGGTCTAATTCCATTTTGTCTATAACATGTTCGTCAAATTACCTGTCGGTCTAATACCCCCCGTCCACAGGGCAAAGACAAGACGCCGAAGGTGAATTTCGGGATTTTTAAGCCATTCAGCGGTCCATCCGCTTATATTGAAGGCATATTGAACGCCACTTTTTACTGGATTTGTCTTGTCTTTGAACCTACCTCGTCTCTCAAGAGATTAAAATGTCCGCTTCCAAATTTTAGTCGAGACTAAAATCTGGACGCGGAAATGGTCTGCATGACACCTTCATCGCCTTGGCTGCAAACATACTCCAGCAATACCAGCTGACCGGAGACGCTCTTTAAAGCTTCTGCTCCAACAACAGCTTCCCCCATCTCCGGAGAAGGAATGCGGAGAGCAGTCAAACAATAAGACTATACACTGAAGCCAAAAAGAAGGATTCAATCAAGCGCAAAGTTGGTTTGGGTCTATATAAGTGAGTTTGCCGAGTAGCTCATGACATCATTCGTCGACAAGAGGTCGAAGAGTTAATTTGTATCAAAGGAGGGGGAAGTCTTTTGCTTTTCTAAAAATGAAGTGAATAATTTCCAAATTAAGCTCTAGAGCATGGATCATACTGTCAATCTAATTGTGGACGTTGTTTATACTTGACAAATCAATAAAATCAAATCAAATAAAAATGTTACAAAAGAAGTTCCGTTTCAGTTCATTCAGTTTACTGAAATATTTTAGTAATTAATTTGACTCTCATTTGATTTCGATCAAATCAGAATCAACGTGCAACATTAAATCCATCACTAAAGTTTATAAGAATACAATGTATATCTCACTGAAAATGATTATTATTATTTCACAACGAATATAATTTGTTTCAAAAAGTATTATTATTTTTAAAGATCGAATGATAAATGTTAAAATAAATTAATATGTTTCATCATTGAACAGTAGATATTATTTGCCGAAGATATCATGAAACAGATTAAAATACTTATTGAGCAGAATGGAAATTTATTGAAAAACATGAATAAAAAAGATAAGTAATAGGTTTTTTAGAGGCGGGGAAACTAATTTAAGAGTGGGGTCACAGTGGACAGAAAACATTTTTTTTTCCTGAAGAAATCGACACTTTCTGTCAGTGGCAATAAAGTGCAAAAGTGTAAATTGAAGAAAAGCCTGAAATCATTTCTTCTTTTTTTCCAAGCACTTAGACCTCCATGTAAAAAAAGAAAAGAAATCGTATTCAAACAGATTTAAATTTCGAGGTTGTGGCCCTGAGCCAACCCGGTGCGAACCTTTGCCCCAATACTTCCATCATTAGGCATATGCTTCCGACAACCCAGGATTAGAGGGTTATTTTATTCCTAGCATAATTTGGTACTCTTTCTTTTAACGCGATGTTATTAGTTATGAAAGACAAAAAAATATTATCTTTCTATGCTCCCCCTTTTGCAAAAAGAATTTCCCACGGGGCTTTTAATTGGTCTAAATGGTTTATTTTCAATATGAAAGTTTTCTCTCTTTTTTTAGCTACGAATAGGGGAACTTTTAGAATACTTGAAAAAGATGGAGGCACGTTGCCCACTTGATCCCTGGTTCTGCCACCCCTCCATGACAGGTTGATTGTGCCGACGATGTTGGCGATGGAGAGCTGAAACATAAATTCTACCCTGCCTATTCTGATCATTTTAAATAGATTTATCATTCAAAAAATCTGTACCATGTTGAATATAGATCAATGGGAACTTTTAAGCCCCGTCTTAACAGACCCTTTTTTAGTGTTAACCAAGAAAAACTTCTTTTTTTTTAAAAGAAAAATAAGAGGTAGCATAATCATAAATATGTATTACTTTATTGACAAATTAGTGTAATATTAAATAATGTAAAAATCCCTGTACGTTTATTTCTGCAAAATTATACAATTATAAGTGGAAAGCGTATTAAATAATATGATTTATTGTTTTTAATTCTATAAACATGAACATTCTATAAAAATGCAAATAGATGTGTGATTTTCAACATTTATAACACCCCAAATTGTTATTGTGTTTCATTTAGAAGAAGTGCATTGTCTATAATTATGTAGTATAAGCCGAAACAAAATATTGTAGTTTTATTCTTTTCTTGTTCCAAAATACCTACTTTTGGACGTTTGGTTTCCAATTCTGTTCAAATATAAATTGGTCAAAAAATCTTTAAAATTTAATTTTCTTTCCCCTAAAAAAAACTGTGCTGTATTTACCATGTTTGTGATATTTGAAATAATTACTTTTTATAATGGCGATTGGCGTACATTTTGTGAAAAACCGAAAATCAGGAGACTTTTTTTTTCCACCTCCCTGTTTACTTTTATTATTACTTCATACTATCTGCATAGCTAAATGGGATCTACCGTTTGTCTTAGACCCTGATTTGACCACTCCAATAATGATAATAGACGTATCCGTAGTGTTGTTTCATGATAAGCGATATCCTGAAACATTCTCGGTTGATTGCGAGGACATTCTCAGGTATGTCTGCAGACATGAATAGGTATGTCAGCAGAGGTCAATCAGATTGCCAAAATATTTGACTTTTCGCCTTGGCTGACGCGGATGCGGTGCTGATATTACATAAATTTCGTCTTCGACCCTTCTTGGTCTTGTCTTTGCTCCAGTGGACGCCCCCCATTAGTGGCACTTCGACTATTTACACTGGCGGAAATCCGTAAAGAATGCTATTCATCAGGGGGGGATATTACATAATAATACAAAGTGCTACCCCCCCCCCTGATGAATAGAAACCGCGACTGGATTTACGCTAATGACTAACTACCATTTCGTCTAATTTACACTTCGTCTAATGCCCACTTCATCTGCTGTCCAGTTGGTCTATCACCACTTAGTCACTTCCAGTAACAAACTGGTAATAGACCAAATATTCATTTGGGCATTAGACGAAAATGCAATTAGACCATTTGGCTATTAGACGAATTGGTCATTAGACCAAGTGAGAATTAGACAAAGTATATATGAGACCAATTGCAAATTATACCAAATTGTTTGTAGACCAATGGGTTTAGACAATGTGGTATTACTATTAGACAAACGGAGAATTGGACCCACTGTTGTTAGATCGAGTGGATATAAACCAATAATTATCCCGGCATTTGAATGATCGCATTTATAATGCAGCCCTGAAATTTGTAGAATACAACATCAAGTGTGGCAAATGTAATTTATGTCTAGTTTCCAATATCCAATGTCTCTAAATTGTCAATAGGGGATAACGGGTTTTCCTTCTTTTTAATATTTTCCTACTTTTGCACGGCAAAAAGCAATATGAGAGCCAAATGAAAATCATTCTTCAACTGTTTTGACTTTTGGATAAACTAACAGAATCCCAAATTTGACTGCAAAAATGTTTGAAAGAGGGCTATCCCATGCGAGCTATTCCATACTCCTCCTATCCTTACCCTGATCACACATTAAAAAAAAAAGAAAAAAAAAAGAGAATAGCACCATTCTCACCTGGAAGCAAAGCACTACGATGGTGCATGGTGACCCATATCATATCAGATTCGATAGCTTTTATATATTCAGTAAACCAATTCAACCGAACAATCAATGAAACAATGATTGTGTCGGGTACACTGATCTCTACCCAAATTTGGGTATAGATCAGTGGTCGGGTACGAAATGTCGATTCAATGTCGTAGACGAAAGTTTAGAAGTTAATTTTTGAGTTTGACTGTTTGAGGGCGCTCGAAATTGTGAAGCAAACTTTCCGCTGTTTGGAACGTTTTCCGTCGCCCGATATGACATCGATATTCGTTTAAATCTTCGTTACAAGCCCAATGATGTGAGTAAACAAGCACACAATCTTTAAGATAAATAGTTTATTTACATTTATGAACCATTCTGGGTAAATATTATGAAATGTAAAAGAGATAAATAAGGGTGCAAATTTTGTGTATTGACAAGTGTTGTTGAAAGATTGGAATGCACACGCTCCGTGTCTCCCTTGTACATGCATGTACTGTATGCCTTGTGTACGTGGCGTTCGCTACGTAGGCGTACTGGGGGTGTGTCAGGGGCGTGTCCATTCAGGCTTCGTTCAGTTCACTAGTCCATACAGTTAATGTATGAAATGGGATATTTATCCATTCAAGCTCGATAATGTTTATAATTATGGAGGCTGTGAAGCATGAATGAACCGTCTGCGTCTACACAGAGCAAAGGTTTCTAGTCATTCATGGTTTGTTAGTCCCGTCATCGATGGTCACGAAGGGTTATAGTTCACAGATTGCATTCTCACCTATAAGTATAGCACCACGATGGTGCATAGTGACCCATATCATATCAGATTGGAGCTCATCCGTTATGTCAGTTGAGGTATCTTTCATCCACGCCCCATACGATCTACTCATCTCATGCACCTCTTGAGGGCTGGAAATCTTCTTCAAACGACACTCTAAAATTATGACAAATCAACAACCATGTGTTATACAGTCTCTGTCAAAAACAAAAACAAAAACAAAAATGGTACAGTCGGAAAAAAATTATTTAGGTATGAAATCTTCTCAAATGATGTGTGAATGTGGTACCAACTTAAAGCCAAAATGTTCTTCTTGCTGATGCGCTTTGTTTTGTATACTTTGCTTTTGTAAAACAAAACTTATGATAAATTTTGTGCGGCGATGAGCTAATCGAAATTACACACATCTATTGTACTCGGTTCTCTGAATTCACGGCTATTGTGTGCGAAACCCATAGAAAAGCATGCGCAAGTACATTTTATCTTGATTATAGAAAACTGGTCATATCTCAAGATCTACAGCACCAAATGGGATGAAAATAATTGGATAAGAAAGTCAGATTTTCATACTTTAAAAAATATTATTCACTTGTACCATTTTATTTGACACAGACTGAACATAAAGGATGAAAGAAATTGTTATACAGGGGGTTAGCGAGAAAGAAAGAAAGAGAAAGAGATAGAGAGAGATAGGGGGACAGAGACAGGGAAATGCACAAAATATGATGAAAGAAGAAAAATTGTTTGGAAAGTTGTTATCTATAAATGTCTATCAGACTTCTAATTAGATGAATTGTACATATTAATCAAAAATAAAAAGCACACATCATTTAGATTTTCGAAATTACTGATTTCAAATTTAGATTTATTTCCTAGATATTCGAATTTTTGAACTTTTGAACAGAGCATCGCTGCCAATGTTGCGAGGCTTTATAATTTGCTATCATCATATTGTTTTCAGATATCGAGACTTACTTGAATTCACAATGGGTTCGTAGATTTTGAACATCTTTTCTGAAGGGTCGATGCTTGCAGGCTTGGTTGTCGGGTTGGAGCTAGGCGGAGTAAGAGAAGGGTACTCGGTGGGTAAAATATCACCACCTGTCATTAAAAGAAAACAATTTATTTTCAGAGGAAAGTAAAATATATCTGGGGGCTGAGCAGAATGTGTGAGGGGAGCTGAACACACCAGTGAACACATGAGCAAGTTTAAAGGTAGTGTCATCCTTTTGCAGGCAAAAATATTACATTTCTAGTTTTTGAGAGGATATAGTAGTATATCAATGACTATATCTTCCCACAACATGATTAAGCTCAAATGTGTTTATTTGTCATTATATTGCGATTATCAAAATTCATTCCTATTTTTTCGAACCTCGAAAAATATACCGTACGGTGCGAACCGTTGACCGTTAGCGCAGAGAATAATGCACGCTGATGCGCGTGTGTATATTGTTGTGTGTGGTCCGTGCTGCACGCGCTGTAATATCAACGATGTTGATGGAGAGCTGGTCTAGATTGGTAGTCAGATTTTCGTTTCATATTACTGATCTAGGCAACCTATGGCAGTAAGATTGAATAGACAGTATAGGTTCATCATATTCTAAAGTTATGCCAAGTTGCATTAGTTTTCGCAATTTGTGAAAAAGGATGACACTACCTTTAATCTGATATTCATTTTCGTCTTTTTGTACATGGCAGGAAGAGTCTCCAGGCCCACGGCCCCTGTAATTTCCATGGTACCTGGCTGGAATGCTCCCCAAGGAGTAGAGAATGTGCACACAATGTGTGTGGGCGTCCCATATAAAATATATGAAGCGCGTAGAGACGTAGTCTAACTCTACAGTAAGCACTTTATAAATTCAGAAATATTTCTGTCGTCATGATGGCAACATCTTACAAATATTTTGTAAAGGCTACCTGGGATAACGTAAGCATGCCTTTCTCCCTTTTGTCCTTTCATTCCATTTCTGCCTGATGCTCCTGGTTCACCGGGTGGACCGGGTGAGCCTGTTAGTCCAGGATACCCCCGTTCTCCTCTCTTACCTATATAGTATGGAGTAAAGAGAATTGATGACTGGACAAACTGCGTAAAATGGTGCACAATATGGCTATTAGTGTTTTATTAATTTGACATCTAAAATGTTGCCAAACACCAATTGAAAGTTTAATCAAATATGTGGTATTTACAGTGGTGTAAACTCATCCCCATGAGAATCTATGGCTGGTAATCTCGAAGGGTGACTTTAGTATTAGTAGGCCTACTAAATACGTCACCCTATTGCTCGAGACAATAGCAAGGCCTACTAAAAAGTATTTAGTATTCCTACTAAGTGTAGTCACCCTTTGAGAATACCGGCCAATATTTTCAAACCGAGACTGAAAGTTTTCTACCCGATGCATCGTGATAATTTACCTTGATCTCCTTTGATTCCCTTGGGTCCAAACGGTCCTGTTGATCCGGGGACACCTTTAAGTCCCATGATACCAGGGTCTCCCTTAGCACCCTTCAAACCATCATAGCCCATCTGTCCCCTGGTACCCATCGGACCCATGTCCCCTTTAGAACCCTTGCTTCCAATCGGTCCAGGATCCCCGGCCTCGCCCTTCATACCACGAGGACCAGGATCTCCTTGCAGTCCTGGAATACCAATCTGACCATCGATCCCTGGATCTCCCTTCGGTCCTGTCTCACCTGCTAGGCCTTGGTCTCCTTTTGGTCCCGGTGGACCCTGCAATATGTGCCCTTCTCCGTCTATCAACGACCCATGTTCTCCCTTATCTCCTGGCTCACCCTTGGACCCATTGAACCCTTGAAGGCCTGTCATACCCCTGTCTCCTTTGGGCCCTACCTCTCCTGGGGGACCGATGGGTCCGGGTGGCCCAGGGCACCCACAGGTACCCGACTTTGATATAGACATTTGCACAAAGTTCAGGAGTGACGTCTTATTGGCAGTAAGCTCATTCAGGCGCTGGAGAAGGACTGATATATTCATCACTGCGGTAGGAAAAAAAAGTTTAAAAGAGAACTAAATAGTATTGTAAAGATATTTTACAATGTGATTATGATAAAGATAAGATACATGAACGATGAAACGTTTACTTGATATTATATGGCATTAATTTCATTTCATGAACATATATAAATTTTGCCCACTTGGATGGGATTATATAACTATTAATTGATCAAGATTTTCATTTGAGAATATAAATGACCATACACACATTTCTGGTCATCTATATCCAGCCTTGTCACTCTGTCCGCAACGCTGCCTGCCTCTGTTGTCATCATCTGTTGCGAATTAGAATCCGCTGTCCCCCTTGAGGATACTATCACCATTCCGTCCTGATCTTCCACATCTCCGTCTCCACTCGTATCGCGTGATGATTGTGCTGCGTCATTGCCCGACATATCACTTGCCTCTGAGCTCTCCTGGATGGTCAAGGTCCAAGTTCTACTGTTATCTGGTTTCAAAGCGTGCGTTGGAAAAGACGTTGGCATGACTGTGTTCATCATCGATGCAGTATCTCCGATCGTGCCTTCCGCAACGCCGTTCTTTCCCGCGCGTGATCGAATACCGTCTGCTTTGTTTAACGTCCTAGAATGGTCTAAAGACAACGGCTGACGAGCAGTCAAGTTACCATCACTACCTGGTACAGCGTAGGCATGATTTGCGTCTACGTCTGGCATGTGAGTTACATCACTTGCAACATCCATTTGGGAATCTTCAGGATCATCAGACAAATCTCCCGTAATACCGTTATAAACACCTGTCGGTTCATCTAACGGCGTCGTCAAAGTTGTGGGATCGTTGCGTTTAACGGATTTAAAACTACTGATGATAACTTTGGCTTCAGATGAGGTCTTGTTTGGGATGATGACCCCTGAGATGGATGACTGGAGTAGAATTCGACGCATCTTCTCTTCCAGCTCATCCAGTGGTACGCTCGCGACACCTCGGTTATCAGCAGCCGATCTCCGGAGTCCTGGAATATGAATGTGAAAAACCACAATAATTCTCGTTTGAGAGTACATTTCGGTTGAAACACATATAACTGAGCAAAAACTATGCTATGGTAAATGTTAACTGATTAAAGATCAATAGATGGTCGTATTAACAATGCAAAAATGATAATAAAGTATTGTGATTATATAAAATGTTTCCTGAGACGCAAAAGCTTAGATTTTTATTTCATATACAAACTGATAATCAACATTGTCCGACAACCTATATTTGCCTATCTGATGCAAAGTTATACTTCGCATTATTAATTACTTTATGAAAGTTATTGCGATTCCAACACGCCTGTAATAATTAACGAAGTCTAAATATTTTTACCTAGACATGAACAGTTCTCAGGGCCCGGTGGACCCTGCGGTCCAGGTAAACCAATGTCGCCTGAAAACAACGAGAAAGAAACACCATTAACAAATAAAATATTCATCAGGTTAACTTGGTTCATGGTTAATTATAATTGGTATCGGGGAGAGGGGATGGATGGATGTAGGCCTACATCGATCGTATTATATACCACGTATGCCAATGTTTTCTCTAAGTTTCTACGACATAAAACAAAAAGTAAAAGCCCCTTTGTTATATCATTTTATTTCGCGACTCTCAGCCAGTTACAAAGAGTGAAATATGAGTACACATTTCTTTTTGCTTTGTCTCCAATGCCCACAAGTCACAACGATGAAAACGGATAGATATTGATGGTCTAGAGTATAGGTATAATCGCGGCAGAGTGGGAAGGGTTATTTTGGGCAAAGCGGGTGGGGGAGTAGTTATTTTCAGCTTTCCATCTTTTACGGGTTTATGTCTCCCTCGCATACAGGGCTTGAGAGTTGATGCCTTACGCCTGCCCAACTTTTGTCTTATTCATGTTGAAATTAATGTATCCTGTCTACCGCTGAGTTTAGATATAGGTCTCGAGAGCGTTTAGGCTGTTACAATGGCGTCAAAAAAAAAATGGGGCACCGCTCTATTGTTTTCAAAGTGGTGACCTGAAATCAGAAATTTATGCACTTGTTTCCATTTTTGACGAACAGTCCTGACAAAAAGGGGAACATGAAAAATGCGAGCGCGAGCAGAAAGAGAAAAATTGTTGAGCTACGAATTTAATATTATTTGTCCAAGAAAAAATGATAAATTCCACATGGCTGCCGGGGAAAAGAAAAGCTTTGGCTTGCATATCAACGTACCTTTCAATACGTCCATGTTTTAACCGATTCAATTATTGACCCAGGTATATTTCCCTTTATTGGGATAATATTGTAATTTTATAATTCGGCCTTTGGCTGCGGTGAATATTTAAAATCGAATTAAAATAAATTAAAAAGAGAGTATCGATTCCTACCATTACACCGGTGGGTCATGGAAATGAGGGGGTGTGGCTAATATACCCTAGACTTTCTCATGGACATGCATGCACACAAATAAACATGGGGGCTGCATAATATACCCCCACGCCTCATGCTATATCTAAATCCATAATGGGGTCAGACATTGAACATTAGGTATGAACTTACGGAGCCGATCATCTCTCATAGGGTTTGAACCATGGTCTGAACCGTTACAGGATTGCAATTGATTTATGGTATATGCCAAAACTTGACGGGATATTTGTGGATTACTGTCACTGGGGATTGCTTTGTTTCTCTTGAAACCGTTCATTTCCCCCCTTCAAAACATCTACCCACTCTTGGTTTCGATATGTTTTTTTTTTTTTCTAGGCTGTTATGCGCCTTTTGTTTAAAGAAAGTTATGTATTATCTCAAACTGCTTTGTGCCGAGAAACCAATCACTTCAAATAAGGCTCTCATAGCATTATTCAGTCACTTAAAAACATAACAGATAGCATTGTCATGTTAAACATGAAATGATCACAATCAATCTGTATTAAAAAAATGATAAAGATATATTTGTGGTATTATGATAAGATAATCATTGTCATGCTAGATATTTCATAACTTGTAGGAACTGTCGTAATGGTGTGCAAGCCTGTAGAGCGTGTTCCTCGTCTATAACATGTCAACAAACTTTACAGTACAACTTTTCTAAACACATTTTTTTCGACTAAATGGACAGATCCGCATGCATGAATTGTCTTTCACGTTAATTGCACGTGTATAAATTATGTACCTAAGGGTGGTATTCACTTCGCGGAAAATACTTTGAAACTACTTTGAGACGGATTTGGGACTACTTTCGGTTTTGCAACTACTTTGAGACGGTTTTTGTAACTTGTCGCGGAGAACGTCTCCGAAACTTCTCCTCAGTTCCCGAAAGAGGTTTCATGAGTCGCGGAAACTACTTTGAGACGGTTCTTTGAAACTGCTTGAGACAGTTTTTTGAATTTGTCGCGGAGACGTCTCCGCGACGGAATAAGTATCGGAGACGTCTCTAATACTTTTTATCCGTCTCAAAGTAGTTTCAAAAGTAGTTTCCGCGAAGTGAGATACCACCCTATAAAAGATAGGTAGATTAATTTTGATATATATCAGATTCTCTAGACCAAATTTCTATCCTTGTTCCACTCTCTTCTCTCTTTTTTTCTTTGTGTTTTTTTTTTCTGTGTCCTACAATGCCTTTTAATATAGGCCTATGTAACATACTGAGTATTTCTAATTTTCACCCAAATTGGAAAGCTCTCCATACCTATCTAAAATTTGGGTCAACGTTAAACAAAAGTAAGTAAAGCAGGAAACTGCTTTTTCTCTCTTGTTCCTCCTCCCTGCAGGGTAGCCTTTGTCCCAGGCTCCTATAGAAACATCACTTCTCGCAACAGGTGACCCAGCGATAAAGATAAACATTTGGGAGATGGGAAACCGTGGAGCTTAGCCGGGAGTTAGCAATAACATTTCCATGCTAAAATGCACTTAACACTTGTAAGCATGCTGAGCGGGTACCGTCGGGTGTCAGGTCCCAAAACAGACTGGTCAAGTTCGACATATAACGTTTTTCTCTTGACCAAACACAGGCCTTTTTGTTTGTTACTTTCTTCCCCTCCGATTTTTCCCCAAAGATGACCATACCCCTTTTTTTCGCAAACAAAATAAGAGGTTGTCACTTTACAGTGTATAGACTTAAAACGAAAAGGTAGGGCATGAAAAAAAAATGGCTGGCCATTGAAAAATAGGTAGATAATATAGATACTAAAAGAAATTTCATTTCAAAATTATGTAATCGTAGCGGGGCATTTAATTCCCCAAACCTCCCTTATTTTGCACCGCTTTCCACTTGTCGCTCCAACTGCCCAAGTAGATTCGAATATTAGGAATCATTTGCTTCTACTGCCCACTGCCCCCCTATCATGCCTATTATAAGAACACTTTTCCTGGTCGTTCACCTCAGCCCTTAGCTATATAGTTTTGCAATACAACTCTAATACAAGTCAAGTAAAAAAAAAAAAAAAAAAAAAAAAAAAAAAAAAAAAAAAAAAAAAAAAAAAAAACATGTGTCATTTCCCATTTTGCTTCATGCTGAACTTGGCGCCTATATTCAAAGGAAAGTTTCTCTTTTCTACCAGTCGTCAAACAAATTCTTTTGAAGGTCTTTTTTACTGAAAAGAAAGTAATGGAAAGTGCAAATAACGTCCTGGGATTTGCCCTAAATTTATCCCTTGAAAGCTTCACGCAAATCGGGTTTTCGCGGTAGCGCATGGTGCTGAAATTTCTCATACAATTTTCTCTATATTCCTAATTCCTTTTCATTCCAGCTATGATTTCTATAAATATTATTTTAAGAGTAGGCCACAATGAAAGCGTGTGGTTCCGATGAAGGATTTAGCCTACCGTGTCTGAATACTTTTATAGATCCAACAGCAGTGAGTACCTGACTAAACTAAAGGCAAACAACACCACAATCGATGCATGGAAGAGGACTTGAAATTCAAGGTTATCATTTTCGATTAGGTTACTCTTGACTATACAGTGTACTTTCAATGAAGCACATTATCTGTAAACAAGACTTTTATATGAATCATTCATTTTTTAAGGAATATATTTTAAAAATTTTTCATAAGATTTGCCGACACTGAAACATTGGTTTCATTCATGTTTATATAGCATGAGCAAATAATGATATTTATATTTCAATTATCTTTTGTTGATCTATAGATTAAGCTGAATTGATAAATTAAAGGAGGTATAAGAAATGAGAATAGATACCTTATGTGCTTTAAAAAAAAAAAAAAAAAAAAAAAAAAAAAATCTACACTTAGCTGAAGGTCGGGAAATTAAATGAATATCAGACGAGGCGATTTATGTGATTGGAAAGAGTCATGCTTTTGAAAACCCTGCAACATAATCTGGAATGTCAAGCTAAGTAGCTTACAATGTTTCTAAATCGTACACTTTCTGACCCGTACATCGTGTGCAAGCTGCCAAGAATTTAGGATTTTCTTTAAAGAGCAAAATTGAAACATTAATAAATCTTTATACAAGCCCCTTAGGCATATAATAACAGAAAGACTGTTACATTGGTTCTTTAGCCGCTGATCATGGAAGAAAGATTTCAAGTGACCTGTACCTTTTTCTCCTCGAGTCCCTGGTTCTCCTTGTACACCCGAATGGCCCTTGGGTCCTGGAGAGAGTGAGGGTGAGAGAGAGAGAGAGAAAGAAAGAAAGAGATAGAGAGAGAGAGAAAGAAAGAGAAAGAAAATAGTAGAGAAAAAAAAAAAGAAAAAGAAAGATAGAGAGAGAGAAAGAAAGAGAGAGAGAGAGAGAGAGAGGATAATAAGAGGAGAGAGAAAGAGAGAGAGGAGGGAGAGAGAGAGAGAGAGGAAGAGAGGAGAGAGGGAGAGAGAGAGAGAGAGAGAGAGATAGAGAGAGAGAAGAGAGAGAGAGAGAGAGAGGGGGGGGGATTAGGAAGGGATGAAATATATATTTTTTTTATTGGTATAATAAATGGCTCAATGCCGCGATCACAGTACCGTTTCGGGGCCGTACGGCGTGTAAATTGATATTTTCTGACCATTTCGGTCACTTTCGTAAGGTTCCTGGCTGGGTCCCTTACGATCCTACGGGTACCGGTATTTTAACAGATCGCGCGGGCCCCTAGATTATTGCTTTCATGTTCTTCTCGATTCTCCCGGCGTTTTTATTCAAATCGGTAGACGGTCTACAGCCCTTGAAAAGCCCGTGGAGTCACTAAAGGGACCGATCGGCCTCCTATCGGTGGCCGAGTAGGCTCCGCACGTTTTTTTCTGTCAATTCTTGTACAAGCCGGGAGGGTGTCGGGCGGGTGCAACATGCACCGCAAGGACGTCAGCAGGTACCCGTCGTGTCCGCAGCGGCGCCTGACCGATTCCCACTGGGTTCCATGTGGTCTTTCGCACAAGTTTTTCCAAATCATATTGTATACATATTTTAGTATTTGTCAAATTTCTCTTTCGAGATTGTCAGCATTAATTATTATCGGACTAGTGCTATAATGATAGCTGAAGAATCATGAGCATTCTGAATACATTAATACATTATTCTTGGGAGCAGTTTCCAAAGTGTATAGGTATTTTGAGACGGTGCTCTATATTGCGCTTGCTCAGATTTTCAAAATATTAAAAAGTCCCACATAAATGTTTTTAATATATATATATGCTTTGAGTGATACTGTCGATGGTTTTCAGACTTCATATAGAATGATTTGTCTTTTTGATCAAAACCGCCTTATTTAAATTTATATTTTACAGTATTCTATGTCGTATTTGTGGTTTGAAACGTAAATAATTTAAATGCAATTATACTCCAAAAGAGCTTAAGACAAAATTTTCAACAGGAGCCTGGCAGGGTGCCGCAGGATAGCCGCAGGGGAAACCTTAAACATCGCAAGACGTAGTCATTTTTTTTTACAATGAGGATTGAAAGGAAAACGGTGCGGGAACCCTTCCTGTCACCTGCAGGTGCCTGTGCGGGCCCCTCAGTGACTCCACGGGCTTTTACCGGGTTGTCTACTGCTACCGATTTCATGAAAACGCCGGGAGAATCGAGAACATGCAGTAGATCTTTCCGGCTTTTCCGGTAGTGAAACAAGTCCTCGCGCCCGCAGAATCATAAGGGAGCCGACAGGCACCTTCCGAAAATGGCAATTATGTACGGTTCTACTCGCCGTACGGGCCCCAGATGGGTATGTGATCGTAAAAAAGGTGAGTGTCTTGCGATGCTTTGGGTTTACTTTTGGCTTTCCTGCGGGACCATAAAGGGCACCCCAAGGGTTCCTCAAGGGACCCTAGCGATTTTTCTGCAAATTGTGCAAATAGGAACACTGGTCAGCCTTATAATAACCACCGTGTTCATCAGAGCGGACACCGAAAGAACATTCTGTCGGCACCCGAATGGCACTCTTACGGTCTCTTCACGGGCGTATTTCGATTTCAATCCACATATTTATACTTTTAACCGACCGGGCGCCGTAGGATATATGACCAAAATAGCGGTAGAATGAAAAATCATCAGGGACCCGTGAGGTCTCTAAATCCACGAAAAGCCGTAGGATTGGGCAAAACGTACGGGGACCTCTCGAACTGTGATCTAGGCATAAATAAATAATAATGGACTATACTGTAAAAATTCAACACGTACTAATTTTTTCTTCTCCTTCTTTTCATTCCTCCTTCCGAGGTATAAACAACAAAACACATAACGAGAGAACATAATGGCTTACTAGATATTTCTCATGTTTCTCTTACAATATGAAACATATTAAATATAACTCGTAGGTTACTCAATTTAAACAGGATTCATCCATATTAATGTTGAAAAATAAGAAGTAAACATTTCGGAAAAATATAACCTAATAAAATAACGATAATACAATTCTAAAGTACATGTACTACGAAATTCCTAAAAAAATTTGGAATGTCTGGAAGTTGAAACACCATAAGAAGACTTTTTTTAATTGAATGATTCCATTTAGAAATCGACTCGACACTTCTTGATAAATGTAATAACATAACTTGTGTAGGTATTTTGATTTTTTTTTTCTCAGAGTAAGTTATACAGTGCGTATCAAAAAAAAAATAAATTGTAATCCAATTTGAGAGGGACCATATTCGAAGCCAAATTATTTTAGCAATTTATATGTAAATGTTATTAAAGAGCAACTCTTTACCTTTGTAATGGTACTTCTCTCGCTTGAAATTATGTCATGCATAACCAAGTAAATAACAAATGAATGTGACAGGTGCAAGATCCAGTTTTTGCAAGTTTTGAGAGAATAAGGGAAACGGAGGTAATCCTTTAACTGCTGCTACACATCATTGAATAGGCTTGTGTGCAATGACGTGCGACAACTGGATCTTGTACCTGTCACATTTATTTGCAATTCATACATGCGTTGCATCTTTGTTTTTAGTTTTTTTTTAAAATATATACAAGAAAAGTATAACATATAATTTGCCAAATTAAATGATCTTGGAGCTAGTATGCCCTTTCTGAAAATGGATTGCCCTTTTTTATACGCGCTGTACTATAGAAATAAGGATCCAAAATTTAATACACAACCTTGCGATGATAAGATATGATAATATACACATGTCCGCATAATAATTATGTTCATACAGATTTTGACAACCTTTGTTCTTACCTCTTTCACCTCTTTTTCCCCTGGAGCCTGTGTCTCCTATAGACATCAAATAAAGTCATGGAAATAAAGAGAACTTTAGCTATATTACAGGGAAAATATCCATCCAGAATTAGTTTTCAGTAATAGAAATAGAATTGGAAATTAAAACGAAGCTCCAAATAGCATTATTATAAACATTTGGAGAAAAGTATTTTTCTGGTCAAAATGGCCCCGGAAAGTGGCGCACTAATTCAGAATGCAACATTAATTATTGCCATTCCTGGTCAAAGGAACCCACAAATTCAAAATTTACAGAAAATTATAATTGAAATAAATATCACTTAAATAAGTTGATTTGATATGATATTCACCTCTTGGTCCAGGCATACCTCTCGCACCGTCCTGACCAGTTAATCCGATAGGACCAAGATCTCCTTTCTGACCTGTATGGTGGAGTTAAAGATCAGGGCCCATTTTCATAAAACCTTCATAGGCCTAGTTTTCACCTAACTGTGTACTGTTCTCTATGTAATTAGTTGACAACTAGCTTACGTAAGGTTTTATGAATATGGTCCCTGTTAATTATCCCGATACAAATCTGATTTTTGCCAGTTTTTGGGTGAATCTATTTATATGTATGTAGGCCTATTTAGGCATATACCCTCGGTGGAGGATGTTTTACTGCATCATTAATAAAACAAAATTTTAAAAAAAGAGAAAGATCTAGGGGTCTATTGAGTAAAGCTACACAATTATTATTCTCTTATTCTCTTTTTTCTTCTTCTTAATATATTATGCTTATAAAATTGTGAGAATTCCCAACTTAAACATTAAAGACCGTGTCCAGAATCGACATGTATAAATATTAGCGAAGGAAGAAAAAAAAGGCCAGGAAGCCGAAAGCTTGAAAAAAAAGGTCAATGTTTAGCTAGCTACGTCTTCGCGCTAAACCCTTTTTTCCCCACTTAAATACATTATATTATTTGGTATCCGACCTTATATTACAAGTTAAACTATATTTCTGGTGCTTAGCAAGTACGGAAAAGCATTGAGGACGATTTCAAGTGTCATCTTAATATCTATCTGACCTCCCAGATACAAGTGGATCGCAATGTTTATCTTAAGACAACCTTATATGATATAAATCATGGCAGTTGGAATGCGACCCTCTTCCATTCATGCATCTATTCAACTTCACTCAGTCACCCAAATGACAGTACACTGTAAACTTATATGATTCGTTTTAAACCTCTAGTTCTCCGTGGTAATAAATGTCTGATTTTGCTAAAAGATCGCTGAGGTCTAGAAATCAATTAACATTTAGCTTCCACCGACAGGATTTGGGGCCTGTTGCTCGAAACCATTATAAGTCTAAGTTCTTGGACAACCCATAGGGAGGCACGTGTTGTAGAATATTAAAACGCGTTTCAATGGGATGTCCACGAATGGGCCCCAGGAGTCGAGAAACGAAATATGGAATTGTAAGGATTGTAAGATAGTTATTTACAAATTTTGGATCAAAATAGACAAGTTCGGAAATCATTCCTCCAGCTATGACGGGGATCTTACTTCGACTTGTTGATGGGGATTCGTAATTACTTAGTGGTGAAAGATTGATCAGACTTGGTTTGGCAGTATTCCCTTATTTACTTCATACCGGAAGTAATCACTGCTCTGAATGATTTTCCGAGGGGACTTGACAAATTTCCTTCTTGCCCAAGGTAACACGTATTGCGCTCAGACTACGTACGATGAAAGAATAAGCATTGTTTAAGGTATACCTCTTACAGCATTAGGTAACCTACATCTAAGGCCCTTTGCAATAATAACTATAGTATTGTGCTTGTACGCAGGGGCGGGGATCTTGATTGGGGGGGGGGGGCACCTCCCTCCTCGACACACCCCCTGAAATTTTGTCGACTGAAAACAACAATAATGTGTAATAAAACAAATGCCTCATCATTCCGTTTTAGGTCGTGAGAATATTCTAAGATGCAATCTTTCGCTATTCCAGTCGGGAAATTTTCTCACTCTGTCGCTGTACTCTCCCTCTCATAATGAATATTGCTAAAGCTCAAGTAGATATTCAAAGTTCAACCTTTTCCCAAACTCAATGAAAAATAAAAATACATGTGTAAAATAAAAATTTAGCCATTGGATATGTCTGTAATGATCAGATCAAAAGTGCTCGAAATCTTTGTCAATAATTTTTTCTCCCGAATTTATGAATGCATGTTGTATGTCGTATATTACAAGCGCCATAATGCCAAGTTTCCCAGTAAAAATAGCAAATTTTGTCACTCGGTTGCTCTGCTCCCTGTGTTCTTGTTGTGTGTAGCGGAAAGGTTGCCCAACACAACTTTTTTATATCAATTTTAGACCCTATACCTGTTTGTCCAATGTTGGTAATACGTTACACTGTAAAAAAATAGATAAAAAATAAAAATACAGAAAAAATACAGCAAAGTGATGTCAGCAGAGTCGCCATACGAAAATGTAATTTAAAAAACAGTTTTGCTGTAAATTTCTCCCTTAAGAATTGATGAAAGAGAAGGAAAAATATCATTAGAGTTTTATAGCATACGTATTTGGTTAAAACGGAACAAAATATGTGTTACTCCTGATGTATATTTTGTATTTCTCACGTAATTATTTGCAGGAGAAACTTACAACAAAACTGTCTTTTGAATTACATTTTTTATTGCGACTCTGCTGACAGCAGATTTGCTGTAAAAATACATATATTTTTTACAGTGTAACTATATCCTTACACAACCTTGATATTGTAGTTTTCTTTATTTCTTTCAAGAAGAATGTATTCCAAACGCGACTGCCCCAGGCATATATTATACGATATCTGATTGTATCAAATTGGCCAGCATAGACGAATAGTGATTGCTAAACCGCCTTGAACATCATCCGTACTAATTGCCAGTCATGTGAGATCTCCATCAATCTCAGGGCATACAGGCTTGCCATAAACCCATCAAAAACCGCTGATCAACATCAAAAGCCAAGTGGCGTATCCAGGATCTAAAAATAGGGGGGCGGGGTTGCATGGCGAAAAATCTGAAGAAAAAGCAAAAACAAAAACAAGCTAACAAAAACTGGGAAGCAGATTTTAATTTCCCTTAGACATACTTGTATTATCTTTTCTATATTTCGCACTATACCTCGGTGTCGATCTCATCTAGGTTTTATTATATAAAATCTACCGTTGAAAAAAAAAAAGATTCACATATAGCAAATCTGAAACATGATGCAGGCTATCTTTACCACATAAAGGGTTTAGATATACTTTCAATTTGGGTTTAAAACCCCTTCCCCCCTCTCCTAAATCCGCCACTAGAATCCAATTTCTAAACTTTCTCTTCTAACTATCAATTTATTGTATTGTATTTATTTATTACCAATATTGCAAAAAATATACATAAACAGAATTCAATATACATATGCATTTGGTAAATGGAGTAAACAAATAGCTAAAGCTAGTCTAGGTTGGCCCCGTCTAGTTTGCTTACTGTGATTATATATACATTTACATAAAGTAAAACATATGTACAAATTATTACATGATATTTAAAACGTATGTACAAATTATTACATCATATTTAAAACATATATTATGTACAAATTGTTACATCATATTTTACAGTATTCACACTATTTACATACGAAATTAATTAAATATGAATATACTCTGCAAGAAGAATTGCCTTATATGATTGTCTAAAAGTTTTCCGTGATTTAATTTTTCTAATATCATTTGGAAGAGCGTTCCATATAAAAGCAATTGAATACGAAACAGACTGTTTTCCAAGATTTGTCCTTACTTTGATGAGTGTTATATTTTTATTTTCATTGCTTCTTGTCTCGTAAGGGTGTTTAACAAATGAGAAATAATCAATGAAACGATGAGGAGGTTTGTTATTCAACAAATCATGCATGAATGTTGCAATCATGAGACGATACTGCTTAAAAACATCTAGAATCGATAACTCAGAAAACAAAGGAGCTGAGTGATGATTGAAGGATTTGAATAATATAACACGAGTAATCCTCTTCTGTATGACCAAAATTCGACTAAGGAATGTTTTGTTTGCAGCTTCTCAGACTTCTAATCCATAAGAAATGTGCGGTAAAATAAATGCATTGTATAACATAACCAATATCTTTTTCGATACATGTCTGATTCTGTACAGAATACCTGCTTTCTTGCTGATACATACATTATTAATATGTTTCTCCCAGTTAAGTTTCTCATCAATATTAAGACCTATAAATGACACTGTATTAACTAAGTTCAAAACTTTACCTCTTATTTCCAACTGCTCTAAAGTTGGTATCTTTTTACCTCTATTCTTAAAAAGCATATAATTTGTTTTGGATACATTTATAGTAAGTTTATCAGCTTCACACCAAGTGACAACATCTGATAGGTGTTTATTTACTTCTCCTAGTTGTATTCTATTTTCTCCTTTGTCAAATGTGTGGAACAGGCTCGAATCATCAGCAAATAAACGAAATTTGAAATATGAAGAGGAATTTGATAAATCATTTATATACAGTAAAAAGAGAGTTGGTCCTGAGACTGAACCCTGTGGAGCCCCACATGTAATTTATTTTCTCTGAGATTCCATACCATCATAACAAACATACTGATGTCTGTTATCCAGGTAATTTTTAAACCAGTTTAAGGGAAGTCCTCGTATGCCATAATGATTCAGGTTATTTTGCAGCACTGTATGATTGATTGTATCAAATGCTTTGGCAAAGTCTATGAAAATTCCAACAGTTATTCTACCCTCGTCAAAGGTGGACCCACGATGCGGACAGAAGGGGGGGGGGGGGCGACCAGACGGCATTTCTTTGATATTCTTATATCGATTAACCATTATACAATTAAAGAAATAATAGATTATAGATGCATGCACTTCTGCAATAAGAGAGAGATAGAGATAAAGAGAAAGAGAAAGAGAGGGAGAGAGAGAGAGATATATATAAAGAGAGGAGTGAGATACAGATATAGAAAAAGAGAAAGAGATCAAGAGAGATAGAGAGAGAGAGATAGAAAGAGAGAGAGAGAGAGAGAGAGAGAGAGAGAGAGAGAGAGAGAGAGAAATAGAGAGAGAGAGAGAGAAAAATGGGTTGGGGAGGTGGAGTGATGGCGATATGAGTAAAAGAAGGAAGCTATTATACTGTGAGATGAAACGAACTTATTTATACCACCATGACCACGCAGAGAAGCGATGCAAAGACATATCAAAGAGACAAAAGAAAGAACCTCTTTAGCAAACAAACCACTATTTTCTTCAATCCAGAGGAAGGTTCTTGAAGGCAGGATGATACCCTAAGGAGACATTGACACTGACAATACCAGGCACACGAAGAGATTCGACTTTAATGGCTTCATTTAGAAATCACAACGATGCAGAGACGAGAGTATCATTTTATACACTTCTCTCTGGATAGGAAAAAGAGCGAGCGATATTATCATATGACCAACTAATACAATGAATGGGGGGGGGGAAGAAGAAAAAGCAAGCGACCCTTTAGCATAATGATAAGAATACTTCTATTCATATGTCGTAAACGTTATTCTAATTTCATAGTGTGGTGATCTTTAATATAATTTTTTTTTCATGTCAATATTGATACAATAATTGAATCGGTAGCAGAATATTTTAGCAGTGTCTTATTAAATGCTAGAAAAGTACAGTTATACCAGGTCTAAATAAAAAAAAAAAAATAATAAAAATAAAAAATATATATATACATGTATATAGCGATGTCAGTTTATTAAAATATATATATTTTAAATCGTATATAAGTGCAAGAAAAATATACGTTTAATGGCATTGAACTTTCATAATGATAGTTTACCTTGAATGAACATGAGAACTTTCGGGATGGCCTAGCTAAGTCGGTGTAATAATTAGTTAACACCAAGGTGCATCATCTCCCCCCCCCCCCGGTAACAAAAGAAAGTGCGTCCCGCTCGCAAAATTATTTTCCCACGAGAGTTCGAGCCCCAGTATGGCTGTAACTTTATTATTATTACAAATGTTTTTAATACACAACCTTATAGGTCTATATAAATATTATATATGCAAAGTTTTTTTGGATGTATGGGGCGTAATGTTATAATGTAATGTTTTCTGATTTATCCATGTCTGCCTTCACACCATCTCTCTGAAGAAAACTACCAAGTTTGTCTCGTATTGGAATATTACATTTTCACTGGTCCCGTTGGGTGGCAAACAACTCATGCATGTTTTATGGTTTCAGTTTGTTCGGTCATTATTCCTAAGTATGATGGGTTTTTACTCCATAAGAATTTGCTTTTTGACGTTCGAATGTTTGCCCAGATGAAAATGAGAATTCTAAGTCGATTTTAAAGCCATAGGGGTCCATTATCCCTTATTCCCATTCTCGGAAGAGAATAATACACGATTGAAAGTTGTGGGTCTCAGTGTGGTGCGTGGGTGCTGCAAATTGGCCATCACCTACTGTAACGTGTTTTATAGGACTAAGTGGGTGTAATGTGTTTTATGAACTTACTTTACATAATTTTGTTGGAATTTCAATAAATCATATTCAAATATCATCCTTTTGAAAAAAACAATTTTTCTATTTTAACGCCGAATCTTTCAGGATCACCCACTCACTCATTGCATGTCGTTCAACAGGTGCTTAATTCAAAAGTAATTGTCGGATTCTTCAATATATTTGTATATATAATATATATATTATATATATATATACTTTAAATACTTTAAATTTTTATTCAATCGAACTTTCAGCTTTCGCCTCTTCGATTTCTGAGAAAAAAAAAACAATCTTTCTTCTCACTTATATATATATATATGCATATATATATTATATATATATATATATATATATATATATATATATATAAATTGATTAAAAAGAATGAAAAAGGTTTGGCAAATTAGCGCCTATATTATTATTTTAAATATTTGACGTTTGCTTCTTGTAGATGCTTAGATTATTTCATGCACTTCCATCTGTAAAGTTAGCTTATCATAAGTTCGGGTATATATATATATATATATATATATATATATTTTCCATCTCCTCATAAAATAAGCGCATACACGCTCAGTACAAGCAATATACAAACACGGGTTTGAAAGAAATATACAGGAAGTTCAATAGAGTTGGTTATCAGCTGCAAGTTGATCTATATCTACAAAAAATATTCAAGGTTACCCCAACAAAGGTAGTGATTTAGGAAGCTATCAAATATTTACTGAGCGGATTTGGGGGTAATAAGAGGTATGGGCATTTGTATAATTAATGATAATGATATTCCATTTTGTATAACGCGAATCGAAGTATAATAGCGGTTATATTATGCGCCTCCAATATAGTCCTACATTGGAAATTACTCACTGTCTGTAGTATATATTATAATCATCATAAAATTCAATATTAACTTGAATTAACACATCATTGCTTCAATATTTTGATAATGTGTGCCTACACATTATCAAAATATTGAAGCCTTTTTAGAATATGCTTAAATTACCGATAAGAATATTCTTGGAATTATTGGGAACTGATATGGTGCAACAATAAAGCTATTTCCTGTCATTTGACAGTGATGGAATGTCTGCGATATCTAGCTTCAATGGAAACAAAGACATTAAATCATGCGCAGTGTACCCCCTACGTATATTATAACGGACTATAGCTGAACTACAGTACTATCGTTATAAGGTGAGTGTAGCAACTAGTACGATTCTGATCAGTGGCGGATCCAAGCAGGGGCCCAGCGGACGCGCCCCATACAATTTGAAAACCACTTATTGACTGTTCATGTTAAAATTGGAACATTTTGGTGGCGCCCCTATAAATTTTGTGACCCCAATTGCAAATCCTGGATACGACACTGCTGATGATAAAACAAGTCTACATCTACTCAAGATTGTATTATGTTCATAAATTCCGTTTATTTGCTTCCAAATTTAACAGATGCATGTACTGTTATGTAATAAGGTCTTTAAATAGGGGCATCGTCAAGCTCCTAATTACATGTCTTATTATTAAGCTTTACAAACACCAAGTAACCTTAGATAATCAAACGATAACCTCCCTCTTATTATCCAATTACATGAACGGCGACAGTGACTGTAAATGTAAGACAACGGCATATAAAGCATGTAAAGAGTGGAATAATCTCCCCTTGTCTATCATACAATCTTCCTTATCACATAAAGAATGCTCTCAAATTATGTCATTCCATAAACATTCCTTAGTTTTAAATTATTCATAATCTCTAATTTCTAATTAATGAATCATTAAACATGTTCAATTATAGTATACTTATTACGTAAGAGATCTGAGCCTCGCGGAAATTGTATCATATACGTGTTTATTATATTGTATTGTACATTTAAAAAGTTTTAAAACAGTAGAATGTGAAAATATACGAAGAGAGAGAGAGAGAGAGAGAGAATTTGTTGTGGAGCTTTGCTCAATGGGATTTTGAAAACAATCTTATTGTATATCATTAAGAATCAACCATACATTTCAATAAGCTTATTTAGGTTTTAAAGTGTTTCTGTATGAAAGTTACATTAACAAAACCCGCACGATTGATTTGTTTCAAGACGATTGAACGCCATATAATAAGAACATCATATCATACCCAAAGGATGCAGAACAATTTGTTCACATAATGACAACCAATCCATAATAACATTGATTATGCTCATAAGTATATACTAAGGATCCATCATGATTGATATAAGTTCCTTTTGGAAAACAATCCTGAGTCTTCAGAGGAACCAAAAAGTACTCTAATCAGTTCAGATTGGAAATAAATATGCTCCAGCCTGTTCGGAGCATAATATTCTTGTATTGTGCACAAAAGATGACGAGGTCTGATATTTGACCAGTTGGGAAAACATAAGTTTTGCGCCCCTTGATCTCTGTTTTTCTAATTTGTCCTTAACGATTCAATTACGAAGTGCCACACTTACTATAATTAAACGTTTCGATGTAATCAAGTGAGATATTTAGATTAGGTATGATTGAGTGCAAAGGACAAGACAGGTATTATGCTTGTAAGATTGAATGATGGGTTATTAGGAAAGGCTACACAGTGCGCATAAAAAGGTAACCTATTTTCTAGATGAGCCATATTCCAAGCTCATGTATTTTTGGCTATTCATATATGATATAAATAATTGAAAACAATCTTCAAACCTTTGCAATGATACGTTTCTTGAATAATAAATGAAACGAATAAATAAGTATTTAGCAAATGAACGTGACAGGTACAGAATCCATTTCGCATATTTTGAGAAAATGGAACAAAACTGACTGAATACTGTCCAAAATTTGAAGTTTGGACTTGTCACATTTATTTGCAATTTACTTGATTTTTGCGTTACATCTTTGATTAAAGAAGGTATCATTGCAGAGGTGGGGAGTTTTTAATATCCAAAATAGATTGGAATGTCGTCCCTTTACATACGGATTACTCTTTTTTGATATGCACCATGTGCACTGTACAGTGCGTCCCAGAAAAAAAGTATACCCAACTTTGAGGGCCTCATGTAAGGAATTCATAAATCATTTGATCATATTTTTTATCTCATGTTAAAGAGTAGCTCGTACTCTATTCAATGAATGACCGAGTATTCATGCTTTTAAAAAAATCTGTCGAAAGTGCTTCGTACCAAGTTTTGGTTATTTCGGGTTTAGCTAATTTCAACTAACCATTTAAGCTCCAACTTCTTCTTCCCTCTCAATGCATAAATCGCAACGTCGTCGCATGTCATGGACAGCTCGTCTGATCATGGCTGGGTTGTTGCGGAGGCTGTTTACTTCTTCGGTGATGCGAGCTCGTAGTTGAGCAAGGTTGATAGGAGGACTTGAGAACACACGACGCTTGAGATGCCCCAAATAAAAAAGTCACAAGGGGTGAGATCGGAGGATCTTGGAGGCCATTTGTTATTGTGATTGAGCGCAATTATGCGATTACCAAACACCTCCCGAAGTCGATCTCGAACTGCTATACACTCCGAAGTGCAGGGGCACCATCTTGAGCCCAGAACAAGTTCCTGAATACACCATGGGGTTGTCTCTCAAAGTTCTGATCATAAAGTTGGGGAAAGACTTGTTCATTAATCATTCACAGGTAGTCCTCTCCATTGATGTTGTGATTAAAAAAAAAGAAAGGTCCAATAACATTCCCTCTTCCGGAAAGTCCTATCCACGATTTTGTACAACCTGCAAACTCCTTGTTGAATGTTATCTTCTGACTACAAAAATCCTTTGCTCTGTTGTTACCTGCACCATTTTGGCTGCATGAGGTATCCTGACACATGAAATCAAAGGTTTATTTACCTCTAAGGCACTTAAAATTAAAGGAAGAACATAATTGAAGATCATCCAGGTGTTCATACATACCAAGGCAATTGAAAGAGGATTTTATCAAGTTAGCATCCCAAGTAACCCTTTATCCCTTGTGAATAACTCAAGAAGGCTTACCTCAAACAATGAATGATGATCAGGAAGCCAGAATTTCATTTACAATATACCATGAATATAATTTACATTTTTGGTCAATTCTCTTGAGCTACATTTGACATATATGTTTGTTTAATTAATACAAATATTTATTTGAACTTTCATCCACTTTGCATCATTTTCATGCTAAAACAGAAAACATGAGGATTATCATGATTATTGTAATGAAAAGTTTACTTCCGAAAAACTTGGTACAAAGCACTTTCGACGGATTTTTTTCAAAGTTCAAGTACTCAGTCATTCGTGACAGCATTGACATAAATTTGGTATCATCGAACAGAACATGAGTTATTCTTTAATATGAAATGAAAAAAAAAAGGTCACATGATTTATGAATTTCTAATACGAGACCCTCAAATTTGGGTATACTTTTTTCTGGGACGCACTGTATAGGCTGTACATGTGCACCATTCAAAATCAATGGATCAGATTGCAGCATGATAACAGACGCCACGGGCTAGGTATAGAATGCGTACATTATAATTCCAGTCAAAAAGTGAAGTCATTTTCAAAGTTCAAGTACTCAGTCATTCGTGACAGCATTGACATAAATTTGGTATCATCGAACAGAACATGAGTTATTCTTTAATATGAAATGAAAAAAAAAAGGTCACATGATTTATGAATTTCTAATACGAGACCCTCAAATTTGGGTATACTTTTTTTTCTGGGACGCACTGTATAGGATGTACATGTGCACCATTCAAAATCAATGGATCAGATTGCAGCATGATAACAGACGCCACGGGCTAGGTAAAGAATGCGTACATTATAATTCCAGTCAAAAAGTGAAGTCAAAATCTTTTATGAAAGTGATAGCACACGTAGGAAATTATGTAAATATCTAAATAATAAAAACCAAACGGGGGTATATAAAAATCATGAATACTGTAGCAATCTATAATTTTCTCCTCCAAATTATTTGTTCTATATTCCACATCTTATTAATCTGTAACTTCTTTTAATAAGATGAAATTCTTTAATTTGAATTTTCGAGTTCATGATACAATGTCAATTACAGAACTTAATACTAGTTTCAGTGTTATATTCGTGAAAACGAGATCATTTAGAACTTCTAAATCACATTTTAAAATCAATGGAGTAACTTTTAAAAGAATATATTAAAAAAATAAAAAAAATCCTTACATCAATATTTCTTTTCATATTTGTAATTGTTATATGTCTACCCAAATCGTATGACATTTATTTTTCTTTTTGTAACTTAGACCATTTAGTTTAATTTTTTTAAACATTCTAGTCGGCATAAAAAAAATTGTCGTCTTGCCAAGAAATTGAGGGGGTCATCTTTAACCTGAAGTTAGAATTCACTAGTCAATGAACGAAAGCGTTTGATAATAACCAAGACCTGGTAATGCCTGATGGTGTACGGTGTGTCAAGATAAGATCTAAGTGGGTATTATAATCATGAACAGAATCCAACCTCTCGAATTGAATTCCTCTAGAGATGTTCTCCCAATTCAAATACGTTCTAGTGGCGTAACCAGGCAGAAACCTAAGAGGGTGCGTCCCTCTATTTATTTATATATTTTTTTAAACACAAGTTGGACATGCAAATAAAGCTATATTGTATACGAGTACTGCATTATATTGTAATGTAATGTTATATCTTCTGCATAAGAAAATTGTCTTCTGTATCCCAATATATATTCAAACTCATTTTAAAATCTTGGATCCGCAGAAGTGACTTCGTTTAAAAGCTCTAGACAGCAGAAATATAGCTTACTTGAGCACATGCCCTTTGGTAGGTCCCTTGGTTTATAGTCACGTAAAATAGAAACATTTAATCAAATAGAATACTTTTCAGTAGTTTATGAATTACGGTCCTCCTTAGGATTAACCAAGAACTTGAGTTCGATCTTTTTATCTTCAATCTGAAAGGCAATTTTCCTAGAAATTACTGATTGTGTACTTGATCCCATGATGTTTGTACCGGTAACAATAATTGTTCCTGTGCATGTTAAGCCAAATGTAAAACCAAACCCAAAACCTATAATCCTATTCCTTATTTTCTTATTATTCCAAAGAAATTAAACTCTTTTCAAATCCTAACCATCCTGTCTTCATATAAATCTTAGGCAGGAGCAACTGATGCTGAAGCAGGGAACCAGGGAGCTTTAAGGTCAAACCAAGTGACCTTGTATTGAAGTAGGATTAATTAATGATTAATTTTGGTTTCAAATGCATTAATCCTTGTTAGAATTTTGCAAAATTCTGGGAAAGTACTTTGCAAGTCTTTAAAAAAAATTTCACTCATTATTTCATGTTCTAAATTCGCAGATCTGTTTGATCTTTAAATATTTGTTAGCCTGACGAAGAGGTATTCACAATGCCGCAGTTATACACGCAAACTTCATTTGCTTTATTGATATTTTTGTAGGCTGTGTCTCTCTTAAAGTTAAGCAACAGTGCATCACCTTAAATGTAAAGCGACAGCACCTGTTTTTTTATAGGTCGAGTGAGCTGTGAAGGTGTGAAGTAAATACCAAAGCCTAAAGGCATGGATTATATGTATCTTTACAGCATCGTTATTCGATACATGAACAGGAGGAACATCTAAGCACCATGGAAGATCACTGGATCTTAAAATGGAAAGGAGTGGCGGGTAGATTGTGAGCGAAGAGCGACCTAAATTGGGTCTGAAGTGTTTTGTTCTTTACTCTTAAATGATAAGAATCAGTAACCGTATTCATGGTTGGTAGACCTGCTGAATAGATGAAGCACATTGATAAAACCAAGAGCTCAGAAATAAAAGCAGTCGAGATTTTCGAGCTGGGAAGAGCACAAATTTTGTACAGTATCAGCACGATGGAGTCAGCCTCTTAGAAGGGCCTAATTCTTCCTCTTTGGCTGCTGCTCACTTTACAAAATGCTTTAGCATAATTGTCTATAGTATAATTATGTTAATGTTCGTTTTTTCATATACCTTGTAATTTTAGAACTTACCTTGCTATTTTTATTCTTTTGAGTAAAATAAATTGAATTGAATTGAATTAAACTGAATTAAATTGAATTGTGAAACAATTCCCGTACAACATGAGTAATGAAATACAAAACTTAAGCTTAAAGCTTAGTCTGAGTAAACTCTGTCCAATCCCTGTTCAACTTAGGTATGTAAATCAAACTTTGAATCTGAAACATTCTTCAACAACATGTAGAAAAGATGCAACGATTCAATCTCATTCACTCAGATCCTCGACCCATTTGGAGATATTAGGGAGGGGGTCGACAAATGCCATGGGCTTTATTTCGTCTTACATGTATAGCTTTAGGACTAGACTTAAGTATGATTTTACAGGCGCGGATCCAAGAGATCCGAATTGAATACATTTCTCGGGCCCAATTGTCTGAGGACAAAAGCGGCTGTATTATGTTTACGCATGGGCCCGACACTTTCATTGTATGAAATCAGGCTGCGTCCGCTACTGTTTTAAGTCAAGGGCTGAAGTTTGCCATTCGTTTTGTGTGAGGTATTGACCTCGGAACAATTGTTGCAGGAGCAAACGTCATAGATGCATTAAAAAAAAAAGGAAGGGTCGAATTTTTCACTCTACATCTGCGTCAGAAATGTTTTACCCTTCTCGGATTGATCAACCTATTAACCCGGAATCCGGGTCAATCGGTCAATCAAAGCTTTTGACCCAGAATCCGAGTCGATGGGAGCCTTGTTGACCCACAATCTACGTAGATCAGAGCCTTCGACCCAGACTCTGTGTCCATTCACGCCATACACTTTTCTGGTCAATTTGACCTGGAAAGAAGAGTAACTTTTATTGATCCGAAACCGGGTCAACCAAAACATTTGACCAGGATCAGTGTCCATCATGGTCAGACACTTTGACCCTGTTACCTACCCAGAATCCGGGACAGAACATTTGATCCGGAATCCGTATCAAATTGACCCTGAAAATGTATTGCCCCAATGGTCCCAGAGTCCGAGTCACGTATGACCTGGACTTTGTCGAATTTCCAAAAGAGTGGTGACCCAAGCATTTTTTCTCTGTTTTTGTCTTTTTTAAATTCTGAAATTTGTTGATAGGCATCTTTAGATTTTTACTTTCTGTATATGCTACTGATCATATAATTTTTCCTTTATGTTAATCAATATCTTCAAAACAATATTCTCCTGTTTCCCATAGAAATATATGTATCTTCTGAAAGAATATCACAATACATTACCTCGTGGGCATTCGCCATCTGTCCAGTTACACACGCTTGCTATAGAAGAAAGCTGAAAAAAAAAACAATAAAGAGAGACAGAAATCAGAGTTAAATTATTTCGACACGATGGTATCACATCACCGTGTACAGGTTTTCAACATTAATTTTCCAAACATGCCAATCTCGGAGGGGTCAATATATTGAAAACATTCTCTGCACCTGAAAAGGATTTATGTTTGCTGGCGCCCATGGGTTAAAGTTTAATGCATGTCATATGCTACAGGAATGTTACAAGACGACAGAGAAGAAAGATTAGAAGGGGAAACAGCTCATATCGTTAGTCATGCAGGTAGGTTACGGTGACCTTGGAATCTGATGTTTTGAGTTGATCAAGGTTGTATCTCACTTCACTAAGACGTCTCCGAGACTCTGAGATTCTAAAGGGGCTGTCCCACTGGAGGCGATCGTTGTTGCGACAACTGGCGATCTTGCTGTTGTGAGTGTGGTAGCAAGTTGTTGTTGTAGCCTAGCTTAGATAGAGTCGTATGTAGGTTTATAATCGCCTTTTTAAAGACGAACTCCTTATAATTATGAAATTATCAGGTTGTCGCCATAACGATCGCCGCCTGTGGGACAGGCCCTTAAAGGGGCTGTCCCACTGGAGGCGATCGTTGTGGCGACAACTGGCGATCTTGCTATTGTGAGTGTGGTAGCAAGTGGTTGTTGTAGCCTAGTTTCGATAGAGTCGTATGTAGGTTTATAATCGCCTTTTTGAAGCCAAATTCCTTATAATTATGACATTCTCAGGTTGTCGCCACAACGATCGCCGCCTGTGGGACAGGCCCTTAAGACGTCTATGAAACGTCTTTTAGACGTCTCCGCGACAGGAAAAATCGCACAGATAATTATGAACATATTCGATTTTCCTGCGAATTTTGAGACGTCGCGACGGGAGACTCATGGGACGTCGCAAAGACTCAGGAGATGTCTCCGCGACTAGTTTGAAAACCGTCTCAAACCCATCTCAAAACAGTCTCAAACTATATAGTCCTAAATCCGTCTCAAACCCGTCTCATAACAAGCCATGAGATACCACCATTAGCATTAGGGTCCATGCCATTTCCCTGATAATGTCTTCCAACCGTAACATGCTCTCAAAGAAAGAAGATTTTACTCTTTGCTCTGCTGATCGTATCTTCTGTCTCTTTTCGACATTCCTTAAAACCCTCTCCTCTTTCAAAACCCAAAGGACTTAATTATAAATGAAAATGTAATATTTTGATCTTGTTTCCTCACCCTGGATCATTCAACAATCTTGTCCATAACCTCAGTCAGAATGGCGATATCACTACCTCATCTCACAACACCAGGCTGTGTTCATCCACTGCTGGATATTGCCAACTTGATGATTTACCCATGCTTTTTGGTCATTTGCCGCCCAGACCGACTAAAACCGAACAAATAATGACATAAATCCATGTAATCAGGATGAGGGGTCTGTTTAGTGTTAGCTAAGTTCGGTATGACTGAGGTGTTATGAGCCTTTCCCATCATATGCGCGGACATCTTCAGTTATTTATCCCTGCATTCCCGCGACACCGAACATTGATATATTATTATAGCTCCAAAGATGGAAGCATTTAGAAGACAGGAACTCCACCTTGGGGATGCCGAGATATACGAATGACGGCATGTGCTCAATGGCGCCAAGACATAAAGAAACTTTAGTCCATTATGTATGCTGTAGGCATTATAAAGCATCAATACTTTATGAGTTGCGATACTCGGTTGTAACTCAGTTAAACCTTTCTGATCGTGAAATATATTATCAATATGATTCTTTTACGTGACTGGGATAGATGTCATATTTCAACAGCTTCATGCGTTTTTTATTCGATTTGCTGTAAAGCATGGAGAATAATAACTGATAGCGCGGACCAGCTGGTCATATAATAAACAGCACTCATTTTATGAAATGGTCACTGCCGCTACTATGACCAGATACAATATAATAAAGTGCTTTCGCAAGACGACGGAAGCGGAATGGATGAATTACAATGGAAAATAGAGGGGGAGGGGGAGGGGAGGGGGTTATGAACACCAGTGATCGTTCTTTTTCAAATCAGGTGTTTGAATAAATTGTGAGCGTTCGGCTTTTCAACTTGAGAGGAGAATCAATCTGCGCATGCTTAACCTAATGGTGGTATCGCACTTGCCATGAGACATATTTGAGACTAGTGTGGGACCGTCACTGTTTTGGGACGGTTTTGAGACGATTTTGAGACTAGTCGCGAGACGTCTCCTGAGTCTTCGCGACGTCTCATGAGTCACAGGAAAGTCGGACATGCTTAAATCTATGAATTTTTCCATCGCGGAGATG
>CALNVZ010003425.1:21716396-21729690 GCA_940671915.1 Paracentrotus lividus | reverse complement strand
TTTAAATTTCATTTTTACGAAATAATTGGGGTTCTTATAATTATATAGTGCCTATATACATAAATTCTTGAGGAGAAAATGAAAGACTACAAAGAAATTTTGGGAAAATTTTGAAAAATTCCATTCTTGCCCAACACTCGATGGTGCACAAAATACATTGTACCAATGAGCTCTCAAAACACATTTCACATGATTTTACTATAACCGGACACGTATCCTTCAGGTTTAGGGTTAGGGATATGGTTAGGGTATAAGGATGTTCGGTCAATATTGAAACATCCATTTTACCCCTGGAGTTTCTGAAAAACAACAAATTTTATGAAATAAATTTTTGGGGAAAAACATACACAAGCAGCTGCCGATGTGAAGTCTCGGTTCCACATGGCAATAATATTTTATTTCGCGAAATATGGCCTGTTCATGTCATCGTTCGCCCCAATTCCACACCCCATTTTACAGCGACAAAACCCCCATTAACCCGTTTTGGTGTTGGTGTTGCAAAGCTTATAGAAGCCATCTCAATATACCGACTAGAATGTTAATTGGATCCACCTTAAGAGTGGCAGGATTTGCCAATAACCTCGTTTGTTCACCTTTAGACACCAACAACAATCACAGATTCGCAAATGGTATTGGTTTGTTGAACTCTATCCTTAAGTCAAATTTGACGCTTTCTGTATTTTCTATTTTTTTCTCTCTTTGTCTCTGATGTATTCATACACTCAAAAGAAGAACAATAAATCACCAGTTGACACTAATAGTAATTTAAATTTACTTCATTTTCTTTGAACAATACAGAGCCAGACTTGTATTTATTTTGAGATAACTCTAACAGCAAAGGGTTTTTATGGAAAAGAGCAAAAATGATTAAAGGTATATTTTACTGAGGAGCGAATTATACCAGCCATTGTCATGATTGTGAAAGCTATTGTAATGAAAGAAGCTCATTTATCAAAAAAATATAATACAAATTATAAGCACAGGATCACGATGGAATGTAAGAGAACACATATCGATGAATCTTCGTTTTCTTTAGCTAATACATGTAGTTCTAATGTAGATAGCGGACAATAAAGGTCTTAGTCTAGGCAGTGAGGACCCCAGATATACAAAACGGAGGGGGACAACAGCAAATTTGTTTTTATTATAATAGGGGATGGGGATTCCAGATAATATTATGCAGCCTCCAAACCCCCCCCCCCAAAAAAAAAAAACAAAAACAAAACAAAACAAAACAAAACAAAACAAAACAAAACAAAACAAACAAAGAAAAACAAAATAAAACAAAAGCAAACACACGAATCCAGATCCACTACTGTAGGATATACAGAGAGCACATTGTGGCCCAAATGATGACAAATCAGAGTCGGATCTGTTTCTGGAAAGATTTTTTATTCATTCATTTTTTTGTGTGTGCATGCACAAAGTTTTCTAGTCCGTATTGACGGACCTCACCTGACAAGGAACGTCCACCTTCAGGACGAAAACCCATTCAAACGGATATGAACGGATGCCTACAAATCATAGCCGTTTCTCATCCATTTCATTTATCTGGCTATACAGTCTGTGTCAAATAAAATGGTACGAGTGGAAAACATTATTATTTTTTTTTATAGCATGAAGATAAATCACAACCAGGTATTGTTTAGTTCTTTCATAAAGCAGGGAAATCAGACTTTCTCCTGCAATTTTTTTCGTCACATTTGGTGCAGTATTTTTTGAGATATGACCAATTTTCTGCAACCAAGAAAAATCCATTTTCGCACGCCGTCCCATGCCTTTGTGTATATGATTTCGCATAATAACCGTGAATTCAGCGCTTCAGAACAATACAAGTGCGTAATTTCGGTTTGTTCCTTGTCGCACAAAACTTAGCATAACTTTTGTTTTACGAAAGCAAATTATACAGGACAAAGCGCATCAGCAAGAAAAATCTTTTGGCTTTAATTTAGTACCACAAACACAGATTATATGAAAAGATTTCACATTTAAATTATTTTCCCCCCGACTGTGCCATTTTTTTGACACAGACTGTATATGTTACAATGGCACCAGGAATTCCCTCTTTATACTTTCCGACTCCACATGTAGGCCAACATGTAGACTCTTTTCTTTAAAAATTCCAGGAGCACTTTCGAATGTCAATGGATGGGTTAATTGTAACCTTTCCAGCGTATGAGTATGAATCACCTAGGTTACTTTTCTAAAACCAACTCGTGTGGAATAAGAGGCTTGGCCAGAGTTTTCAATTGATCCCAAGTTTATGGGAGCGTGCACGAAAATTGTGTTTATTCTAAAAATATCTGAAGCGATATTAAACTTGATAGATTCCTTTTCAACGTGCTGGGTGGCTTGTGGATTTATTTACACATACATGATATCCCCAGTGACCCGTTTGTGATCAGAATCACTGGTGTGAGAATCTAAAAGAGTAGGCTGACCTGGGAGCTGTCCTATGTTTTTTAAAATGTTTTTATAAAATCAAAAGAAGCGAAATTGTACTGAGAGTGGTTGTAATAGAAGTTAGAAGACATATATGTTCAGACAGGGAAGAGGAGCATGAGTGTTTTGAGAAAGAAATAGAAGGGCAGAATCGTACAAAAATAGATATTACAAAGCACTTCAACCTCATAAAATAGACGCAATTAAAGCGTCCGTAAACATAATTTCTTTCAATCGTTTTGAAGATAAAACGTAAATACATATTTAGCTCTGTTGGTCCTCAGCATGCTCATAGCACATCATAAAACAGAAAGTCAATATTTCTTTTCCACTTTTCGATTGATTCAAACAACTTAAATAAAGGTTTCTACAAATCTTTGTTTAAAAAAGTAAAGCATTAATCGAACAAAACAAACAACAAAGTGGATTCTGGTCTTTCCGAGAAACTATATGACACTCCAATGCAAAACAAAAGTTTCATCCAAGAGGTTGTTAAGTCTTTCAAATAGTGAATGTCCTAGTTAATGGCTCTTAACAAACGGTTTGTTTGAATCTATTGAAAATGATGGATGCTTTCCAGTTTGACAGTACATATCAGGTGATTGTCTTAGGGCAGGGGCTGCATGCATCCATCTCACCTGGTATAACGATACGTGTTTCATTGCTTGAAGGGGTTGATGAACGTATCATCGAGGACGTGAAATCATGATGAACATAGAGACAAATATCCAATTTCGCGTGTAAACATGAACATTTCTTCCGGCGATTGCTTTTGCCAAGCTGGAAAAGACACATCTCTGTGACATTTAGGTTATTGATGATGCCAGAAATGGGTGTAAATTGCCTTCAAAAAGTAACAGTTTCAAGGGGGGGGGGGGTCGACCGAGAAAATAGCGTGCAATGAGTAAAAACAAGGAAAACAACTACCTCGCAAAATACAATCTTTTTATGTAACTGTTAACTGTTGAGGTAATTTATTATATCTTTATTATCTTTTGTTGTTTTTTCCCCTCTTTGTGAAAATAAAATCTTAGTTTCATATCATTTCTTTATTCAGCTCATGCAAATAAAAAGATGGATGGAATATACAATAAAAATCAGTATTGCTATAGATTTTTTGTGCATGTTCAAAATTATCAATTTCCTGTCATTTTTATATTTGTTTAACATGAGTGTTTTATTTATTTATAATGTACATAATCATACCTGTTTTTTTTATTTTTTTTTATTTCAACATATACGTTATGCTCATTATATTATGAAACCTCAAACGAAAAACGCATTCCTTTCTTGAATAATATCATGTCTTTCATTTTTATTTCCCTCCAATGATTTGTGTATTTTGTTCATACATTTTACCGTATTTATTATTTTTTTCCTGTAAAATATGCGATAAAACTGGGCTGATTTCTCTAAAGCTGAAGACCTGGTAGAACACTGCGACTTTTAGGCCTACTCTTCGTCTTTTAATTTCATCGCACACATTTGCTGATGAACATTGTTCATGTTTTTCATACCAATCTTTCCACTCCCGATAATAGGTCTCCATCATCACCATTATGTATTTTGGCGTCACCTGCGTTGGCTAAGTAATACCCCCTCCCCTACTTTTGGGGGGCATTTCATCAAAGGACTTGACGGACATTTTATCCGACAAATTTGCTCTCAGCCAATCAGATGCAAGCATTTCTGTAGCTTATAACAGTTTGTCGGATGAAACATCCAACAAGTCCTTTCATGAAATGCCCCCTGATCTAACTGCGAGGGGTGCGCAGGTGGACCTCTACATCGGGGTTTTCCCCACATACTTACGAAAAGTAATAAGGCGAAAGTAAATTGTTAAGTGTTAAGTGTTAGTTTATACAAAACGCTGTACATTTCAATGATTATCAGACTAACTACTGCGCTGGGGGTGAGATGAAGGTATATTGCGATTTCCTTGTCATCAAAAGGAAAGCAAAATATGAAGGCCCTGCGAGGTTGTATCGAATTCAATTTTATGATTTTTGATATTTTTTTTTGGTGTTATATCCAATCGGGAATCAATTTTACATGCGCTTAAAATTATTCAATTTCATGAATGTTTGCCACTTTACAACGTTTTATTATAGTTTTATAAATATATTTGGAGAATATAAGCTAGAAAAGTAGGCCTATATCCATTAATACCAAGTCAGCAATACAGAGCTACAAATATTGAGGTGATTGTTCCCTTTTTAGTATGAACACCCCCAACTTCCGAAAACAATTTTATGCCCTTGTTTGGTTCTGTAAAATCATAAGGGGATGCGCATATAGGAAGTCGATTATTCTGACGATCGGCACCCACTCTGTATCAACAGAAGTCAACCATCGAAAGTCGTCAGCAACTGTAATGGTAATGGGTTCTACTGATATACAGTGTGTTCCTAAAAATAGGTAACGGAAGTTCGAAGGTCAGTCATGTCAAAAGTACGTGGTTTATTCTAGTGATTTGTTGACTAAAATAGTAAGTAACTCATCAGCTTTAATTTGACACATTGCTTTTGTCCAAATTGTCACGGGTCAAAGAGTTAGGGTCCTTTGAATGTGGAAGGTACAAAACCCACTTTTTCCAAGTTTTTGGTCTGTAGGGTACCAAACAAACCTTTTTAAAGTAGTTGGTGTCATTGGGTGTTTTTTTTCCAGCAAATTTCGATGAAATGTTATTTCCTTCGCTAAAGTGAATTTCTCATTGCCAATGAGATGCGTTCTCTATTACGAGTCTCTGGAGTCGGGGTGAGGTCGCCGAGACATCTCCTGAGTCTCCAGGAAGTCGCGAGAAGACTAAACAAATGTCAAACATGCTCAATGTTTTCGCAGACTTCATTCAGAGGTGAGCAAGTCTCTGTGACGTCTCTGCGGGGTTGCTGTAAGTATCCACGACATCGCACAGACGTTTTCGGAACTTTCTAGCGATTAAAAGAAATCGAACAGGCTTGACAATTTTTTTTTTTTTTTTTTTTTTTTTTTTTTTTTTACTTATGTTCGATTTTCCCGCGACGCCCTGAAGACTCAGGAGACGTAACGATGAAGTCTCCGAGGCTCAAGAAACTCATTATTGTCAGCCCATCTTATTGCCAGTGAGATAGGCAATTTTGGCAAATGCATTTTATTGAAACTTGGTGTGAAAAGAAAAAAACGAAACCAAAAACTTACAAAAAGTTGGTTTCGTACCCTACAAACCAAAAACTTGGAAAAAGTAGGTTTTGTACCTGTCATCTTTTAGGACCCTAACTCTGTGACCCGTGATAATCTGGACGTAAGCAATGTCTCAAATTCAGTTCAGTTCAGTTCAGTTTTTATTTGCATATTCCAATCAAACAATAATTAAAAAAAAATTATATCATTTCAATACTATACATTATTGATAAATCATAAAACGAATGACATCAGTAGCATAAGAAAGAAAGAAATATGAAGGAGCCTAAGTTAAAAGCTAAGCTTGTTACATTAAAGGCTCCTTTGTGAAAATGACGTATAAAAATACATAAAGAAAAAATAAATACAAAGACATATAAATAGGAGTAACTGAAGAATGTACATTAACATATCTTTTTTTTAACGCTGATTAAAGCTGATGAGTTACTTTATATTTTAGTAAACAAATCACCAGAATAAACCATGACTGACTTTTGAACTCCGGTTACCCTTTTTTTTTTTTTTTATAGGAACACACTGTATATATCCGACGATCACAAAGTTGTCTTCTGCCTTCAGCAGTGTGAGTGATTGCTTCTGAGTCAAAGGTTGTGGCTTAATATGTCGATGTTTATCGGATGAAGATAGCAACTTGGTTACTCTCCAAATATCAGGACGGTTGGTAACCAAATCTTCAAACTATAGGCCTATACGTTTCCCGTTTACTTACAAGTTACTAACAATAATGTTCATTTACTTTGTGTTTTCATGATTTTTTTAACCTCCCCCCCCCCAAAAAAAAAAAAAAATATTCCCTGATTTGCACGGTTACACAAATCGAAGTTCAATTAAATAGGTCGAATATTACTTTAACAGACAAGCTGTGACAGTACCACAACTATCTATTTGTCGTTTCTCAAACATATTCTATAGAGAGAGAAAATCGGGATTTTAAGGTCACTTTATCACAACTTCTGCCAGTCACCACTAGGAATCATAGGCTTATAAAATGGAAAGTATTGATATACGCAATACACACGATTAGGTCATGCTATAATGTATTATTATACATGTAGGTACGCCGCTCAACAACGTATTCAATTCACCTGTTCTGTCTTGTTTTTTGTTTGTTTGTTTTTGTTTTACTATGAAAGAATCCATCTCAAAACATTGGTTGTTGCTATGTCTGACAAGCCTAAAAAGGGCAAGCTGTAAGGTCGTCTTTATTCAAGAAGATAAAATATAGAATTTGGGCGGCCTTTACTAAATAAAATACATGTCTTTTCTAATTTAGTATAGATCTATTGTCCGAAGAACACTGTATAAAAAGATAAGTTAACTCCTTGATGTGAACTTCCACTCGTTTTTTGTCGTGATTTTCACCCTTTTACATCAAGAAACGCTTATAGTACAAGTATGATATTATTTTCAGCAATAAAGAAGTCGGGATATACTTACTGGGATAGATATGGGCACAGTTGCTAGCATTTGAAGCATTTTATCATCTGCGCTATTCAAATCTCTTTTCACTCTCTGAGATGAAACATTAACTTCCTTCTCTCTTCCAGCGTTCAAACTTCTATCGCTATAAATCCCATTATGGTCTCTCTCCTCAACAGGCTTAATATCTTTCTCAGCTTCAAAACTATTTCCATTCCTGATAGTTTTACGAACATCCTCATTTCTGAAAGTGTTTGCATTAAGATGTTTCCTATCGTCCGACGGCTTGAAGTTTAAGCCATCGCTCCGAGAAAAAGTAGCGGTTCCCCGAATGAATGGGTACCCGGGAGCATTGGGGAGGCAGAACCGACTGTCTCGTATTTGTGATACGTAGCAGAAGGTCAGCATAAAAATCGAAATTGTGAGGAAACATAGGATGGAAAACGCAAAATAAAGGATTCGGATATGAAAGTAACATGAGCATTCACTTTGTTTATCTTTGGAGGCCATGATGTTAATGTAATATGTATAGATCCACAGCAGTCGATACAACGCATCTCATCTGATTTCATCTGATCAAAGAAGTGCCTGGCTAGGTGACACCGCTCATAACTCGCGCTCCATCAAGGGTTTCATGTCCCTGGTGAAGTAGAGTGAGGACGAAGTCTGATAAGATATAGGAGGGGGCTATTTCATGTAAGTTGCAAAGTAAAATAGTGGAAGATATGATCCTGGATACGTTTGGCTATGCAAAACGAGGAAGCTGTAAATTACATACATTTATTTTAGTTAGTAAAAAAAAAAAAAAAAAAGAAAAGAAGCTATTTAATACAAGGGGTCTGACCTACGAGACCCATTATTTTTCCACGAGGCCGAGAGTCCAAGAGGTCGATTTTTCTCATATCGTATTCTATTTCATTAAGATGTTTCTTTGCGTTAATGGAACAGTTTCCGTTTAGCATAATATTATTCTCCAATGAGTCTTTATCAAGTTAGTACAATATTAAATATAGCAACTTGTTTATGTCTTATCTAACATAAAGAAGAAATATCAAAATTTTGATCATAATAAGGTTACAACACATATGATTCAGAGAGAGAGAGAGAGAGATAGAGTGGGAGGAGGGAGTGGAGGAAATAAAGAAAGAGAGAGAGAGAGAGAGAGAGAGAGAGAGAGAGAGAGAGAGAGAGACCCAGAATGAAGCAGACGGTATAAGGGGCGCCCTTTGACTAATCAATACCGACACCATCGGTGACGGCTACATGTGATATAGCCCGCTTTTGGATACATGCCCAACATACGAAAAATAAAATATTTACTGTTCTTGTGTTTCGGTCACACAGAAAGTTAATAAGCATGTTACCGAAAATCAGATAAAAAAGCTTTGTTCTTATTGTATTGGGAATTATTGTTTTAAACTGAAATTGATTTTGGCGATACATTTCCACAAGTTGTTTTTGAAAGCAAATACTCTCTCCAGGCCTTCTCTTTTTGAAGACCCCGCACGGAGCGAAAAATGAAATGGCGAAATTACACATCAAGCGAAAGCTAATGAGCTACTCAATTCAACAAAGTGTGTTCATTGACCACCTAACAAGTGTTTTCTTTCGAAACGCACAAAATGTGGTGCTTCAAAAATAGTATTTTTCTTCTTCCAAATTCCCCTGAATTGCTGCGTATGTGAGTGACGTCAAATGATATGTATGGAATGCTATGTCAGTCTGGCAGCAAGGCATGATTAGGTTTACCCTTTTATTTCATAATAATAGACCCTCCGCACACAGGTGGGTCTATTGTCATGGATTATGTCTGTACAAAGGGCAAATCCAGTCGTGCCTATCTACCTATCGGCTATAACATTCCATCCACATCCTTTGACGTCACTCACCTTCTCCTCAATATTAGAGCCATTTTCAAGTATTTGGGAGGGGGCGGCTAAGTTGAGGTTTGATCATCTTTTAATGAATATTGATATAAAAATGTAGTTTTATTTTTGTGTACGTAACCTCATAGACAATGCTTAGCAGGCATAACAATTTTGCAACATGCAATTTTATAACAATAATTGTGTTTTCGCCATTTTCTTTGCATGTATGTAAATACACAATGTCGTGCAATAAACTTTGTTTATGTTGTAATCAAAATTTAAAACACAGGTTTTCTGCATTTTTTTCATTATTTTACAAAAGGAAGTAGACGATCAATCAAATTTAAGTTTTTGTTTTTTTTTTTTGTTTTTTTGGTGCCATCTTTTCCCTGAGTGTCTGAATTCCATTTTAAAATGTTTATCCAGCTTAAAGATAGATAGAGTAACACATCATGAGATTACATTGACATCATAGTGTGGCATCCACTGGGGAAAATATAGGTTTCGTTTGCAAGTCATGTTAATGTTTGGCAACCTCTATATATATATTCTACTTGATCACACGAATCAGAAAATATATGTCGCCAATTTTTTAATTGACCTTTTGTGACCCAAAATGAAGGTCAAAGGTCAGGCTTCAGTAACATAAACATAATTTTGTTCAAATTGTGTCAAATTTGGTATCAAATTGTAGGTAATGTTATAACTAGCAATTAAGTCAATTATCATTTTTTCACCTGACCAGTCAGTTTTGAGCAATATGCAAATTAGTTCATTTATGCATATTGAATGCATAATGGAGTCAAGTCGAACCGCGATCAGCCACAACATATCCATAGACAATATTAATAAAAGCTAATCAAGATTAAAACGTAAATCATACTAGCCTAATATTGTTGCCACATTCTGGTGACCCTTATGACCTTGAAAATAGGTCACAGGTCAATTTATATGATGATTAACAACCTTGAAATGGCATTAATTTGGCAAAAACCGAATTTTCTATGAACTTTGACCTTATTTCTAGGTCAAATGTGTCAAGTAAGAATATGGTGACCTCTATTTTTTGGTTGATGGCATCAAGGAAATCATATTCATGTAAGTTGCCAACAAAGTTAAGCTTATACGACCAACAGGTCATAGGTCAAAGTTCAAGAAAGACGTTTTGGCCTAAGTTTTTTATCTTGACCTTAGTCTTATTGGGCCGTATTACTTGAAATATGATACTAAACACCGTTAATGTGTTCTACTTGATTCCATGAACCAGGAAATGTTCGTTCTCAGTGACCTATGACCTTTAAATAAAGTAAAAGCGCAAAAAATACATAGTTTCTACTATTTCCAGATTTTTTTAGCTTCACGTTATTTGAACTTTGACCTTAACTTGAGGTCATGTATGTTAATGAAAGGGAATAGCAACGTTGATATTCTGATTTATGGGAACAAGTAGAACAAGAATAACTATGATTATCAAAATGATTAAGCTCTAATATGCCCAATAAAACAAATGTCAAGACACACAGAGAAAGTTTAAGGAATATGTAAGGGCCAAAGTTTTCTGTCTTCATCATAGTCTTGTTTGGCTTTATTAACTTAATAATTTTGATAAAAACAGACCTACATGATTCCTTGATACCATGAACCAGAATATCAACGTTGCTCTTCTTTTTCATTGACATATATGACCTCAAGTTAAGGTCAAAGTTCGAATAACATGATGCTAAAAACCCTGGAAATAGCATAAACTATGTATTGTTTGGAGTTTTCACCTCATTTAAAGGTCATAGGTCAATGAAAACGAACATTTCCTGGTTCATGGGAACATGTTGAACACATTTACAGTGTTTAATAAAATATTTCTCAAGTAACGCGGCCCAATAAGACTAAGGTCAAGACAAAAAACTTTGGCCAAAACGTCTTTTTTGAACTTTGACCTTTGACCTGTTGGTCGTATAAGCTTAACTTTGTTGGCAACTAATTTGAATATGTTTTCCCTGATGCCATCAACCAAAAAATAGAGTTCGACATATTTTTAGTTGACACATTTGACCTAGAAATAAGGTCAAAGTTCATAGAAAATTCAGTTTTTGCCAAATTAATGCCATTTCCAGGTTGTTAATCATCATATAAATTGACCTGTGACCTATTTTCAAGGTCATAAGGGTCACCAGAATGTGGCAACATTATTAGGCTAGTATGATTCACGTTTTAATCTTGATTAGTTTTTATTAATATTGTCTATGGATATGTAGTGTCTGATCGCCGTTCAACTTGACTCCATTATGCATTCAATTATGCATAAATGAACTAATTTGCATATTGCTCAAAACTGATTGGTCGGGTGAAAAAAATGATAATAGACTTAATTGCTAGTTATAACATTACCTACAATTTGATACCAAATTTGACACAATTTGAACAAAATTATGTTTATGTTAATGAAGCCTGACCTTTGACCATCATTTTGGGTCACAAAAGGTCAATTAAAAAATTGGCGACATATATTTTCTGATTCGTATGATCAAGTAGAACATATATATGGCCGTGTGTCACGAATTGGGTGCAAAATGCGTTACATGTCGAAACATTTGTAGAAATGTACATTGTCACAAACAAACATCTCTAGTTTCTTAATGGTAAGTTAAACATGTATAAAAGTATACATATATTGAAAGCTGAGATGGTAAGGAAGATGATTAACATATTCTTTTTCCTGTACAGGGTGTGTCATTAACGCTATACAAGGTGTTACAAGAAAAAATGGTTTTAAAAGTTTCACAATTTCAATGGCAAGTAATTTCTTATTGTTTGGATTAATTGAAATAAATCAACTTAGACTGTGTTAATAAGACCCTATGCTTCTAAAAAATATAAACTTGTAATACAAAATTATTCTTTCAAACCGCGCTACAGAGTGTATAAAAAAGAAGAAAAATTTGTTTAAAACTGGCAGAAATCCTGTCGTTTACATTTGAATTACAACTTCGACAAAGTTTATTACAGAAAATATGTTTCTACTAATTTGTGTATCTACGTACATGCAAAGAAAATGGGTGAAAAAACACAATTATTGCTATAAAATGGCACGTTGCAATTTTTTATGCCTGCAATGCATTGTCTATGAGCCGTGCGTGCATGAAGTTTGTTTTAATTGATTAATTAATTGATAAAATGACTTTTGAAAAATCTACTTCACATCTATTCAAAACCAGATAAATTCCAAAGAGATTGATATATCACTCAACCTATAAGACCGATTGGATAAAAATATATAACTCAACAAAGAGAAAGAAAGTAACAAAAATGGGAATTCCCTATGCTTTAACACATGCCTCCACCGTAGGATCCTCCACCGTAGGATCCTCCCCTTCCTACCTTAACTTACTAAAATTATCTTCGTATTAAAACTATGAGCAGGACTTAGCTGAAACTTTACAGACATGTAGCCTGATAAATTATCTACAATTTGAGACATTGTACAGCTCATGACTGTACTTTATTATCATGCTATGCGAAAAAACGAGAAAAATTTTCCTCCAAAATGTAACGCCTCCACCCTTTTACTATGTCCCAATATATGACACATGACCATATAGAGGTTGCCAAACATTAACATGACTTGCAAACGAAACCACATAGGAGCCCTCACTATCAGTGTAAAATGACGGACACGTTTGCTCTTTTACAGGATATGTCACTTTTGTTACTTGCTTCCTTTTGTCAAAGTAGGTCAGTATGGTCTACAGTGCATAAAACTGAAGTGAAATGGGGCCGATTACATATCAGAGGTCAACGCAACACACCTTGACATACAACTTCATTGAAGTGAACCAAATCGAGAAATAATTCAGTCGTTTCTTTTGTATCATTCCAGAACCCTGCACGCATATACAAAAAGTGCGCTTTCAATTTATTGTTTTGCGGTGGCAAATATGTATTTGAACTTGCTGATGTATACAAATGAGATAGAGGGAGAGAGAGAGAGAGAGATTTAAAAAATTCTGTGCTGTGGCGAAAATGTATTTGATCTTGCAGATGGATATGAACAGAGAGAAATAGAGATGGAGGGTTGGAACTTGTTGTGTAATGGTTACGAGTAGAGACAGAGCAAGACAGACAGAGAGATTACATTTTTATTTTTTGTAAAGCGAAAAATAATTCTGTGAGCTTGCAGATAATTATGACATCAAATATAAAAAGAATCCAGAGAGATATTTGAAAGAAATGAGACTGAAAGAGAGTAAAGGTGATGAGTGAGAAAGGAAGGAGGGAGATGCGACAAAGGGAAAGAAATATAGATAGGGAAAGAGAGAAGGAGAGAGAGAGAGAGAGAGAGAGAGAGAGAGAGAGAGAGGGAGAGGGAGAGAGAGAGAGAGAGAGAGAGA
>CALNVZ010003425.1:21591544-21716374 GCA_940671915.1 Paracentrotus lividus | reverse complement strand
AGAGAGAGAGAGAGGGAGAGGGAGAGAGAGAGAGAGAGAGAGAGAGGGGGAACAAGAGAGATATTATTATGGTTGAATAGTTAGTAATTGTCAAGTGCACACAAACAGCTCTCGTTTGTACATTTTTGTTGCCATTGCACAATATAATATTCAATTGACCCCAGTGTTCTACCATGAAAGTAGTGCCAGGAATGCTGAATTACACGGCTCACCATTGAACACCTGACGAACTTACTACGAGTTCCTCGTCATTTAATAGCCTCAGGTAAGTCCATAATGTCATCATTATATCACATACGCTTGGTAGTTATCTATTTATACTGAATAATAGTCATTAGTACTTAAATAAGCACCTCTTTTTGTTTGACATCTAAATTTACATAGACTGACAATTAAGCCTATTATCCACTTCTAAAATATACCATGTTTTGGTATTTAATTATCTTATCATTTAATAGACTGGTATATCTATATATAATGTCATGACCACTATATGTATTTCGTTAAAAAAACCTTTATTTTTATTGACATTTTGGGGCTTACTATTATCACGTTACAGTCCTAAAAACGCCTGAATGCTGATATTTAGTACGGAACATCGAGTTAAAATGTTAAATTAGTATCAATACAATATCTCTAAAATTTTAAGCACTGCACTGTTGAACTTCTCTCAGATTCAAGGTAATATATAATTACATAAATTGTAATTACAGATATCACTAAGATAAATTGTAACAAAATCTGATTTTGTTTCACTTCTTTTACTTCTTTTATTGTTCTTAATTGCCATAACAAAAACTTTGAAGAACTTAACCACCAAAGTGATGAAAAAATAATAAATTAAAACAACACTTGTTATGCATATTCAGATGAAATAAATGTGAGAGGTTTAATCAAATCTAAATAATCAGTTTATGAAATTCTATTCATTTTATTACCCATTGCCATAGCAATATCTCTTGAACCTATATATACCAAATTTGGCAAAAATATGAAGCAAATGAAAATACCATCAATTTGATATTAATTAATATATTAATTCGGGCGGGTGATTTAATCAAGTTTTATTACTGTTTCATGAAAATCTATTATTTTCATTTTTGTTGCCACAACAACAACTCTCTCGCTCGTTTCCATCAAAATGGTTTAAAATCAATCAGAAACCCAATTACCTCAAATACCAAATACATGGAATCAAAATGTTGTCCGCATTTTATAAAAGGCACCATTAGAGGGCGCATTTTGGCTAAAATCGAGCATACGATCGTTCCCTTCAAATATGTATACACAAATCTTACGTGGTGTTATTCACATCTTACACAAATTTGCAGCATATATCAGGGTGGGTCTAAAAAAATATCAGGGTATCCCAAAACACCGATTCCAACATGTTCGGAAAACGGGCATATGCCCGGTTCCGGGTGTATGCCCGGTTTGGTGTCGTGTAAACTCATGCCCCGTTTCCTGATCTTACAAACACGCACCTACATACACACACACACACACACACACACACACACCCTCACCCACTCACACACCCTGACTAAAAAACACACACCCACCCACACCCACACACACACACACCCTCATACACTCCTTTATCCCCCAAAACACACAGCATACGCCACGGGGGGGGGGGGGGGGGGTCACTCACCACATGATGTGCTACGCCTGCGTATCCCCAAAAAGCGTCGAAAAGGGTCTGTTTTCAACCTTTCGGCGGCGTCGACGCTTTCCTTAAAACAGGGGTGTTTTCAGCGGAAATCGTTGTTTTGGGGTCAAAATTTCACGGTGTTTACGCTAAATAGGGTATGTTTTCCCAGTCTGGCGTCGAAAAGGGGTGCAAATTTGAGTCGTGCAATGAGACGTTTTAGGGTCCATTTTCAGTCTGACGTCGAAAAGGGGTGCAAATTTGACTACATGCAATGAGACGTTTAAGGCCTCGTCACACCGAGTCCGGTCCGGTGACCGGTACGGCAAACCGTCTCAAATCGCTCCATGAGCGATCCCATAAAAACCGTACCGGTTGCCGTTCCGGCTAGTACGGCATAGCCCGTGTTTGTTGTGACCAGTCTCATTGCAATAGTACACGGTCGATTCATTTCGACCGTTTTTGCCCATTGTTGAACCGGAACGGGCCCGTGCCGTGACCCGAACCGGACTCGGTGTGACGAGGCCTTAAGGGTCTATTTTCAGGGTGCGGGGACACGCATGGGTAGCACTTTTTTGTTGGAGTGACCCCCCCCCCCCCGGGGCATATGCACTCCCCCCTCTCTCTATCAGTCTTAATTATATCTATTAAAAAAACAAAAAACAAACAAAACAAAACAAAACCCGTATGTATTATTACGTTATCTCGGAAATCGATCAATACTCCTTATGCCGCGATCACAGTTCCATTTCGGGGCCCGTACGACGTGTAAAACATTTTTTACCATTTCGGTCACTTTCGTAAGGTTCCTGACCGGGTCCCTTACGATCCCACGGGTACCGGTGTATTTTTACTGATCGCGCGGGCCCCTAGATTATTGCTTTCAGGTTCTCGATTCTCCCGGCGTGTTTATCAAATCGGTAGACGGTCTACAGCCCTTGGAAAGCCCGTGGAGTCACTAAAGGGGACCGATCGGGCTCCTATCGGTGGCCGAGTAGGCTCCGCACGTATTTTCTGTTAATTCTTGTAACAAGCCGGGAGGGTGTCGGGCGGGTGCAAAATTCACCGCAAGGACGTCAGGAGGTGCCCGGTCTTGGTCCGCACGGCGCCTGACCGATTCTCATTGGGTTCCATGTGGTCTTTCCGACAAGTTTTTCCAAATCATATTGTATACATATTTTTAGTATAAATTTGTCAAATTTCTCTTTCGAGATTGTCAGCATGAATTATTATCGGGCTAGTGCAGTGCTATAATGATAGCTGAAGATCATGAGCATTCTGAATACATTAATACTTTCTTTATTGGGAGCATTTTCCAAAGTGTATAGTTATTTGAGACGGTGCTCTGTATTGGCTCAGATTTTCAAGATATTCAAAAGTCCCACATAAATATCTTTAATATATATATATATATATATATATATATATATATATACATATATATATATATATATATATATATATATATGTGTATATATATATATATATATATATACATATCATCAATATATGCTTTGAGTGATATCGTCGATGGTTTTCAGACTTCATATAGAATGTTTTGTCTTTTGATCAAAACCGCCTTATTTAAATTTATATTTTACAGTATTCCATGTCGTATTTGTGGTTTAAAACGTACATAATTTAAATGCAATTATACTCAAAAGAGCTTAAGACAAAACTTTACACGTACAGGCCGGACACGGAAGGAGGGGTTTTGTGAACCATCCCTCCCCAAAAAGCAAGGGTTAACTGACCCCCCCAAAAAATAATTAAAAATAATAATAGTTATAATAATAAATAAAATAAAATGATAAAAAAAATAAAAATAAAATAAAATAATAAATTCTTGACGCTTGAACGGCCAAAGTGGACCGCTTTCCCTAATGAAAGCATTTTTTTGTGTGTCTGTGTGTGTGTGTGTGTGTGTGTGTGTGTTTGTATCATGTTAGTGTGTTTTTCATTACAAAAGTGTCATACCCACCTAAATTGTCATTTGGTCTAAACCATAGAGTTACATACCCCAAACTCTGTGGTCTAAACCCACTACAGCTAACGCCTGTTTGGTCTCATCCCATACGGTCTACATATCGACAGGAATACTTTAGAGGCCCTTCAGCAGCCTGGCAGGGTGCCGCAGGATAGCCGTAGGGGAAGCCTTAAACATCTCAAGACCGTAGTCATCTTTTTACAATGAGGATTGAAAGGAAAACTGTGCGGAACCCTTCCTGTCACCTGCAGGTGCCTGTGCGGGCCCCTCAGTGACTCCACGGGCTTATACCAGGTTGTCTACTGCCTACCGATTTAATGAAAACGCCGGGAGAATCGAGAACATACAGTAGATCTTTCCGGCTTTTCTAAGGGTAGTAAAACAAGTCTTCGCACCCGCAGAATCATTAGGGAGCCGGAAGGGCACCTTCCGAAAATGGCCGTTATGTACGGTTCTACACTCTAAAAAAAAATGAGTAAAATCTTACCCAATATTGAGCAAAAAGGTAACTCGCGTGAAATTGAGTAAAAAATATTACTCATGCGGTTGAGCTAAATGTTACTGAGTCAATAATATTACTCATGCGGTTGAGCTAAATGTTACTCAGAAAAGAGTAACTTTTAGTCATCTATGTATCATTCCTAATCCTAGCTTCGAAAGGAGTAAACCATTAACCATTAGTTTACTCATTTTCTTGCGAGTTACCTTTTGACTCTGTTAAGAGTAAACAAAATTTACTCCGTTGGGAGTAAAGCATTAGTTTACTCCGTTGGGAGTAAAGCATTAGTTTACTCATTTTCTTGCGAGTTACCTTTTTTTTACAGTGTACTCGGCGTACGGGCCCCAGAATGGGTATGTGATCGTAAAAAAGGTGAGTGTCTTGCGATGCTTTGGGTTTACTTTCGGCTTTCCTGCGGGACCCTAAAGGGCACCCCAAGGGTTCCTCAAGGGACCCTAGCGATTTTTAGCCAACCAGGAAGCTATCTTGAGGGACCCGTTCGATATACAAAAATTCCCGTCCGGCTAGAGTTCGGCCTCCTCACGGCGACATCCCTTTCATTATTTTGATATAAATACATGTACATTGACATTACTCTTCAATATTCTTTCTGCCTCCAACGCTCTGCGCTAAAGGCAAGCTGCTCCGTGTTATCTCACATTTTTGTAGTTTTACATTAAATTAGGCCAACAGTCAAATTTTCGCACATCGGGTCGAGCGATAAGCGGGGGGGATTTTTTTCATGATATTGGCCAAACGTTAAGTGTTCAGTCGGTCACTCAGGTCAGTCATCCATAATGAAAATAAATAAACAAATAAAAAATAATAGTAATAATAGAATAACCTGCAAACAGGAACTCTGGTCAGCCTTACAATAGAGGAACATTATATTCATCGTAGCGGACCCCGAAAGAACATCGGTCGGCGCCCGAATAGCACTCTTACGGTCTCTTCACGGGTGTATTTCGATTTCAATTCACATATTTTATACTTTTAACCGACCGGGCGCCGTAGGATATGTGACCGCAATAGCGGTAGAATGAAAAATCATCAGGGACCCGTAAGGTCTCTAAATCCACGAAAAGCCGTAGGATAGGGAAAATCGTACGGGGACCTTTAGAACTGTGATCGCCCCATTACGCACGTAACATCGCTTTAAAAAAAACCCACTCTAATACTGAAAAGGGTACGAAGTGCACATTTATTGCTTTTGTAATAATGGTTATCTTTATAAAAACGTGTGCATGGATTGAAGTGTCGATTAAATACACATTGCATGTCACAATGGGTAATCTGTTAATGTATAATTATAAGTATATATGATTAAAGCACAGACGGTTTGTCTGGCTTTCCTATGAAAGGATCGTAGAGATCAATTTGTGTAAGTATATGTGTGTCATATATAATTGCAAGTAATGTCCAAATTTATTTATGTGCATATAATGTGTACGGACTATTAAAAAAAATATTAGTAAATCTAAAAGATTCGATAGGAGGAGGCTAGCATAATTCAAAATAATGTTGTATACTTTGTTATTCATAAGCATCTATTCATAGTCGCCAAAGCCATGATTGACATTATGCACTTCATATCTAATTGACATGATTGAGCTTTTAATTATGCTATGAAACACAATGATATCACTTTTTCATTATTTCCAATTATTTATTTCAGGTTAAAGAATAGGAAACGCAAACTGTAACTATCCGCACAACAACATGACTGTCACAGAAATGTAAGTCTAACAGAGGGTGCCACGACATTAGGGTTGCAATAGGGTTTCATTTAAGGTGTAATCAATTTTGCAATTAATTCAGTATCTGCATTGTAAAAATGAATGGTGGATCCGGTCACTCAAAACTTTTGACCCGGAATCTAGGTCCCGTGCCATACACTTTTCCAGTCAATTTGACAGGGATGTGGGTCAATCGGATCCTATGACCTTAAATCCAGATCACATTGACCTGGAGAGTGTATGGCCCCGATGGACCCAGTGTCCAGGTCACGAATGACTCGGAAGTGGTCAATGTTGACCCTTCATTTTTTTTAGAGTGAGGCATTATATTTTAGTTGTTGATTATGAATTTTTTCAAAATAATGATCTTGGTCAAATATATGGCAATCTTTTGTAAGCCCTAAAAGATAATGGCAATGTAACTGTGATTTGAACGAAATCCCAAACTTATCCTTTGATTGTCAAAGTCAGTAAAACTTTTATTTCAGACTAAACAATCATCAATATGTAACTCTTTCTCTTCCTTCTCTGAGAGAAGGTATCTCATTTTTTCGGCCAACGAGGTAAAACGCAGCACCAAAACGCAAAGGTGTGATCGGGGCTTAAAGCGTACCCAGGTGCGCGATGACTATGGTCATGTTCAGTAATCAATATCTCAGCAATCAAACCAAGGAGGTAATAGCCTCTAATACCTCCTTGATCAAACGACCGATTAGCTTTAAAATCTCAGGCGATTCCTGACCTAACGTAAGGTTTGCGTTTATGATCACACTATTATTAGCAAGAAGAGTTATTTTATAAAAGATCCTGATGTTAAACAATCCCCATTAATTTAAGATTATCTTGGTTATCATGTTTTGTTTGATTGTTTGTTTTTGTTGATATTTTTGAAACTATCATTCCCAGGTACGTCACAGAAGCCCAGCTAGACGATCTTTCGAGCTCTTTCCTGTCGTCTAAATACTGTCTCCTTTGCCAATCACTCGGGCTACTCTGTAACCAAGGAGTCATGATCTTGGAAACACACAATGGAAACTACCAGGAGGCACTCCAGTTGGTTCTGAGACTGTGGAAGGAGAAGACAGGTGGTAGTCAAACACGTCTCGGTGCAGCTTTGAGGGATGCTGGAGCAGGGGAGCTTATCAGAGAATAATTCAAGAATTTACCATGCAATCTTCCAAGCGTTAGGGTGCACGTGATATCAGCATCACAGTAGCGGATCCAAATTGTTTATTTCAACATGTATGCTAATGAATAATAATAATAAAAAATAAAATAAAAATAAAAATCAAACTTTGCAAAACAGTTCTTGGCAATTGTCTCATTGTCTCATTTGAATATTTGAATATTCAAATGAGGAAACTGATGATGTCTCAGTCCCCCTACTTTCTTTGTATTTTATTGTACGAAAATGATTTTTTGCCCCAAGGACATAAAAACACGGATTAATCCTTGTGGAATGTTCAAGGTCACAAGTGCTTTTACTTATTTCAGTATGAGAGACAGATTTTCTGTATACGCAATATATGAAAAAATGAGATAAATAGGATTTCATATAATAAAATACACAAGAAGTAGGGGGACTGTGACATCATCAGTTTGCTCATTTGAATATTCAAATATTCAAATGAGACAATGAGATAATTGCCAAGAACTGTTTTACCAAAAAAAATCAAGACCTAAAAAAATGCATAACTTTGTTATTTTTCATCCGATTTTGATGAAATTTTCTGTGTTGTGCTTGATGAATTTTACTTAATTTTACAAAACCTTTTCATTTCACCCCGGACTCCTCCTTTAAGGTTATGTGATAATACGTTTAAAGTGCACAGACCTATCAAATTATACGTTTTAAAAGTATGCAAATGATAGAAATATGTTCTCAAATCCGATATCATCTGAAAGCCTTTGTAATGTCTTTTTTATATAAATGTCATTTAAAACAATGACTGTATTCTACTGCGCATCGCACTTTACACATTCAAAAGCATTGTATGATTTGTTGTCAGCTGTAGTTGATAATGTTGATAAATGGCATTTTGAAAACTATTCTACATAATTATTGTGCAACACTCCATTTAAGGTATTCATCATCATAATATGATATATAGTTATCAATATTTTGAACTCACAAGATATATGTGATCTGATTCTATACAACAACAGAAACGTTTACTACACTAGTACACTTTTCTCATCGCTTGTAAATCAATTGTGATGTAAATGATCCAAAAAGTGTGTCAAATGCAATTCAGAATTGATATCGCGATCGTCATTGTTTTATATTCATATTGTAACTTTGGATTCAAGTACAGTAATTGAGACAAGCCAGATGAAATACAACCGTTGTGTTAGTGATAAGTTACTACCTTAATTGAGAGGCATACCCGCATTTTTTGTTTGTTTTTTTGTTTTTGCACTATATCATGCTCTTGACGTTCTCCTCCAAAACATGTAAGGATTTTTATAGTTTAATCTTTAACACGCGATGTACGTGCCACCTGGTGGAACTTGGTAATGATATTTTGCATACAGATTCTGAGAATTAAACGCTACATTTCGTTTATTATCGACCTAGCTATAACATGTCAAGTCAAAATCGAATTAAAATTCATATATTTCCATTTACATAAAATATACCGTGGCTTTATTTTTTTAGACAAAAAATTGTTTCACCTAACTATGAACTGCAAATAAATATTATTTTAACTTAGATTCAAAATACGAATAGCCTACAAGCTCTGAGGGTTGGAAATTGACGATCAAGGTTTTCAATCGGAATTAAGACATAACGAGAATTAAAGTGTGCGAGATGTGTGGGTGACAAGTGTGCGTGTGGGTGACAAGTGTGCGTGTGTGTGTGTTTGTGTGTGTATGTGTGTGTGTGTGCGTGTGTTATAATGTGTGGGAAGGTGCAATCCTGTTGCAAAAGTCAAAAGTGGTAACATGTCTTGTCTTAAAGTAAGGACATACTTCCATGCACCATGTGCACGGTCAAATAATACATGTATCAAGTGATAGGGGGAGAGAGATGGTCAGTCATAACGAGAGGGATAGAGAGATTCAGAAATATGATGACGAGAAAAGTGAAAGTAAGTAAGTAAAGGAAACAGTCGAACCTGAACAACCAGTAAGTTCGACAAATTTCTCTCCGTATGGCACCTGTCTCACTGAACCCCCCCCCCCCCAAAAAAAAAGAAAAAAAAAATAGTTGTTTGTTTTTCCTTAATTTTTGTGTATGTGTTCTAGACAAGTAAAATGATATTGCTTTAAATTTTTAAGGCATGATTCACCAACTTATTATTTTTTGTGAGGTCTTTTTTATTACAAGTAAAGTCAATTGCTTCATTTTTCGGAGAGGACGCTTTTTGATTTGAACATTGAAACGTGAACTGTCTGAAAAATAAGTGGATGTGGGCGTAGTAGGCCTATAAGTTCGATGCATATATATATATATATATACATACAAGTGTTCTTGATGTCTATCTATGCGTAGAAATACTAATTCTGAGTGGACATTTTTTAACAGATTTTGCACCCCATTTTTGGTTAATTGTCACAAACTATCAAATTAACTGTAGCTTCTAGTGTTTTCAGTTTTTAAACAATCGCATTGCAATAACCGATTGTCATTGGTAAAACAATTCCCAACGATTGCTAATGATAAAGATGTGCAGGCTCGAAATTGGAAAAGAAAAATGAGACAGTGATTTTGTCAGATATGGTCAATTTTGAGAAGTAAACTTATATTTCAATAATTTATCTTTCTGTTGTAGGTTGCTCTAACATTGCCCAATAACTTACCATTGTAGATTTAAGACTGCAGTACCAATATTTCTTTTTGTGGTGCAGAAGGCCCAGTTTTGACGGTGTATAAGGGAGGTGGTCTCCCCTTCCACCTCCCTGGGTATACCTTGATCGTAAAACAACCCGTAAGACGAATGAAGCCACCTATATGTGAGAAATTCGAATTCAAATGTCAAAAGCAAAATTTCGCAGAACAGAGTGCAGAAAAAAAAACCCACAATTGATGTCAGTGAATAACTCACGTTTATTGAGAGATTTAATGAAAGAAACCTATTAGATGCTAATAGTTTAGTCCTTTCTCATGCACAGTCGTTGCATAATACAAACCTTGCAGGACACAAATAACAGGTATTCAGGCCTAAAAAGGGTTTATAGTCCGGTGGGCGTTTTTCAGTCCCGGCCATTTTCGAAGGCTATGTTTTTGTTGGATAGTGTTCTCAGTGGGAATTTAATTGGGTAAATGTAGCTTAGATGTCCTCTGGCAACCATTGTGATAGCCTAATTATCAACATAATTAAATTAGTTGAATATTCATATATGTTGATAATCTTAATGATCCACAAGTTCTGTATGCAAAACAAAGGTAATACGACTTTGCAAGAGGTGCCTATTACGAGGAATTCAAATATAAATATTTCATAATTAATTTTTTTATTGCGCTACTATGTTTTAATGTTTTAAGAACGATGCCATTGTTAGGTGAGCGCTGATTCATTTAAAGTAAAAAAAAAAAACCACTTTCTTTTGTGTTACATGAACTTTGTAACATACCTTACATTATCAAAATAAACGTGCGTATTTTTAGTCGAAAGTACATGGTCACTCCGTCTGATTTATGATGGGTGCCTGTAATTCGTAAAAGAAACCCTTCGCATGTGTTCTTATGGTAAACATGGTAAACAAAGATAGTTACGCGGTTCACCCTGTATAACTGATTGTCTAAATGGGAAATTATGCAATTGCTTTAACTTATATTTGCACTCCGGCTACATGGGGTGAATTGTTTGAACCGTGGAACTACATCGTGTAGACAGAGAGCAGACAGCGTTCATAAAATACGTCAACATGTATGAGTTGTACTTGCATTGCCCTCATGACCGAATAGAGTTGGAGGTATTTGCAAGGTCTCAGTTATAGGCTATTCATCTTGGTTTGCATTTTTGTTGGTAAGTATTGCTTTCTTTAATATCATGTGAAAAATACTGAATATAATAACATTCACTAGAACAGACAACATTACTTACTTTACCCCCGCAAAGATGCCGTATCGAGCTGTTATCAGCATTTGTGCATGTGGGACAGGAGAAAACAAATTTAAAAAACACCAAGTTCCTAAATATCTCTATTCAGAACTTTCGCCAAAAGGAAAAAGATGGGAACACAACAGTGAACACAATTCACGTAATGTCAGAGGACATAAGATATTAAGTGGAATACAAAGTACCTCCAGATTCCCACCCGGCAATCTTTAACGTAACTAATCGTAAAAAATAAATAACCATTTTTTTTTAATATAGAAAAATATCAAGCTATTTATAAAATATATATTGTAATAACTTGGTGTAAGGTGTAATTCATGGGCAATAATATAAGTTCCACAGTTTGTTTTAAGTGAGCCTAGATTGCGGAAACTTTAGGGACAAAGTCTGTCCTAAAAATAAAATAAAAGCATTTCCCTTTATTGTAATTTTAACCCAAATAAAGTTCCTGTTATCACTTATTCAAACGTGTCGCATAATTCTGTTTGATGTATGAATTAGGTTTAATTCATAACATAATATGTCTATAGCTTTTGACACTGCAGAAATTAAAAAAAACATGATATCAAAGCGTCTCCGTGTAAGAGCCAACCAATAGCAGGCACCGAAAATACATTAACGAGCAGACCCGATACTCACTGCATAGGAATAACAATGCATGTACAATGCATTTACGTCAATAATTATTTACAACCCTATTAACTCTTGTTTTTCATTATTTGGTTTCGTGTTAGGACCCTTCAGCATAGTGAATGCTTGGAAATGACGACACTTCGCCAGAAAAATAGCATCTATTCAAACGAAAGTTGACCTGCATCTGCTTCCTACAACTTACTCTCATAATCTAAAGCTAAATTTTGCAGACCTTTGTAGTATGAAATGGACTCGATCGAGAATGTGAGACCTCGACAGATTGTCAGTGAGAAATATCGGATCTAACGATGTTTAGATGTTCTCCTACCAATGAAATAAAGTCAATAAAACTTTGATGCAGCTGCAGCAGCAAATTGGTATTAGAAAGATTCAACATCATGAACATGGATGGCATTCATATTTCACCCTTTGCTCTTTTCACAATTTTAATTTTCCAAGCAGGCCTGATTGCAGCTTCGGTCCAAACTTTTAGCGGGATCACAGAGGTAGTTATTGAAACGCAAAATTATTCACTATCGGATGATTTCATTTTCAATATTGGAACTTCATTAGAGGCGCTGCTATCTGGATCTGTGGATGACATAACCATTATTCCACATGGAAGCTTGGCAGCTGAGAAAATTACGATTTCTTTTGTAGGATATTTTGAAAACTTTGCAGCAATACCAATCTGCTTTCAAAATGAAACGTTTTATTATAAGAGTGATATTTTGAATGCCACCTATTCTTTTAAGTCCATATTGATGCAGAACTTTCCGAATGATTTTGAAGACCAATGCACAGAAAATGGAAAAAACGTTGCATACATTGTGTACATCAAAGACATGGAAGAGGAATGCCAATTCGAGTCAATGGAGTGTGAATCGAATCACAATTTTAATCGATCTTATAGATTTGAACTGATCGACAATTTGCCAGTTCTTTTCAGCTTTTTCTGCGCCAATGTAACTGGTGAAGAAGGCATTCGCAACGTGTGCACCAACTCCAGCGACTGGCTGCAACTGCAATGGCAGAAAACAAATACAACAAGCCCAACGTGTTTGGTAGATGATAGGGTATTCAGTGTGTTCAAACCAGATCTTGACTTAATCGATGATAGTAAACTAAATAAACATGTTCGCCTTGAGAATGTACCAATCTCCTTATCCTGCTTAATTACAAGTGTTACAAACACATATGAACTTCCAACTATTCTTATACATGGTGATCAGACATGGGAAAAACTTCCAGACTGGATCAAGTTGTGTCTTCGAGTCCTCCATGGCCTTTCTTTGGTGGCCCTTCTCTTCTGCCTTCTTACGTTCGCCATGTTTCGAGAACTGCGAAACATCCATGGGAAAAATGTCCTAAGTCTTGTAATTGCTGGAATGCTTTATCTTTTCTACACATCAGGTTATATCCCACTCTATACAGACAATCGTAAATTATGTGTCTTCATAGCCACTCTAATGTACTACTCCGTGCTCGTTCCCAATTACTGGTGGACAGCCGTTGCCATCTTCTTGGCTTGGACTCTTGGAAGAAAAGGTATTCATCGTATGGATGAAGATTCAGGAAGTCGCTTCTTCCTTCTCCTCTCCCTCTTTGGTTGGGGTATACCTCTCTTGTTCTCTCTTCTTGCTGTCTTTTTGCATATTGGAGGAATCAAAGTTTTTAATATCGACGAATACTGCTGGATCATTGAAGGATGGCCAACCTATCTCATAACGGTTCAAACTTTCATACCATTCCTCATGGACTGTGTTCTGTTCGTGTTGGTGGTTTACAGACTGCGGGCAACACGACTGGAGATGGCATCAATGAACTCAGGAAGGAAAAGACAGAGGAATGAACGTCAATTAACAATAAAGGTAAATTATTAAATGTACTTGATATTATTTTTAAATATTTCCAATGACTGTTTGCACCATAACTTGTAGGATACCTGAGTGAGACGATTTTTATAAGAGCTACATTTCACCAGAAATATGCAGTTGCTTATTGATGCCTGGTAACATGGAATTCCACGAAGATCATAATTCCTTGTTTATGTTGTTGTTTTTGGAGAGGAAGGTGTCCACGTTCATTAGGTAAAACACCTATTGGTCTACAACCTATTGGTCCACTAGCCAATAGGTCTACCTCCATTCAGTCTAAACCCTAATGGTCCCACTTAACATTGGTCTACAACCGCGATTGGTCCACTAACCATTGGTTCTCACATCCAATTGGTCCATCACCAATTGGTCTACATCCAATTGGTCCCTCACCAGTTGGTCTACATCCAATTGGTCACTCACCGATTGGTCTACATCCAATTGGTCCACTCACCAATTGGTCTACATCCAATTGGTCCACTCACCATTGGTCTACATCCATTGGTCACGTCACCAGTTGGTCTACATCCAATTGTCCACTCACCAGTTGGTCTACATCCAATTGGTCCACACAATTGGTCTACATCCAATGGTCCACTACCATTGGTCTACATCCATGTCCACTCACCAGTTGGTCTACATCCAATTGGTCCACTCACCAGTTGGTCTACATCCAATTGGTCCACTCACCAGTTGGTCTACATCAATTGGTCCACTCACAATTGTCTACATCCAATTGGTCCACTCACACATTGGTACATCCAATTGGTCCACTCACCATTGGTCTACATCCAATTGGCCACTCACCATTGGTCTACATCAATTGGTCCACTCACCAGTTGGTCTACATCCAATTGTCACTCACCATTGGTCTACATCCAATTGGCTCCACTCACCAATTGGTCTACAACCAATAAATGATCCGCTAACCATGTGTTGTATCAATAATGTGACCGTTGTGAAATTTCTCGCTTATATAAGGAGGACTAAGTTCATCTTAGCTTATACATCAGTATTGCAGTATCTTTTTTCTCTTTGTTTGGCTAGAGAGTCCATTTAGTAGTTCAAGTTTTCACTTCCTGATGAAACCGTGACGTATTGTTATAAGTCGTGCACCTCGGTTTGATTCTTTAAAGGGTGTCTGACAATGTTTCCACAGTTTCCCGTACAACATTACATAATTTAGATGAGATGATACTAGTGCATTGTATACCATTTTTAATGACTACTTGTTTACTATATTGGTTTTAGCTATGTAACCAACTAGCGGATCTAGGGGACGAGGGCCGTGCCCCAAGGCCCTATTGGCGGCGCAAAAAGGGGGAAAGAGAAGAAAAAAGAAGAGAAAGGGAAAGGAAAAGGGAAGGAGAAAAGGAAAGAGAGAGAGAGAGAAGAAGATGAAAAGTAAAAACAGTACTAAAAATAAAAGGAAAATAAAGCTAGTCGTAGTTTTTCGCTCGCGCTTCCGCTCGCATTGCTTACTTAGATCAGTGAGCTATCTTAATAAGCAGGACCCCCCCCAAAAAAGAAAAAAAAAATATATATATATATATATATATTATATATTATATATATAATAATAAAATGCACTGTTTTCAGGTTCATTATATCCAAAGTTCGGCTCGCGCTTAACGCTCGCATTTCATTTTTTAAAACACATAGCTTGTTCATGAAACTTGAAAATAAACATGTTTTCAAAATTCAATGTCTATAGACTTATGACACCCCCCCCCCGAGCTAGGTCTCCAAGCTGTTCATCGAGGAAAATTTTGATGAAGAATTTTTCCGCCGCCCCCCCCCTATTGGAGAATGCGGATCCGCCCCTGTACCCCTATACGGCTGATTTATGAGCTCGTGGTTGGCCGAAGCTGGAAATTTGAAAACTCCCCCCCCCCGCTTATCGCTCGTCCAGCGTGACGCTCCAATTAATTTTCAAATTGAGAAACATGAAAAAAAGGGCTAATATGATTAAAGCTGATATACCATGACCTAATGGTTGGCCGAAATTTCACCCCACCCTCCACCACCCCCCCGGAAGGTCACCATAATGAGAGCAATAGGGGTATATGGGTGAGGTCGCTCGATCTGCAATTACTAGTCCAATTCATGAATTAGAGACAAGGATGTGTAGTGCATGCATCCTTGATGTGGACAAACCCTGGTAGACCAATTGGATGTGACAAACGCCTAGTAGACAATTGTTGTGACCAAATGCTACTTAGACCAATTGGTTGTGGACCAAATGCCTAGTAGACCAATTGGATGTGGACGAACGCTAGTAGACCAATTGGATGTGGACCAATCGCCTAGTAGACAATTGGATGTGGACCAATCGCCTAGTAGACCAATTGGATGTGGACCAAACGCCTAGTAGACCAAGTGGATGTGGACCAATCGCTAGTAGACAATTGGATGTGGACCAATCGCCTAGTAGACCAATTGGATGTGGACCAATCGCCTAGTAGACCAATTGGATGTGGACCAAACGACTAGTAGACGCAATTGGATGTGGACCAAACGCCTAGTAGACCAATTGGATGTGGACCAATCGCCTAGTAGACCAATTGGATGTGGCCAAACGCCTAGTAGACCAATTGGATGTGGACCAAACGCCTAGTAGACCAATTGGATGTGGACCATCGCCTGTAGACCAATGGATGTGGACCAATCGCCTAGTAGACCTATTGGTCAATGGACCAAATGGTTAGTGGACCTATTGGTCAATGGACCAAATGGCTGTAGACCAAATGGAAGTAGACCAACTAGTAGTAGACCAATAGGTTGTAGACCAATGGGTTACAAACCGTTCATTATATGTCAAGCTGTCTCCTTAGTTGATGACATGAAAACTAAATCATATAGAAATCCCAAATCTATATTCGCTCGAAATTCATTGTGGACAGGGGAAAATGATTTGATTTAAACAGCCATAATGTAAGTAATCTTTAAGCTTTTTTCGTAAATTTATATGTGAGAGTGATTGACGCTTTTCGCTACTGCTACTGCCCTTTTTCGTTATTAAAGATGGCTGCAATCTTTGGTGTCTTATGGCTACCCTCTTGGATCATCTACGTAGCTTTCCTGTTCAAACCTATCAACAGCCTCGCCATGGTTGCTCAGCTCTTAAACCAACTCTCAACTTTCATCCTACCAATCGTCTTGTGCTGCAACCGTCGGGTGGTTGGTCTCTGGAAGGTTACTTTGGCGCCTCTGACATGTCTGAGGGATCGCATCACATCATTTACGCACAGTACAACTGTAAGCAAAACGCATAGCAGTCAGTACGATCCAGTGAGAGGCACGGAACCACGTCTAGACGCCAACGATATACAACTTCAAAAACAACATTTTAAGTAACATAAACTGCGAATTGAATGCTCTGTGAAACGTTAGGAGACGTCCCCGAGACGGGAAAAAAAAATCATAAAAATGAACATCCGCGATTCATGAGACATCGCGGAGATAAAGGGGCAAGCGTCGGTAGGCTCTGTGGAAAGAAAGTATTGGAGGGCAAGCCATTGTGTGTTAAAATGGCTTGCCACTCCAATGCTTTGTCTTCTTACAGCCTTCCGACGCCACTGCCAAGGGGACGTCTCTGAGACGCATTCGAAAATTATCAGAGACTAGTCTCAAAGCCGTCTTGAACCCGTCTCTTGGTAGGGATCGCCTCACATCATTTAATAGTAAATTTTGATAACAAATTAACTCATACTTGTCATGGCAGTCACTACGATCCAGTGCGTGGAAAGAAACCATCTCTAGACGCCAACATAGAACTTTGAAAATATATATCAATGAATCAAAATTTTATTATCATTATAATATTAACATCATCATGTTCAAAATATTATATGGGAAAAAATACTTTCATGTGATGTTGGTATGATTTGTAAATATATATATTACATAATATACCATTGAATATTCTTAAATATGCTTTAGGCCTACAATGTATTAATTTGCAATATCATTTTATATTGTAAGAGCAGCAAATGGGCAAAGCACAATTTTGCCCTATGGCATTATATTTATTAAAATTCTTTGTTTGCAGATTTAAAAGTCTTCAAATCTGGTGACATATCAATGCATAAAGCGCTTTTTGTGTAACGTTTACAAAATAATCAACTTCCTTCATGTTATTCACAAAAAATTTTCACTTTAAAAAACCTATGTAACGATTGTGGCGCTTTATAATGCCATGCTACATCACACTAGCCCGGATGTGAATCCCCCTCCAAAAATCAACATCAAAACCAAAGCATTTCAACCGGGCTATGTGATTACAGTTTGCATTACACTTTACCCATGAATGTGTACACTCTAAACACTGAAGTGCTTTAGCACTTCATCGCTGATATCAGTGGCTGCACCTGGAGTGCTGTTTAACCAAGGAGCCAAAAACACATGGGGAAACAATGTAGCTAACTCTTTTGATGTAACTGTGATGCCGCGGGTACAAAATATGCCAGGCATGAGTTTATTGGAATTTTCTCGCAGATTGTAGACAAAAGATTTCTGCCTAACTACAGACTAAGGGTGGTATCTCACAAAATAGAAAAATTCGTCTCCGCGACGGATAAAAAGAATAAGAGATGTCTCTGATATCGCGGCAATTTATGAATTAAAGTCTGAAGTAGTCGCAAATCCGTCTCCGAGACGTCGCGGAGACGTCTCCGCGACATCGGAGGCGTCTCTAATACTTTTTATCCGTCATGAAGACGAAATTTTCTATAAAACGGATAAAACGTATTAGAGACGCCTCCGACGTCGCCACGACAGTTTCAAAAACTGTAACAAAGCACTTTCAAAGAACCGTCTCAAAGTAGTTTCCGCGACTCATGAAACGTCTTGGAGTCGTCTCCGCGACAAATTTGTTAAACTTGTCGCTGAGATGTCTCCGGGACGTCTCTGAGCCGTCTCCGCGACGTTTCATGAGTCGCGGAAACTACTTTGAGACGGTTCTTTGAAAGTGCTTTGTTACAGTTTTTGAAAACTGTCGAGAAGACGTCTCTAATACTTTTTATCCATCGCGGAAACGATTCCGTCGCTGAGACGTCTCCGCGAAGTGAAATACCGCCCTTACCATGCTTACTGGCCAGTTACAAAACGAAATATGCTTTTGTAATGATAATTACTTTTCGCTGCCTCTGGTTGGATAATATGAGCAGAGATATCACTTTCACAGGGGAAAGCAAATATAAATGTTGCAATATTTCTTGCAATATGACTTGAAATTACTGTATAACACATAACATCGCAAATGAATATATTCCAACAAACTAATCTTTTTGTACTGTGGATGTTCGTGGAGATGTGTTAAATGCTGATTTAAAAATTGTCGAATTCTGAGGTATTTCATATTTTACAACTATTATCATACAATATGTCGCCCAATTTTAGGACATAATAGGGCTTTGATATGTATTCCGTCATGTGTTTAATATCCATGTTCTGTGATCAAATAAAATAGAAAGTATTCCCAATTATTTATTTTCAACACAAATTACTTTTAAGTTTTCTTATGAAACTGGCGGCATCACAGGTCGCCACCAAAGGCTACAGTACACCTGTATATTCTTTTGTACTTCTTTTCTACTTCTATATTTCGTTAAATTTCATTATTGAGAACCTATTGTCACATTGAAAATGCAAATGTTTTAATTTTCATCTTTTTAATGTCTTTATCCTTCAGAAGATTGATAGAGTAGATATACATAGAGAGAAAGGTAGAGAGAGAGAGAGAGAGAGAGAGAGAGAGAGAGAGAAATAAAGAGAGAGACTAAATGTGCCATTGATGATGAGGGATAAGCATTCTAATTTGTACATTACTATTGCAGGCCTATTGTTAAGTTCTGCTGGTGAAAAGAAAGAGGTATTTCATTACACCTGTTTTGTGTTAATAAAGAAATGTGTATGAGTGTACAGTGATAGATAGGCAGTGTGTTGTATATAAAGGGACACACCCGAAAAGCTGTCATGGAGGGAAGTCCAGAAAGACACTGGCTTCTAGAAATTAATTTTGGTGTGCTGAAACCCGACTTAAATTAATAGTTGTTTCAGATTTGATATTCAGAAACGCAACAGTGTGATTTTGCAGTATTTTACAGAGTGAACAAGGAATGCAGTTATTATCGGTGAGTTATTTAATAGCAAAAGGATATGTTTTTAAGAATAGAAAACAAATATGCATCTAAAGGAGTTTATTTGTTCTACTTTGTTTCATTTAAGAAACGGAAAAGACATTTATATTACCAGTAGGTAAAATGTGATCTTTGCTGCTTTTCATGAAGAATTTAATACGCAGTTTAATGATTCGTAAATAATGTTTTTGAGAACATGTAGTAGAAAAGTGTATGTGCTTGAACTCTTTATATTTTAGATGGCACGTGGGATCGGGACAAGAATCATGCGACGGTTCTAGCCGAAGTTTACCGAGCGAGACGGAGAGCAAGTTACGTCACTCTGGGAAACATGGCGTCGCAAAGTAAATTGTGGACATGGATACAAATGGTGAGCCGTATCACTCGAACAATTATTTGAGAGATGAAGGAATGAGACTCTGAAAACTTTTAAAACGTAGAAGCTTTCTTTGTGGTGATTTATAATTGTATCAATTTTTGTAACCTTGGATTGGAGTTAAAACTGAAAGTTCTGTTGGTGAGGAGTCTGGAAATGTGTCAAAGTCTAATAACAAAAATCAAAGATGATATTTTGTTATGGTGTTGAGATCGAGTTTTATGTGGTTATTAGAGGTTCGGTTTAGTGAGAGAAGATGTTGGCAAGAATAAGGTAAAGTGTCAACAGCAAGTTTTGAAGACATTGCAGGTCTTCCTTATTGTATAGTGTTGGTATAGAAGTTTAAGAGTGGGAACATGTTGGTTCAGGTGATATTTGTGTAAAGATCATTTTAAGGCATATACAAATATAAGAGGTTTAGTGATGTACAGGTATCGAAATAGAATAGCTACAGAAGATGCAGTTTGGAAATATATTTGAACAATGCAGGTTCACTTATATGGGGGTCTGAACTTGGTGTTATAGTAATTGAAGTTATATATAAAATATTTGGACAATACAGGTCCACTTATATGGTGATGTTCGGGTAACAAGGAACAATGTGATGACAGAGGTTGAAGTTAAATGATATATACTTATATTTGAACAATACAGGTTGACTTATATAACAAAGGAGTGGTAAGCAGTGACGTTTAGTAATTTGGAAGATTGGGAGATGTTTGAACAATAGAAGTTTACTCAATTGAAGACGAGAGGTTTAGTTATGAGTTTATCCATGTTATCTGGAGATTGTGATATATTTGAACAATACAGGTTCACTTAGCTTTAGTTGGGAACAGGATAGCAGTGAGTTCTGATAGTTGAGATTCAAAAATTAGTTGGATAGTATACGTTTATTGATATAAGACATAGGTTGTGTTTTATATGCTTGGAAGTAAATATAAAACCCACATTTTAGCTGGACAAGTCTGGTCCTTATATCCTGGCAAGAATTTATAGTTGGTATATGCATGTCCTGCTTGTAGCATACATTGAGACAGTGAGTTTGATGGGAATAAAACAGATATTATTCCGTTAAAGGCAAATGGCATGTGTGTGTGTATTCATTTGAGTTTACCATGTGACACCTATTGTTCTTGTACTATGATGGAAAATTATGGTGAACATAGTCATTGATATTGATTGTACTTCGTTTAAAAATTATGCCCAACATTCACTAGCCTTTTGACAAGGCCTTGTGACTTGGCTATATTCCTCGTCAAGTAGTGGCTGAGACGAGACTAGCGGTCGAAGAAGAGACCTGGCAATCCTCGCCTTTCGCGATTAGTCTTTTTTCAGTCGGTAGGCGTCTGATATAAACATCACAACAGACACAGAGCCTTGTCTAAAGGCTAAACATTCACAGAAACTGAGAGAAAAAGAGAATTTAATTGCAATTCATTACGATTAATTCCAGCGTGTGGACATTCCCCAGTTTTTCGCCACAACAATCGCCCTATAGGACAAAGCCTTAGACGAGAGAGAGAGAGAGAGAGAGAGAGAGAGAGAGAGAGATGTAATAGTGTGAATATCATCCACAGCCCAAAAATCAGTAGGCTGAACATTAACTTTACTGATTAGTTGGGTTGTGACTGTCACTTTCCAAGTGCATTATAAATAGGCTATCAGACGAATTTCCTTGAACTATTATGAATGTGAAACCAACATTTCTAAGGTCAAACCACAGCCACTATAACCAAATAATCTACAACGATACACGTCATTGTGTAGTACAACAAATATCTGACACCCACTCATTATTGTCTGCATAATAATAATGATTATTCCACCATCTTCATATGAGTTCCGTACCATTACGTGTTACCATCACTTTCCGAAAAGACGATGATTTAGAGTTAAAGATGAACCGTCAACGTTGGAAATGTCGGTGAGTAAACTAATGCAGGATTTTAATATTTTTAATCTAAATACAAATTTTATTTGCAAACCGGAGAATCCACTAGTGAAATAGAACATTCATATTAACTTCTCATAATATTAGTTCCAGTTTTGTTTGAATAACAAAATGCTATACAGTAGGGGCCGCGGAGCGTTTTTGAAAGTGGATGGGGGTGGCTGAACATGCAAAAAAAAAAAAACACAAGTAGGGTACATACAGGTATTATGGGCCCCCTTAGCACATTTCCATAATTTGCATAAAATTACAAAATGACACACAGCCTAATCTTTGTTTATATGGATCAATAACTACTGCTCTAACTGTTATTGTGAAAAAAAAAAAAAAAAAATTTATCTCCAACCCCCCTGTCTGCAATATTCAAATGTTGACGGGCTTATGCTAAAGTGTAGCGTTGTGGCGCGGCGCGGCGCGCTGAAAAATGGAAATAATCGACGAAAAAAAAATAAGGTGTCTTGAAAGCGTTCTACAAAAAAGGAAAAAATTCTGAATCGATTTTTGTGAAATTTTAGGAAATGAGCCCAAGTCATGGGCGGATTCAAGTTCTTCCAAGACAAAAGAATTTAGGAGCTGGCATTGTGTGAGTACAAAGGCCGGCCCCCTGATTCTGTGGACCAGGACCAGAACCATGACCAGGAATTTCATTGAAATTCGCAATTAAAACAATGTGAACGTGGACCGGGACCAGGAGTGGACCAGGACTAGCCCATCACGATTTCTGGTTGCTGGCATTATGTGAGTACTAAGGCCGGCCCCCTGATTCTGTAGACCAGGACCAGGACCAGGAATTTCATTGAAATTCGCAATTTAAACCATGTGAACGTGGACCAGAACCAGGAGTGGACCAGGACTAGCCCATCGCGATTTCTGATTGCTGCCGATAGCCGTAAACAGCATCGACCAAACTTTTCATATGAATTTGTGACCCCCGATTTCTCTCACCTAATTTGACGCTTTTAATCAGCCCGGGTATAGCTGTGCGCATACACAGAACGACTACGCGTACAATGTCCGGTCAGCTGTGTGGTTGAATCTGATTGGCCGGCCGGGATCACGATAGGTAGGCGACTGTTCTATTTGGAGCAAGGGGGTGACACGGCGTTTGGGCTTAGTGGGAGGGACACGTACGGCGATTTATTGAGACCGTTTATTTATTTTCAGCAGACATTGTTTCTTGTCATTTTCTTGTCAAGGAAAATCTCATCGCTACCTGACTGCGTGATTATTTACGAAAAATCAGTACAAATGTCGCCTCTTTTCTTTTTTTTCTAATTCAATCTCGATACCGCAGTGATCTACAGAATTAAAAAACCCTTGATTTCCCCTGAGCAAGAATGGTACGATCCGTAGCCGGCCTGGCTCGCTATAGCCAAGTTCCCCAAATCAGACGTAGGCATCGATTGGTTTGATCTTTTGAGTAAAAAAATGACGGTGCTTTTTTTTTCATCCAGTAAGAATAATTTATATATCAACATTTTCAGAATGAGCGGAATAACTTAAATCTTTTTCCGTTGGTGAAAAATAGCCCACTCCCGGCAAGAAACTTACTGATAAAGCCGGAAGCATTCAGTCAAAAAAGTTCAATACCATAGAAACTTTGACAAAATTGATGAAATTCAAACAAAAAATGACGGTACGCTGAAAGAGCAAAAAATCGTGATTTTATATCACCATAAACGAAGAAGAGTTACATTTTCTAATACTTTTTCCGTTGGTGAACTAGGCCCATCGGGTCAAAATATATGGTTGAAACAAGAGGAAAATTGTACCGTTTTGCAGCTTTTTATAGCGCGCGCAGTGTGTTAGAAGGGGTTGACGCTTAAGTGTTAGGGTAAAATCCATATGCATCGTTTTGGAACTATTAGTCACACAATTTTTGACACACACACACACACACACACACACACACACACACTTGCAAACTAACCCCACACAAGGGCTTATGCTAAAGTCTCGAGTCCGAAAAATGATAATGATTTCCAAAAATTTCACAAAAATCGATCCAGAATCTTTTCCTTTTTTCGTACGACGCTTTGAAGACACCTTGTTTTTTTTTCGTCGATTATTTCCATTTTTTAACGCGCCGCGCCGCGCCACAACGCAACACTTTAGCATAAGCCTGTTGACGTCATCTTTTGACGTATTCTTTTCTCATCATGACCCCCTTGTTTTGCTAGAAACGGTCAATAATGAACTAAGGCATGTAAAAGAGTGGATATGTGCTAACAAACTGTCTTTGAATATAAATAAAACACAATGTATGCTATTTAGCAACTCTATTTCAGAGCTACCTGGTAATATTTGCATAAATGAAACTGTTATAAATTTAGTTGATTCGTTAAAATTCCTTGGTCTCACTATCGACAATAAACTTTCTTGGAAAGAACACAATTTACATTTAAGCAAAACGTTATCGCGGAATATTGGAATAATCAATAAACTGAAATAGTCATTTCCTAAATACATTTTAAAAAGCTTATATTCAACGCTAATCTTACCTTACCTCAATTATGGCTTGCTTGCATGGGGCAATTCATTTAATTATCTGTTGGACAAATTATTAATACTTCAAAAAAGGGTTATTCGAATAATTTGCAACACCGAAAGATTGAGTCACACAAACAATTTATTTTTAGAAAATAAAATTTTGAAAATACACGATTTGTACAATTTTTTCCTAGGCTTTATGTTTCAACTAAAATCAAATGAACTTCCTGGTGCAATTACTTCCTTATTTCAGAAAAATCAGCAACTGCACAATTACCCTACCCGTCAATCTTCTTTTTTTTCATTTACATAGACTAAGGACCGTCCTTCGCCAAAAAAATATGATTTTTACCAGACCCGTTTATTGGAACTCTTTGGACTCGACACTCAAAAAATTGCCTAACTTAAACACTTTTAAACATCATCTGAAGCAAAAACTCTTACTTCAGTATCAAGAAGCATGAGGTCAATGATATCACTGTTCACTATTTTGGGATACTACTGTATTTCATATGCGTTGGTTGGCTGCAGCACACTGTTGTTTTAATATGTTTTGTTAACATTTTTTCTTTCTTCTTTTTTTTTTTCCATTCTGTTTATAGCTTTCACTGTTTGTCCTTACTCTTTTGTGTTAATTGCTTTCCTTTATTTGTTGTCTCGTTTGTTCATAAATATAATACGTACGACGGAAGGGAACCTTATTTACAAGCAATTTGCTTCCAAGGTTTCCTTCACACATCTGCCAGGTATTAAACCAGCTTTGTCGATGCATTGAAGTTTTTTTTTTAAGTAACTGTAATATTATTATAGTTATATTTACTTTGTATGAATATATTATGTACTCAAATTACATTGTTCATGTATTGACATTGTTTACATTGTTAATATGCAGATGATTGTGGAAATAAAACCTAAATGAAAACTGAAATCACCGAAGTGCCCATATTACCTGCATGTGCAGGTAATATGGGCACATGTATTTAATATATATATATATATATATTTTTTTTTAATTAAATGACTCTACTATGTCTGGAATTTGCTTGAAATGTTGAAAATCATAAACTTTAAGATATCATTTGAAATTATAAGACCCTTCAGTAAGTACTTTGACTAGATATTCAATTTAAATTTTTGCCTGTTTGAATTATAGACATCATATTATTTTTATTATACAAATCAATATAGGCCTACAATAAGTTATTTCTATTAATTATATACAGTAAATATATATTTAAAAAAAAATCTTAGCGAAGAGATTGATGCCTCATCCCAATACCAAGTACCAGAATCATTCCGCCATTTTGGACTGCCCATATTACCTTTACTAATTGTTGCATGACAGGCAAGCATTCAATGCCACGTTGCACCCCTTCATTACAACAAATTGACCTTCACACGCTATTATTATCAAAACGAAGCTATAAGCTTACTAAATATACAAACAATTAAGGTTACCCCCTCAAACACTTTTTTTTCAGCATCACATTTGGTAAAATATCAAATTTTACATCAGGGTAAAAAAAATCCCCTAATTTTTACCTACCTTATTGGTTTTCAGCAATTTTCTCAGAGATATTTCGGCATCAGATGCTCTCACGACGTTAGATTTTCGTAAGCAGTTCATATGAACAACATATGGCGCTCACACCGGTCACCGGTCACGACATGATTTGCACAAAGACACACACACACGCGTACCCTCATGTACACATACACAAAGCACATATACACCCACATCCTCACTACACACACCACACACATACACACGCACACACCCTTTCTCATCCATACCAGCACACACACACACACACACATACGCACCCACACCCTCAACAAACACACTCACTCACACTCACAAACAATTGTTATGGAATTACTACGTCCAAAACTAATTCAGTGATGGTCTTTGAAATCAAAACATCAAATAGGATTTTTTGGTGAATTGTTTACTGTGTGTGTGGGTGCGTATGTGATGATGTGCGTGTGTTTGAGGGAGGATGGGTGTGTGTGTGTGTGTGTGTGTGGTTAGAGGGTGTGTGGGTAAGTATGCACACATAATTCTGTCAATATTTGCTTTTAATCTTCAACCAGCCACTTGGCGCAAGTGAGATCTTACCGTCTCCTGAAGATTGTCTGTTATGCGTGCAAAGATCCAAATAAAAATAGTACCAGCATATGCTAGGAGGAAAGCTTTCCAAAGAAATATCATTAAACCCATGATTGAATGTTCATACTTTTCACAAGACACCTTCAAAATGACGGGACATTTTTATTGACTCACTCTGTATATACGTGAGATTTGCAACAACATTTAGACCTAGCTACCGTTATAGACCTGCATTTTATAATACATTACATTTGAGATATTTAATTCCGGAGTCCTTTAATCAGTAAATAAGTTGTCAGTCCTCAAAATATTTTTAAAGAATTGTTCAAATTGCCAAAGATATAAAAGCAAGATTAAATTCATTGTCTAAAACATATGGTTCATGGTTATGATCAACAATAATTGTACTTAATTGTGTTAAGTACCAGCACTTGTGTAAACCTTCTTCGTCCATGCTTTTAAGAAAAATATATTCCGAGAGCGTATAATGAATTGTTAGAACGTGAAAAGTTCGCATCCTTACTACATGGTGAATATTAGTGTGTAGCCATATTTTGCTTGTACCGGGAAGAAAGAAAAAAAAATCAACATAAGTTGTAAGTTACGGTCTTCGTCACTGCACATCTGAATTGCCATGCCTATACCCGAATACAATTGTTATACCTGCATGTCTAATTAGCTATCGGCTATCCATTTTTATTTTCCTTTTCTGCAGGTAAGAAAGACTATACTTGTTTTTACTAGAATGTATATATTGCAATGATTGGGGCAAAGTGGGTCTTTTCTGGATGCTATTTTGACTCAAAATTCTCAAAGGATTCTCCTCTGTCCACTGCATTTGAAACATACTATGATCAGAGGACAGATCGAGAACATTATTACTTGTCTACGTCCGGACACCGGACATGAATCTATATCATGCAGACAGTTATTAGGTCTATGCAAGTGAAGGATATAGTCTGATTTGCATGTAGGCTGATCTAGCAGGCTACGGAAAGGAGTGTTTATCTTGTATAGATTCATCTGAAAGTTGTAAGACATGAATATTGCATGTTTGCCTTCTACATGCATGTGCAGCCATAACCGGCGGAGTGTTTGCCGATGATGCAGAAGACCAAAGGTGATTTGCTAAGTTACTTTTTACTCTTAACTTAGAAATTATAAGAAATTATAAGTTGAATGTTATGGTACCATTAAATTAAAGGGCAATCCATATACCTAGAATAATAGTTTTGTTGTACAATAATTTTTGTCAGCGAGATCCCCCACTGCCCTCTAGGGACTGCTATTTTTACTTATTTAAAGATATCGTATCGGACAATTTCCAGTTGGGAAGTTTATAATTATAAGAAAGATGTTTTAAATTTCTGACCCTTTGCATTTATGAAAGTTGAATTAATATCAACCATATTTGCCAAATATCTTTTTTTTTCTTCAAAACATACCCATGAAAATGAAGTATAAAATATAAAATTATAAATTAATGATTCCTAATGTTCTTAAGTAGTAAAAACAAAATATCTTCATACCAGAGGTATGCAATTCATTTTCTTTTCTTTTTGTTCTTTTTTTTAACCCAAGCTGTATGTGTTAATTTGATTTATTATTGTGTGAATCCTAATCCACTAACAATACACATTTGATAATTGCTTGTATCTATGACACTGGTTTTGAAATTCTTCTTTTGTTTTATTTTTTGTGTATTTTGTCAGGACCTGCATTGTAATTGTGATGAAACTCCACCTGTGGGGGAGTATAGCAGTACGAGGGATCGATTCACGCAAACGTTGACACTGAAGTCCACCTTTAACATAGTCTACAACACTCATCACGATCTATGCTGCTAAATTCTGCTGATTTTCGATAACTCTTGAATCATTAAATTTATTCGACCAAGAATTTGAGATCACTTCTGCTTCTAGGGTGTTCATCATGTTTATTATAGAAAAGCTTGGTTGTTGAACCAACTAATATAAGCAGTCTAGTTTAAACAGTAGTCCTATACGGTCATCGAATTTTTGACGATAATAATTTCATACAATTACAAAATGTGAGATTAAGACAATCGCCCAGGATTCACATTACCAGTGAAATGTTGGAGACATAATGACATTTGGATGTGATAAATGATACAACAAGTAAATAACATTTTGATACAGTTACATCAGCAAATTGTTATACAACATGGGCGGCATTAAAATTTCCTCCTTTGCTCTTTTTACTATTCTAATTTTTCAAGAGTTGAGGTTCGCAGATTCGGTTAAAACTTTCAGTGGAATCGCAAGGGTAGTGATCGAAACGCCACTTCATTCCCCATCTGAAGACTTAATTTTAGATGTTGGCACTTCATTAGAAAGTCTGTTGTCTGGAACTATCGATCATGTAACCATTGTTCAAAATGGAAGCTCTGAAGCTGATATAGTTACGATTTCATTTATAGGGCATTTGGAAAACTTTGCAGTGATTTCAACATGCAACAGGAATGGCTCAATTTATTATGAGAGCCAGATATTGAATGCTACTTATCATTTTACGTCTATATCAATGCAGAACTTTCCAAATGATTTTGAAGACCAATGCACAGAAAATGGACAGAACGTTGCATACATAGTGTATAGAAAAGAGGAATGTCAATTCAAGTCATTGGAGTGTGAATTGAATTACGATTTAAATCGACTGTATAGATATGAACTAGTTGATGGTTTGTCGGTTCTATACAGCTTTTTCTGCGTCAATCCTCCCACCGACGAAGAAGGTTATGTGTGTACCTACAACAGCGACTGGCTAGAACTACAATGGGAAAAGACACAAACAACGTGCCTAATAGACGATCTAATATTTGGAGTGTTTAAACCATCCTTTGAATTCATCAGTGATACTGAACTGGATAAACCTACCACTGCCGAGACTTTACCATCCTCCTTAATGTGTCCTACATTCATAGGACTTCCCGTAATTCCTGTAAGTGGCGATCAGACATGGGATAAACTTCCAGACTGGATGAAGGTGTGTGTCCGAGTCATCAACGGTGTTTCTTTGGCTGCCCTTCTCTTCTGCCTTCTCACATTCGTCGTGTTTAGAGAACTGCGTAACACCCATGGTAAAAATTCCCTTAGTCTTGTCATATCAGGAATGATATCACTTTTCTACACATCAGGTTATATCCCACTCGCTACAGACAATCGTGAACTATGTATTTTCATAGCTACTCTTATCTACTACTTTGTACTTGTTCCTAATTACTGGTGGACAGCCGTTGCCATCTTCTTGGCTTGGACTCTTGGAAGGAAAGGTATTCATCGCATGGATGAAGATTCGGGAAGTCGCTTCTTCATTCTCCTCTCCCTCTTTGGGTGGGGTATACCCCTCTTGTTCTCTCTTCTTGCTGTCTTTTTACATATTGGAGGAATCCAAGTTTTTAATATCGACAAATACTGCTGGATCATTGAAGGATGGCCGACCTATCTCATAACGGTTCAAACTATCATACCATTCCTCGTGGACTGTGTTCTGTTCGTGTTGGTGGTTTACAGACTGAGGGCTACACGACTAGAGATGGAATCAATGAACTCAGGAGGAAGGAAAACACAGAAGAATGAAGAACGCAAATTAACTATAAAAGTTAGTAATAATTACTCTACCAATTCTTTTAAAATTTGTTCAAGTCTTTTGAAGGTAGACAGTCCTCAAGAAACATAAGGAATTTAACTTAATATAAACAATAATGTTTCTATTCATTCTGTTCCCTAGATGTACGACCTATGATGTTTTGAAGTCTTAAATATCAAGTTAACAAACTACAGGCATACATTACTAGTAGTTTTAACTCATAAGGCCTACTAACTTGGTTTCTGGTTCAGGAATGTATGTCCCAGGATCTCAAGTTCTGTCGCATTAATCACTAACATTATTCAACTTTTTAAAATTTGTGTTTTAAATGCATACGACGGTGATGGAAATTCATCTGTAAAATATCTTTTATTATCTCATTTACACTAAGATGGCCGCAATCTTTGGTGTCTTCTGGCTCCCATCATGGATCGTCTATGTAGCTTTCCTGTTCAAACCTATCAGTACCCTCGCCATCATTTCCCAACTCTTAAACCAGCTCTCGATGTTCATCCTACCAATCGTTTTGTGCTGCAACCATCGAGTGATTGCTATGTGGAAAGCTAAGTTGGCGCCTCTAAGGGATCGTCTTGCCTCAATTACACACAGTACAACTACGACCGAAACACGTAGCAGTCAGTACGACCCAGCACGAGCAACCATCCATAATATTCATAATGACATATATGAACCACCTGACGTCAAAGCATTACAACTTAATGATATACATAATAAGTGACACAAATTGTAACTTCACTGGTTAGGTGCTCTGTGGAAGGTGACGTCGGCGTCAACAATGTCTTATCTCATTCTCATGATAGAACTGAAACATCACTAGATGCTAATGAAATGCTTTTTGTGGATTAGAAAACCGTTTGTCCAGAATTTTTGGAACCTGGACGGCCTGCTGACAATGATAAAATGAAATATATTTCGAATTGCGCATTGGCAACATTTAATTGGCAGTTCAAAATAATAATTATCGAGATATATACACTAGAACTTTAACTTGCCAGTAAGTGAAAATTTGAAATACAGTCTGTGTCAAATGAAATGGTACAAATGGAAAACATTATTTTTTTTTATAGTATGAAGATTAATCTCGACCTGGTATTGTTTGGTATTTTCATAAAGCAGGAAAATCATACTTTCTCCTGCAATTTTTTCATCACATTTGGTGCTGTAATTTTTGAGATGTGACTAGTTTCTACAGTCAAGAAAAATCCATTTTTTTGCACGCCGTCCCATGCCTTTGTGTAGGTTTCGCATAACGGCCATGAATTCAGTGCTCCACAACAATAGAAGTGCGCAATTTCGATTTGTTCCTCGTCGCACAAAATTTAGCATAACTTTTGTATTACGAAAGCAAATTATACAGAACAAAGCGCATCAGCAAGGAAAATCTTTTGGCTTTATTTTGGTACCACATACACACATTATTTTAAAATATTCCACGCCTAAATTATTTTTTCCCCGACTGTACTATTTTTTTTGGGACACAGACTGTAAAAAATACAGAGTAAGCCTTATATTTGCAAGTACATGTATCTATTCAGAAGTATAGATGTTTAGGGAAATCACTGCTTACTCATCGGGCAAAATTCTAAAACATAAATTGAAATCCATAATCCGTCTTCTTCAGGAGTTAATTTTCAATGACATTGTTAATAAACACCTGAAGAAGACGGAGGCCATCGAAAATTCGAAAGAAATAATAAAGATATTGGCCATTAATTCATCAACTGTCAAATCGTTCTTATTAAAAACTGAGCCAATACGTGAAGCTATACAATGTTTCGACCAAAAATTATTTTATTGCTGTTTGTTTTGTAATTTATTCGATTTGCTTGTAGGTCCGATAAAAGCCATGATGGCCAAAAGCTTGTAATAGCGAGCGAAGAGCCACGTTTGAACTTGTTCCCTTTTTTAGTTTTAGATTTAGTATATTTATGGAATATTATATAAATGACATATTTGCCTGTCGAACGTGATCAACCTTCATGTTAATTATTACAACATGAAAGTACAGAGTATAATGAATTAAACAGATATGCTAGTAAAATGTTTTTAAACGATTTGTTTGTTGTTTGAGCGCAAACACAAGACAAACCACGTTCATTCGTAACAAAATAGCCAGGCCATTTTAGCCGTTGCGCAGCAATGTTCAGAGTTTTATGTATAAGTACTGCAAAGTGTTGCAGCAATATACAAATTTTTCTGGAGACTGCTACGTATACAGATCAAGAAACGTGTTCAAGGCATACCTACTTTCTTATGGAATATTATGTTTTTAATATGTCCTATTATTGTTAGGTGGTCCCTGTGGTGCAAATTATTTTTAAGCCCTTTGACTCAAGAAAATGCGATATTTCAGATAGTCTGTAATGAAGGCAGGCTATAATATCTACTGGTTGTCTGGACTAAAACATGTGACCCTCATTTACAAATTGGCCATTATGAGTTGAATTGTTTTTTATACTTCATAACCTGTTATAACTAAAATGTTTTACACAACTGAACTGGTTCATTGTTTCTTTGCCTAACAATCGTTTGAACGTATAGTTTCATTTGTCATCGGTTGTGAATATCGAAACTTCTAATATTTGTGCTCATACACTCTAAAAACTGAAGTGCTGTTTTTAGCTGTTCAAAGGCTGAAATCAGCACTTTTTAAGAGCATGGATTGTGACTGCACTCAAAGTGCTGTTTTAGCACTTTCACGTGAGCTGAACTTTCAGCAAAATTGGGCCAAAACGACGTGACATCGTTGGGATTCGAACCTGGGTCCCCTGCATGAGAAGCGCAGAAGAGCACGTTCGACCAATTCACATCTCACGATTGCTAGCAGATCATATTGTTACATGATGAACTTTCTTCAAATTTGCCATAATCATCTACTATGCTGTCATAATTAAATCCAGTTACCGAGATCTCCGTTGGTCTATTGGTAACGGTCAGCGGTACTCTTCCATGTCTAGGTGTAACCCGGTTCGAATCCCATTCGAACCCCATATCTACATTGAACACTTTTTTGTTGATAAATTAACACTTGGGCAAGTGCTAAAACAGCACTTCAGGTGCTTACATAGCACTTTAAGTGCAGTCACTATACGAGCACCCAGAAAATATAACCTGAATCGTTAGTCATTTTTTTAGGTGAAAGCTAGTAATTAATGAAATTTAAAGTGCAGCATTTTAAAGTTCAATTTTTTTTCTTTATTTGGCATCTTTTAATGTATTTCTAAAGTTTCGCGTGTAGGTGAGCTATTCTAATTCCCGTCCCTCCCCCACTCAGGCGGTCAACCATACACGTATGCTCGTTCCTGATTCTTAGAGATATCCCCTATCATAGGCTTTTGTAAGGTAAGCTACATAGAAATTATCCCCTATTAAGGCTTTTGAAGGGGGAGCCAGGAAAACTACCCCCTCTTTAAAGGATTTCAGACCATATTGTGGACCCTATTTCAGGATTTTTGGCGCCCCGTTGAGGTCATTTTGGCGCCCTGCCTACCCGGGGGCCCGGGCCCGTAAAGCCTCCCCCAATGAGCGCATGGTAAAGTGCAACTCGTTACTGGGGCGATCACAGTACCATCCGCTGGACCCGGACGGCGTATTGTATCAGTCGTTTTAATAAATTCTGTTTGAGCTGCACGCGATTTTTATTTTCCGAACCGTTTACAAATGTATTACTACTAATAAGCCTTGAACGTGCACTAATACATCCTAGTTTGGTTCATTTAAATTAGGAATCAAGTTGTCGCTATCAGTAATACTAGCCGAGTGGTATGAGGAACAGACTCTCATCCAGAGGACTTGAGTTCGACTCCCAATAATTAATTTTTTTTTTTAAAGATGCTCTGAATGGATAGATCTTACATGAATAAATAAGATCCATCCATGAAACCGATAGTTCAGAGACGAATTTTGATCCAAAATATTATTTTCATTTTGTACACCCATTACACCCATTAGGAGAGAAATTAACTCAATTTGAAAGTGACATTGATGGTCCATGTATTGGGAACGATATGAGATGATTAGTCCTAGAAAAACATCTAAAAAGACCAAAGTGGCCTTTCCTGCGACAGCCCCCCCCCAAAAAAATAAATTAATATATATATATATATATATATATATATATATATATATATATATATATATATATATATTTATATATATATATATAAACAAAAGTATATTTCAGGGCAGAGTTTGAGATCTGACCCTAGACAGTCTAACATTCTCGTATAGTCTCTTCAGGAACCTTTTAGGGGCCCTGGCGGGGGCCGCAGGAAAGTCGCACGGGAACCGTATTGCAAGAGGCCTGTCAATATTTTATTTGGAGGACTCACTGAAAAACACGGGCGGAGCCCGCTCGGCTACAGGCAGAAACCCGTACGGCTCCCGGCAGAACCCCGCTCGGGTCCCTTTGGTGACTCCACGGGTTTTCTACGGCCTACCGGGTTGAGAAAAACGCCGGGAAAATCGAGTGCACACTCTCGATCTTCCCGGCTCCCCTACATTTAAAGCATAACTACTGGAAAATGTTCCGGTGTGCACATAAAATCGTAAGGGAGTCGGCCGGGAACCGCACGTACAGGTTAAAGTGTCTTTTCCTACTCACCGTACGGACCCCGGAATAGAATGTTTTGGGGGAAAGGAGGTATGACACAATAGTGGTCTCTATCCAAGTCGCTCTGAGGGTAAATCTCGTGCGAAAAAAATTTGGAACCGCACTGTACAGAAATTATAAAAAACGACTGATTCCCCTCGCCGTACGGGTCCCCGCCACGAACTGTGATCGCCCCAGTATCTCTCAGCTCACCAATGTCATGTATCACTGAACCCCATTGTTCTGAAAAAGTCTTGCAAAATTGTGAGTGTTCACTTTCACGCTCCTTGAGATGCGTTATTCAAATGTGCCTAGAAGGAAACCCAACTTTGATCATCAACGAGCGTGAAAGTGAACCACTCACAATTTTGCACGACATATTTAAGACAATGGGGTTCAGTGATACATGACATTGGTGAGCTGAGAGAGGTATCATTAAAATGTTAATGAGTTGCACTTTACAGTGATATAGGTTTCATAATTACTACTGAAATATATTTGAAAGTATTAATGATCAAACTTGGGTTTGTTTTATTCGACACATCCGGTAGGCCTACTACTCAATACAAACTTGGATGGAGAGGTTTCCTGATGTGTAATGACAAAATGCTAATTTCTTTGTGATTCTTGGACCATATCACATAAAATGTCATCCAGTTGTAGAAAACGAATTTTAGTTTACGGATGTAAAGAATATTGTAATTTTAATATTATACCCATCTAAAATGCAAACAGAATTTTTTTGTGGGACACACTGCACATTGTATTTGCAGGATACATAAATTAACTTGCATCAATGTCTCGACTGCGTTGCACGCATCATCATTTCCAAAGCGTAACCATGGTGATGGATATGGGACCATCTCAGCATGTTCATTATGATTAAACACTCCCGCAGAGTACCTTAATTGACCTGATGGACGGCATGCCCAAACCATTAAACAGATTCCTACTTTGACACATTTATCATCCCATTTCTATTTTTGTTTGTGCAGGCACTTTCGGCATGCATCAACTCCTGCAATGACTGTGTTGACCCACTTCATAATTCCATCAGCTTACTAAACTCCGCTAATGTTTCATCAATACCCGTGGCTCATAATAGCTCTTGACACTGGAAATTGACACGACCAGGAATATGATATTCAACAGTTGAAAAAAAGAAAAGAAAAAATAAAAATAGATTAACTTTAATCTAGACGTGCTGTCCAAGTATATGTAACGGTTTCAAGATGCAACGATTTATAAATGCATGCAATACATCTTATCCGAGGTTGATGCGCTAGAACAACCATATTTCCAATACTACATACTACTTGGAAGCAACAAACGCATCATGGAAAGGATTCAAATGTGCTTTGTCATCTTTTTTCATCTCCTGACTTTACAAGCAACATGTTTTGCAACCCCTGCCCATACATTCAGCGGTATTGCACAAGTAATGATCAAAGGAACCAACCAAACTCTCACAACTGACTTCATGACAAACATAGGTACTTCTTTGGGTAGTCTGTTGTCCTGTGATGTAGGTGACGTCATGGCTTTTCAAGATGGAAATACAGCGTATGGTCCAGTAACGATTTCTTTTCGAGCATATTTAGAAGATGCTGCAAGATTTCCTGCTTGTCTCCGGAATGTTACGTTTTCGTACGCCATGTACGCCGAGGATACGGTTTCAAATCTAAGCTATTCGTTTGGTTCGGTGCTGATGCAGAACTTTCCAAATAGTTTTGCAGACGAATGCACAGATAATGACAAGAACGTTGCATATTTTGATTACATAGAAGAGGAATGCCAATTCAAGAAGCTGGAATGTGAATCAATTTTCGAGGGGAATCGACTGTATAGATATGAACTTTATGAGCGTGGGTCAATCCTGTACAGCCTCTTCTGCTCCAGTGTCGATAAGAGGGAGTCGAGAATTAGTTCCATGTATTGGTTGCAGTTCAAATGGGATCAGAATTCATCATATGGCTTTTGTTATAATGATAAACCGAAGTCCAAACCTTCTTTTGTGTACAACGATGACGATAATTTCGACGCCCCTGTCCATATTAATACTTTGCCCTTGCCGCCAACCTGTCCACCGAAAGCTAGGTCTGGACCACCAATTATTCTTCTTTATGGAGATCAGACATGGGATAAACTTCCAGACTGGATAAAAGTGTATATTCGAGTCCTCAACGGTGTTTCTTTGACCGAACTTCTTTTATGCCTTCTCACATTTGGCATGTTTAAAGAACTACGTAACACCCATGGTAAGAATGTCCTGAGTCTTGTAATCGCAACATTACTATCACTCTTCTACACATCGGGTTACATCCCACTCAATACAGACAATCGTGAACTCTGTGTTTTCATAGCTACTCTTATCTACTACTTTGTACTTGTTCCTAATTACTGGTGGACAGCCGTTGCCATCTTCTTGGCTTGGACACTTGGAAGGAAAGGTATTCATCGCATGGATGAAGATTCAGGAAGTCGCCTCTTCCTTCTCCTTTCGCTCTTTGCTTGGGGATTACCCCTTCTATTCTCTCTTCTTGCCGTCTTTCTACATGTTGGGGGAATAAAAGTTTTTAATATCTACGAAAACTGTTGGATCATCAGAGGATGGCCAAATTATCTCATAGCGATACAAAGCTTAATACCTTTTCTCATGAATTGTGTTCTGTTCGTGTTGGTGGTATATAGACTGAGGGTAACGCAATTGGAGCTAGCATCGATGGACTCTGGAAGAAACTGGAGGAATACACGTCAAATAACAGTGAAGGTATAAATCTGTCATTTTAAACTTAAAATCAATAATTAGAATTCTATGCACCTTGGATTTTTGCTTCTCCTTCGGCCCAACATATCTGTTATGTATCTTTATATTAAAATAATGATGTGCATGTTATGAACCAATTTCAAAGAGGTTTTCACCTTTTTACTTCGAATTATTTTTTTTTCATTTAAGCTACAAAGTATCTTAATTAACAATTTTGAGTTGAATTAAGAATTTAAAGTCCATTCATAATTGTGACTAGGTTTGAGCTTATCGGTAACATTCTCTTTAAAATCGCACTTTATACAATGCTTATTGAGTAATTAGAAACAAAAATTAGATCCCAATTGAGAAGACTAATGCTTATTTTTTTTTTCTTTCATTAAAAAAAAAATGTTAACAAACAGATGGTGGCAATCTTTGGTGTCTTCTGGCTCCCATCTTGGATCATCTACGCTGCTTTCCTGGTCAAACCTATAAGCACCCTTGCCATCATTTGCCAGCTCTTAAACCAACTCTCGATATTCATCCTACCAATCGTCTTGTGCTGCAACCATCGAGTGGTTGTTCTATGGAAAACTAAGTTGGCACCATTAAGGGATCGTCTCATCAGCTCATTTGCACAGAGTAGCAGTCGGAGCGATTCGCAAAATATTAAATTAGACGCAATCTGTGTTACACCTCGTCTGAATACGAAAGGACATTCACCTGACCCAAACGAAATTCAAATCGTCAAATTAGACGATAATCAGAAGTAGGTTCGTTGGTCTACTCTATACTGGTTCGATTATCCGTAAATAATATAGAGTTATTCTCCGTAAATGAAATTCGGTTCCCCTCTTCTTTAATTATACGAATATATACAAAATGATATAATCCCAGAACGATTATGGTTAAGACATTTCCATTTCAGATGAACGAAGCTTATTTCGCACCACTGGCTACGGAACAAATGTAATTGAACCGATGAAGACTCTCAAAAAGTTTCCTTTAATAAGACCTAATCATTCACCAGATAAAAGTAAAAATTAGAGGTACGTGCCATTCAAACTTTTCAAAGAAAATGTGGATTCTGCGTAATTTTCATCTGCTCTAAAAATTCAAGTAATGTTGAAACGCTCTCCATAAAGACATATTCTTACAACCGGACCCCTGGCTACAATATTATTATAATGCACAATCCTCATTTTGGGGTTATGTCGTAACCTATCAGAGTTTTTATTAATAAACAGAATACAATGATTTAGGCCTTATTATAAATATATGTTGTTTTTTTTCAAGCCATGGTCACAAATGCTCGTGCGACCGATGCGTTCGTACGAATTTCTAGAATTCAAGAGTTTGTACAGATTCGTAGATGGAGCTTACGTTCTTATAGCTTTCTTAAGACGTTGTTTCGACGTTCGTACGAAGTTGAATAGGCCTACAGTCTTGGAAAAGTCCATCGACCAATCTTCGAAATTACGAACGATCTGTACACGGTTTGCGAACATTTGTATTGTACGACCTTTTTAAGAAGTTCTTACGAAGTTCTTACAAATCTTTCGCACTGCGTCCGTAACCGTTCGTAATGGCATTTGTGTCCAAGGGTTTAGCCGAATGAAATTCATATCCCCGCTCAATGATTATTTCTATACGAGTCAAAATTTAAATATCGAGGACAAACAATTCAAAAAGTGTCATTTCGAATGAAATTCAACACAATTTATTCAACAAGGTTTTTTTTAAAGGCTTGATGATCATTTTTTTAAATAGTAATAATGCATTGTTTGTTTTTGTTTTCTTATGTTTTACGGTTAAAACTGGATAATAACACGATTAAAGCTATTTGATTAAATACTGCAAACATAATAAATTTAAGATGTTACCGATGCTTCTATGCATGTTTTACGACTTTCTCTTCATTTCAACTGTTTAAAAAAAAAAATTGTTTTTCTTTATTTGTGAATATTTATATGCAAAAATTTAGTGCGAGCAAGTCCCAATTCGATATCTTGAATGTTCTATTTTTAAAGTGATTTGTGCTTTGGCATCTTTGCGTTCTGTTTGTTTGTGAACTGAACATTAATAAATGCATGTAAATAAATGTTGTTTTTTGTTTTGTTTTGTTTTGTTCTGTTTTGTTGTAGTTGTTTTTTTTTTTTTTTGTGGGGAGGGGTCAGTCTTGTTATTTCACTTGTTTGTTGAGGCGGGGGTGATTTGAAATACATTTTCGGCCGGTCCGTGATTCACCAAATCCCTCACGTAAAGTTACGAATGACTTTAAAAATGTTCTGGGTTCTATATTATAGTCACATCATGCCAGCACAAGACCCAGGGCCGGCGGAGATGGGGGGGGGGGCGGGCCCCCCCACTTTTTTGCCAGAAATTTTAATATTTTCTAAGGGGAAATAGGGAAAAGAAAGAAAAAGAACGGGAAGGAGAAGCAAAATGTGTTTAAAATACACTACTTTCGGGTTCATTATAAGCCAATTTTTTTTTTCTGGTCGCGCATAGCGCTCGCAAGGTTCTCTCAATAAGGCACATTGACTTATGTCCCATATTAGTAAAGCTATGCAAATTTTTCTGCTTGCACTTGGCCCTCGCAATTTATTTTTGTTAAAATTGAGGTGATCTTGACCCATAAAAGAATTCAAACAAAAAGAGATAAGGTGGAAAATGTGCGTCAAATATATGGTCTTTTTATGTGTCATTATTAGCCAAAATTTTTAGCTCGCGCTTTGCGCTCGCAAATTCCTCTCAGAAAGACTGATTCCTGACGTCGCAAAGTGAAGTGATGGATGTCAATCAAATTTCAAAATCTAGAATACACTACCTTCAGTTAATCATAAGTCAAAATTTTCGGCTCGCGCTTCGCGCTCGCAAACTTTTCTTTAAAAAACCCATTGACTGATCCCTGGCGTCCCAAATAAGTAATGTTATGTAAAATTTTCAGCTCGCGTTTTGCGCTCGCAATTTATTTTTGTTTAAATGAAGGTGATCGTTACCTAGTAACCGGATTCAAACAAAAATAGGCCTACATAAGAAGGGGAAATCTGCAAAAAATATACGGCCTTATTTGTGTCGTTATAAGCTAAAATTTCATCTCGCTCGCAAATTCCTCTCAGAAAGACTGATTCCTGACGTTGCAAAGTGAAATGATGAATGTCAACTTTCAAAATTTTCAAAATCTAGAATACGACTAGGGGAAGGTGGGGCATAACGGACCCTAGGGGCAAAACGGAACTTTCTCATAGCTTGACATCAAAAGTATTTCTTTCTATAAAATGTATTGCAGTAAATGAGGCATTGCTGCACCAATTTACCACTGAAGTTTCATCGAAAAAAAATCAATACCTACAGAGGGGGGTGCCATTCAAAAATTTGTACCCCTCTGATGTAGGGTATTTCTGCTTGGGGCAAAATGGAACCCAATGGTGTGGGGCAAAAAGGACCATAATTTGGCTGACCCTTGGGAGAATTTGGTGTGCTCGCATCCCTTCTGGAGACTTCCAAAAGTACATTTATTTTGCCAACTTGAACAAATTTTGACAAATCAGTCCCCAGGAGTTGATTATTTCTTACGGGACAAAACGGTACCCCATAATAGGGTACCATTTTGCCCCAACAAAATATGCACGGAGTCAATTTTGCCCCACTAGTGGGGCAAAACGGACCTTTTCCGATATTTTTTCAGCTTCATTTTGCCGGAAGTATGAAAGAGATGAGAATTATTGATCGATTGTTTATCAAACTTCAATAAGAACTCGTCAAGGAAATATCATTTTTATAGTCTTGCTCCTATCTGTGACGTCACAGAAGCCACTTGAAGTTACGTGGTCCGTTATGCCCCACCTTCCCCTACCTTCAGTTAATTATAAGTCAACATTTTCGGCTCGCACTTCGCGCTCGCAAATTTCAGACGGGATGACAATTTTCAAAATGTGTCGAGAACACACTACCTTCAGGTCATTATAAGCCAAAATTTTCGGCTCGCGCTTTGCGCTCGCAAATTTCTCTAGAAAAGTTTATTATACTGACCCCTGACTTCGCGCTCGAATATGGTCTGCTCAAATTTCTCTCAGAAAGACTGACTCCCGACATCAAGTGATGGGATGTAAATTTTCAAATTATGTCTAGAATACACTATACCTTCGGTCCGTTAAGCCAAAATTTTCGGCTCGCGCTTCGCGCTCGCAAAGTTTTCTAAAAAAAAGGTACAATTTGACTGATCCCTGGCGTCCCAAATGTTATGTAAATTGTTCTGCTCGCGTTCGCAATTAATTTTTTATTAAAATGAAAGTGATCGTTATCTAGTAAAAGAATTCAAACAAAAATACATATCAGAGCCTTGGGGAAATGTGCGTCAAATATACGGCCTTTGCATCATTGTAAGCCAAAATTTTCATCTCGCGCTTCGAGCTCTCAAATGTGTCTCAGATGGGGTGGTAATTATCAAAATGTGTATAGAATACACTACCTTCAGGTAAATATAAGCCTAAATTTTCGGCTCGCGCTACGCGCTCGCAAATTTCTCAAAAATTTCACTATACTGACCCCTGACTTCGCGCTTGAATATGATCTGCTCGTTCACAAAGGTGCACTTTTTCGCATTTCGAACCCCCCCCCGTAAAAATTCTTATTATTCGGGCCTAATCATATTCACATGAATTCTTCTAAAACTTCGGCCCCCTCACTTTTGAAAACGCTCCGCCGGCCCTGAGACCTGATCCGTCGTCAGGAGTAACTCAACGAACGATTGATTTGTGAGATACAACGCCCCCCCCCCTGAATTTAAGATTTATTTCTTTTTTTAAACCAAAAATTGTATAAAAATTTGCTTATAAATGTATGATAGTAATGTGCGTAATAAAATTTGGGTCTTTTTTTTAATTGCTTATTTTGTTTGCACTGTTGTGCATTAAATTTGATTCTCTTTATACCAACGAAACATTGTAATATTTGATGTTTAAACATATACAAGGGCCACGATACGGCTTATTTAGAGCGGGGGCTGAACATCCGTTTTGGTACCCGTTTACTGGAAGAAAAAAAAAGTGGGGCTGAACGCTTCCTAGCTTATATACGACATGTACGACGTCATTCTTTAACCAGTTCCTTCAAAACAGGACTTCAAAAAAGACTTAACTTTTCCGTTTATAGTAATGGAGTCTGATCCATTAAGCAATTATTAATTTATCATTAAAATCAAGTACACTGTTCGTCATATTGAAGGAGTTTTTTTTTTTTTTTTTATTATTTTTTGCTCCTGCAACACAATTTTGCACCGGCAGTTTGTCCTCGCCTTCTCTTTTCGGGATCCCTGGCTATAATTATTTTGAATGTTCCACAACCCTTTCCGGAGATTTGTTTGTAAAGAAAGTTTGTCAATTCCCCCCCCCCCCTCCCAACAATGACACAGTGAATATTTATGTCATTTCCCCCTCTCATTTTGGATCCTTTCCCCACCCCCCCATATTATATACCTTGTCTTTGGAAGAACTTTTTTGGGAAAAAAAAGCCCTCTGTCCTGCATCTATGTGGATTGAATAATTGAATAAGTAGTGTGCCCTCAGTTGTTCATAAAGCGAGAGACATTCTTTGACGATTGGCGAAATAGACGCATCTGGTTGCTATGTCCTATGTTTCTACCTTTTTAAAGGCATTTAAGGTAAGATTTTGTTAATTTGATAATACACCACTCATATCTTTGTGTAAATGGAGCTTACACATGAGAGAATAGGAGAAGGGTTATAGTAAAATATGAAAAAGGAATAATTATTTCATTCGTCGCACTGTGTGTAGACTCTAGTCCGACACATTGATCGAGGTGTTTGTCAAATCTTTAATTTTAAAGACCGTGTAGGATGGGGGGGTCCGTTGTCCGCACGGAAGAAAGTCTACCATTCCGCTTTTACAGAAATAGAGAACAATGCATTTTGATTATTGGGCGCTCTGATTAGCTACTGGTAGCTGATGCGAGAGCTCCGCCTTCCGGTTGCGATGACTGAAGTGCGTTGACCGTAACTGAACAACGCGATTCAGCTGTTCCGATAAAGACCGCTTTGTCGTACGCGCTGTCAATCATAACCAAATTGGACCATTTCGCAAAAAACTGCAAGACGCGACTTCAAAAACGGTTGGGCGTAGACCACTCTTCCAATATTTTTAGAATAAAGAAAGAATATAAAAAAAGGAACTTCAACGAATCCACTGTCGGACGTACGCCCAATATTTCAAAACGCATAAGAAATGGGGACTTACCAAAAAATAAATGACAAATCTAAATTTTATCGTGACTATTGTTCATTGGAAGGCACAATGGTAGTGTATTTCATATGCTAATTCGTGATCATTCGAGCGTCATGCATAAATTACTAAATTATGGAGAACTTTTCTCCGTGGTCCGGACACTTAACAAAAATGAAGCCTGCTTGTTTGTCTCAGGATTAAGCCAAAAATATAGTTGAATGATGCTTATCTTCATCAATATTTGATGTGTAGAATATTTTCTATCACCAGGCCCGTAACCAGGGGGGTTCGGGGGTTCGAACGAACCCCCCGCAGGCGAGCAGGGTCCGCTTGACCAAAAAAAAAAAAAAATAAAACCCCACTTTTTGGCAGAAATGCAGCAGATACTTGAATATAAATACAGAAAGGAAGATTAAACCACTTTTCTTCATTCCCCCTACATGTAAAATCTTTCGCTCGCGCTTCGCGCTCGCAACTTTTTATTTTGGGGATGATAATTATGTTTTTTTTTTCAGAACAAATTACGCAGGAATTACATCTCAACCATTTTGCAGGAATGTTTTTCGTTTGCATTTGTGTTCTATTTTTATATTTTTAAATGATGTTATCTTCAATGTTAGGAAATGATATAACAGAAATAAGGCCTAGTGGCAGAGGCGGTCGAACCGGGGGGGGGGGGGGGGGGGCGGGCAGTGGACACAGTGATCCCCACTTTTCATCCACCATAAAAGTGCCCTTATTCATGACCAAAAAGTGTCCCTTTTCTAAGCTAAAAAGGTGTCATCTTTATACTAAAGAGAAGCCTTTCAGAGTTTTGAAAAGTCCCGTGGACAATAATTTATGTTTAAAAAAGGGGCACTTTTAATACTAAAAAGGGGCCCTTGTTATTCCATATGTCTTTAAAAACCACTAATTTTCGGCTCGCGCTTCGCGCTCGCGAATACTAAATAGGGTCCATAATGCACAATAAACTACAATTTTGAGCTCAAAGTTTTCTACTCACGTTTCGCGCTTGGAGATATTGGGGTCTAACAGAGGCGGTGGAACCGGGGGCAGGGGGCACAGTGCCCCCATTTTTTTATGCACTCTAAAACTCTTTTCTTAGCTAAAAATGCACTTTTTATACTACAAAGAAGCCGTTCATACTCTTTAAAAGTCCCATGGAAAATAATATTTCTTAAAAGTATCACTTACAATACTAAAGATTGCTCCTTTCTTTACTTCATATATGTCTTTTAAAACCCCAAATTTTCCTGCTCGGTCACTATGCGACCTCGTACTGTAAAATTAACAAACAATAAGTATTTTTAAAAAAGGGTTGGACCCAGTGCTCTCTGCTGGAGACAAACCTTGTCAAAAGAATTGGTGTAATTGTGTTTGGGCTAGATTGGGGGAGGCCTATGCCTGCAGCCCACAAAATATTCATTGCAAAGATTATTAATGAGCCAAGATTATTATGTATCTTCAACATGGATCCTAAAGAGTCTATAAGGCACGATTTTTAGCTCAAAACTTTCAGCTCGCGGATACTAAATAGGCTCTGATATTGCACAATTAACTCCAATTTTGTTCTCAAAATTTTGAGCTCGCGCTTCGCGCTCGCATTCCTATAATTATATTCATTACTAAATGAACAATAAAAAATAAAAGCCATTAAGATTCCTAAAATTTTCAGCTCGCGCTTCGCGCTCGCGGATATTATAAGTAGGGACTATAATGCAAAATTTTTTAGCTACTAAATAGAGTCTATAATCATGATAATGCATATTATACTCCAGGTTTAGCTCAAAATTTTCTGCTCGCGCTTCGCGCTCGAAAAAAAAATCCTTGAAAAAGGTCCACTTTTTCAGATTTCGAACCCCCCCGTAAAAATCCTAGTTACGGGCCTGATCACTTTGTTCAAAAAAACTACAAAAAGATTGCTTGTAGAATCTAACAGTTAGATCTAACGTTAGACTAACTTGTTAAACCTTTTCAAATGGCTGGTCAAAATCGTCTGTCCGGATAAACAACCTGTCCGGACATACAGCAACTGGGTATATGGAGTAAATACAACCTTACATCGATTGAAAGCTAAGTAGGCATATAACATAAATACCCCAAAAATAAATTCAATTTTCATAACAGTATTCATAAAAAGATGATCGAACCTCAACCAGGCCATCCCTCCCAAATACTTGAAAAGTTACCCCTATTTTAATGGCGCGGTTGATGATGTCAAAGAATGTTAAGGGAATGCTACGGCCATCCCTCCCAAATACTCGAAAAGTTACCCCTATTTTAATGGCGCGGTTGATGACGTCAAAGAATGTTAAGGGAATGCTACGGCCAGGCCACATACAGCTGCAAACCAACATCAGTCAGTATGAAGGGGGTTCATAAAGCTACGCACTTAGTTTTTGACGATTTAGAAGTAGCAGAATTTAATATATCATATTACAATTTTTATACCATCTTTTGCTACATTTTGTGAGGATTAACTTGGTGCAAAAAACATTGAATAAATCTAACAGCAATTACGAAAATCGCGGCGAGACCTAAACCCTTTTTAATACTCCGTTGCCATCAAAAAAGAACGGTTCATAAGTCTACGCACTAACCATGCTAACTTTGCAGTTTGATTTAAACGCCCTTTTAATTGCGTGTTTTCTTCCAAATTTTCATGATATATTATGAAATAGTTACCACAATTCAATCATTTTTACCTTTTTAGCACCTTGCTTCTATGTTTAGCCTAAAAAGGTGGAATTTTGAACTTTGAAATGAAACACTATTTTGCTATGACGTGACGGCGCCTGTATTACGCGAGTGCATATTTTGGCCCCATTCACTTAGCGTGTATTTTCCAGTGCGTAGCTTTATGAACCCCTACCATACTGTAAAATGGCTGTCTGTCGCCCTCTTGGTTGCTGAGGAAACTTCTCAATAATAATTAGCGAAACCAGCTTTAAACCTACCTCAAAATAAATTAAGATAATCTATAGTCTCATTGCAATATAATTCTTCCATTAGATATTTTAAATTTTGTTTAGTAGAATTTTAAGACCCTTTTTGGATATGCCACCTTGACTTGGGTGGAGCTGCTCAAGACACTTTTCTGCATTGACTTTCCATTGGAAGAAAACTGCTGCAATAAGGTACTTCCCAGTGCAAGGTCAATTATGAATTGACCATGCATAAGTGTAAGTGCGGTCAGGCATGATTGGGTTTAGCCTTCAGAAAACACGTTTGTATTGCTATGTCAGAACAATAGACCACATGTGTGCTAGAATTCTATTGTTATGGAATGAAAGGGCAAATTCATTCAACATTTAGCATGTAACATTCCGTTACCATTTTTTGACGTCATCAGCCGCACCATTAAAATAGGGGTACTTTTTTTAGTATTTGGGAGGGATGGCCTGGTCGGGGTTCGATCACCTTTTTAATGGAATACTCTCTAGATGGACAATAAAAACGTTTAAATTGGGAATTGTTGTATTATGAAAAATCATTAGCTTTCCTTTTATATGTAATTTGGGTTTTCATTTCTCGGTCCGGTCTGGGGCTTTAAAGGTGTTGTTGATCAATTTGACGCCGATGATGATTTGAAAAGGAAGGTGAACCAATAAATAAATAATCTGCTGCAAGCAGTTTATAATTAGTAACATTCAATAATTTATAATCTGGAGAATAGTAGGCCTAGACCATGTTGGGGAGTGCTGTATTGCCTTGATTGTGTTGTGATTTTATCAGTGAGACTGAATGCATTCCAAACCAGTTTTGCCAGAGTCGGTGAAAAATCAGGAGTATTTTTTAATTTTTATTTTCATGATAGTGAAATCAAATTTATTGAAAACCTATTCTATGATAAACATAAATAGGGTACATGCAGGTAATATGGACCCCCTAAGCTCATTTGCCTAATTTGCATAAAATTACAAAATGACACACAGTCTAATCTTTGTTTATATGAATAAATAACTACTGCTCTAACTTTTATTGTAAAGAAAAACAATTATCACCAACCCCCCTGTCTGCAATATTCAAATGTTGACGTCATTACCAAAGTGCCCATATTACCTGCATGTGCAGGTAATATGGGCACATGTATTTAATGTATGTTTTAAAAACTACGATGACTCTACCATGTCTGGGATTTGCTTAAAATGTTGAAAATCATTAACTTTTTAAGATATCATTTGAAATTATAAGACCCTTCAGTAAATACTTTGACTATATATTTCATTCTTTTGTATTTTGTATATTATTTCTTTTTTTAATATCATTTAAATATTATTTTCATTACAAATACAAGTCAATATAGGCCTAAGATAAGTTATTTATATTAATTATATACTGTGAATATACCCCCACAAAATCGTAGCAAAGAGATTGATGCCTCATCCAAATACTAAGTACCAGAATTATTTCCGCCATTTTGGATGGCCCATATTACCTGCACTAATGTTGCTGTGTCAGGCAAGCATTTAATGCCACATTGCACCCCTTCTCTACAACAAATTGACCTGTACACGATAGTATGATCAAAATGAAACTATAAGCTTACTAAATATACAAAACAATCAAGGTTACCCCCTCAAACACTCTTTCACCATCACATTCTGTGAAATATCAAATTTTACATCAGGGTAAAAAAATGCCTTAAGTTTTACCTACCTTGTTGGTTTTCAGCAATTTTCTTAGAGAAATTTCGGCATCAGATGCTCTCACAAGAATATATTTTCGTATACAGTTCATATAAACAACATTATGGTGCTCACACCGGTCACCGGTCACCGGTCGACGGTCACGACATGATTTGCTTCAGGTGGCCCATATTACCTGCTGGCCCATATTACCTGCATGTACCCTACATAGAAATATAAGAAGGCATCAATTTAGACTAGAGTCAATATCTTTTGAAAAAAGAAGAAAATTCATGGGGAAAAAACCTATGGTCCAAGATGCAAAACCTGCCACCCTTAGTCCCACTTTCACTAGTAGTAGTATTGGGGTAGATGTCCGAAAAATTACGCCTGGTTTTTTGTCTCGGGATTAAGCCACAAATATATGTGATACGTCTTGTCGAAATGAGAGAGAAGTCGCAGATCAAAGATCCGAGTAAATCGACAAACTAATAAAAAACTCAAAATTTTGAGGAAATTTTTTTTTTTTGATTTTCTGGTTCTACCATGCTTCATCTTTGCTCTGTTAAAAAAATGAGTGAAAATGATAACGGGAAAGTGGTAAAAAAGCAGTTTTTCGGCGAGTGTTTTTTTCGGTCATAATTTTTTTTTTCCGGACATACAAGCGAACGTCCACGCTCATTTCCCCTCTCCGTTTAGCTCTGCCCTTAGCAATGCATGGCTTTGTTTATTAGACGTTCACGGTCGTGTGATGTGTGATTTCAACTGGCTTTTTGTTTCGTTTTTGTGAGCGAATAGCGAACTAAACTCTCTTTAGCTGCACCAGAAATTTGCGTGCGATGCCACAACCTGCTGTGAATAAAGCTGTTTCATCCGGGATAGTGGAGCACGCAAACGAATGTCAAATCTAACAATCGGGTGGGGGAGATGGGGGGGGGGGGGTTATGTGGGGAAAAGCTACTTATTGCTTGACTTAGCTATCTGGATCCAAATGAATGTTAATTTCAGCATTTTATTTTAGGGGCTGCAATATCTGTTGTCCTAATGGGAAATTAAAACCTCCCTATAAACAAATTTGGTTCCATCAGGGAAACATAGAGCATACAAAAGAGGTGACGTGATAATACTTCTGATACAAGTATTTAGGTGAAGTCTTCTGCAGTTTATTTTACAAAGTAACGTGTTTAAGAAAGTAGCGTTTTACTAAACACGACGAAACAAAATACGATTTACTCTTAAAATAATTCATTTCTAAAAAATTAATATCTTCTTATTACTGTAAACAGTTTGATCAATAAAAGACGAGATCGAGCAAATCATTTACGTTTTTATTTTCATTGTCTTAAGCTAACCTAGCCACCACTATAAAACGTGATCAGAGAAATTCTAAATACATTCGTGAGGCGCAAATATTTATAAAACATTTTTGGAGGCTTATCTCTATCATATACTTATTCAAAGAATATAACAAAATGCATAAGCCCCTGTACAAGAATAATTTAGTTCTATAGACCATTATTATGTTCAAAATTTCCAACAGAGTTCAGATCAAAATGACTCGCTTTATTATGAGTAAGAGTATACGCGTTTCGACATTCAAAGAACGCACGCAACATCGGAATAAAACCCCCAAAAAGGTTTTAAATAGTTTTGTTTCTAACTAATTTAGCGCAGGATTGGTAAACACTTTTCTTAAAAGAGCGGACTTTCTTAAACAATTAGAAAGAACATTATTTATTTGACGAAGATATAAACAACTAACCAAATTCAGCTTCTTTTTTTGAGAAGATTGAATGTTATTTAGACAACATCGCCGTTGTTTCCGCTTGCTGCGCTTGCCTCGATCATGCCTGACGGACGAGTATTGTCTCTGTATACCTGAATGCAGCCTCCTCATTGGTCAATCGTTTCACCTTTGTAACAAGTGGTTGCTAGGGCATTTCGGTGAGTACAACGTGACAAAATGTTTCTTTTTTTCTGGCGCGGAGTCAAACGGAAGTCAACTTCGCATTCGTTTTTCTCTTGATTTGATTTCCAAGAGCACAATTCTCCTCGCGTTCAGAGGCTAATATCTCCACTTCATTTACTCTTTACAGTCGGGTTATATATCAAATTCAAGGCAATGAATCAGGGATCAATAATATCAAATAAAATGGATTTCAAAAATCGCGACTAGTCTCTCATTTCGACGTGACGCATCACATATGTTCAATGCTTCTTTTCATCACCAATATTTTGTTTCCCATAATATTTTCTAACATTTTGTGCCAAGTCAGATCCTGAATGTTGCTAATCAGATATCCATGATTTAAATTATAAGGGAAATTGTTTGAAAGCAGAGGCCTCTTATCACCTTTTCTTTACACCATTTGTATACATGTACATGTAGATGTACCATTTTCCCATACTGCATGGAGATTAATGGAAGACATCGATACTGCATTTAATATCTTGGCTACGTCATTGACGGCATCCTTGGAGCTACGATGGGGCATGGGGCTAGTACCAGTGTCAAGAAGGTTGCTTTGATCAAGGAGTTGGAGGAAGATCCTGATGATTCCAGACCTGTGTGAGTATTTAGCTTGGAAATTTTGTCTTTTCTATTTAGACAATAGAGAGGGTTTGTTGTTCAAGTTTTGTTGATTTGCATATAAGAAGTTTAATTAATCTGTGAGTAAAAAAAAAGAAGAAGAAGAATGTATTATAACTCTGTGAGTTACAACTAGGCCTATAGTCTGTATTTTAAAATTATTATAAAATTTTGTTAAAATGTTCTTAGCCTTGTGATGTTTTATTCATCTTGATCAACTTCTCTGTGTTTTTTTCTATCAATTTTCCCTAATGCCCAAATCATTTTCTTCAGTTGTTTCAACTTTATGCTTATTCATGTTTGAATATTCAATGTTATTATTAAATTACAACATGTGTTCTATAGGGTTGGCATCATTGCACCTGTCTCTGTTACTAGTCATAGTTTTTCACATTATTTTATTTATTGATACTTTTTTTTTACTATATTGATGTTACCACCATCATCATCACCATGATTTATACATGAATATATTTTTTATTTCCATTTGCAAATTTGGGGATTGTTTACCTTAATAACTGATCTTCCATTTTCGTTCTTCTTTAGATGGACTAGATCCAACTCAGATGGCTGCATTGTGGAGAATCTCAACTCGAGTAAAACTAAGGTACTAAAGTCCACAGAAAGATATGTGCATGTATGATTCTTTTACATAGCAATGCATGATGAGAAAGAATTCTAGTACAATCGGCTGATTGCAGCACCCACCGCTATCCTATAATATTGTGAACGCTAGTTAAAAATTTGATTTTCACTAATGTTTCACAATTTATACATACATCCTTTCTTACAAAAGATTTATACAATTTAGTTCTGTTTAAAACAGATTCATACATCAAACATGAACAAAAGTGAATTTCTTATAGGGTTAACAATATGATATTGCATGCTGAATTCAGATGATTGTACTAGAATTCCTCCACACGTGCATTGGGATGAAAAAACTGCATGTATTGTACGAGGAGAAATCTTGTCATTAAAGCATACTTATCACTAAAATGATGATTTTATGTACAGCTGGAAAGCATTGAATGAAACCAAAACCAAAGAAATAGCATTGGCTATTCTGTAAGATCTAGGTATTTTGCCTATTAATCTTCAAGATTACCCATCTAATTATATGAGAGAGAGACACAAAGGAAGATATTATTAGCATAATGTCCAGTTTCTCAGTAGGGCTTGGACATCGCTTTTTTCTTGGTAGCTTGACAAACCAGACACGCGGCCGCGAAGTTGTTTAACAAGTAAAGTATTCAAATTTATAGATGTGTCATCCCACTTGAGTTTGATGATAAAGTATTCCATTCACGCGCCATTATGCTTTGTATCTTTGCTGCCAGAATGCAATATACATTCACATTGCACTTATTAGTTACGGTAAATGATGGCTAAAAGGTATTTCCGAGAAGCTATTGGTTATTATACACAATAATGTGGTAATAGCATAGTGCTCTATAAAGTCTGGGTTTTGATAACCAATGAAATTTGGTGGCATTTTAAAGGTTAAGCTTAGGTAACTGCTGAGCACCACCATTGATTTTGTATGTTTCAAAATGTTTTACCTACAGTGCTAAAATAAGGTAACCAAAGGAAAGAAGAAGGAGGTGAAGCTCACAGTTATTATTGTCATTCATTATAGGTGGACTTACTGGGTCAGCAAGTCTCTGAATATAAAGAACTGTTGAAGGCATCTGAGTCCAAACAAGAAGAAGCAACTGAAAGAGCCAACACTCTAGAGAAACAGGTTTGTTTTCTACCATTTAACGCTTTGCATTCTACATTAATTTGTTGCACAATAAAATAGAAAAGTCTCTCCTTATTATTTTTTTTTTTAAAGATAAAATAAGTCTTACAGGAAGTGAATGATTGAAATGACTCGATAATGTAAACTTTGTAAATACTTTTTGTTGCAAAAATTATCCCGAACAAAAAATTATTGTAAATGTCTATCTTGCCTTACAAATGAATCTAGTAATCCAGTAAGTACAATTGTGTAACAGCTTTGTTGCTAACATCTAGTCATTTCCTCCTCGTAGCATTATTAATAGGACTCTGTATTTAAACCACATGGCATCAAGAGGGCTACCAAAAATCCTATTTTTTGAAGCAATGTGTAGTATGTTGGACCTTGTTTGGTGTTAAGAATTTGGGATACCTTTGCCTATGATTAATACAACCTAAACTTTCCTGAGGATGTCTTTCCTTGGTCAATGATCTTGCAGGTTATAATTTTTTTCACCTTAGATGTATTTTTCACTTTGGATACTACTCATTCAGAGACATAGAAGTTGCAAGCTCTCCTTGTGCTATTCCACATTTTACTAGTTACTGTTGGTGAATGTAAATGTTTGTGTTTTGGCTGAATACGCAAATAATAACATGTTAAGTGGGCCCATATATGTAGTCTTGAAATATACCATATTAACATGCATTGATTATTTAAGTATATCAAATCATGATTTCCTTACACAGCTTGCAGAAGTAGAGGGAGCTAACTTTGAGTTGACAGATACAGTGAGTGACCTTCAGCAGCAGCTTGAATCCATTCAAGCTAACTCAGGACCTGAGGTTAACCTACAGCTTGAGGAAGAACTGACACTTAGCAACCAGGTATGTGATTCATTAGAGTGAATTTCAATTTTGATAAGAAAAGACCTGTGCATGATACATGCCAAAAACCATTGACCATTTTAGTTTTAATGGGTCTGTGAACAATTTTTGTTGCACAGTCCACTCCTATTACTATGAGGTGCCCTGGACCAATATTATTGCGACGACAACGCTTTGTTATACTGGAAACATCTATTGGCACATGTATAGAAACAGGTGGCCTTGTATCTTGTATCTGTGCCTGTCTAATGTTATCAGATTGTATCATGGTTCTTTTTCTTGGCTTATCTTAATGTAGAAAGTGTCCTAGAGCAAAACAATATTTAAAGCATCACACTCCAGAATTTAATAAAATAATGCTACCTGAGCCAGAAGGAAAAGGAAACAATCACACAGAAATTATTTCAATGCATATTTCATGATGTAATCAATCCATTATCAATAAAAGTCCAAGGGGAAAATGAATTCACACTTATATAAAGGATTGAGAGAAGTGAATATTAAACTAATATTCAATGGTTTTGAGTGCAATTGTTCAGAATATTACATGAGCATACAATTTGAACCGTTCAATTCAATGACCCAAAGCAGAGTTGAATAGAATGTTTGAACTTGCACCGAATGTAATATTCAAACCGTCGCACGAAAGCCAAAACATTGATTATTTGTTTTATTCAACTCAGGATAGATAAATGTAATGTTAGGTCTTGAAGTATGACTACATCTGAATCAATTACTGTATAAGCCAATATTTTCGCGTCCAGATATTTTCGCGATTTTGGACTAGTTGGGGAAATTCGCGGGAGCAAAATTTCGCGATTTTGGTGATGACTTCATTACTATAAATAGCCTTGTACTAAGGTGGAAATTTTCGCGATGACCAACTCGCGAAATTCGCGAAAATAAAGTCATCGCGAAAATAACCACTTATACAGTAGTAGGTCTAGAAATCTTGGAGGGATGGTTGCACTGATAGCGCAGTACTTGCATTCAGTTAATGTATACGCATCATAAGTTCAGTGCCCCCTGGGATATATTGCATGTGTGTTCAATAGATCTATCGACTATGAACTGGCTACATCATCACAGTTTAAAAGCTGATTCCGCTGAATGTCATGCGACCGACATTCATCCCATCAGATATCAAGGATCTGTGTATGTGGTGAATAAGTGTAAATAATCTTTCGTTGTATGGTTACGGGGCTTGCAAATTTTTCACAAACCCTGTTTATTTTTCTCTTTCCTGTTTAGCAAGTTGAGAAACTGGAGATGCATGTCAAGGTGTTAGAGGAACAGATGGCTACCATGGTAAGTGAAACAACTGCAGTCTGTATCAAGAAAAGTGGTATAGACAAGTAAGAATAATTTAAGTATGAAATATTTCAAATGATATGCCTATTGGTATGCATATACATTGAAGCCATAAGGGTTTTCTCGCAATTACACAAACCCTTTGCTCCTAGTCATACTGTGCTCTGACCATGCTCTGCTCTGACAATCACGGCCTTTTTGTTGTGAAATCCACACAATGGCACAGATAAGTATGTGCAAAACAGCTTTCTATGAAAACATATATATAACTTATCATATGCCAAGGTCTACAGCACCAAATGAGATGAAAAAAAAAAATAATGCAGAAGAAAGTTTACTTTCCATGCTTTAAGGAAATAGCAAACATTACCTCATTAATCACATTATTAAAACAATTTTTCCTGCTTGTACTTTTTTTTTATTGCTACAGACTACTAACTTTGAAGTAAAATATGTTAAATTGTTTTCCATTCAGATGACTTTAGAGCCCAAATACTAGTGTTATTTGGTTAATGCATTTCTTATTTATCTTCAACCCATCTTTGACCCATCTGATATTTTTGTTCAGCTTGTACAATATTTCTGCGTATCCCACTCAAGGTCATCCAATATTCTCTAAATATTATTGAGATCATGATTGCAGATGTCATTCATACAGTATATGCGACCTTATTAGGTGCCAAAACCACTTGAGGTCAAATGGTCTAAACGCGCATATGCAAGAATGAAGAAATTGCTTACTGGTAAAAGAAATGCCTGCATTTTTAAAGGAGGAGTCCGGGCTGAAATGAAAAAGTTTTGTAAAATTAAGTAAAATTCATCAAGCACAACACAGAAAATTTCATCAAAATCGGATGAAAAATAACAAAGTTATGCATTTTTTAGGTCGTCATTTTTTTTTGGTAAAACAGTTCTTGGCAATTGTCTCATTGTCTCATTTGAATATTTGAATATTCAAATGAGCAAACTGATGATGTCACAGTCCCCCTACTTCTTGTGTATTCTATTACATGAAATCCTATTTATCTCATTTTTTCATATATTGCGTATACAGAAAATCTGTCCCTCATACTGAAATAAGTAAAAGCACTTGTGACCTTGAACATTCCACAAGGATTAATCCGTGTTTTTATGTCCTTGGGGCAGAAAATCTTGATAATTGGTATTTCATACAATAAAAAACAAAGAAAGTAGGGGGACTGAGACATCATCAGTTTGCCAATTTGAAGAACTGTTTCCTAAAACAATCAAAACCTAAGAAAATTCATAACTTTGCTATTTCTTATCCGATTTTGATGAAATTTTCAGTGTTGTGCTTTTTCGATTTTACTTTATTTTTCTTATAAAGCAAACTCCAGCCCGGATGAGTCCTTTAAGTACAAAGCAGAAGCTTAAATGACTTGAGATGTAAAATTGAATTAGAGGTTAATCAATTCTTCAAAAGTGTAAGGGGGACTAGAACCTTTGACAGAACAATGTCAAACAAATAAAAATTAAAAGGATAAAATTCTTCAAAAGATGAATTTGTTTGGGAGAAAACAAATCTTCAATTAAAAGTCTACATATTGAAAAGTTGTCATAATATGTACTCTTTCTGTCACCAGCGCTCCAAGTTCCGCAAGAAGTTGAAGGCAGCAAACACCGAGGTGACAGAGGTCAAACAGGAATCGTCTCTCAAACTCTACAGCCTCAAAGACCAGATAAAACAACTGGAAGAAGAAAACCTTAAACTGTCTGGTGAGAAATGAATGGCCGTGTTTATTTATCTCCCTTTTCCTCTAAATCAAAGGTTCTTCAAAAAGAAAGTTGCTATATTGGGATCTCTTTAATTTGATATTGCACTATAATATTTCAGGGTATGCACTGTGGTCTACTTCACATTTTATTTTGAGATAAATGTTTTAAATGCTGCAAAAATATATAATTATATTTTTATCTTTGTGTAATGAAAAATGAAACTTGTATATTGCACTAATACTTCAGAGTATGCACTGTGATCTACTTTACATTTGTTTTTGAGATGAATGTTATTGTGTTAAATGCTGCAAATATATATTTATTTTTTTATCTTTGTGTAATTAAATATAAAATTTGTATACAGATGTACTTTTTTAATCAGTAGAATTTCAAACAATTTGCATTTATTTTCATACCGAGTTTGTACTGTACTACATGTATACTCCTCTATTGGTAGTGTTATATTTTACTACATGATTCTGACCATTATCTTTTCATCCCATTTTTTTTTTCAGTTACTTCCTTTAAAAACCTACTTTATAGTTATAGACCTAGTGTAATTTTCTGAACAGTGACTGCTCAAATCACTTTGTACTTTTTCTACCATTTTTCTGAAGATTGTGTTTTGATGCCATTCTTTCCTCCTTGCTTGTAATAGAACGTCTTGATCGAGCCAACAGTAGGTCTAACGAGACAATTTCAGCAGAGAAGCAGGACGGTTGTGGAGATTCTAGGATGATGGTGATTCTGGAGCTGTCCAACCAGGTGTCTGCTCAGGAAGATCAGATCGTCCAACTGCAGGAGCAGCTTGAGCAGAAAGACAGGTCCATCAAGGACCTTACACACCAGATCAACCAGGAGAGACCACCTAGTCGACCTGTGAGTGAGATAGGGGGCAGGCCACCTAGTGGAGCTTCCAACAGGCCCTTGAGCGGAAGAAGCAGTTCCTACTCTGTGAGAGATCATCGGACAGAGTCCAGTCAGCACAGGAAAGGTAGTGGAAGAAGTGTGAGGACAGGAGAGTCCTCAGAAGAGGTCAAAGAGAATGAGGACATAGGGGAGCAAAGCTCTGATATGTGCTTATCAAGATATGGTGAAAGGACACCCAGTGATACCGAAAGGATACCATCAAGTAAAGGACATGATGAAGATGTGCATAACCATAAGAGTAGACACAGTTCATCTAGAGAGAGAAGAAAAAGTGGTAATCAAAATGAAAGGATTAATGATGCTCAAAGTACAGGATCTCTTGAAAGATCTGGGAGTGCAGAAAGTAGAGAGGGTAGTCGGAGACGGAAAAGAAGTTCTTCAAGAGGTAAACGGAAAGAGGCCTCTGCTGTGGAATCGCTGAAGAACAGCTCTGAAATCCATGGTAATCTGAATCGCTCAAAAAAAGATCTGAACGATTCTGAAACATTGCCAAGGGATCCATTGAGAATAGGCTCAGCAGGAAGCCAGGACTCTGCCTTCCATGAAAGCACAGAGGAAGGAACAAAGAGCGCCCCCTCAAGTGCAGGAACCAGTCGACATCGTAGAAGGTTGAAGGTAGCACAGCAGCGGGCCTCCTCCCTTGACACAATAGACCACAGTGGCTTGAGTTCTCCTAAACCCCCTCTCAGACCCGACACAAACCTGTATGAGCGGGACTCTGGGGTTGGGCATGATTTGGATAATGTGTCAAGTAGATCAGAGAAGGCAACCGATCAGGAGTTGGATGATTTACTCCATGAGATTATGGGTGAAGAACTTCCACATCAGAAGAACAATACAAAGTCTAGTCATGGATTTGGAATAAGTGAAGAGAAGATACGAAGCCTTTTATCTGATCGCACGACTTGATTAAACTAATTGTTGAATAGATTACTGTGCTCACGGAAATATATATAATATGCGCAATGTTCGGCAGGTTAGAATTGCATGTTTTATATGGGTTCAGTTACATATTTATGTAAATGCAGCACAAATTTAATAACCTCCGATTATGTTCTGAGGCCACTCAGCGCTAAAACAATAATATTGTGAAAATAAAAGCGAATAGGGTCATTATGATGTTTTACACTTCTCAAAGGTCTTCTCTCTTGCATTCATTCAAAATGATGGGAAACACAATTGAAGGACTCTCAAGCTAAAAAATCATCAATGAGGATGGAGAAAAGTAAAAACTGTAAAGGATACAATCCACTCCCTTTATGACAAGCACACTTATGACATGGGGGGTGTAAAAGAAAGACTTACGATTGATTAAAAGTTACGATTGATTTTTTTCTCGACAGACTCATCATGGACAGGATGCTCCAAAGTTCATGATCTTTATCCTAACCCTAGCCCTAACCCTACTCCTAATCATATCCAAATTCTAATCCATGACTCTACCTGGTTTTCAAATGAGGCTACCGAGAAAAAAATCAATCGTAACTTTTAATCAATCGTAAGTCTTTGTGTTACACCCCATAGATTTCATTATTTATAACAAGGTAATGGGTTGGGTCTATGACATTTGCTCCGGCGAAAAATGCTCTGCAGTCAATCTCTAACTCCAATTGAATAACAAACTTCAGACTTGGACTTATACCTAAACCTAACCTTAACCTTACACGAAATATAAAAACCTTTTGCCACCTTAGCCCCAACCCTACATATTAGACAAAATAAGGCCCAGAGCAAATGTTGGAGCTTTTTGTTATAATGGGAGTGGACTATAGGGCCTATAACCATGTTGCTTGACTGAATGTAAGTGTGTAGTTAACTTTCCACAGATGACATTGTTAGCTTTGTTGAAATAATCACTTAAGCAGAGCTACATGTAGGGTTGCATTTGCTTTTCAACAGCCTTGATAACTAGCACTTTGCATGATAGTGTCATATGGTGTTCAATACAATTGACTTTATGTTGTGTAAATTTCTCACTTATCAGTTAAAAAAGAAATGTTTATTGTGGTCTCTACAATCTATGTGTGAAGAAATTTACGTAATTTCAAGAAATAAAGCAAAACTGAGTCCACAAGTCAAACCAATTTTTTTATTTTATCAGGGGAAGTAATCTTTAGATTTTCATACAGTTAGGCAATTTTTGGAATCTTCACAAAATTGTGTAGAGTTAGTTTAAATGTTCTGGCTCATATTGCCATTCCTAGTGATTTGTACAGTTAGGCAAAGTATAAAACATGGTTAAGTTGTTTCTTTGGCCAAAACTTTTTGAGCTCCACTCTTGTATGATTTCTTTTTTCTTCCTTTTTTTTTTTTAACCAACACCAAACGTGTTTTATTTCATAACAATGAATATGAATTCATTCTTATTGTGATATTGACTTTCATTTCTATTGAAATGGAATCCTTTGGCACACACAGCTATTCGATAACGTAATTGCATTAACTATTCAGAATGAACGTTTTGTTAAAACATGACATGTTTACTTCCCAATAATATGATTTGATTACTTGTCAACAAAGTAAACCATGTCCTTATGTATAGTAGGTATACATGTACATGCATTACATATAGATATTTAAGTGGGAACAAATGTACACTTCAAAGAAAGTTGAGTTGGTTGTATACAGAAAACCTGAAAAAAGAGGAAAATTACAATACATTTCCTGGAAGTTATGACAATTATATCTTACTATTTTAAAATTGATATCTCTGGATTTTTTCTAAAATTTTCTCCTTTTCCACACTTTTAATGGTAGAGCAAAAGTTCATATCATTAGAAAGCATTTAAATATATGTTACATGAATTGTGATCTATCACGGACAAAGAAGTTGAAGCTCAGAAAGAGAACATAAATTATATTTTGTATATTTTTGTAAATGTTTTCTGGAAAACTTGTTTTAGTAATACAGCAACATATAATTACCACTAATGAGAGATCTCTAATTGCAATCACAACTTTTTAAAAAAATCCCACTTATTCTTTGTCTGAGTTTGCTGAGTTGTCCAAATTCTTTCAATTTCCAAATATTTTATGTAAATTTTTTCTCCCCTGAAAATATACAATTGAACTTTTCTTATAATATAGACCTATCAATGCTGCCTACTTTCTTCACAAGAAATTGGATCATGAGGAGAACAATGTCAAGTTTTCATAAAACATTTCTCTGTGTTTTTTATTATTCTTTTTCATTCCTATTTTAAAATTGAAACTAAAGATAAAAACTCAAAGAAACTTAAATGCATCAGGGATCAAGTCCCCCAAGAGGTTAAGTCAGTCTTAATAAGTCAAATTTTACTTTCACTTTCATTCTTAAGAAATTCTTAAATGTAAGCTTGAAATTACCTTATGCTGCTATTGTATCTAAATAAGGATAAAACCTTGTTTTTAAATATTCCGTCCATTAGATAAAACTTTGTTATATGTAGCCTGCATGAATTCTTCATGTATTCCAAGAATTACCTTGATAGATTGAAAGGTATGACAATTTTCACGAGTTATTTGAAAATATGCAGCTATGATAATAAAAGTTTGTTTTGTCAAGATATATTTTAGATGTTATGTTTATCCCTTTCATAATTCATGATAAATCCTTAACCTCAATGATGTTAAGTTGTCATTGGTTTGAGCTTAAAGGGTTGGTTTTTCAAACTACCAATATTTACAATGCTTTCCATTTTAATGGTTGTATTTCAGAGAGTGTATATAATGATTGAGAATGTTATAAACATATGCCAGTGTAATTCTGAAGAAAAAAAAAAAAGATAAATAAATACATGTACTTCATGTTTTTCATGACAATTTTCATCAGGATCAATTTTGATTTATATCCCTGTAATTCTTTTTACCAACACGTCATTTTTTCAAGTCGTCAAAAGTATTATTATACATTTCAGCATTATGAATTATTTTGAATGTTTTCAGCAAAAATATAATAGTTCAGAGTAAAGATCTCTACATATCTTGATAACTACATTTAAACTATAAATATATTCTTAATATCATGGTGGTTGATGTTTATTGTCTACAAATTCCCCTTTGTTAAACATGTCAGATAGGTTCCATCCCTTGGTACCAATTTTCTTATTCTTATATTTTGTTCTGTAAGATTTTTTTCAAATATTCTGGTGAAAGAAGTAAATCAAGATAATCCTGTCAAAATGTTATGATCTACCTCGGGTCTTGCAGACCAACAAATAAGAAAATAATAGAGCTATCAAAAAAAGGTAAATTGTACTCGGGTTAGATTACCCTTTTGAAATACTCATACGTCAATCGAATGTAGTTCAAAAATATGGAATGTTTTTAACGTCTATATAATTTATTTGTTTACATTTTAAACGAAAGTCATATTCAGCAGTTGTACATTCCCTATAGCTAAAATGCGTGCCTTTTTATTCTTTATTTCATAATTTTTTTTTTTAATTGTTAATTTCATTTATCCTGAACCATAGCTTTTTATACAGTTTTCATTCCTGACATCAGTAGATGACAACGTCACAAGGCCTGGTAACTTCTGAAACAAAAGGGAAGAAAAAATAACAAAGGCCCCGAATTTAAATTTCTGTAGGTGGGGATTATTGATGAATGTAATCATATTAACTATTTCTCCCAAAAGTATTTAAAGGTTTCGTTTATACCTTTGGCAAATGAATAATGATCAAAACGTAGCATTACAATGGCATATAAGTACGGCAACACCTAGAGAATAAAGATTCCTTTGTTCCGTGCCAAGGAAGATTTAGCCTGTATTGCAATGACGTTCAATAATGCAACTTTATTCCACAAATATATAAAATTAAAGTCAGTTTCTTATGGGTAAATGTATTATCATACTGCATGCAGTAAGGGAATTATGAAATAGGGGAGTTTTCACACATATATTGTATTTTGCTAGATAATCATGACCTCTGGTTTTAGAAGGAATCCTCCTGAGCAACTGCACTAAGAAATCTATTTTATCAGGATGTTGCCGTTCATATCTGGCCTTGTTTTGTACATTATGGTTATTCTTTGGAAGAAGTATAAACGAAACATGTAAACACTTTTGGGAGAAATATGATACAGTATCATGTCTATTTTGCTAATGATCCCCACCTCCAAAGGTTTCATTTCATTTAGTTTGTTTTTGTTTCTTTGTTTTGTTTTGTTTTTTGGTTGGGGGCTTTGTTCTTGTGTACCTTAATGAATAAAAAAGAGACAAGTGTTCCCTTTTAGAATATACAAAAATTGTCGACAACACTGTGGTTGTGAATGGGGGAGGGGTGGGGGGGGGGGGGAATCACAGAAATGGATAAATGTAACGCATTTTTGCTACAATTGCAATACTTGAGAACGGGGAGGGTACAGTGTAAGGTTGTAAGAATTTGAAGCTAGCTTGGATACCGCTGAATATTCAAAGGAAACTTTTTAAGTAAAGCATTATTTGAATATTGTTTTAAAAATATTTGGATGCGTCACAAACGAATGCATAATCGATTTCTTAATTGGATAATGACTGAGGCATTTTATTTATGGAAATCCGACACAACTTTAAAGAAAGTATAGTAAAAGATTTTAAGAACAAATTAGGAGATGCTGAACATAACCTTTAGTACGGAGTGTCATCCAGCATTCCAGTTTTATATGCTTTTTGGAAAAGCATAATCTATGTACAGTCAACCCCCGTTATAACAAGGTGATTGGGATTAATTACATCGTTATGATGAAATCTTGATACACTAAATACATCAACACAGTCGATGCTTGAATTTTTGTCAGGGAGATCACCTCGATCTCACAAAATTTGTTTAACAAATATAACAGATTTGATACATTGGCCCGAATTCACAAACGTGGTTTAGTTAGTCCATGGTCTAAATCAGGTGGTTTGTGAATACCAAAATTTAGACCATGGTCTAAATCCGTGGTTTAAACAATTGATTTTGACCATGGACTAACTAAACCACGTTTGTGAATTCGGGCCATTGTGTTTAAATGAATTACAAATTAAAAAAAATCTTCATTTAAGATTAAAAAAAAAAAAATCTTCATTTAAGATTTAAAAAAAATAATAATAAATAAACCTCGACACCCCCCCCCCCGGAGAGGGGGATAGTAGCCATGATACCTTTTTACCGCCTTTTTAACCATGACATCTTTAATATTCAATTTATGTCAATCATACAGGGTGTATCAATAAAAACGGGACAGTTTTGAAAAGTCTGTCAAAGTTTTGTTTCAAATTATGACGGCTATATTTTTACGCAATAGATGCTCTGAAGTCTTATCTTTCAAATGCAATTTTAAAAAATAAGTTTTGTTCATGCTTGAACGCACACAGAACGTTTTTGTCGGTGGCTCAAAAAAAGGCTTGCGCACAAAATGGAAGAAAATGAGACACGATCATGAGACTCCTGGCTAATCAGCAGACTTACTCTTAACCTTTTCATTATCTTTGCCATTATTTTTGAATTATGCTTTCAAAATTTATTTACAAAGCTATTTATTCACATGGAATGTTTCTTGTTTTGTTTTTGTTTTTATTCACATGTTAACATGTTATTTTTTTAGCATTGAATATTCCTTCAAACTAAAAAAAAAAAAAAAAAAAAATATGTTGTCAACTCAAGAAAAGGGATTTGGTTGGTTGATTATTTGATTGATTGATTGATTGCTTTGTTTGTTCGTTTGTTTGATTGATTGATTGTTTGATTGATGGATTGATTTATTAATTGATCGATTGATTGAATGAAGGATTGATAGATTGACCATTTTTAATGATTGATCGTTTGATTAATTCATTTTTTCTTTGAATAATTGATTGATTGATTGATCGATTACTATTAAATCGTTGGAAGAATCATAGGAAATCGACTCAAAAGACTAACATAATCATTGATTAGTGCAAAGCAACAATCATTCTGAATGAGAGTACCTGGTTCAGAATAATGATAAGAATAAATAATACCTTTTGAAATTAACAGAGGTTTTTTGTTTTTGTTTTTGTTTTTTCTTTCTTGAACCTCGGACAAAAACTTTCCGTGTTCACTCAAGCATGAACGAAACAAACAAACAAGGCAATCAATCAATTAAACAACTAACCAAATCTCCTTTCTTGGGTTGACAAAAAAAATAAATAATAATAATAATTTGAAGGAATTTGAGGGATTTATTGCAAAAAGATTACATATTATTAAAATGAAAACAAAAACAAAACAAAACAATTAAAATAAATAAATAGCTTTGTAAATGAGTTTCAAATCATAATTCGAAAATAATAGCAAAAATAAAGAAATAGTTTAAAGGAAGACTGCTGATTAGCAAAAAGTCCGATGATCTTATTTCTCATTTTTTCCATTTTGTGCGCAAGCCGTTTTTTGAGCCCCCGACAAAAATGCTCTGTGTATGCTCAAGCATGAACGAAACTTATTTTCTTTAATTGCATTTGAAAAATAAGACTTCAGAGCATCTATTAACATAAAAATATAGACATCATAATTTCAAACAAAATTTTAACAGACTTTTCAAAACTGTCCCGTTTTTATTGATACGCACTGTATAAGGAACCATTAACATTTCAGGAGCCAAAATTATCAAATCGCGATATCAAGGTCCAATCTTAATGACGATAATTCGTCTTTTTTATACTCACATCTTTCAATATTCATCGCACATTGCCCCGTTACCGTTTTAAGATAGTTACACCCCCCCCCCCCGTTTCAATTTTGCACACATTTACATCTAAAAAAGTGCGCGTAACCTTATCCCACAGTAGGATATAGCTGGTCTACTCGTTCGATGAAATATACATGATTTTTAAATATCATGCCTGTCTCTAATTGGAAGAGCGTTGTTAAACCTTCACCCTTTTTCTATAATAGACGTCATATTGTCAACCCTGTATTCAAGGCTGTTTCACATCCGTGGAATAAATAGAAACAACAACATATAAAGAAAGACCAAAAACATGTAATGTGACACACGAACCAGTATAACTCTCATCTCGATCTGACGGTCTGCTACGGTCAAAATAAAAGGTGTATGCGGTAATTGATAAAATGCATGAAAGTCACCCGATTGATTTTCAAAATTGGATTACAACGGATCCCTCTTTGCAACTATCTGTCTCTCTTACCCCGACATAATTATGATGCGAGGAAAGAGGGTTGTTGAAAATATGTGTAATGTCACATGGAGTGTAAACGATGTTTAATTCAAGAAAAACAAAACTGGTTGTGTTGCATGAAGCCTATCTTGTAAACATTCTCGTTTGAATACCGTTATTAAAAGTTACGTAAACTTATTGCATTAAATTTATAGGTAATAATATTATACTGACACCAATTGCTTGTTGTACAGTGGTATAATACTTTTGTGAATGGCATAGATGATAGAGTACAGTGGAAACTTTTTTTTAACAAGATCTGATATAATGAGGTTCCTGATATAACGAGATAATTTTGCCTGTCCTAGCTCTTTGTATTTTTTTTTCACTCTGATATGACGAGACCCGATATACCCAGGTAACTTCTCTGGTCCCGAGGACCTCATAACGAGTTTCCACTGTAATACGATATGTAAATTTGAAATATTATCAAAATTTCGTTTGCACGTCTTGACAAGGATGCCAGAAGTAGAGGGGGCTAAAGGCTTATTACGCATCTTCCAATATTTCAAGGGGCGAAATGCTTCAGCTTGTTCCCCACCCCCACCAAAAAAAAAAAAAAAAAAAAAAAAAAAAAAAAATGGGGGGAAAAAAAATTGCCGACGATAGAAAAACTAACCTTACCCCTACTATAGCCGATATATTATGACCTTCTTGATGGCCGAGGCAAAAAAAAAATAATAATAAGCACCTCAACCCCACCCCCATCCCCACCCCCCTGTTAATCGCACGTCCAGCGTGACGTAAAAAAAAATGATGTACACTGTAAAAAAAATAATACAGCAAAGTGATGTCAGCAATCGCATAACAAAATGTAATTGAAATAACAGTTTGCTGTAAATTTCTCCTCTAATAATTAATGAAAGAGAAGAAAGAAATTCATTAGAGTTCTATAGCTGACATATTTGTTAAAACGGAACAAAATGTGTTACTCCTGATGAATATTTTTATTTCTCACTTAATTATTGCAGGAGAATTTACAACAAAACTGTTTTTAAATTTACATTTTTTTATGGCGACTCTGCTGACAGCAGATTTGCTGTAAAAATACAAATATTTTTTACAGTGTACCTTTTTGGTCGCCAGGTTTGATGACAACAAAAATTGGGTGTACCAAAATCTGACATTCCAATTTTGGGCCCCCTCTAACGAAATCCTGTATCCGTCACTGATTAGGAAAGAAAGGGCCTATAAAGTGGTTTTGAAGAGCCCAACTTTCAGGTTACTAGACAAATTTTCTGCTTGCGCCTCGCGCTCGTATGATTAAGTATTTCGAAGTTTAGATTTTTTTTTTTTTTTTAGCGGAACGGTTAAAACAAATTGTTGTTATTACCTACCGGCTTTTAGATTTTACTATTTGGACAAAAATTCCATTTACAGGAACGTGCTATTCTTGGTCCCTTCTTAAAATTTCAAGTTCTCGTGTTACTGCATTTCAAATTATCTACTTGGCTCGCATTAAGGATTTTATTGTTTTAAGGGCACTACATAAAAAAAATTCAGCTCGCGTTCGCATTAGGATCCTTAAAGTTTCACACATTTTCAGGTCACCGCATAACACGATTTCGATTTGCACTTTCCATTTGCATTAAACAGTGCCCTTAAAAAATAATCTTGTTCAGGTAACAATTATTTATGACAAAACTTCGGCTCATGCTTGGCGCTGGCATTTAGGACTCTTACAATGTATTGATTTAAGGTCACTGCATAGCAAATTTTCGGCTCGCGCTTCGCGTTCGCATTAAGGCCCATTCACCAAGTAAAGATAAAGGAACATGTGCAATAGGAATGACAAAAAATGCATAAAATGTGTACAATTCAATTACCCGCCTGGAAAAAGACTCTACCCTGTGCTTAAAAACATATAAACAAATAAAACACTTTTTTTTTTTGGGGGGGGGGGGCAATTACAGTGGTTTTTCATACGAGAGGTAGACTTGTCGATAAAAGACTTTTTTTTTTCTCAGATGGGCAAAGGTAAAATGACATATCATATCATAAAAAAGTGTCATTTATTAAAACAAATTAAATTACCCTTCTTTTTTTCTTCTTTTTTTGCATTATATAAGGATCCTTCGTGTTGTTATTGTTTTTGTGAGTGTATTTTGCAGCTGTGTAGTGGTCAACGATACAATTTTAGATAAATCATTATCATTTTTTCATCTTCTTCATTATCCACCTCATCGTCGGCTTCTTGATCGTCGTGATCCCTGGTCGTGTTTATCTTCCAGTGGCGGATCCAGCATTTTCTGGACGTAAGCGTGGGGGGGGTCAACATCATAAGCATTTTCATTATACCTTCATTGTTATAATTATCATCAATGTCCTCGTTTGCATTATTGTTATGTCAATCGGCCTTCCCCTCATTATTTATGATCTTCTTTTTCTCGAGTCCTTTCTCCTATTCTTCTGTTTGATTTGTAATTATACCTGATTACATTTTAAAGATCATAGTATACATTGTATATATATTGATTCTTAGACTGAATTGGGGGTCACAGAAAGAGCCTTCACGAGGCGATCCCTGTCAGGCTGTTTTCCAGTTTGCGAATCTATCAACTTTCCCTCTCTCTCTGTCTAACTTTGTTATCTTACTGATTATGTATGATAATGATATACCATCACTATAGTATTGTCATCATCATCCCGATAAAAAAAAACTTCTCCTTATCATCATTGTCATATTGAACTACCATTAGCAACTTTATCAAGGAAATATCTACTACAACAAAGTCTTTACGGTTTATTGAAATTATTGTATTGCGGTGAAATGGTTTTGCATTATATACAACTATATACAAGTAAATAAAATCAAAATTGAGTTTTTCTTTCATCGAATTATCTAAAACATTATTTCTTAAAAAAACAACAAACAAACAAAAAACAAAAAACAACAACAACATAAATTATAATGGAGCTCACCCCTTTGCTAACTTTTGACCGTTCATCGAGATCGAGCGTAATCATACTTATAACAAAGACTGGCATAACCACATCTTAACTTTTTATACCACTCCTCAGATCGCACCTGTATATAAGCTGTCATCGATATGACCTCAACTATATGATCGTTCAATATATTTGTTTTTTGTACCTTTGGTCTAAGATAGCCGATAAATGACCCCTGCTTTTAAAAAGGTAAACTTAAATAAAATCTGAGCACTGTTTATGACTGAGGTCCTCTAAATATCTACAAATTAAAGCCATCACCCGAAGGACGTTGCTTTTATGGAGATAAACGGAAAGAATAAAAGGAAGTGTGCCGTTCAATCTGACGAGTATTAATATAAACATGCATTACACGTGCTTGGCGTCCGCCATTAATGACTAAAAACCAATCATCTATACAAAAAGTGCAAAGCGTATTTCAAGCGGTGGGTAATTAAGCATTGTGTCGATGTAGTACCGTTCATGTAATTAGACAAACCGTAACAGGATAAAATCTTTCATCTCCATCTCCATCCTTCGATATCTAGCTGGATGGGACATGATGGTCTTTGGTGGTGATGTTTGTAATGTGTTCGAAAGTAGGCAGATATTTTGTGGTGTTACGAGAGCCTTTCGAGATTTTGAATAAAAAAGAAAAAGAAAACAGGACTGAATATGAGTTCAATGAATAGGATAGGTCAGTTTCCTGAATGACTGAATCTCTTTTTTGATCTTTATATCTTTAACTTACTAAATGATTCATGTACCTTATATACACAACTAGAATAATTCTACAGTCTACACTAATCTAAAAGATATCCACAATATCCTATTTACGTCACCTAGATGGACAGTGGCTAATGTCTTTTCAAAAGGACATTCCAACCCCTAAACTTTCTTATGAATCCAATTAGTCAATATAAAAATCGGCCTTTGCAATTTTCACGATGTTGGTTTGCCTGGGTTTAGAAAACCCCATATTTGGACTACAAACTTATTAACAAATTAACAAGAGCCCAGTGAACCATTTTTATTTTCAAGCCGTTTTTGTTTTCAAACAAAATTTTGTTGCGTGTCTGAGTTCAGTTAAATCTGCTGTGAACCATGACCAAACACGGCATCCTTGCAAAATATGCCAACTGCATTGGAAGGTAAGCATGATAAAGGATTATATTCAAAATGGCAGAATTTAAAGAGGGATGTACAACTGGTAATGAAAATGTCAGATTTAACTCCAGGAAAGCTAATCTCATGTGTACCAACTCGCTGATCGAAGTTGCCTATTTTGCGCTGTCTGTCATTGTTCATTTTCCATGCCCATCGAAACGGGGCAGAGTCTTGGTACGACTTCGAACTCTCCGTCGCAAAGTCCGTTTGGTTGGCAGTCGGATGGTCGAGTTTAGGGTCGAGTTGGATACGATGGACGGTCGAAGTTGATAATGATGATGTGCGCGAATTCAATGAGGATGATAAGTTTGACGGGCCTCGCTAGCTGATCAGTATTGATTTGCATCACTTTGTCTGGGCTTTCCGGTAAAATAGGGGTCAACGAATCGCAGAGCTGATAACCAACGAAAATACATACATCAACATCAAGGTTATAATTTCGATAAAATGATACATGAGAAGCACAAAGAAAGAAACTTTGATAAATTCACGGTTTTGAACAAAGTTTATAAATATCAATTCGTTTTCAATTAATTTTTTTTTGTGTGTGTTTTTTTTAAAAAGATTGTTGAGTGCTCAATTGTTTTTTCAAGGGTTTGTCTTTTATTTGATGAGGTCACTACTATGATCAAATAAGTAGATAAGAAAATTATGTTAAAAAAATATGGATGTGATTTAACAGTGAAAACATAAATGAATGAATGAAAATGTAGAAAATATCGAATTTCACATTATACCAGTAAAATTTAATGATGAAACCAATGACATAACAAATCAAATCCGACCATCACAATGTGAAAAGATGTTGACTGTGCAAGTAATTTACTTCTTTTTCAATAACTATATGTTTGCAACATTTTGCTTCTTAGGCCTACTTCTGAAAAAAAAATGTAAAAATTTGAACGGCCCTGTAAGGAAATGGTTTATAAAACGTTAAATTCACATTGTAGAACACAATGACTTTGTATCATTATCTAAAAAGACTGATCCCTTTGCATTTTCGGAAAATCTTTTTAACAATGGGAATAATCCTAAATAATTTCAGCCTCACTGCTAGTTTGCAAATTATTTGCCTATACAGCGAATGGACACATGTCTAGACTATTCCTGGGCTCTGGAAATTTAGGAATTACGTGCCAAAGCCTTTTCCTGTGGCTATGCAGCTGAGAGTGTATAGTCTCAATCATTATATCTAAAAATCAGCTCTTTAATGTTATTTGTATATATATATATATATATATATATATATATATATATATATATATATATATATATATATATATATATATATATATAATTAAAAAGTTCACTGTTTAAAATTATTATATTTTACAATGGAACTTTCAGTGTTTCAAAGTTTATCTGGCACTTTCAGAGTTTATCAGAGTTTAACTTTATCAGAGTTTTCCATAAGTGTCGTAGTCATAGTGATCGTTTCATTTGACTGGGAATGCAAAGATCGTGAGTTCGATTCCCGACACCGAGGTGTTTGCACCCAGGTGCAAATGGGTACCCTGGAGGATAATTCCTATAAGTGGCTGACTACAAGTACATAATGGAGTTGAATCCAGTGAACGGGGTGATCATAAACTGTAAAGCGCTTTGAGCCACCACAGGGAAAAGTGCATTATAAATAATAATAATAATAATAATATTATTATTATTACTATAGGTGTTTGGATGGATACACTTAAGGAAGACATTCAGGTCAGCTGCATGTTCGAGAAGAAGATTCCGAACAAACCTTGCTATTGACTCTGCTACTCATCCTAAAACGCTTTGATGTGACGACATTGTATATAGCATTCAGTGCTATAATTCTAAATTATTTGCAGATGAACAATAATGACTCCAAAAGGTTTTAAAGGGGAATCCAACCCAAGGAGAGAATCAACCTTACATGAAAGAGGAAAATGATAAGAAAAATCTAAAAAAAGTTTCATCAAAATCGGTTATAAGATAAGAGAGTTATGGAAGTTTGAAAAGTCTAGTTGTTCCTTCTATGGGGATCCTCAAATTGGCATTATCGGCTTCAAAACGGCCGATCTTATGGACAACTCTCCTTTCATTTTGTACACAAATTTTCAGATTTTACCCATTTTCTTTCGAAATATATATCCTTCTGAGCTCAACATAATTATGTTGTGTGAAATATATTTTCCCATGACATATTTCGAGCTCAGAAGTAAAGAAGACATATTTTGAAAGAAAATGGGGAAAATATTAAAATTTGTTTACAAAATGAATGGAGAGTTGTCCATAAGATCGGCCATTTTGAAGCCGATGAGGCCAATTTGAGGATCCCCATTGAAGAAACAACTATACTTTTCAAACTTCCATAACTCTCTTATTTTAGAACCGATTTTGATGAAACTTTTTTTAGATTGCTCCTCTCATTTTCCTCTTTCCTGTAAGGTTGATTCTTTCCTTGGGTTGGATTCCCCTTTAAGTTCTTTTTTAAAAAGACTCTCAACATATATTTCGCGCGATAAGGTGGTTTGTTTTACCGTCGTTAACTTTTCTTGGGCCCGACATAAAAGACAAGGCGAGAGAATGAACGATTGAGACGAACATATACTATTTAATTTTATTTAATTTATTTTCATATTTCTCATGTAAAATTTACTTTTAAAGATACACTAAAATTAAAGTAAATACTATATTTTTTTAAAGAGGTAATTTGTCAACAGGATGTACAAGAAAACAAAGTCGTAGCCCCATTAAATAATTTGTGGTAATGATTAATATGATTAAAGATAGGATATAATGACCAATAAAAAATGAAATCAATATATAATAGAAATAACCATGTGTTCCTTTTATCTTTAGGGGAGACCGGGTATGGAAGTTACACGGGTCAGTTGTTACAGTTCTCAGTGTGCTAAGATGGAACAAGAGAGGATGTGCTAACTGGCATCTATATACAACCTACACATAGCTGTGATGAACTGCCGGTCGTTAGGTTTCTCCGTTGTTTTATTAAAAAGTAAATCAACAAAAACCATTTTTTAAGGTTCAAAGTAAATTTTTGACAAAAATTGAAATTTGTAATAGCTTTTACAACTGAAGGCACATGATAATAGTCTGGTAATGTGAATATAGTACATGTATGTCACTAATATACCCCCTAGCCATGCCCTGTAATTCTGCCTAATGACTGTGCTACAGTTGATTTCTGTGTGTAAAATCACCCATGGGGTAGGTTGTTACAACGACCTACCCCATGTTGATGTAACAACTTACCCCAATTACATTACATATGTAAAATCACATTTTGTCTCAATTTTCAGGTGTTAATATTTTTATTTTTCTATTATTACTTTTGTCTATTCTAGAGCTCTACTTGATCTACTGTTAACGATGTCAAGAAACTGGAAAGTTGAAATTAAAGTATGGTATAAGAGATTTATACATTGTCAACTTACCCCTTATGTTTACATATTGTAACAATTTACCCCGTATGGTGTAACAACCTACCCCGTATATGGGGTAGGTTGTTACAAAAAAATGTCTTCACTAATTAAGCTGCAGTTATTTAGTGTTTACATGTTTTCAAGTTTTATATGCCTCAGGTTTTAGCCAACATAATAGGCTAACTACAGACCCAATAAGGAGTGCGTGAGTTCTTTCATTAGAATTATCTGGCCCAAAATGTGAATTTTGTAACGTCCATACCCGGTCTCCCCTACAGTATATAAAAGATTCGAAATAACTGAATTTACATTATAAAAAGTTTTGAGGACTTCTGAAGCTGTTCATAATGTCTTTAAATATATACGACGCATCTCTTTTACAATGCTTTAGGGGTTCGGGAATAAAAACACACACATATTATTCTTCTATTCACATAATAACACACAAATCTGAAGGAAGTAGTCGTCAACATACTTTTGATAATTATATTGAAGAAGTTTTCAATTATAATAGGGCGCATTATTTCTTTAATGGTAATTTTTCGGTATTTATATTCAAACATAAGAGGTGAAAAAGACAAAGTTATTTGAATAATTCTAATCCTGGAACACACTCTAAACTTTATTGGATCAAAGCAGATAAACTCTGTACAAATAAATAAATAAAAAAGAAGAAAAAGTACGCTGCAGGATCCGGTAGGAACGTTATGTTCGGCTGGAGATATATGAAAATTACCGATGAGGAAAATTGGGCTCTGAAATTCGCCGCTTAGCTAGTAAAATACCAGAGCTAAACGGCAAACTGTCTCTTTACGGATGAGGCGAACCCGGTCGGCACTAAGCTTCGCGCCGCGCATATAACGCCGGTTCGGGGTTAATATTAGCTTCACCCAAGGTATATCGTCCCATAAAAGAGAAGCAGAAAAAGAGAAAGACCCCTTTTTTATATATAAAACTAGAGAAGGATCGGAGGGATTTAGACAGCTACTCTATTCTGATGAAATTACGAAGGAGTAATATTGCTTGTATTTGCGTACTATGAGTTTAACATCAAAAAGTCGACATTGCACGGCTTCAAATTTGTGAGGATTTGGTCTCCCGCGTTTTATTTAAATTCATCCCACGCAAAGTACATGATCAAAAACTATCCATGCCCTCTGGAACAAAATGTCATGAGCAAACAACACAGTGTACTCTTCATGGTCTTGTTTCACTCGCCCTTTTCTTCTTAAAATTTATTCTTCATTGATTTGTCTGACCTTACAATGATGTTGAAATTCTACTTCAAGATTTAAATTAATGATTTATGAATGGGCAACGTTCCAATTATACAAAATCAAGGTTTAGACCATACGACTAACGTCGACTTTTTATTTATATTTTTTGTTAAACAAAAACAACATTACTAACACACACAGAAAAAAAAAAGAACCGCTCAAAATATTATGAATTAATTTGATATATAGTTAGCAGGATCGTGTTGTGTCAATTTAAAATTTACAGAATATAAAAATTATTATTGAATATTATTGTGTGTAATCTTAAAAGGGAACAAATCTTATAAGGAGAATACAGCATTTATTCGTGCGGTTAAAAACTTAATGATGTCTGAAAAACAGCAATGAATATTATGTATACTTTTTGTTTGGAGGTGGAAAGTTATATATCTAGAAATACATGTATTTCTTCACATGTTTCGCATGTGTCAAATTTGATACGAAATTTTTCAAAGGTTAAGCTTAATATGTCAATAATATGAGTGGTGATATTTGTGATAGAAAGGTATGCCTATACTTAAAATCAGTCGCTTTAGATTTGCTTTGTAGAAACGTCTATTTTTCGGCTGTTATATAAATCCCTTGATATATTTTTATTGACAAAAATCCTCGATTTTGTAGATTAAATGACACATACTGAACAATGAATAGGCATATATTTCAGATTATTAGTTACATTTTTCTTACTTATATATTGCTCTTTATGTTTTCCTAAAAAAAAAAAAAAAAATGTTGACTGTCCTCCGCGGCTCACTGTGACAGCAGAAAATATCGTAACAACATTTAACTATCTTGTGTTGGAAAAAAATCTGTTTATTTAGAATATTATGAAGTAAAAAAAAAAAAAAAAAAAAAAAATGAAATGGGAATTCATATCAAAAGTTATCACGATAAAGTCCTGCCATAGCTGAATAAAACATCATGATGCATTTATTTTAGATTTTTCCGCGTATATATACAGTATAAACTTTTGTATAAAGTTCGTATGTACTATATTATGAAGCCTAGAAAATCTAAAAATCTAAAAACAACAACAACTGCAGTTAAAGTTAGGCCCATATGAAAAACAAAACAAAAACAAAACGTTCCATAAGTTGGAAAGTCATTATCAGAAGATAGCTTAGAAATTGGAAGCGTCTGGCATTTAACACGGATGGATATAAATTTTTATTTTTCACTATAGTATATTGGAAGAGTTTACATTTTGTTGTTTTATTGAGAGATATTAGATTCATGAGAGTAAGCGATATATAAAAATAAAAAGAAATTTTCGTCCTTAAGGCGAATTTCTTTGTTTCCTCCTTTTATATCGCCCCAACTAACCCTATCCCTAACCCTATAGAATTGGCGTTAAGGGGAATTTTTCGCCTATAGAAAGTCGCTAAGGGGAATCCTGACTGAATAAAGCTATTCTTCTCAGTTCCCCTTAAGGCCCGTTTTAGTAAGATATATATATATATATATATATAGAGAGAGAGAGAGAGAGAGAGAGAGAGAGAGAGAGAGAGAGAGAGAGAGAGAGAAAGTGAGAATCTATATTTTCTTGCATCGCTGATCATGCAATCCATGAGTAACTTCAAACAAAATAGTACACAAGACCCTTAATTAAAAACGACGCTGGTGTATTTTGATTCTCCCTCCCCCTCCCGCTTTCCCTTTATGTTTTCCCTCTAACTCCCCATTTCTCTCCGGCCTTATTAATGGTGATTTAAAGTGTAGCAAATCTTTTGTCGAGGGTTTGGCAGAGCAAATATGCACGCGTGCCGATTTTGACAGGAAAGTTGGCATAGTCGTGCGCCGATGCATGTCCGGGGTCTTTTCTCTCAGCTCTGAATGCCGGGCAATGCGGGGTATAATCGGTGAGGTTTAGCTCTTCGTGGCGGCTTAAAACAAGTCGCCGTGAAAATTCACAGTTAACAGCCAATTTTTTGTTTCCCTCCCCTCCCCCTCCCTCACTATCTTCCTATATTACTATCTACGGTAGAGGAGATATATGGACACGCTTTTTGACTCCCATCGCTCGCGTGGCTGAGCCGTAAAAATGGAAGCAGGAGATACGGTTGTAAAGCTTAACTTTCGAGGGCCACGTGCGCCTATTGTCAACTAAAGGTGGAATTATCGTTGCCAATAGGGACACGCGTAACAAAGGAAACCCTCTTATTTCTTTCATGATCATGATAGTTATCTTTGCTTTATCATCTCATGTCATCTCGTTCATCCCCTCCCCTTCGCATCCCCACAAATGACCATATCCATTCTTCTCCTCTATACAGCACCCCTCTTCAACGGGGGTATAGTGTGGTTATCGTATTGACTTCTTTCTTGTAATTTTCATTTGATGGTATCGGAAGTTGGTAGGAGGTTTGTATCTGAACGTCGATGCCACTGTGAGCTCCATTCTCAATATACCCCCATCTTCCACCGGATAAGAATCATTTTGCTCCAGGCGATGAAGTAATTGAGGACAAAAACGGCAAAATATGATTCTTGTAAAAAAAAGAAAGAGGAGAACACGGCAAGAAAGTTCATTGCTGATTCTTTGCTTAATCTATTTCTCAATTCGGAAGATTTGTCCGTTTCTTGATGGAAAGATCTTTTCAATTATCCACACAAAATGAGATAGAGAAGGGCACGTTCCAAGATCGTAATTGGCAGTGGTCGGGGAAAAGTCGTAAAAATAAGAATGGGTTTATGTCAATGCTTTCCTCTCAAACTTTTTTCCTTAGATATCTTCTGATTTCTATATTCTTATTATACAAATGGTAATTTCAAATGTCTCTTCCATCTAGAGGAAATTGAACCCTTTCGACGTTGATGAAACAAAGACAATTATAGATACCCGCGATGAGCAATTGAAATACTTTTTGACGCAACTGATCATCTCACCGTAAAGTGAGGTATATAATATGCAATGAGCACTTTTTTCCAAGTTGCCTCAACAAGTTATGAATGAAAAAACTTATCATGATGTCTCCTTATTGACAATCAATGGAAGTACTGATTTATGTCGTATCCGTTCATTGGAAAACCAAAGTTAGAGAATGATGAGAATTGATCAATATTATTAATTTCTAGTTCACGGTGCTGATTTTCAAAATTTTATTGTTTCACAGAAATCTCTTTTTTTGTAATATTTCTGTCACTGTTTCATTCTTCACTAATTGAATGAAACCATACTAAATTATTGGCATACATTCTTTTCTAGTATAAAAACTTTGAGATTAAGTTTCCTAAAAAAAAAATATAAAAAATAAAAACAAAATACCCGAGGTTCTATTTTTTAACGATTTGACTAAATGCTGCATTCATAATAAAGACATCATAATTTATAAAGATGTATTTCTATTGATAAAAAAAAAAAAATGTGAATATTTTTCTTAACTTTGTATTGATGCTATTCTATAAGGGCCTAGAATCCTTTTAATTAGTATTTCCATCATATATAATAGGTTTAGCTATTCATACAGAATTTTAAAACACAGATCATACACTGACACTAGTATATCGTATGCAATGGTCATTTTCTAATATTCCGGGAAAGATAGAACTATATTCTCCTGATTAAAAGTTCGGAATATCTATGAAGTTTCAGCAGGGGCATGCATGTCGTATTTGATGCTCTAATAAAAAAAGAATCGCGGTCTCATTGCTAATTGTTCCAACACGTTCTGCACTGTATGGTAATTACATACTAATATAAGTCATGCTCTGTTGGTTTTTATAATTTATAGTTTTATACCATGCGATGATTACAAGACACACGTGTATTGTGAAAGGGTTTACTAATGCAAGAATGTTCCAAGTAATTAATGACTCGCGTGTAGTTGTTCTAGCGTGAATGACACAGAAATGCGCGTTTGATATTTTCTCCCGTAATTTTTCTTTGTTATATATAAATCAACGTCAGGTACAAGCCTAATGTACTTTTGGTAGGAAACCACAAATGACTCATCAATTTTCAATTAAGCGAGTAATCGTAATTCGGATTTTTCATCCTCAAAAAGGGCTCGGATTTTATTTACTGAAATGACAGTAAAATGCTGTGGTAATAGGCGGAGATGCACCTGAGTTAGTGCAGAAGCAATGATGTATTATGCCTCACCGCTTTGTCAAAATACTTGCATCACAGCCCATACCAGTTCCAGTTTGATCCTTGTAATTATAAAGTTTATGTTAAAATTTATTTATTTTCATTGTTTTGTAATCATTACTACTTAGCTTAAGAATATTCGGGGCTTATACCAGGATCCAAAACCCCTTGTTTGGGTTATATTCTACGACCCTTACTTCAGTGACACCTCCAAACATGTTTAAGTTTTATGTTATATTCTATTCTGTCTTGTGTAAACAAATGACAATTTAAGACTTTCATTGAAATAGCGTTTCATATGGATTCAGTCAGCGAGATCGAATTTCTCCGTAAGCTAGCGTACAAGACTTGTAATCAGCCCGCTAGTTACGGCTAACTCGAGTGTCATATTCACACGGATGTTCCGTCGGTGCGCTGATCAAGCGATTTTCACTATAACGGTTGACTTTTCTTCAGCAACCTATAGTAGAAAAGCATTTTCGAGCCATTTGCTATCGACTTAAACCTTGTTTTTCATAAATATGTGTATCTCTTAAACAATAATATTCGACTATACCTTTGCTAATTCAATTCAATTTCGGTTTCGTTAGCATAAATATATAAATGTCACAAAAGTCCAAGGACCAAGAATGTCACATTCACAGTTACAAATACTATGTTACTATTACAGTTCAATCTTGAAGAAATATAGAAATAAGAAAGATATAATGACTATGGTAGAAAATTACAAGTTCTAAAAGACAAGCTATAGATTATCTTTACGCTAAAAAGAAATGAGTTTTATAAAACCAAAGTCGTGTAGGTTTGACTGGTAAACTAAAAAGTGCATGTGCAGTATGTGTAAATAATTGAAAAGTAAATGGTAAATCGAAAGTTTGAGTTGTGTTGGAAAAGCCATTATTAATGTATTAAATTATTGCTTCAAATTATTTGGCAAATGAAAACAATTTTTAAAACGTTGAAGGGAAGAGTCCTGAATGGCATTTGAAATAAACTCTAATTGTTTATCCAGTGATAGTAGGAAATATATTAACAACATTTCCAAACAATATAAAATATAATTCATGCATTTATAATAATTGCAAATATGATATTATACCAAAATGATAAAGAATTGAAATATTCATTACATGCAATAAATTTTACCGAAAAATATTTTTAAAATAATACAATTATTTTGTATTATGGATGATTGAATTTTAATATTAATAATTAAAACAGTGGCATTATGTCATTATAAATTACAGTGTATAACACAAACAGCTGCTCAATTGAAAATTAAAAACTACATTGCAGAGTTTAAGAGACGGTTAAAATATGAGATTGAGGATCGTATGTTTCTAGAAGTTCTAGTGCGGGGGATTTGAAGATGGTGCGATTTTCGAAGGGAACGTCCAGAAGTTGTCAGGAGGGTATCTGGCAAGAGTTTGTGAAGTCGCTCTGATCGAACGGGCAAAAATACTCACTTGTTTATTTCATCTTTCACTGAGGGAGATGACATTCGTTGAGCTGAGCAGTTCTTAGCAAGAGATGTGGCTAGGCGATGATACCTAGAGCTCTTTTATGCCCTCTCTGTATCATTTGAGCTAGAGATATCGTTACATTTTTATTTCATCAGGACAATGATGAAAATGATTTTTTTTTTAAATATAGGATCATGTGACTCTGTCACGCCTCGTCAAAGACTTTTTTAAAATATAAAACGAGATTATTTAGAAAATCACCATTATATTGAGGCTCATTTGACTTTCAGGGTAAGATATGAAGTTTCTGATACATGAACTATTTCAACATTATGTGAATGTGATAACACAACAAAATGATGGTTATTTTAATAGTGTTAAAATCAAGAGGATAAGCGAAGTTCAGTTTTCTTAAAATCATGTTTTTTGTAGAAACTAAGAATCATTTCTCACATTCTTCACAAACTCTTAAATCACCTAAATCCGAATAGTGAAGAGAAAAAATCCATCATCGCCCAAGTATATCAATCTGATCGGACTTGTATGCCTTTTCAGTGTCTATGGACTGGGGTGAAAGAGAGAGAGAGAGAGAGAGAGAGAGAGAGAGAGAGAGAGAGAGAGAGAAAGAAGGTGTAAGTGTGTGTGTGTGTGTGTGTGTGTGATAGTGAGATACACGGATACAAAAGTGGAGAAACAGAGATTCATGGCTATACAACGTAAGATAAAGAGAAAGAAAAATGCAGAAGGAAAAAAGAGGGCGATTAGAGAAAAAAGTAGAGTGAGTGAAAGAAAGAGAGAGAGAGGATGAGAGAGAGAGAGAGAGAGAGAGAGAGAGAGAGAGAGAGAGAGAGAGAGAGAACAAGCATAAGTGAGATTTTGGATGATAGAATATTATTTATTTTTCGACAAGCGGCCTTCCAATCCAAATTGATCCTGTTTGTCATCTCTTTCTTTTAATCAAGGCATATAACACAACAATGGAATACTCATTGCGTAACGATCGTCGGCTGAACGTCGCGCTAGTCAATACCGCCAAGAATAGAATCTTCTACTACGAGCCTGTCTTGCGGAAGCGATTTTCTCGCTTGCAATAATATTGCTAATGATGCATTCAATAAACACTTCATAAAGGACGAACATGTCTATTTGAGAGTGGTGCTTGAGAGAGCATTAACAAAATATCGTTTTAAGTCAGCTTCGTTCACTTTAAATAAAATGTTTACGCTTGATAGATGGAACTGGAGTATCGGTATGATTTTGGGTATACAGAAGAGAGGGAAAGAATATTCATAAAAACATAATAATTATGAAGACCTATTTTCCTTTACTTATTTCATTCATTGCCAATCAGCTCTTCTAACTTCCTCTCTCTCCATAATCAAGCCATAAACTATATTGCAAAACGCACCCAATTAACATCATTTTAAAACTATCATCTATTATCTGCAATAATTTGGGTTGATGAAAGTAGTTTTGACTAGCTGAATTGAAGCTCTTATGAAATATTCATTTTAGAAAATGCAAATATTGAAGAAAAAATGTGTCATGCATTGAATTCAGTTATTTGGCTATACTAATGCCTTACAGTCGGATCATACATGTCAGGGGAGGCTTATATTGTCCGACAAATTACTTCTTTAATATTTTCTTGCCAGGGAGATGCACATGACCCCCCCCCCCCTCAATGGTTCAAGGATAAGGCGTTTAATGTATATACATGAACATGTATATGTTTAGTTCCCGGCAAAGGACCGACAATGGTTGTTATGGAAAATTGAAACTGAGAAAAGAACATATCTGAAATAATGTTAGAACAGAATTGTTGCAGACTTGATACAAATATTCCAACTCCTATTGTCAATCGTGTTCATAAGTAGGACTTAAATCCTTACGTGAATGCCTAAATTTATGCAGACGTATATAATCCGTTTAAACATAATGATGCATTTTGATCAAACATCTATAATCGGTTCGTGGGAATAAAATTGCCTTCTTCATCTCCATAACAAGCTAAAGAGCAAACATGCTTTAAGTATGGACTTAGGTGTTGCAGAGCGCGTGTGACAATTGGCGTCCTTTTTCTCACTTAGTGGTTTAATTGAAGTCATAAGTCGGGACACCTCGCCCGTCTTTAAGGGGGAAATTAAAGCCAATTGGACTGACAAATAATCTAATCCAATGTCGAAATGAGACAAAATGAGCATTAATGAATCGAGGTTAGTCTCTCATGGGATACTTGTATACACTGTGTAAATGTATAAGCCAACATTTACTTATTGAAGTATATATCAGACATTTTCTTGTGGTGGCTTGCATGGCAATTGTAAATATGAATAATCAGGACTGGCCTAAAACAGTGTCCCTCCGTCTTATCTTATTGCACTGTGTGGACCGATGACAAAAACTATTTTGGTAGATAATAATTCAAAATATTCTAAATATACTTTGAAGTCTCTTTTTTCCAACCTTTATGCTTGAAAACATTAAATCAATTCTTTTCTTTAGATAAAAAAAGTGATGTAAATAATTTTCTAAAGAAAGACATGATTATGATTCTTTTGTTTATATATTTATTTATTTATTTTTTTTTTTTTTTTGGGGGGGGGGTCATTTTTATTGTTATTTCATAACCTTAATCATTGGTGTGGTAAAATATGCCATGTATATTACAAAATTTTCTCACGCTCAAACTTTGCTTACACGAGTAAAGGAACAACATAATTATTATGAAAGAAATATCGAGAAAGACAGAGAAAGTGAGATATATAACAAAAATCAGGGGGAAATGATAACGAAAAGCATATTTCATACAAAAATCTAACAAAACAGAGGGAAAACATAACTTTCAAATGTATTTATATAAAGAGTTGTTGTCTAGTTTTGTTGATGACACGCTCGTCCCATGCCAAGCCAGCGGTGAACTCATGATGAGTCGTCGGCAAACCTACGGCGAGGCTTTCATCTACGCGTCCCTCTCTTTGCCCTGTGGCCATATCTCATTAAGCACCAATACACGGCCAATGATACGCCTAAATAAGAGAACTTTCTTGAGTCTCAAAGTGGGCCAGTATTATGGAAGATACTTTTTTTTTTCAAGGCATCGCTTTGTTCTCGTCCATGAGAAAGCTCAGATTTATATGAAAACCAATTAGTCGTCTTGAAAATAATAGACGCGTTCGTCCCATTTCTCATCCCCCTTCTTTCCCCCAAACCTTAACTTTTTATCTACCATTTTCTCCTCCTCTCTGCTCATTTCCTTTCCCCTTTCTCCCAGCCCAAGCTCCCCATCTTCGATTTTATCATCTTCTCTCCTCACATCTTTCCTTTCTAGTCTATTTCTCTTCTCTTTTCCTATTACCCCCAATATGCGTCACCCCTCTTTGACCATAGCCACTCACTGACGTTATTGGGATAGTGAATTTCTATTAAACTTGAGATAAATCAAGACGGTCCATTCTTAATATTAGTGGCTTACTCATGGGAATCAAATGGTCAGACAGGAAAAACAACAAAAAACATCCCCTCATCTGAAATATCAAATTGGCATCATCATTTTGATCATGTTAATATTATTGAGAACACAAACGCATATCACTCGTATACTCACACATTCATTAATAAATATACTATTTTCAGTCATTTTATTTTCAGAGAAGTGCACTCACGATTAAACTTTACAAATATAAAAGATATACAGTGCGTCCCAGAAAAAAAAAAACGAAAATGAGATTACATGATGTTTTATCATAACTTAATCTTAATCCAAATTCATTTCATTTTGATAAATTTATATGACTCAATGTCACGCAAGAGTGAGAAACAACAATTTGAAGAGAGGAAAGCAAAAAGTCGTTTGGCGGATGGTATCCGAAATTCTCTTTAAAATCTATATATTTGAAAAATTCATTTCCTTCCCATTCATATGTCAACACAAATGCTTCCGAAATATGAAAGTTAAGTTCATTTGAAATAGTGCTTGCATTTCAATGCTTCCATTCAACAAATTTGTTCAGAGGGATCAAAATAATTTATGCATGGATGATTGCCAATTAAACGAACATGTCAGCAAAAATGTTACTGAAGTTCGTTGACTGAATATGTTGAATTAAATAATTATTTTGTTTTAATTTTTGATTTGCTCATGTTATGTACTTTATTTTGTACACCAAACTATAATTCATTTTCTTTGGTCTCAATTCAATCTGTTTTTCAACTATGGCAAATATCCGAATGCAAAAGTTACACCTGTTTATAAAACTTTGTGTACTATCCTGTTCTAGGGAAGGTTTTTGAAAAATTGTGAATAATAGGCTTCTTGACTTTCTTGAAAATAAATAATACGAGCATCAGTACGGCTTCCGTAAAATACAGCACAAAATAGTCAATGATCCATTTAGTTAACACTCTGAGGAATTCAATGGAAGAGTAAACTTGGGATATTTATAGACTTTAAGAAAGCATCTTATACAATTAATGATAATATTTTATACAGAAAATTTCCCGACTATGGAATACGGGGAGTAGAATTGCAGTGTTTCAGGACTTATTTCCATAGAAGATGTCAATTTTTCGAGTACAGAAATGTAAAATCTCCCATGCTATCTTTAACATGTGGCGCACCACAAGGCTCTGTCCTCGGACCAACACTTTTCCTGCTTTATATTAATGGTATGTCATTTGCTATACCTAATATATCATACGGAATTCAAGTGTAGGGGAACACTTTAATACAAGTCACACTTAAATTGTTTACTGTATAGACTCTTGTCACACATTCAACCATTTTATGAGTCCATCTGCACCATTGTTTTACGAGTTGAAGATCTGAGATATTATATGAATTGTCTTTTATGTATGACCTAATACGCAATAATTTACCTTATTGTTTGACGGATTATTGTGATAAAATTGAGCATAGATACAATACTAAGTATAAGAAGGAAGGAAGGGGGCAATTTACGTATTCCTCTGTACAAAATTACACAAGGCAAATTTTCAGTCACTTGGAAAGAATGAATGAATGAAATTTTCCATGAAATTAAATTCAAATTATCTAGAAACACTTTTCGTAAACACCTCACCCATTATTTGACGAACAAAATAATGAATGTATATGAAGTTCACATGTTTATATTGTAAACAGTTTTTCTAATTCCTTTCTCTGTTCTTTGGGTTTTTTTTTTCTTTTTTGTAACAATAACAATGATTTATTATTGATATGCCGTAAAGTCATGTTAATGTATATACAAGTATGCCTTGTCAACATGGTTATCTGCAGTATATAGAATTCATGTTGGGGTACTACTCAGCATATACATGTATACGTTTCCTGTCAAGTTCTATTCTTTTTCTTTTATACAATTAAGGATGTATTTATTCTTTACAGTCAAGTGTGTGCTAAGAACAGGGGCCAAACTCGACAAGCACACATGCTATTTTTGGCTCCTTTTAATCACCTGTATTTATTTATGTACCATTAATTCTGTAACTCAAATATTCTAATCATGCACTGATGTCTTCAATTTGCCTTTGCTATCATTTTTTTTATTATTTATCTTTTTTTTTTTTTTTCTTTTTCGAATTCTTTAGAATTGTCGTAACGTTCATTTTTTTCATATTTTAAAAATATTTTTGTTGTTTTTGATGTTGAAAAGTTCCCAATCACCTCATACACATATAACAGTTAACAAATGATTTATGTGACAAATTATGTATATTTGAAGTATTGGACATTCCGTAGGAGTTATATCATTGAGTGTGTTTTTGACATGGCATTAGATTATCAAAACTCCGACAGGCTTAAAAGTTTGACGGAGTCCCTGCATACTACATATACATGGACTGACATAGATTTTTTTTCATTGTAGCCCGGTACATCTCTCTACGTCATAGCAAATCGATTTAATCTCAGGCTCGTTTTCATTAAATGTTAATTAAGATTCACTGCGCGTATTTTCGGCAGGGTTTAATTAACTCGGCATTGTTTCACATCAATAGACAACGCGTGTCACTTTGATTTTGATCCTAGTTTTATTTATAGGGGAGGGGTGGACCCCCTATCTCTTTTTGTATCAGCTTTCTCTATCCTGGCACCTAACCCCTACCTATCTCTCTTCCTGTGTCTCTTGCCTTTTTTTTTAATTTTTTTTTAAAAATCTACCCTCATATTATCTATCTTCAATAGCTATATACCTCATCGGCAGCCCAATTCATCTCCCCCAGCTCCCCCTCTCTCTCTCTGACTATCGCTTATACTCTTATTATCTCCCCGTACCCTCTATCTCTGTATGTCTTTCTCCCCTCTCTCTTTCTTTCTCTCTTTCCTTCTTTTCTTTCATTTGCTCCTTATATGCCCCTGTGCCTTAAAAGTACATTTTCCATTTGAAAACTAGGGCTATAATTCTATATGATCCTTCATGATCTAATGAAGGGAATTCTCCCTACTCCTATAAACACTTCACATGTTGAAAAAAAAAACAAACAAAACAATCGAAAAACTTCGTAAAATATATTTTAAAGGAAGACGAACTTCTCAGGCCATACAAATATATATGTTTATCTTATGCTGATGTAAACATATTATCTTACAACAGCCAAAATAATTTGAAGATTATAAATTGTCGGTTCGGCCCTTAACCAATACCTTAAACCATGACACTAAACAAAGCTACGTTCCCCCTTAAAAAAAATAATAAGCAATGATTAGATACAGAAACACAATGCCAGAAGTATAGTATGATAATATTGTTCTGTATAGGTTAACTATAATCTTATATATTTCGTACGTCTTTGGAAAGAAGCAAATGGGCAAAGAAGAGTCCATCAGAGGTGTTGGCAGCTATAGTAAACTAGAAGAGGCCCACTAACCAGCCATGGCAGTTCTCATTTGCACCTAACAAATTACTGATTAGCTCCTAAAGTGATGGAGACTGAATGTAACTCGGTTAAATATGGGACCTACTTAGCCTGGTTAAACCCATATTAGGAACCTTTATACATAGTGTATTGCTTTGAGTGTCTCAATGAGTAGGGTACACATCTTGAGGCCATTATCCAATCTTCAGCAGTCATTAATATTTTCTAAATAGATATCTGCTGTTTTGTTTTGTTTGTTTGTTTGTTTTTTTTTTTGGCATCCGAAATTTTGCTCAATTGATATCCAACCTGAACTCAGGGATAATCTTTTAGACAATGATGTTTTTGTAGAATGAAAGGACAATAACTTATAATTAATATATCAATTTTGATCTTGAAAACACTCATTATATTAATTAATAATGGAGTTAAAATAAACAAAACATCTATTATTTTTAAGAATATAAATTAGATTTTAATTTGATTTCCTTTGACAAATCAAAAGTGAAAATTCCTAACTAGTACAAATAATATTTTGACAAACAAATGATAACTACGCATTCGTAAATATCATTCACGTGATCAGATTTATAATGGTCATTATAATCAATGTAATTTTCTGCTTTTTATTTTTTATTTGATGAATATATTATATCTCAAAAAGTTCAAAAGTAAAATAAATCATTGAAATATCGATTTATGAATATTGAAAATTAAATCCGTTTGATAGTTACAATGAATGCCACACATATTGGATGCAAATCAAAAAGCACTGTATCTCTTAATTTTCTCCTTTTTGCATTAATCCGGTATTTTTTTCTTCTTTTTTTCATCGTTACCTTACTTGGATGTATATTATATAAACATTGCATTATTTGAGAAAATGTATATACATTGTTTGTATATAAACAAAAATCGAGTACTCAGCCATCCACGACTGCAGAGGTATAATTTTGATATCACTGGATAGAATATAAGTTACTCTTTGTCACGATATAAGATTAATGACATATATATAGATTCGCCTGCCTGTCTGAAAGGGGAAAATTAAATAGAGGTGGAATAAGGATGGCATTATTTTAGCCTTTACAATTTTAACTTACAGTATTTAATTGCACATTATTTCTATTTAATATCTTTATTTATGAATATCTCCGCCACATTCTAAATAATTATTTCAGTCATTCTTTCTCTCTATCTCACTCTTTCTTTCTCTCTCTCTCTCCCTCTCTCTCTCTCTCTCTCTCTCTCTCTCTCACTCTTTTTTCTCTCTCTCTTTCTCTGTATTTCTCCCTCTCTCTCTCTCTCTCTCTCTCTCTCTCTCTCCTCACACATGTCCTAAACACCCCGGATGCACCGTAAAAATGAAATAGCTAAATTACGCATCAAATAAAAGTAATAAGCTAAATAACAAATTGCATAAATACGAAGTTAAAGCGTTTTCTTTGACAACCCAGAGAGCATTTTTCCCCCGAAACATTCGAAATCGGGAGCTTCGAAAATCGTATTTTTCTCCATCCAAACGGGCCTGAAGTGCCGTGTTGGTGGATGACGTAATATTGAATGTGTGGAATGCCAAAGCCGTCCGGCGTTTAAGCACGATTGATTTTGTCCTCAGAACGGTTTGATTCGACAACGATAGCCCCACCTCTACAAAATGACGAAAGTCTCTTTTCTAGTAAAGTATTCGATTAACTTATTCCCAATAATACCCTGTAATCAATTTTAACACAGTGCTACGTCATCCACAAACGCCATGAAGTTAGAGTTTTTTTCCGAGTACAGTATTTGGGAGGAGCGGCCTGGTTGAGGTTCGATCATTTTTTGTTGAATATGAAATATTAGCTTTACGCCTACTTAGCTTTCTCTCGATGGTTCCATTCGTAGATTTTCCCCTGTTTCTCTCTATCTATATATATAAATATTCCTCATTCTACTAACCTATTCACAAAATCTATCAACGTTGATTAAACAGCAAACCAAAGCACTAATACTTTTTTTAAAATCAACAATTTAATTCATGTCATGATATCATATCCCTTATTCATAATGTCTATTTACATAGTAATTCAATGTTTTGTGTTTTCTGTCAATTTTTATATTATGTATATATTACATATAAACATAAACATTTTATTGATTAATGCTCCTGTCATTTATTGTTCTCGTTTCCCATTTGTTTGGAATAAATTTTCTTTCTTATGAAAGCCATCTAAAAATCATTTTAAGTGGGACAAATCTGGAGACCCTTATAGATGATCAACCTAGCCTCCCCCTTTATACTATTTTTCTTTCTATTATTCTTCTCTCGTAACCCCATTATTGTTAGTTCTTCCCTCCAATGACAATCCCCCATAGTTGATCTCCCCCCTCCTTCTCTCCTGTCATCTGAAGTCGGGATCAATTGAGAATGCAGCCGGGGACGAAGCTAAATGGATAAATAATGGCCGGGCATGAGTGTCGGCGGCTTTTCCATAATGCTACAAAGGAGCCTGATTTCGCTTCAATTTCAAATGCCATAGGTTGAAGTCAGCTTCAACCCCCTTGCATTAGTCAAAGTCCAAATTTTGTTATTTTCCATTCGATTCATTGGCAGTTTGTCAGACCTAATACCAAAGAAGAGCTAACTTTAGTATCTTCTATCTCTGTTTTGTTCTTTCGCACGAACTACTTTTCCCTCCATTTCTTCCATTTGTATCATTCTGTAGACTTTTCAATATTTTCCGCCTTTGCGTCATGACAAATGTTTATTTCACAGGTAGGCTAGATAGATGGAGGACTTGGGTTCATATTCACGGCAATGTCATTTTTCTTCCAAGGCCTTAATAATTCTTGGACATTTTGCAAAGGTGTAATGGAGGGTTTTGCTGTTATTTGTTTTGACATCAGCCAGTAGAGAAATAAATGTTATTTTCATCTCTAAAGATCAATGAGTGTCAGCATCTATGTTTCTCCCACTGTAGGAAATTTTCAATTTCAATACTGAAATACTGTAAAAAAATCAGTCGTTCAACCAACTTTCAATCATTGTTCAATGTGAGAACTATATCATTTCATCATAATGCTTGTAAATTATGTAACAGTTATATTCATAATAATTCACACTCTAAAAATAAAGGGTCAAATTTGCCCATTACAGGAGGTGACCCGGATTCTAGGTCCATCAGGGCACAATTTATGGGTCAACCATTCATGAAAGGCTCCGATTTACCAGGATTCTGGGTGTGGGTCAATAAAAGTGGCTCTTCTCTCCGGATCAAATGGACCAGAAAAGTGTATGGCCCCGATGGATCCAGATCCCGAGGCAAAGGCTTTAACTGACCTGGATTCCAGGGCAATAGATTGATGACTCCGATAAAAATAATTTTTTAACCCGCATGAAGAGTAACAAAATTGAATAATTGTTTAGAGTACATTCAATCCATTTTTTTGCGTATACATGACAATTGTCAGAACCATAAAAACCCAATCATTGTGTTTTTGAATAGATTTATACTAGTAGCATTTATTAAATTTTAGCTATTCCCAAGCTTTTTACAAGTAATATAATAAATAATAATTTTCGACGACTCCAATATAATTTTGAAACACAATAATTATTGTTTGACAGGTTTACAGGAAAATGCTCAATTATTTCACAAGATATACTAAGGAACAAATCATTGAATTGTGACAAGAATATAGACCACTTTGATTTCATTCCAAGCACTGAATAATTATTATTTATATATTTTCTCCGAAGACACGGGCTATTTTCTTGTTTGTGATGTTTGTGATGGTGGTATAGCGGAAAAGGTCAACGGTCGTCAAAAATGCCCCCTGGCGTTTTTCTTAATGAAAAATAATGTTCAAATATATCATCTTAAATAAGCGACGTGTGTTAAATATTAGAAGGGTAGATCCATCTACGCTATTTGCGTTTTACATGATTTGGTATGGCATACTGTCGTGTATTGCCAAAAAAAACAAAAACAAAACAAAACAAAAAGGGGGGGGGGAAATCCTTTCAATCCGTCAGAAAAAAAATCTCTTTACTCAGTATGTATTTGGAATCCTTAAATCCTTGACGATGTATTCAGCCTATATCCTTGCCATTTCTACGCTATAATTCAACGCTCTCTCTATCAATTCGATGTTACTACAAGGCATAATGCTCATGAATGATGTATGTGAGAGAAGAACGTGGCTTATACCAAGTTTTACGAAAGAATTATCGCTAGGTATTTGTAAAGAAATGAACTTTAAACAATAACTGATTGCTGGTCTGTCCGACGATTACTCACAGCAGTCAAAGAAGTCATTCATTTTGCTTGAAAATTTGATTGCAATTGACTGAAGTTTATCCACGGAACTCCAGCGCGGAGTGAAGATAAAATTGATAGATAGGCGACCAGATAGCATAACATGTTATAGAGCTAAACCATAAACATACCCTGAAATATATTTCATTTTTTAAGTGAATAAAATAGGGTCATAATTGTTATTATCGATATCATTTATGATATAATTTAAGTAATATACGATAACATAATATAATATATTAAAGTAACCCCCCCCAAAAAAAAAAAAAAAATTTAAAAAAAATCTACGAATTTTAATAATAATATTATGACGATTGTCCAGAAAAAATATGAGAGAAAGAATAAAAGTCTAAGACAATAAACAGAACGTGGCTGAAACTAAAACAATTATTACCGAGCTTTTGTTAAAATTATATTCTTCAGAATCTGAAGTAAAATTGACAATAATTCATTTGCCATTGTGTTTGTTTTTGTTAATGTTTGCAAAAACCTCTGAAATGAATGGTAAAAGTTCAGCTGCGTTCTAATGTCTTAGACTAACCACATATTGTTTCCTCTCATATAAAAATGACATTATGTATCATCTTTCACAAGTTTATTTAAGAAATGAAGCACATCTTTTAAAAACACAAACAATTATGAAATTAACCGATCTTGTTTTCACTATTTTTATCGCGCCTGAACACAATAAAGAGTAAACAGTTTTCATTTGAATGCTTATTGTCGCCTCCCTACACACTCGGCATCGAGATTTGATTATAGTTCAATTTTGAAATGACCCCCCCCCCCACTTCACACTTTATATAATTCAAATATGTATATCATGATAAACCCCACTAAATTGAGTATTGCATACCCCACTAAAATGACTACTATTGCATGCATTTTATCTTTTAGCCCGCACACTTCACAAAGCTCCTCCGCCGAAGTTTCGGCGCCTGACTCAAAATATTATCCGCATGGATGTCCACAAATAAAACAGGTCCTGTTCTTTATGCAAGATTTGGTATGAAATGAAGATTTTTTTTTAAATATATCATTGCTGAACATTAACCAGACTGGTTTTAAATTTTAAGATCAAGATTAGGAAAAAGGAAACAAATTAATTTTTTAAAGATTATTTCAACTTATTAGTTGAATATAAATGTTTTCGTCAAATATAAGTTTTCTCGGATTTCGAACAAGCAATGCAAGCAATTTTGCCCAATTTGTCCTTTTGCTGTCGCGAGGTTAAAATATGGAATCATATAACTTTTGGGGCTAATGCCTTCCATCATGTTCAATGCATTCGACGAAAATATTTTTTTTGCATTATACTTATATTTACAACAAATATTCTAACGTGGATTTCTTTGTTTTCCAGAAGGAACAAAATAGGAATAATTTTAAAGTCCTTGAGATTGCTACATATTGATGTGTATCAGTTGAGTTGCCTTTACAGAGATGGGAAATGGGATTTGTAGATCCCATTAATCCCCTAATATGCAATATGTTATACTGTTAAAATGCGTAACCAATATCCTTGCATTTATTTACACTATTATGACCATGATACGGTTCTCTGTTGATGAGTAGTTTGTCTAACTATATACGAATTGAACGATTTATTGCGTCGATTTAGTATTTGTTATTTTAAAACCCGACAACATTTGAGCATATGTACACGTTACTTTATAATTATAAACGCAGAATAAAATACCTTATCGGTTTACATAGTCCTTTCAAACAAAATAAATCGGCAGTAAGTAGAAAATGAAAATACTATACATGCCATCATTTTCCCCAATATTAACATTATTTTTTCTTAAAACTATATTTTTGAACTATAAAGGACCAGAAATATAATAGCTTTTTTGTTGTTGCTAAATTAAAAAAAAAACTATTACATAACATGGTACGGTATTAAACAGTTTGAATTATTGATTAAGTTCAGCTTCAGACTGTGGTATATTCACACATGGGAATCCCTCTCACATTGTTGTTTCGAAATTGTTTTTTACCTCAAGTGAATGTAAAATTTTGGTAATTCTGCGTATGTGATTTTGGGTGTGAGGGAGTGGATATGTTTTTTGAGTGTTTGAGTACATTAGGGTAAGCATATGAGAGAGTATGAGGATGTGTGCGTGCGTGTGTATGTGTGTGTGTGTGTGTGTGTGTGTGTGTATACATTATCAAACAATATATTATTATCATGTAATAAAATACAGTGAAATGACTATAAAAATTCACTCAACATAAATATGATAAAATTCATGTTATCGTCTTTTGTTTTGCCTGATTTTTGTTCCATTACCTCTAAAAAATTGTTCATATGAATAGCTTCAAAAGTATATGCAATAGAGGTTGAATTGATACTGATAATAAAAAGTTGTCATTACTAGAAATATTCGTATTTGAAATTCAAATTATCCCGAGATAGAATCGTTATAACATTAAATTTAATTGCTAGAAAACGCTTGTTCGAAAGACAAAGTAAATATTAGTGTGGTAATACTAAAACAAGCCAGAATAAATTGTAATAAAGAAAACGTTAACAAAAACGAAATGATATCGATAAGTGCAAGAAAAACAAAACAAAAAAAGAAGAAAAAGAATTGAAAAAGGTACCACCTTAATTCTGATCAGACTGGCCAAAAGAAAACCTTTTTCTTCAGAGTTTTACTTCCCTAATCAAGAGTTTAGTATTTTGACGTTCTGCTTTTAATATCTTACTATCATTTCAAAATGTTTTAAAAAAAATAATATATGAAATCATAGTCGTCCACAAGGAAAATACCAGCTTTCTCCTAGTTTTTTATTTGTTTATCCTTAGTCTGTATCGGTTGAACAGACATGGACCTTAAACCACGCATGCGCAGGCTGGATGTTGATCTGCTTTGACCAAACGAGATATCATGCGGTGCTTTACATAAGATAGAAAAGTAGGGCCGAAAGTGAAGCTTCTCCATCAAGATGGTTGATTTCCAATTTGTTAGAGGATTTGCACTTGTTTAGAATCTCATCACTAGCCGCAGGCCTCAAAACGATTTTCCTTTACTCCCAACCTTCTTTGCTACCTTCAGCGCATACTGGTGAAAGTTTCTTTCTAGTTCTATCGCCGCTCTCTTTCCCCCTCTCTGCCCCTTGCTTTCAATTTACTCTCATGCAAACTCAGGCGACACGAAGCCGCCCTCGAGCTTGCCTTGCGGAAATGAAACGCGGGTCTCACGGAAGCCAACCCCCATTTAAAGTACGTCTGATTTTCCAATGTTTTTCAAGGAACCGCTCTTGCACGCTACCGTACTTGCCCATCTCCTACCTGGAACGTGCCTAGGATGTTGTATCATGGGGGTAGGACTGCATCGCCCTGCAGCCCCGCTGTCATCTCAACTCCTCTAATACACTCCCGCGTGCAGTAACAGGAAGCAATGTATCATTCTGTACGCTATTAAAACTCACGACAGAGTACCTTCTCTTGGTAACAGTGATCGTGTATAGTCTTGAGGCAATAGACCCTTACTTACTTTCCAAATTATACAATGACGTAATTATATGTGCTTAGATATTGTAACTAAATATTAAGAACGACTGTTGTGACATTCTGCCATTTAACAGTGAATTTCAGTGGTAGAGCTATTTTTTGCTTTATCTTAAGTATCTTATAATCCATTTTACCCAGATCCAGCTAGAATAGTATATACTACTAGATCGTCATGAGGCTATGGTTTGTATATAGCCACCCGAGTTATCAGCATAAAAAAAAAAGAGTACAGTATTTAAAGCAAAATGCCTCTTTTCCACACAAGAGCGCAGTGCTCCCCCATCTCCAAAACCGCCACGGTAATACACACACAGAGCGCACCGCTGCGGCGCTGATGCATTAAATTTCGTGCTTTAATGCAACCTAGTGCGGACGAAATTGATTTCAGAATTAGCAGAACACGTTCAGAGGGAATAAAATCTCTTTTAGATGGGTTAGGCGGTAATGGTAAGATGGATGCGACTTAAAATGAAAAGTGACGACCGGTGCCTGCTCGTCTGATCTGAGTGGGGGACCAAGGCGAGTTCGAGACGCTCCTCGCCTTCTCATATCCGACTCCATCCCCATGAAACTCTCATACAAACTTACCACTCCAGTGGAGGCAACGTCTTTTAAAAAGAAGAAGAAAAAAAAAAATAGAATGAAAAAAAAAAGGAAAATATTCTCTCCAAGCAAAAAGAGCAGAGAAAAGGGTGAAGATAGAGAATAAAAACGAAAAATTAGAGAGAAAAAGAAAAACATATATATATATATATATATTTTTTTTTTTTTACAAATCCAAAAACAATAATATTATATAATAATAATATATTGTTTTTATATTGTTAACAATAATATGTTGTTTTTATCGAAATATTATTTCGATATGAGTGACTGTGGAATAATACAGTCGTTGGGGTTGCAGCTTTATTGTATCATAAATTATGTATTGAAATTATTATAATGATTTTTAATGTTATTCTGTCGCTATCTTCAATCAAGGGGTTATTAATTCCTTAGTTTTACTTATCTTCATGGTATTTTCATGATTTTAATGTGTCCTATGTTTCATTTGTTTATATATACAATTTCCATTCACTTTTGAATTTCAATTCATGAACTGACAGTGCTTTTCAACACTCTTGTTAGCATTTGACAAAGTTTGAGAAGCTTTTTGTGTGCAGTTTGAGAGTTAATTTTTTTTTAGCGACCTCTTTCCCCCTTTTTTTAAACACATTTCTTTATAGCGTAGGGGTTTGTTAAGGTTATATATTTATAATTACTTTTATTAACATTCTTGTTTACATTTGAAAACATTTTTTCGACGTTTTTGTCTAGGTCATCATTACATTGGAAAACATGATTCAAAATTCTTGTTACATTGAAAAACGATTTTTCATAATTCGTATGTATATTGAAAAACTTCTTAAAAGTTCTTGTCCACCTTGGAAAATTTTTTCAACATTCTGGTTTTCATTAGAAATCACTTTTTAACATTTTTCTTTTCATTGGAAATCATTTTCAACATTCTGTCTACAATGAAACACGTTTTCATCATTCTTGTTTACATTGAGAAACGTTTTTTAAATTTCTTGTTACTTTGAAAAACATTTTTGAACATTCTTGTTTAGGTGGGAAAACATTATTTAATATTCTTATTTACATTGAAAGACATTTTTCAACATTCTTGTTACATTCAAAAACAATTTTTGGACATTTTTATTTAGATTGGAAAACACTTTTTAAACATTCTTGTCTTCATTGGAAAACATTTTTCAATATTGTTGTCTTTATCGAACAACATATTTCAAAAATTTTGTTTATATGGAAAACATTATTCATACGTTTTCAACATTTTTGATAAATTCAAATTTTGTTTGAATATTCTCGTTTAGGTGGGAAACATTTTTTCAATATTCTTACTTCCATTGAGAGACATTTTTCACCATTCTTGTACAGATTGGAAAGCAATCTAAAATTGTATTTACATCGGAAAACAGTATTCAAAGTTTTTTTTTAATGGTAAACATTAGTTTTTAAACATTTTTGTCTTCATTGGAAAGACATTTCAACATTTTTTTTACATGGAAAACATTATTTATAAAAAAAAAAAAAAAAAAAAAACTTTCAACATTCTTATTTCCATTGGAGAACGTTTTTCAACATTCTTGTTACACTGACAAAAAAAAAAGAAAAAAAAAAGAAAAGATTTTCAACATGCTTGTTACATTGCAAACGTCTTCAATATTCTTGTTTTAATTGGAAAACTTTTTTTTTAAATGTCTTGTTACATTAAAAAACATTGTTCACAATTTTTGTTTTTTGTTGGAAAACATTTTTTAAACATTCCCGTGTGTCAAGAACATTCCATTTTTAAATATATATATTTATATTGTTTGACAGCATTTTTATTTACATTGGAAAGCATTTGTCAACACTCATTTTGCATCTTTTTTTGGTAACACCCGAAGTTATATTAAACAAAGTTTTTCAACATTTTGGTTGACATCATAATTTTGTATACAGTTGAAAACGTTTTGGCAACACTCATGTGTCAAGTCGACAACGTCGTTGATTAAATTCGAGAATGAGTTGGCGATAATCATGTTTACAGTTGTGGCAACATTATTGAAACCACCCTGTTCAACTATTACAGTTGCCAACGTTTTTGAAACAGTTTTCAAATCATGATTTTTATTTCTAATTTTTCCTTTGCAATTTAGCACTCATTTCTACAGGTGACAACGTTTTTGCAACCTTAAATTCGACAGCGTTTTTGCAACAAACTTACCGTCGTAAACATTTGGGCAACATTCTTGTTTCAGATTGACAACGATGTTGTTTATGCTACCATTTAGTTTAATTCGAAAATTGTTAGCAACATGCACTTTTACAGTTGTCCACGTTTTTGCAACACTCTACTTCTAAAAAATGATTATTAATTTTACAATTCTTGTTTCAAGCTGACAACGTTTTAACGTCACTGTATTTTTAGCTGCTAAAGGGTATCATATCCTTCGTATTTAAAGTTGACAAACCAAAGTACTTGGCCATTAAATTATTCTGGTTTCAATACTGTTTTTCCAGGTTATATTCCGGTTAGATTTCTACTGTTTGTATTACAGATACTAGAGCTGCTAATTAATTGTATGGTCTATAAAATGTTACATATCATTTTTTTTTAAATCCCAAAATACCCCTTATATCAAATATTCTATTAGGCCTACCGTTAGTAGAAATACATTCATTTTCTTTATAATCCTATTATAACTTAGATTGTTTTAAAAAAGGCGCTCGAGTAGGTCATTCATATGCTTTTTAAAAATGATTATCCCAAGAAGTTCGAAGAGAGTTTTCGTATAATACCGGTAGAGGAATTTCATTATAAGTAAACCGTCTAACAGGTAATTGGCTCGATCAGCATTTATTCAATTTCTAAATACATTTTCTTGTAAGTTCTTTTATATTTTTTGTGCATTTTTTGGGTAATAATGTATTTGGATAAATAATAATAATAATAATAATTAAACATCAAACTTCATTTTCTCCTAGTCATTATATGATGTTTGAATTTGAGTAATGTAAAAAAACATTTAAAAAAAATCTAAGTAGAGGAATGTCAATATAAGTAAACCGTCTAACAGGTATTTGACTCGATTGGCATTTATTCTATTTCTAAATACATTTTCTTGTAAGTTCTTTTATATTTTTAGTGCATGTTTGGGTAATAATGTATTTGTATAATGAATAATTAAACATCAAACTTCATTTTCTCCTAGTCATTATATGATGTTTGAATAATGTAACAAGATTTAAAAAAATCTAAATCTCTTTGTAATATCACTGATGGAATTAGATTGGCTTGAAGGTAAGGGGGCCGTCACACTGAGGTCGTTCTATAACGTTCTTGCCCGTTTTTGCCCGTTTAAAAAAAAAATGCTGAACGGGCTTTGGTCGGGTTGGAACTTATAACTTTGAAAAATAATTTCTTGAATACGATGCTAGGCAGTTTATAAATAGTTCTCGTTACGTCAATTCCATCTTTATCGCGTCCGCAATACGATGTTATCCAGTTCAGAACGAGTAAACTGCTCGTTCACTCTATACCGTTCGTAGCACGTCCAAATGGTCACTAAAAGTGCCTATGCGCAGCATGATAAAAGTTAGGTACCACGTTCGTAGTACGTCCTTCTCGTTCAGAGTAAGTCCTACCCGTTTAAGGAACGTTGTCACTACGTTTAATTTTAGAACTTGAAGCCAGTACGATTTTTTTGAACATGTTAAAAAAAAATCGGAATGCCTTTCCGTTCTCTCCGTTCGGGCCTGTTCACCAAGTTCGTAAACAGATTGTAAACGGTCTGTACTAGATTCTAAAAGGTCTGCACTACGTTCAGTCCGTGTGTAAACAGATTGAGCCCGTTCACCAAGAACTACCTAGAACGCAGTGAGAACTAGCTCAGTGTGACGGGAATTATGACATGCCGTTCTGTTTAAAAATTGAAACGTATGTTCGTAGTACGTCCTTCTCGTTCAGAGTAAGTCCTACCCGTTTAAGGAACGTTGTCACTACGTTTAATTTTAGAACTTGAATAATCAATATACAATGCTCGTTTGTATGACGTCCTAGCACAGCTTTAGAACGATTTAAGTACGGCAATTTCGTTTGTAGTACGTCCATCTCGTTTCAGGTACGTTGCCACCCCGTTAAATTTTAGGACGAGATGGGCGCCCGATTTTTTTGAACACTTTTTTGGAAATCCGACCGAGCTAGTCCATGAAGTTCGTAAACAGATCGTAAGAAGTATTTACTACGTCCACTCAGTTTACACACAGACTATGCCCGTTCGGCAAAATTTGCAAGGACGTAGCCTAGGAACGAGCTCAGTGTGACGGGGGTATTAAATGATGACTATAGTAAACGACTTGGCTCTTGTATTAATTTGAAGACTGCTCAGTGTACAACACCTGTGTTTATTCTCAGAGATTTTCGTTTTCAATTAACGTATTTAGGTTAATAGTATTGCATTTTTTGTTGACAAAATAAGCTGAAATTTTACCCGATATTGTAAAATAAATTCTACTCAACCCAATCCAACTTTCCTCTGGATAATCATGGGATGTAAACCAGATTTTTGATTCACTATACTTCATAATCAAAGGGAAACAATGTAGCTGAATAATGGTATATTCACAAAAACACGTAGGGTAGATGTAGGGAATACCGGCCACTTAAGCTCATTTGCTTAATTAGCACATGAAAACAATAAAATCACAAAAGAAAATGATTCTCATTGCTTAGCTACATCATTCAACTTTATTTTCCAAAAAAATTGAGGTAATCAAATATTTGTTGAGGCAGTTATATGCAAATAATGACGTCATCGTAAATTGTCCGGCATTCCCTACAGTGTAGGAAATACTGGACAGTATGTTTTTACCCTTTTTTTGTATAAAGATCTGTCTGGAAGCACTGATTTGAATGTAAACCATCAACTTAACATGTTTGTATTGATTTTTTATAACATTATTCATTTTTAGAAGATTATATACATTTTACTACAAAATTTCAAAACACTCAGAATAACTTTATATCTCATGTAGATCATGACATATCACAATAATAATAAAGAGAAATAGACATTTCAAAATTGTCAAACAATTTAATAAATAAATATAATACATTATATATGCAACTTACTATTTGATCTACATGCTTAGCAACTCAACCCGGAAGTAAAACAAACAACCGTCCATGTGGTGTCCGGTATTCCCTACACAAAAAAATGACTGACTAGCACTTTTCAACACACTGCCACCCCAATACACAGGCTTTGTACAGTGCAAATACTCCATACACGTTTGGCCCACCCTCCACACATGTCCATAATGCATGAAATAGAGGTCATGCCCCAATTCTATTTTTATACCATCACATTCTCTAAAATGTCAATTTTTACATCAGGCCATTTTTCAGGCTGCAAATTTTCCTACCTTGACAGATTGTGGTAGTTTTCTCGGAGATTTGTCACTTGTTGTTGTCGAATACAGCATTCAACCTTCCCAGACAGACCACCTGACCAATAGATGCCGGTATTTCAACTCAGTTGATCTTATGTTGGCAGCTAGGGCTGGACATGTGGTGACCGTCCGATATTCCCTACTGTCCGGTATTCCCTACATCTACCCTAAATTAATTTTTTCAAATGGAAATTTAAAAAAAATATGTGGAATTTTTCATAATAACTGTCATAATAAGCAACACAGAAACTTTCATATACTCTAAACGACTATGAATTTTTTGCCCTTACATTAAATTCAAAACCATAGTTGGTGACGGTTAATCCAGAGACCTATTGTAGTATTTGTATGACATTTCATTTCTTTTTATTGTAAATTTGCAGCTTTCTGGAATGTGTACTTAGCCTTAATTTGAAAATTTTACTATGTTTTTCTGCTTTTGTATATAAGCAGACATTTCCGAGCTACTGTAAAAAATATCTGTACTTTTACAGCAAAATGCTGTCAGCAGAGTTGCCATATCTTATTTGTAAAATTGCAGAAATTGTGGTTTATTTCTTTTCCTGCAAATATTTACATGAAAAGTACAAAACACACATCAGGACTAAAACATTTGTTCTGTTTCAACTAAATATTTAAAAAACTCTATAGACATAAATTCTGATTTCCCCCTTCTATCCCATGAAATCATGGAGTAAATTAACAGTAAATCTATAAAAAAAAAAGAAGAATAAAATAAATAAAGAAATATTATGGCAACTATGCTGATATCACTTTGATGTAAAAATACAGATTTCTTTGTATTTTTGTTAAAGTGTATTATTATTTTAAGTAATCTTTCTCAAAAAGGTGTCCCATGGGGTTATTTGTGGTCGTGGTGCTACACCCCCCCCCCCCCAACAAAAAGAAGCTTCTCTTGTCAATAGCTTACCATCATTATCATAGCCGTTATGTCAATAAAAAAAATGCATACCACAAAAAATAAAAAAAAAAAATAAAAAAAATATCAATGCATTTTTAATACTTCCATGAAAGAAACAAACCGCATAACCATGCATGCCTTCCATCTTCTCTCTCCCTCCCTCTCTCTCCCTCTCTCTCCCTCTCTCTTCGTTCTTTTGTTCTATTCTCCTCTCTATTCTATAATGCGAGACTTTTTTTTTTTCGATCGTTCACTCTTCTTTTTTGTTCCAGCGAGAAAGCATCCACGATTAGAGGCTTGCTATTGGGTGATCGGACAATGACGTAGCCTAGCTCTACGGTAGCTGGCCTGTACTCATTCAACCAATCAGCGCTGGCGATAATTCGCGCGGCGTCACGCGAACCACCTGTATAACAGGACGCCACCACCACGAGATCTCGTTAGTCGAGCGAACAAAACTCCACGGGCTTCGCAAATTCTCCTCTAACCCCTAGCTCCTCCGTCAATTTCCACCTAACATCTGATTCATCTCGACATCTAGAAACTTGTCAGGTTGTTCTATGACAGAGAAATATTGACAGACGACGGCTAGACGGCCAGGGTTTGAGTCCGACATATTTCTCTTCATTGCGCCACGGTGGGGTTATTTTTTCTTTTCATTATTTAGTGCGCCGCGGCGAAGGGAAGGATAATTGTTAAAGGTGGCGTTTGTAACGAGGTATCATCATCCCCCACCTGCTGGCCACTATCCTCAGGACTTGTCTCCGGGTATCTTTGATAGGATGGAACGAACATTAGCCCATGTACCATCCATGGAGCTCTCCACTGAGGCACTGCTTGTCACAGGTGGATTGGATAATACTAACAAGATGATCTCATCATCAGCTGTCAGAAGTGAGTATATAGACGGAGGAAGAATATCTTCAATTATTCATTCAATTAAACATTGTATTGCATTGTATTGTAATTGATTGAGTGATCTAATGTTTTCATGATCTCTTTCTATATCTCTTCTCTCTATCTATGTGATAAGTATAAACTTGTAATCTATAATATCCTTGATAAATCAGTGCCGGTGCTAATCGTTCTCTGACAAAAGGTGAATGCGCTGTATTTCCATTTAACACAGTTCCATGATAATTGGTTTAATTAGACATAATTATATTAATAAATCATATATCATTGCAGTTTTTAAAGAACACATATTTATTCACGGTAAGATATGCCATATAAACTTAACGTTCGAAGATATTTAGAAAAAGCATTATATTAACCACGCTGTTACTATGCCAACCATGTCGATTCATTTGAAGAGGTACAGATGATAATATGGTCTTCTTCTTTTTTCATGACGGTTTCATTTCATTAGAAACGATGTCGAACATGGGATTAAAGTCAGTCATATATCGTACATCATTGTTTTCTCTTATAAACAGTTAATAATCGTACTGTTAGTTTGTTATCATTATTTGCTTCCAATATTTTCTGGATGATTAACAATGATTAATGGTGTTCACAATGGTCACAGTTGGACTTAACCATATTTCATTTAGATAAATTACAAGGCAATATAACAAATCATATTAATCCATGATAAATATTTTCCCCAAATAAAGGACCCCGATCCCTAAAAATATATAGATCTCAACATCGTTGATATCGCCATCCATTCAATAGCGTCCTTGAAGATATGTTCAATAACCTGTCAACGAACAGAACAGTTAATTCCATTTTCATAATCTAAAAATTAGCGAAAGATGTTTACGATGGTGACGAACTTATGATTCACTTAAAAATAGTTTTAATTCTATTGAATATATTTGCCTTAATAGATGTAATTATGGTGACTGTGAAACTCTTTAGGAAATACATATATCACAAGTATTAGAGAGTCACCTCACGAAATGATATGACAACGAGGAAAGTCGAAGACAGTCGATGAACAAAATAATGAGAGGGATAAGAAATGATCGGAAAGAATTAAAAAAAACAAAAAACAAAAAACAAAAAAAAAAAGATCCTTAGTATATGGAATTGTTTAGTTGTTGAGTATTGTGATTGTGAAACCCTTTTGGAAAGACGTATAATCACCAGTTTTAGAAAGTGACGTCACAAAATGATATGACGATGCGGAAAGTCGAAGACAGACAATGAACAAATAAGACAATGAAAGGATAAGCAATATTTGGAAAGAAGTCATACAAAATGAAAGAAAAAAAAGTTTATTACATTGTATTGTTCAGTTGTACAATTGTCATTTTCTCACTGAGGAAGTTTTCAGAACGTCCTTACCCGTTACTAAAACCATAATCTTGTGTATGTTTAATTAACATTACCCATTGGGATCTGAAGTTAGGTGTAAAGTCCAGCTGTATTATATTCATCGTTTTTTTTTTTAAACCTTTGAATTGATTATATTAATATACATGTATCTAATGTCAAAATATTGCATTTTTGTTATTTTGAAAGGACTTCCACCTTTTTACATTTGCTTAGTTATATCCTGCACATTTATAATGATTATTAAATCTCATTTTCAGTGGTATGTATTTCATCACAATTTTCATTCTATCCAAAGTAAATCCCAAATTTGAAATGTTATATTTATTTTATCTTTATACAGGTTCAATGGAAAAAAACCTGTATACAAATGTCTGAGAATTCTTCAGTGAGACAATGTCATTAAGAACAAATGGACAATACCATATAGTAAACTTTTTTCTTTTATTTTGTATGACTTCTTTCCAATCATTGCTTATCCTTTCATTGTCTTCTTATTTGTTCATTGTCTATCTTCGACTTTCCGCTTCGTCATATCATTTTGTGACGTCACTCTCTAAAAATGGTAATTTCCAAAAAAGAATCTCACAATCACCATACTCAAAAACTATTTTTTTTAGGTCCATGAGTGGCAAATCTGACAGACATATTATATTACATATATTATATATAGACAGTTATCATTATCATTATTACTGTTATCATTATTATTATTATTAAGTTGTAGCAGGAAATAAAAGATTAAACCTCACCCACTATCCAGTTCTTTTCGGATATCATAATGAGTTTTACGTCAGGTCTATTTATATGAACATGTAGAATACAATCTCTGTTTGAGACAAGGGTTTACACGATCCCTGCATCCATACTAACGTGGAATCTAAATGGAGAATAAAGCGATATTTAAAAAAGTATTACATTGTATGTGGGCGTGGTTTCATTATGCAAATTGTTGGTTGGTGCGGTAACCATAGTAACGTGGTGGTCCAACCTTCAGACACGGATTAACTGATGTTTGTTAAATATGAAAATTATATGTATATTGTTTCGAGGATACAAATGTAATTACCAGCTTTTCTCTTTCTTTTTATTGTTCTTTGTCTACTGTGTGAGGATGAAAGTAAATTACTTATATTTCTCTAATTCGTTAATCATTTGAAATCAAATTTGGTATTTAGACATTTAGGTCACAAATGGCACTTGTGTATTTAACATCAAAACAGTTAACATTCTGTCATTTGTTTAAATGAGAATATTTTGTTCTGGAATAGACTCCTAGCATTGAATTATCATACATAATACAGAAACTGAAGGTTCGTCTGTAATACAATAGAAACCGCTCTCAAGATTGAATAATGTTTAATCATTTACACGACACCTAAACAAATTGGCTATCAATTACTGACTCTTTATATCAGCCCTCAACATCTTAATGAAACAAGTCCTATTGTTTTCTTTTGGAATATCAATGCATTAGTTGAATTCGTATTATTGCCAGGCAAACAGATAACAATGGTCGTCTATACATTTGGAGTGTGCTCACATGCCAGACCATTAGCAGAGTAATCTTAATTATATTCCTAATTAACGACTGATACCGCCAAATAATTATTATCATTATATCGTCTGCCTCGTTATACACTCGAACCAAGCTAAGAAAGTATGTTTGAATTAAAAACACTTAGCTTTCCTCGCGATACCCCAGAATTAAGTTTATATCTACATATCGTAGGAAACTAAAAAAAAAATCACACTTCAAAAGCAAAAACTAGTGGGCTGACTGTGGTGAAGCCAAGTCGTTCCCACTGTAAGTCACATGCGTCTGAAATAAAAAGAGAGAATACTGATGTAATTTAGATCCGCCATGAATAATTTATCCGGATTGATGGGATTTTGGGAAGGTTGATTTAATCTTGATTTGATATGATTGGTAAACCCTTCGCTGCTACACGTGCGGGTTTGTACAATGTGACCGTTAGCTTGGAAATCCAGGGTTCGGCGAATTGTGATCCATCAAGACTTTTTCATCACACATCGAAATTTGAAGAAAACAAAAAACAAAAGAACTATAATGATAAGAATATATAATAAAGAATTATAATGTGCAGTCCGTTGTGTCCTTTTATCATGCAAAGTGATACAACGGCTGTTTTTCTTCTCAAAGAGACTTACTAAAGTTTTTTTTAAATCTTTTATTTATCATTTCATTTCTATATTCTTCACAAACATACTTTTATTTTGTTCTCTGAATGCCACAATTTTTTTTTACTGTAATTGTGTTTGACAAAAACATATTGATAGTCAAGAAATATTTGGTTACTAATAAACTCCCATTTTGTTAGATCGAATGATCTGCTTGTGAAAGACAGTGAACGAGAGTTACTGGAATTTTTTTTTCTTAAGGCAGGGTTATAGTTTTTGTGAGATATTATAAATTATGTTGAATATTGAATGTTATCAAATATATTGATCTCTTATGACACACTCCATTTATAAAACAAGATCAGTGACCGTTACACTAATTTTTACACTTTAAATATTTGTGAAAATGTAACTTCGACCATTAGGGCAGATCTAGCGCCCTCCATTGACAGTAGTATTATTTCACTTAAAATAGGCCTTTAGAATGATAATTCTGATGCTTATTTATATCAGAAAGCGCTAAGGAAGATATAAATTATATTGAATATTGAATGTTATCAAATATATTGATCTCTTATGACACACTCCATTTATAAAACAAGATCAGTGACCGTTACACTAATTTTTACACTTTAAATATTTGTGAAAATGTAACTTCGACCATTAGGGCAGATCTAGCGCCCTCCATTGACAGTAGTATTATTTCACTTAAAATAGGCCTTTAGAATGATAATTCTGATGCTTATTTATATCAGATAGCGCTAAGGAAGATAGTGTCTTAAAATTTCTTCCTATCCATGATTGGAAGGTTGTCTTATATCAATGAGAAATTAGATTATGTGTATACAGCTACCCCTCTGGACCCCGACTTTTCGATATGAGACATTTTATATTAATATTATGCACATCATAATGATTTTAGATCTCATTTCCAAGTAATAAGTACTTATCAGATAATCTTTTATTCTCATGCAAAGTAAATTCGAACTGTGAAAGATTGTATTTTTTTAGATTTACCAAAATATGTTACTCCAGCTTTAAGAAATCCTCTTATGCAGCCATTTACATAATCGCAAATAATGTATATCTGTCTGTCTGTCTGTCTCTCTCTGTCTCTCTCCCTCTCTCTTTCCCTTTCTTTCCCATTTCTCTCTCTCACTCTCTCTTCCTATTCGTCTCTCGTTTTTTCTTCTTATTTGCTCTCTGTATCTCTACCGTATTTCTCAGCGTCTCTTTGTTTCTCTTGTTTTTCTCCCCTCCCCTTCTCCCTCCCTCTCCTCTTTCTTTTCTATCTCTCTTTCTTTCTCTCCTTCCCTTATTTTGTATTGTTCAATGTCCCCTTATATCCTGCTCCATCTCATTTTCCCATATAAGACATTCTCGCTTCATAAGTCGTCCTCAAAACTGAAATAAACTTACCCTTATATTTATATAACACTACTCTTTTTTTATACATGTATATAATCACTTGGTATATAATTTGGTCTATACCACATAACAATCAACATCGAGGATGTTGACTGATTTGAGCTCCCCAGCAAATCCGAAGGTTTGCATGAAGACGGCGATTTCTAATATCCGACTTGTCAAATTGTGATCGAGGACCGGGCGATTCACTAACTTTAAACGGACGAACTCACAAAAAATAAAAATAAAAATAAAGAACAAATTTCTGAACTCGACCAGATCTCAGACTCACTTGGGCTCATCCAGATTTTATTATCAGTGATTTCATTTTCTCTTCCATCTTGTGTGTGATAGGAAGACATTTCTGCAGTTAATGATTGTGGGTTTAACGTTGTTGTTCATTGTCCCCTGTTGTTAAATAATATTTTGTTGCCGACCTTAGATGCGGTGGAAGAAGTTGACTTCTCGATTAGGTTATTTTTGTTTGTTTGTTTTCACTTTGAACCATTATTAAATTCAAATAATTAATATCAAACTTGACCGCGGCAGTTCACACAATTCCAGATATCTAAGCATTGTATTCAGTTTTATTTATTTATTTTATTTTTTAAACATTTTTACTGCTTTCATTAGGAATCGGACATGGTACCCAAGGGCAACACGCCCATCATGCTCACAGACGAATATAATGCCATCTTGTTTACTTTGTACTCAATCCTTGTGAGCTCATATACCTTAAATGAAAGCATGTCACATTTCGTTATGGTATTTTTTAAAATTAATTAATTATTATTATTTTTTTTACTGAAATCAAATACTAGTATTTGGACTGTTTTACTTTCAGATGACGACGGGACAATGATTAGCCAACACAGTGATAAGGTATCCTACGGCACCAGCGGAGCACCAGATGGTTCCACGCCGCCAGTGACGGCAGCAGGTGGAGTCGGTGAGGGTAACGGGATCGGTGGTGGTGGTGGAGGTGGTGGTGGAGGCGGTGGTGGGATGGTTGGTGATGGGACTGGACATTCCGTCGGGTCTTCGGGCAGCGGAAACGATGACGATAAACCGGCCAAGCAAAAGCGACATCGCACTCGATTCACCCCGGCACAACTGAACGAACTGGAGAGAAACTTTGCCAAGACTCACTATCCTGATATCTTTATGAGGGAAGAAATAGCGATGAGGGTCGGACTTACAGAATCTCGAGTTCAGGTAAATATTTACATTTATCATTTATTTTCGTTATTTTACGTCATTACATTTTTTTTAATTCCATTTTCTTTTGTATTTTCAGATTCTTTCTTTCGGCTTTAATTCATTTCAAATCCATATTCTCGTCACTTTTTATTTCATCCTCTGTTTAAAATTAGGAGTATTGAGACCATCTTTTTCTTTCTTGTAACCATCAATTTTCTTTTTATTCATTTCCATTAAAACAGTGTAAAAATATTCCCTCCTTTTAAATCATCATATAACAACATTCCCTGTGAACAACCAACGGTTTGCTGCCTAATGCAAATCATTAGAGGAGGTTGTGCATCTAAAACAATTAAATCACATCGTTCTTTAATTAATTAAGACTATTACACTAAGTATATTTTATCAATCGTTTACATTGATAAACAAGCATCGCTATAGGGCCTTCAGTTTGGCTTACATCTTGGACATATGCCTACAAGTAGAGCAGTTAAGCAACATGTGAAATCCGTTCCAAATCTTAGCGGCTACATTTGTGTGATATTTATATTAATAACGTACTGCTATTAATGATGAAGATATCATATTGTCACAGAGCAGGTGGGTGAGCACTAGACCGCTAAATCTAACGCAACTACACGCCCAATTTCACCCGCTTCTGCAGCCGCACTATACGCCACTCGAAACCGCAGTCTCGAATCCCCCGAGTCCATCGGCGGGGATCTACTTTCAACGGTCTGTTGAACAGGCTTGAAGCTATTATAGTGTTTGATTTCCCCCTCCTTATAGATGTCATATCAAGATTGTCAAGATGTGTGTGAAATTAATACATCATTACGTGCTTGAGATATGATCATCAGATTATGGAGATAGCCTTAACATATTTGTACTCTAAATATGATCCGTTTGTTTTCCCTAAACAATATTTTTGCGCAGGGGGGAAATATACAGGGTATATCTTTATAGCAGTTATGAAAATAATACTGTTTGGTGGCTTTTATTACGTTTCGAGGGGTCCAAACTTTTAATTGTATTATAATTCATTGAATTAGACACATTCTTCTAAATGTAATATAAGCCTTTATATCTTAAATCATTTATTAAATATTTGATTTCCAATAACCATTATTGTACTCCAAAGGTCTTGAAACTTGTCGATGTATGAGAACACATAATAAACTAATGGCGTTTTCGTCGTAATATGTTCACTCTGTTTATTTCCCCCATTTGATTAACTGCATCTTGTGATGATAAATAATACAATAAGTAATGCTACGAATTTTGGTAATAAATAAGTGAATCTCAAAGTCAGTTCTCGAGAAATAAAGGAAACAATAAATGCAAGATATATCCATTATTTAAAAAAACCCACACAATTAAAACGTTATTCGGCGTTAAAAGCACACAGCTAGCTCCACATATTTAAATTATTTTTGGTTTACATTAATAGCTGAATTCTTAATAATCAAGTACATTATTTGCTTGTGCTTTTCTGGGAAGATATTTTTCTGGACGTTCTTGTTGGACCCCTTTCACTTTTCCTGTTTTAAATCAAAGTACTACATTTCAAACATGAGAATGTTTTCAAATATTTTGATGGAGAATGCATCTTAGAAATATGCATAAACAGAAATCGTCTCGTTCTCCGACAAAAACATTTCAAAGTTAATCTTATGACCTTCCTTTGCTATACAGGTCACGATCTATTTTGGGTCAAACCTGATTTCTAGAGACGCCAGAATAATTTTTCATTGATATTTCATTTCTATAATGAAATCTTGCTCACAGCCCATCCAAAGAAAAAGGAAGAAGAAGAAGAAGAAAAATATCTCAGAATTGATTGGATGGTCGAGATATAATGGCCTTTTGCCAGGGCATTCCCCTTTTAATAAAAAAATGACAATTTCTGGAGGATGCAGGAGGCTCTTTTTATGAATGAATTCCGATATAAGGAAGATCATATTCAAAATTAGTACGGCCCAGAGATTTCATTCCGCCAAGGAACTATTATATTATAACTAACGAGTGAATTACTGAGTAAATCTTCGTAATGAATTGATTAAATTTGTTGTAGTAAATCCAGTAGGAACGTCCATACAATAGTTTTAAATGGCAACGATGACTCATAATAAGGGATGGCTATCTTTCATCTGAACTCCGCTTATTATTTGCTTTTGCTGTCAATGCATTTAATGGTTAGAAAAGCAATAATTCATACCCCTCCTTTAAATGGATAGGGGAACATAAGTTTACAAGTTTACAAAATTTATGAATGTAATATTGTTAATCCACCCCCGAGAGAAATAATAATAATAATAATAAAATAATAATAAATCAAAGAAATAAAATGAAAAAAGCAACAGCGAATCACAGAAAAAACAAAACAAACAATGATGCGTGGGAAATCTAGCTGGTATGTTCATGAATCTGAATATGATTTAAAAAAATGAATAAATCAGAATGAACTTTGAATTATTGTACTTATAAATATTAAAGTAGATTTTTTGTTTCAACATGAAAATTATAAATAGGCCTATTTGTCATTGATTTAATCTGTAGATCTATGCGTATACCTCCCAAACCATTTATTTGAAATGTACATTAAACGAAGTTTATTAAACATATATTATTTAGTATTATGTTGTGTAAAGAGAAAGATGAAATAGCTTAAAATCATAATGGCATCTTTATGCATGGGCATTTTCCAAGTGAGAGAAATTGCAAACAATGTTTGATGTATTTTGACATTAAATCCTGCATCATAAACAAGTAGGTTTAGGGGTTGGTAGATGGGGAGGGGGCATGATCGAACCAATGAGCTGAAAGATAATATGCCCCATCTTCCTATTGTTTTCAGCCTCTTATTAATGCATGCCCCGGTAGTGCCCCGGCTTATAAAAAAATAGACAGGGAGAAATTATATTCACTCTTTATCTCTGCTCGCTCTGTCACCGAAAAGACCGGAAATTAATTTGCGTTTAATTAAAAGTGAATCGTGGTTTTGAAACACATACTTTAAATTAGTCCCATACCTGACTTAGACAGTTGCCGTTTGGATCTTTACTTCTCCGTCTAGCGATTTATAATTAGACGTTTGGTCTATAATAAAAAGCGTGCATCAAAAGACTTAAGTCGGCTTTTAAGGGTTGATCTCAGATAATACACCATTCTGACCTTAATATGTCACGACAAGATTAGAAGGGGATTTTCTTAGCCCATTGTTGGTAAAATTGTGTGTGTGTGCTTGAATAGATGAATGATGCACAGACTCCTGATACACTATGTTGTATCGTTTTTGTTACGATTTAATATACCCTGATCTAGTCGCGTGCAAAGCTTCGTGCATAATAAATTAAAAACAACCTTTAACAAACGTAATTTACATAAATAATCAAAAATTTTAGAAACAAATTAAATAAGATTGATAAAAAAACTACCGACATTAGTGTACTGAAAACAAAATTTATCAACCGCCCCCGAATGGCGTATCTGAAGTGGGGTCGTGAAACTGTAAAAACCGTTTCCCGTACATATTAAGAAAAATAAAATTGATAACAATGTTTTAGTTGATATTTTGCCTCAACATACATTTAGTTTGAATATCCATTCTAAAGAAGCCCCATTATATGCAGACATTGTTAGAAAACAAAAACAAAAATCTATCCCTTTTGGTTTTGTTTACGTTGTGCACACTCAAACAGTTTTCTTACAAAAACTGATTCTTTTATTTTGAAAGATTCAGTAACAAAAATGACGAGTTTCATTCCAAATAAATCCACTTTTATTGAAAATTGTAAAAAAATAATAATAATAAACAAAAAATAAAAAAATACAGCAAAGTGATGTCAGCAGAGTCACCATACAAAAATGTAATTTAAAATACAGTTTTGTTGTAAATTTCTCCCTTAAGAGTTGATGAAAGAGAATGAAAAATATCATTAGAGTTTTATAGCATACGTATTTGGTTAAAACGGAACAAATGTGTTACTCCTGATGCATATTTTGCATTTCTCACGTAATTATTTGCAGGAGAAACTTACAACAAAACTGTTTTTTTAATTACATTTTTTATGGCGACTCTGCTGACAGCAGATTTGCTGTAAAAGACATATATTCTTTACAGTGTAGATCAACGTCGATCTGGCGCTGTTCAGTGGTTGTCGGGCTCACGATTAATTAGGCAAGAAGAATTTCCATTTCACCTTTGTTTCGAAAATTAACATTTGCAGCATTTTTTTAATGACCGAATGGCGTATGACTCTTATTAACCCAGAATGGGGTCATTTGATCCTTTACTTTGAGAGCGTTAATCCCTTTGACACTAATGAAGCTTTACTTTAAAGTGACTAAATGGGTTCATTCTAATTTTCATTTATTTAATTAATCAATTGTTTTGTTAATATGGGTTCTCTGACAATTGACCCCCCCCCCAGACAAGTACCCCCTGACAGATATCCACCATCTAAGGGTGGTATCTCATTTCGCGGAGACGTCTCCTCGAAAGAATAGAAAATTTCGTCTCCGCGACGGATAAAAAGTATTAGAGACGTCTCCTCGATATCGGAGACGTCTCTAATACTTTTTATCCGTCGCGGAGACGAATTTTCTATTCTTTCGCGGAGACGTCTCCGCGAAGTGAGATACCACCCTTACTCTACAATCATCTAACCCTAACCCTCTTTTTTGTGTAGTTATCCTGGGGGTAATCATCCAGGGGTAGTTGTCCTGATACGGTTTATATGCAAGTCGAATGCTATTTTTAACCATAAGGCAAGTTTAATATAACATTTTAGCTTGAGTTTGTTATTCGTCGCCGCTATTATCTGACAAATTCTCGAAATTCTAAAAAAACACAAAAAAACTACAACAACAACAACACGATATTCAAAGTAAACGAATGTTTTGATATTGTACTGATTTAATGTTGGCCCAGGAAATGATGTAGAATCTACGTGCATGTGTTAACCTATAAAGCAAAGGACTGCTTTTTACAGGGTACCCTTTTTTCGAAATGTATTACCACCCCAGGCTATCTGTCTCAATGATAGATAGATAGAATCTGTCGATTCTACCACTAACAAGTATACTGAAAACATTATGCGGAATTAAAAAAAAAATGAAAATGTACCAAATTGCGTCTATGTTTTCTGTTTACCCTTGTGCATGTTTGAAAGTTCTTATCATTTACATAGGTTTCTATGAATACAATGTATACATTAAAAGAAAAACATTTCCTTTGGAAAGTCATAAAATCAGAAAAACAAATACTTTGCTTTCGAGCAAGTAAAGAAACCTGTGTATTTAACCAAACTTGTATTTTCGTTTTCAGTGTTTTAATTCAGTCACATTGATATAAGCGGATTAAAAAAAATAAGTATCTATATATTTCATATTTTTCTATAACTCTATATCACAATCAGATTCTTTAGGAGGGGGGGGGGGGTGGTAATTAAACAAATATTGCCAGGTGCTGACATACACGGCAGAAGCATCGAAGTTTCATATTTTGTTAAACAATGACCTATACTTCTTTAAATTAAAAAAAAACACACACACACACACACAAAGAAAGAAAACAAACATATTTGTTCAACCCTAAAATGAATTATTAATTACCATAATTAATTGATCAATGTAATTTGGTTGACCAAAGCATATACTATCATACGAAATTTAACTCGTAATGGTTATACTGTTGTATTCTGTCAACTTGTTCTTCTAGATTAATATATATATCATAGGCACTTTGACCTAGAAAGGGTGAACTTAAATCAAAAGCCATCTTTATCATCTGGTTATAATTTGGGTCGGGTGTACAACGAAGCCATTATAACTCTCTGCATTTACATCACCTCTATATGCCCACAATATCATAGTTTAATAATTCCAATATCTTTGTCATTAATATGGGTTGAAATAATATCAAAGAAACTTACCCGAGGGGGGCTTAGTGATTATTGAATAATTGTAACATCGAAAACCAAATTTGAAAATGAATAGTTTCGTACGAACTTTATGCTCGTCGGCGGTTGTTTGATATAATTTGCGTTTTCTATTATTCCTGAGGTAAGGGTTTTTAAAGCTTAGATAATAAAAGCTAGAATCCAGTTCAAAATAACGAGCATCAGACGCTGAGGGGAAAAAATAGTATAATAGTTTCAACCTCGATTAAAAACCAGCGGCCTGGAGGCGCTGCTATATACGAAGCGGTAAAAAAAGTACCGGGAACCGAGGCGGACAGGGGAAAAGTGGCGGCGGAGTGGAGGAACATAAAAAGAGAAAAAAAGAGGCAGAGAGGGAGAGAGAGATATAGGATGGCCGGACAAGGTTGATAGATTGCATAAAGCACTGTGCTACACGGAGTCCATTTTGATTACTGAATTTAATGTGATTTTAATGAAATTTCGGATGCACAATTAGGCGCTCTTTTATCATGCTAAAATTGATGGTGATATTTGGTTTTCGCGTGTGTGTATGTGCGTGTCTGCAAAGAGTGTATGTACTATGCCGAAGTCATGCGCGCACTCGGTAAAAGAGGGGCTCTAACTGAAAGGATTGGAGAAAAAAAAAACGAAAAAAGAAGAGAGAGAGAGAGAGAGAGAAAAAAAAAGGGGATAATTCGATGGTGGCATGTCACAAATTAAAGCTAGGTTTGGGAGATGAAGATGATAGGGATGGACACCGAAGCACGCATTGGAGCATTATCTCTGTCCGCCTCATCCTCATTTCTACCATTGTAAAGAAACTCATCTCATCTTCCTCTCTTTCACCATCTCTCTTTTACCTGTTACCTGCATCTCCATTTTCTTTTCTTTATCGTCATGACAAACGGAGTAAGATGGATGAGTAGAAATATTGACATTACCCGCCATGCGAGACCGCTACTCTGCGGAACTGGAATTAAAATATCCTTCCGCTGTATAGTCATAAGCGAGCTTCGATCCCAAATCTACATCCATTGCCAAAAGAAATTATAATGGAAGCATGACCAAGGACCGCTCAGACAAAAGTCATATTTATCAGTAAATATTTGCTCACAAAAGTCCCATTCAAAGCCACTATTACACGTGTAAAGACTTAATATTAATAGTGTTCTATTCATTCCTTGTTCATTACCCTTAACTGACATGTCGGGACATACTTGAATTTTAAATTTTAGTTCTTGTTTTTCCCTCCTTTTCTTTGACACTTAATCAACGATTTTATCAGTTATATAACTTTGTTATGGCCATGGATATATCCATGTTATTACTTACAACCAAAGATTAATTTTGCGAGAATCTAAGAAAATACAAGCCCAAATATATAATCCTAAGTAGGTTTAAAGATGACGTTTTGTTTACATTTTAAATTGACTCAAATTTGAGATTATTATCTTTTTAGAGCTGCCAAATTTACACGTTTTACGTTTCGAAAATGCTTAAGGTTAAAACCTTCCAAGCTTAAATTAAGGTATAATTTAAATGTATTCTAATATGGTTTTCAAATTGTGCGTCCCCTTAGCCATTGCCTATTCCCCTATTCAAAAATGAAAGATTGGATGAGAAGAAAATTCTTTTTAAACAAATTAGGATTCTCTTTAAAACTAAAACCACAACGTTTTGATACTTCTAAGCTATAAACCAGAGTAGATATCGAGCATGCTATACATGAAGCATAAATGAGAGTCTGTAAACAATTTTAATAGACATGATTAATATAAAATCATTAGTATCTATTTTCAATATGTATAATAGTGTGAGCCAAACGAAATGAATCCAAAACTAATTTGTGTTTTATAGCAATAACTATATCTGACTAGTTCTTTATATTTTAGAAATGATTTATAAAGAAAGTACAAGCATTTAAACATGTTATTGAAAATGCATTATTTAGCATCATCCTATAGAAGAATTATAGAGAAATAAGAATTGTTGCTATAAAATTTATTACAACCATATCCTAATCTCACCACAGCATATTTGCTCACGTATTAGGATGCGGTGTAGCTGTATTTCCGTTTATGCCCCGACATGAAAGCACATGAATAGTTATATTATTCTAGGGCATGCTTGGGAGAGATGGACTCCTTCTCCTTTTTATCTTACATAGACCTCGATGAAACACGCACGGGATGGAGGAGTATGGCCATCTCTTATCCTGTCGCTTTTCATCAATTTGGATGGATTGGACGATGGTTAAGAGTTTACGTTTTTGAATGAATTCGCAGAAGCCGTCTAAAAACAAGCATTATTCATGACAGCATCGTCCTCTTGCACAAGCAACGGGCGGAATTGTAATAAGGTTTTATTCTCGCATTAATACTATTTGGGACTTTAACCATCTTGTTAATAAAATATATGAGTATCATCTCAAAAAATAATAAGTTACCCGAGATCAGAACCTGATACCATAGTCAGTATTTAAACCATAATCCTCTCAATGTCTGCGATTTAAAGTATTTAAAAAATATGCTTTTTTAATTAGGAATTCGAATTTGTACATCTGTTTTCGCGGTAAAAGTATACAACAAAAACCGTATTTATTAATGAACTTTAAAAAAAAATAAAAAAAAAACGATTTCAAAATTATGCCTAACTTTTTTTTAAGTGCATAAAAGCTGATAAGAATGTACATGTAGGCCATATGATGAGACTAAAGATGGGGCTTTCACTCTTAATTGGCTATAGCACACTATGTTTATCAACCTAGACTAGCTTTAGCTATTTGTTGGCTCCATTTACCAAATGCATATTTATATTGAATTCTGTTTATGTATATTTTTTGCAATGTTGGTAATAAATAAATACAATACAAAATACAATACAATACATCCACGAATAGATAAAAGGAGTCTGTTAACGAAAATGAGTGGTGCATTGAGATGAATACATAGCGAGACAAGGAACAAATCCTATTTCATTTGAAAAATCCTCCATTTCTGATTCCCGCACAAAAAAAAAAGAAGAAAAAAAAAAAAAAAACTACGCGGCGATGAAAAACAACGAGCAAAATGAATAATGATAACGAAGAGAATCAAGTTGATGCACTTGGAGGCAGGATAAGTCCTGAAATCAAATTAACTTGTCATGTGTGTTTCCATCACTCCAGTATCCAAGAGACTAATAATTCTTCTCTTCCACCATATCTCAGACCAAAAGAGAATAGAGGCGCATAGAGCGGTTCTGACACACATTTCATAAATCAACGTTGGGAAGCAAATACGTAAGGACGAAATAACAGAAGATAGATCTTTTTCTTAAGTCCTATATCGATATTGATGGGGTAGAAGCAAAATGGTCTAACATTGTAAAAGAGAAGGGATACATGTTTCCATATAGGCACAACCAGGGCGTAGACACAAATGCCAGAAGAGAGACTTTTTCTATAGGTCTTCTCTATTTTTCAAGAAGTGGATTTCAGTTAGATATTTCTTAAGCATGTTTTGGGAAAAAATACCATTTGTGAGTGAAAGATGAAAATCTTTAAATTAGCCGACACTGTATGATGTATTTTTGTTTTTAATGAATGCCCTTCAAAATTGGGGATGACTTCATTTTACGGTGCCAAATTAATCTCCTTCAAACATTGGCAAACACCTCTGAAAAAGTGATATGAGATATTAGCTGGACAATTTATTGGTTATTTGGGGATTTGAATAAGCACATGGAAAATGAAAATGACCTGATATTTATATTTAAAAAAAAATCAATTCACTCTACTTCAAAAGAAAATCATTATAGATTTAAATAAAGTAAAAAATGGTTGTTCTGAAATGACTTCTGAATAAATAGATATCATTTCACAAATCTGTCAGTTTATATCAGTAGCCTTATTCACTTTTCATTCTCCTGTGATCAATGATCGGTAATAATACGATGGCTATTCTAAAGCTGGCAAAATATACAATAACATATAAAAATATTTATTGAATTTTTATAAATATCACAGGAACGACCTTCTTTTAGTCGGTTATAAAAATATCAATGAACATCGTTGGACTTCAAACCACTTCAAAACTTACAATTCAAGTCTACCTAGTAAATGGATATCATACCGGATCCATGAATTGCAGTCGAAAATGTTTTCCATAAATCAAAATGACCATTGAAAATGGAAAAACGATGGTCGATGTCATTCTAGTAGGCAATAATATAATGTATCTCCCGATGGCCTCGCCATTATATCTCGTTATCACTTTATTCTTGACCTTTTCTAGTCTTGCTTTACGGATATTTGGTGAATATAACTCTGTCTAAAATTCGTTGGTCTGGATGGAATCCATTTTTATCATACTTTTATCCTAAACTAAATTTGACAGCTTGCAAACCACAGATTGGGTGAACAGGAATCCATACATCTGAACATCTAAACCAACTCAAGACCCTTTTCATAAGATGATCATATCTGATGCTTTTTATTCGTTAATATATCCTGATATAATTCTTTGTCAAATAGTCGGACTGTTTTATACCGTATATAACAAATTTCTTTTCCAATTCTGCTCTCCATGCTCCAGTATTCAAATTGGATCTTTATCATAATGTGTGATCCGTAATGAATAATCCGTAATTTGAATACTTTAGCAACACTGTTCAAAATTTGAAATCAGTCAAAAAAATTTTTATTTCAACTAAAAAGTCATTTCATTTTAAGGAATTGTCATGTTTGTGTGGCTATTTTCAACCAGTATGCCTGTATACCCCCGTCTTAACGTTAGTTACTTTCATAATATACCGTGCGTCCCAGAAACAGTGAATCCCGAATCGTTAGTCTGTTTTCAGGGTAAAAGCAAGCGATTAATGAAATATTAAGTGCAGAATTTTAAAATTCAAAATTTTCCCTTGCATTTTGCTTCTAACGCATTTCTTCAGAGCCACGCATACGCACAGTACAGATGAGCAAGAATTGTTTGAAAATTATTTGTAAAAAGTAAATTGCACAAAATGAGTGGGCGGGATTTAGAAGGACCTAACAACTTGCCCCAGAAAGGGAGTGTTCATTAGCATTTGTTTATGTTCTTTATTACTTTTTATTAAATTTCTCAATGATAGTGAATACAAAGAACTGTTCCCTTGCTGGCGGCAGTTCCCGTTGCTTTGATCTGCACAAGTTGCTCTTGACATTTAAAATTTCCAAATCTTCATGCTCATAATATATGCGTGGGTCCTTTTGCATTGTATTAGGTGTCAAAAGGAAGTGAAAAATGGGAAATTAAAAATTATTTATTAAATACTTTGTTAATTGTTTGAATTCACTGAGAAAATGACTAAAATGACCAAAACTTTTCCGCTTTAACTGGGACGCACAGTATAAATCGCCAGTCGTCCCTATAGACGTCTCTCTCTCTCTCTCTCTCTTTCTCTCATTCAATGTGTTCGTCTGTTTACGCTCTCTTTCTTCGATCTCTTTTGATATACCTCATCTTTCTTTATTTTACTTCTTTTTGAAGGTTTAATGAGAATCAGCCTTCACACCTAATAAAGAATTCCAACTGTGATCGAGAGTATGGGCGAATTTAACATATACCAATTTTCTTCTTAAGATTTGCGCTATAACCATGAGGAAAAAAAATCAATAGTCCGAGCACTGTATGATATGCAAACCAAAACAAAACCCATTTCTCTAGTGTTCACTCTCACACATGAAAATTGTTGAATGCGAGAATGAATAAAGAAAGTGATCTTTTTAATAGGAAGCCGTGTGTTTTTATAGGTGTTGGTTTGGCTTCTGGGTTAGATCCGGATCAGAAAATGTAAAAGCTAATATCGGCTTCTTTATTAGATTCCATTTTTTTTATTCTTATCTCTTTTATATCAACACAATGGAATAGAGAATGGTGTATGCACAACTTTGTTCTGAGGTTGTTTCTTGACAGGCTTTACCATAAACTATTTATCCCCATCTGAATAAAATTTGCTATTCAAAAGAAACCAAGACGATTTAATTCAAACACCGAATGAGGTGCATGGAAATTTGGGAAGATTTATTATCTTTTTTATATTTAGCTCACCATAAGTTCCGATTCAAGAAGCATGATAAGAAACGACATAATAATGACAGCCGGTGCCAAAGAAGCCCCCCCCCCCCTCTTCACTACCCAGTTACATGTTCTCTGTCATGTTTAAAACACTCATCCAACAATCTGATTTGTAAATGCATAAAATGACTATTGTAAACATGTAAATATCACGCAAAAAAAAAAAAATATATATATATAATGTATTTGAATAGTGATATAATATTCTAGACGGATAACATCAACAAGTATCGCATTTATCTTGTTATAATAACGGTCCACGTTTAATATCTGACACCGTTATTGTGATACTCTTATAAAAACACGAAAATTATGTCAAAAAATGAGCACGGATAATGGATGTACTCAAGTGTGAACACGTAGTCTTAAATTAGATTTTAATGAGCGTATAATCAGAACAAACAAGAGTGTATTGTTACCCCCTGTAGAGAGATCAATACTCGATCAAAGAACAAACTGAAGCAATATGTACAGCGAGGGATGATGTATTCACTGGCTGCGAGAAATCAATTCAGCTTTGATAGGAACATAAAACGCTTTCCCGGGCCGGGGTGCCTGGCTGGCGTGATGCGAGCTCAAGAACAGAGATGGGGGAAAGCGCATAGCAATAAAGAATACAGATTCGTAAACAGATAGGGAAATCTAAGCGTTGAATTTGTGGCCACATTATATTTCAAATCAGGGAACCAAAGATTTCGAGATGGGAGTGGTGATAGATGCTTTTCTTTGCCGAAGATAAAGTTACAAAGCTAAATAGAACCATACAATGACGACAAGAATTGAAATCTGTACTATTACTAATATCATTTGATATCAAATGAATATATATACATACTATGTTAGATAGCTCTCAATAGCGATATTCATTTAAATAGTTTTAAGTTCGATCTCTGCTTTCTTATTCGTTCTTTAGACTGAATCAATTTTATCATATTATTCCATATGTTCATTCTTCATTAATTCCTTTGTTCTGAAGCTCGTTGACGTGACTTATTTAACAACACGATTTATAGAGAACGCGTTATATTTATTCTGCATCTCTCTCTATCATCTCTTTATTTATTTTCCCTATTCTTTTCTTTCTTTATATTTCTTAAATATCTTAACACTATCATTTTTTTTTTATCACCGTGTCATTTATGCTGTTCATGAGTAGATTTAAGTTGCCCAGTAATTTACAATCTTCTTTAGATGACACGTGCAAACTTTTTAAAATCAAGAATCAACGCTATTATATCGTCAACCAAATAATATTAACCATTTATTTTTCGTGAAGGTACACAAATGAACTAGATGTTTGTTTTTTGTATTCATTTCTCTGGGAATTAACGTTCGGAATACTTTTATATCTACTATAGATCATGTATCTGAAAAAAAAAAAATTAACATTCATGTGAAGTCGAATTACAAGAAAAAAAAAAAAAAAAAAGCTGACATAGCATTGTGCTTCTATGTTTAGACACGTTAAATCATCACATGTAAACAAAATGTCTAGCTGTCAGAAGAAGTAAGGTACATTTCACATTTTTACTGTCTACTGTAGATATAGGGGTCTTTTTCTAAAATATTGTTGGTTTAAAGAGTTACGTTGACATAATAACATCCGCTAGATAAATCTACGGACTCTTTTAGATGGTATTATCTCTTTAAAAATTGTGCGATAATAGTGTGTACTTTTTCCATGTAGTTTTCATGATTTCTTAACTTACTAACTTTTCATCTACTTTAGATCAAGTATTCTGTAACTGTAACTTTTTGTGTCGAAAAGAAAAAGAATGACATTGAAAGCATCAATGTAGTCCAATATTTGACGCAAAGTATAAAAAAATTCGCAATGGTACAATAATTGATTATAAACACTCGTCATAATTGACGTAGTAGTTCAACATCTACGGTAGATAAGACAAAATGATCGGATATATCTGTCATACATCCGTTATACAGTTTACTGAAAATGAAAAACCGAACGCCATATAAGCCATTCGGCGCAGTGGTATGTAGTGCTATGTGAATATTATCGGTTTTTATTCAGGCCTGCCCGTATGATTAAACAAAGAAAGGATAACATTTAACTCTTTATTTTTTTTTCTTATAGACATGGATTTATATCAATTCTTTTTTAACTGATGTTTAACGATGCGATAACTCTATCTGTAAAAATAATAGCATTGTAATTACGATATATTAATTGGCTTCATCTAGACAAAGTCATAAAGTACTTTAATATCTACTGTAGATAGCATCATATCATATCCAAAATATAAAGTAAAATAAATTAGTAAATAAATATCGTTTAAGATAATTATGAGAAATATAGATCGTAGTAATCAATATTGCGCTTAATGTACATAAAATCTTGTTCATTTGTTCTTTCTTTACTTAGTTACGGAATACAATTCTATTCATTAAAAAAAAAAAAATCTATCCGAATTTGATAAACGCATCGGCAGTTTCTCATCTTTCTTGTCACCTCTGCAAATAATGTTTGGTAATATTCTCATTGTCTTCGTTTCTCCCTCCCTTCGAAAGATGTCGTCCACTTATAGATGGCTATATTTTCATGATGTTTGGAGGATGTATTTCCCATGTCGCTTGGGTATCAAGTGGATGCCCACATGTCAAGCTCTTAAGAACGAACGGAGACCCAACACAAACAGTTTACACGCTTTGTAGCTCACGGTCTTCCGTTTTCGGTAACCCAACCCCCGTCCCAGCAAGACGTTCCCCTAGTAATTCCCATCCCGAAATCCTCGTCCTAAATCATTATCCTGTTTGAGAAATTATCACCCGAATCCCCTTTGGGAGCTCTAGTTTCTCGAGTTTTCCTCTCTCCCGTCAGTATCTAGCAAGTCGTTTGGGATCGTTTAAACGGCGCGGAGTACCCCTTAGGCCCCGTTGCTTCATAAGAGCTACACCTGATATGGAGTTTGTCGTCAATATATGCAAGAAATTGTGGCTCGTTTTTCCTGGCGAGTGAGCCGCTCGAGACATGCAATGTTTTTCCGATGCTGATAGTTACTCCATTAACACTCACTTAGCGCGCGCCAGTCGAGAATTCAACATCGAACACAGACGAGATTTATAACCCTCCTTAACGAACGTACACATTGCCGCATTTTCCAATCTTGTTCTAATCCATGCGCTCTACATCTGCTTCATGACAACTGGGTATAGGTGTACCCTTTGCAATATAACACTCCGTTTTTACCAGCGGATTATAATGGGAAGCAATGGAAATGATGTTCTTCTCTAGAGAGTGAGATACGAGAAACAAAAACACGTGATTAATAGTGTTTAGCTCGGGTCGGAGTGCTTTGCATCTTTCCCTTAGGTCCACCAGAGGGTCTAACATGTCTCATCTATTCCCCTATGGGGCAAATAAGATTGACACAAGACTCGAGGAAAAGATATCGGCGTTTATCTTACATGAAAGAAGGTTAGAGAGGGATAAATACTGGAGGAGATTATAGGATAGGTAAAAAGTAAGTTTGGGAGGAATATGACGAGAAAGAGAGAAAGCGCTTTTGGGAAAAAAGAGTCTATGTTTGTATTAATTTTCAAGAGAGTATTGCTTTTTGAAGTATGGACCCGAACGAAGTAAAAAGCAAAAACAAAACAGTACAAGAATAGAGTATATCTTTAAGGAAGGGGAAATTCGTGTTTATTTTGATGACCGGATTTTTGTTTTAAGATCACAAAATAAAGGATAAGGATTGAAAAGCATCAGAAAGGGATGGAAGACGAACAGGAAAATTAATAGAATATATATAAAATATAACAGCGCATCCCATAAAAAACCCAAAACAAAAAATAATGATGTACTGGTAAATCGTTTATATAAAAAAACGAAAGAATATTTTTGGATTATCACTTAAAAAGATAATGTTTTAAATTTATGTTGAGCAATAAAGAAACCAAAATTGAAGACATATTGACAATGATTATGAAAATGATACGTACATTAAATTATGTTCATAATAATTACAAAACGTAACCTCTTAAGAATGTGGTAAATCTGATTCCACTTAAAAAATGCAATGTAAAGCATGCTTGTGTAAAGAGATAGGGAGAGGGAGGGAGGCAAAAATTGACACAGATATATAAAGCTAGAGAGGGATATATATATATATATATATATATATATATATATATATATATATAT
>CALNVZ010003425.1:21562728-21586597 GCA_940671915.1 Paracentrotus lividus | reverse complement strand
CGGTGAGCTAGAGGCTTGGGTTTCAAGCCCCATGGACTTTATATTTTGTCTTCAAAATTTACGTTCCTTGGTGATTTTTGTTTTTGTTGTTGTTAAATCTAGCTCCCCAGTGTGATTTACAAGAAAACTGAAATTTATATGAGCGTCTTTTCCCCTCACTTCATAACAATTATTATAGTGCTGTCGCTGGTTGGATTACGATCTCATTATATTATGTACGAGCCCAAATAAAACAAACTGAATGGTGAGGGTGGTATCTCACTTCGCGGAGACGTCTCCGCGACAGAATAGAAAATTTCGTCTCCGCGACGGATAAAAAGTATTAGAGACGTCTCCGATATCGCGGAGACATCTCGGAGACGGATTTGGGACTACTCCAGACTTTTTTTCCATAAATTGTCGCGGAAACGTCTCGGAGACGTCTCTAATACGTTTTATCCGTCGCGGAGACGAAATTTTCCATTATGTCGCGGAGACGTCTCCGCGACGTGATATACCACCCTTATGCATTATCCCTTCTGCATGGTAATTCTATTGAAATTATCTCATGTTTAAATAGTTTACTTTTCTAGAGAAATTGCAAATGTTTAATAATAATAATGGATTTTGGTTCCTTTTTGATAAAAACAAAATGTCCACTTTAGTGCACTTTTCACGGTTCATAAATCTACCACGTAGCAAAAAGCCAGACAAATTCACGTTGATAGTAATATATACTTGTATGAGACAAGAGTATATCAACTGAATATTTTCCTTTCTGATTTACTCATATTAGCGCATGTTTTGAATTTCTTGAAATTATTTCAATCAAATTTCAATTTAGTGCAATTATCATCTTTAAAATTTTTATTCGCAAAATATCGATAATTTTGATTTTAAATGATTAATCAGAAGAGTATTTCATAGCGTGTATCCATTTTATGTTTAGAGATAAATCATGTAATTCAATTCCTTGCTTTAATATTCTATACCTTGAAGTTTGTAAAACAGCACATTTTGTCCAATTTTATTAAGGATAATTTAAAAATACCTTATTATTGTTATATTTTCAAAATGATTTTTTTTCTGCATATCCTTTTCCTCTCTATTATGTTATCATTTTGATTTTGTTTAGGAGAAGTTACAAAATGGTATATTTTGTTTTGTACCAACTCGTGCCATCTTGTTACCTATTTGAACGGAGTTGTCGAACTTTTATGGCTATAGACGAATTCGGTTTGGGTGATGTTTTGTCTTGTGGGGCAGCCATTGCTGGGGGTTACCCAGGTACTTCGCATGCTCCATTTGTGCGTATGTATGCGTAACAAAGGAAAATGTACATACGCGCAGACATAAGCGCATATATCGCATGCGTAGTACCTGGGTAACACCCCAGCAATGGCCGCCATGAAGTTACATTACTCTGAAGTCGGATCGGTCAATAGATTTAACGTTTAATTACCCCTCTTAATTTGTTTCTTAAAACCCTGTACATACAAAAAAAATTGACTTGCCAGTCCCAATAGAAGGTGTCCGATGACGTGCAATTTATATATATTGTAATATGTAAGTGATTTATGATGGTTTATTATTTATTAAAGGAGTGAGAAAAATAAAAATGAATTTCGCCTGTATAATATATAATCTTGTTCTTGTCCATATTAATAAGTTTTAATGTTGGTTAGAATGATTAATGATCGATGGTTTGATGAGCACGATGACGTGTGAGTGATTAATAGATCAGTACATATTTTACTGAATTAATAAGAAAACATATTTATTCGGTTTTTGTGTGATTGGTCATTTGATTGACATGCTATTAAGTTTACTTCAATGAATTAGTGATTATAGTGATATTAGGAAATATTTTTTACTGACCTCCTATTGTATGAGATCGGATGTTCAATATGCATGTGAATAAAAAGTCAGAAAGAGAATTTTGGACCAAGGAGGGATTTGAACCAAAACATAATAAGTCGGAAGGGTAACAAAATGATTGATTGATTGATTGTTTGTTTGTTTGTTTGATCAAGTGAATAATGATTGATTTTATATTGATTTTGTTTTTTCATTGAATGGGTGATTGAGTGAGTGTTTTTGTTTTCGAAACATTATGAGGGTTTAACAAATTCAAAGATATTGCATAGTGTATGATAAAGTTGAAGGGTTAGCATAATACGCAAACAAACAGACCAAGAACGGCATTAATTTAACACTTCCTTTTAAAAAAGTGCATGATTGAACTTAATATATCGCCCTTTGTATTTCTGTCCTTTTACACCTTCTAAGTATATATTTGAAGAAAAAAAAATGAATAGGTATGACGAAGCAAGGAAAACATGTTTCACGAAACTAATCCATTCTGATTCAGTGTAGAGCCATTTGTTGATAGTTATTTAACGCTTTAATCGTGAGCAACATAAACATAATAGGATACACCAAATTTTGAGCTTTCATGAGGGGGCAGTTAAAAAGTTTACAGCGACTGCAACTTTATTCGTGTTGTTAAAGGAAAATCTTGATTAAAACATTGTATATTATTTGATATATGTAGCCATTTAAACACATACATATGTGACCCATCATATCGAAATCAGACACAAGTCGCCAGAAAAGAGTCAAAATTCCAACAAAACAATCCATTTTTAAAGGCTTTCCCCTAATCATTTTTACTCTTTTTTTTTTTGCAGAGCAACATTGAAAATTCAGAAAAAAAAAAAAAAATATTTCCCCCCAAATAAGACAATTTTTATTATTTTGCCGATTTCCTTGACACTGTGCTGAATTTGCTCGGCGACTTGTGTCTGATTTTGATGTGATGCATCACATATGTGTAGAATGAATATTAAAGCACTATATTGATTTACAGAACGGTGTTTTTTATATGTGTTAACGCCTCCTGCCACTGAACAAACGATGTAGAAAAATACAGACATAATGATATGTCACTATTAGTCAAAACAAGATACAAATTTTCAAATATAGAATAAATTCCTGAACGTTGACGACGTACTAAAAAAACTACAACAAAACATGATTCATATTATATTGATATACAGAATTAAGGACGTTTGTGTATGAGTTAACGCTTCCTACATCAGAAAAATAATTTTGTCATAAATAAATGACAGAAGACTAATCAAAGGCTAATACATTTGGTATATATGTTATGATATGTTATGATATTTTTTGATAAAAAGAAATTCTTGGATGTTGACGTTATCAAAAATAAATAACTAAATAAATAATTCCATCACAAATGAAGAAAAAAAAAAAAGAGACCAATTAAATGCGAATAAATTTGGTATGTATGTTACACCTTTATACGCAATAGATTGTTACCTTATTTTTTTAAGGTTTCACTGGCGGTAGAACGATTAGCAGATGAAGGTTTCACGGTGCACCAAGTTTTCTTTCTTGAGGTTACGAGTGGTCCTGAAAAGGACCTACCAAATCACGACGTTTCAATGAGTATGTTCTCACCGTCTTCAGTAGATGTTCAGAAATGTTCTTCACCGTCTTCTCCTGAAGACGATGAGAACATGCTCACCGAAACATCGAGATTGGGTAGGTCCTTTTCAGGACCACTCATAACCCCAAAAAAGAATATTTGTTAAGGATTGGGGGGGGGGGTCCGTTGTCCGGACCACTTAAGCAGTTAAAAACATCATCATTATGCTCTGGATTTATTCAATTTGTGCAGTAAAGGAGCAAAAAATAGTTTGTGAATATTTGTGGCTTTGTTTATTGTCTGATATTACTTTCAATCGATTGATTGAAATATTTTGATCACAAAGGTCTAAAATTGCCGTTTTGTCCCGGACAAACAACCCGTCCCGGACATAACAACAACCGGGTATACCGTGAAACCTTCACCTGCCTATGGTTTTATGCCCAATTAAAACATATGAGAATCAATTTTGGGCAAGTGAAAACGTACCTTCTTTTCCAAATCATTTAGCATAATAATTATGAGTATAATTATCTTTGCATATGTTTGTCTATAGTGACAGGAGGGCATGGGATTAATTATGAAGGAAAATTTTTCACCTTCTTACACTTTTTGATGTCTTTCTTTTATCGTCATATACTTCGTTGCTTTACACGCTTCCTTTTCTTTCTAAATAAGTAAATCCGAAGCCTCTTTTAATATATCTTGAAGTTCTTCAAGTTTCCACTCTCCTCTCTTCCCTAGTCAAGTATTTGGTTTTGTTTTTTGTACAATATTTTTCAAAAACATTCTCTTTCCACATATATATAACAAGTTTACCAACAATCTTGTTCGTCTTATTGTGCTACGGCAAATCCTATAACTAATCACACCCTCAAAGTTCATTAAAAAAAACACCACAAATGTCCACCACCATTGATGATAATGAAGACAACGAACTGATTAGTTGCAGTAATGACGCAAAATAAACGATTTAACCATGCATCAAGTTTTACGTTGGGCCGAGAATTTGTATAAACTCCAAAAGTAGGTTATTCAATATTGAAACTGTCTGGCTTGGTGGGTTGAACTGTTTCGAAAAAAGTGCCGAGCAATTTACTCTGAAACCCTAATGCAATATTCCATTAATGCAGGGTATTATTAACAAGTTTTGAAATCACCTGCCATTATTCGAAATTGGCGGAGGCATAATGGAAAGCCGCTAAAGCTCGAAAACCCTTACTAAGCCCTTAATTGAAAGCCCATGTTATTAAATGCGCTCAGAGTTCTGCCAGCCTTTTCCTCTTTTGCTTTGCCGTTCCCCTTTTCCCTTGTTTTCCTATTTCTTCCCGTTTCCTCATTTTACTCTTTCATCTTTCCATCTCTTGACATGTTATTTTTCTTCTCTCCCCTCCCCCTCTATCTCACTCTATTCTATATACCTATATCTATCTCCCTCAGTCTCTTTCTCTCTTTCTTTCTGCTGCATATCTTTATCACTGTCACTCTCTTACACCAAGTAAACTTCCTAAACAAAAATGTGCAATTTGCACTCACATATGATTATCAGTTTAGACCAACGTACTTTTGAGTGGCCGGAAGAATAATCCTGCCTCATCTTCATCTTTTGCAGAAGACGAGTAAAAAAAAAATCTAGTGTGAATCAGGACAAAAGGAGAGCAAGTGGGAAGGAATGATATGGACAAGATAGACGAGAGGAGACTGAAATAATTTGTTTTGAATTTTAAGCCCTTGGCGCGCATCTCAATCCTTGATGCATTATTGAAGTTTCCCGTAATACGTTGTCGACGAAGACAAACAAAGTGAAGTGATATGGGGTTAGAAATGCAGGAAAAATTTTTCGTGTTGTAAGCTTTCAATTTTCAGACGCCCGAGGCATAGGTTTTGCCATTTCCACAAATCTATTTTCAAGGAAGGATAGGACAGGGAGCTGGAACAGAGATGGCGGGAATAAAGAGAGGGAGAAGGGGTACGAATCAGCTTTCGCCGCTTTGATTTTGTCTTCTTTTTTTTTCCGGGAGATCCTAGTGGAGAAGCGCAGACGAGAAAAAGCCCGCGCAATTAGATCTAATCTCCCCTATATTGGCGGAGTTAAATAAAGCTACCTACCTTCGCTTTCGAGCACTCCCTCAACTGAAAGAGAGTGAGTGAGTGAGTGAGAGAGGAACGAGGAAAAAGTAGGCACTTCCTAATTGAGACCCGGCAATGTCGCCAGATATGTAAAAACTAACCGTAATGACGAAAATATATAGTGCGGCGAAATTTTCCGGCGTTTCGCTCGCTTTACTTCGCCTCTCTTTCTCGACCTTTTTCTCTCTCTAACTTCATCCGTTGTCTTCATCCGAGCTACCTTCATACCAAGCCGAATTCTCAATGTCTCAATGAGTGCATGAAATGGCTGATGCAGATCAAAATAGATCAAGGCAAATTACAGTTCCGTACTTTTCCATGGTTCCATTTTGCTGTTTTCCGGGTGTCCGTTCCTCAACGCGTTCCAAACTATACAACAAAGACTATACATTATAACAAACTAAGAGTGCATACAGAGTGTAATACCCGTTAATAATAAAGTTTTACTCATAAACCACTCTGCCTTCTCTTCTTAAATTTTGTTATATGGAAAGAAAAATTGCTGGAACCTATGCGAAGGGTTTACTGTTAAAATTTAAAAAAAGAAAGAAAAAATTTCTGTATTTTGATAGCAGTGTGGTGTCAGCAGATTCGCCATAAACTCTGATTTAAGAAAACATTTTTGTTGTTAATTTCTCTTTAAAACATCTATGAGAGAAATGCCTCCACCCGCCTATAAAAAGAAAAGTGAAGAAAAAAAATCGACAGAACTGCTGTACGGTACGGTATGGTCTTAGGGATATTCTTTGATCTGAGGTGTTGTGATAGTATCTTACTTAAGAAACTTGAGCATTATGGTGTACGCGGTGTAGCATTGTCTTGGTTTCAAAGTTATTAGTATGATAATATTTAGTTTGATCTGGTTGATCTAGATACCACTGATCAAGTATCTAGGAGAGTTTCAAGAAGAACCATAAAATGGTATCATCTAGGAAAGAAGTCCTAGATGTGATAATTAAAGCTTATATATATATATAGGCCTATACAATGTACTAGTATACCGTAAATCCAATAAAGTATTTCTAACGTAAATCATATACGTCAGTGCATGAGGCCATACACTCCCTTACCACCAGTATTGCAATATAGCTAAAATTCGTGTATTCTTTTTTTTTTTTTTCAAATTTGCAACATTTTTCAAATTTTCAAATTCCTATCTTATGGTGCCCTCACACTAGAGCGTGTTGAGGTAACGTGTGTCTAGCGTTCACGATTTTCACTCGAAATTTGACTATGTCCAAAATACGCTCAAGAACGCTCCATTTTCCCTGTCCAAAATGGAATTTTTAATGAGCTCTAAACGACTGAGAAGCGAATAAATAGCGTCAGGGTAACGATGACTGCGCACGCTTAGCGTCCACCTAACGATTGCCTAGCGTTAGCAACGACTGAACAGCGATGTCCAACTTATGTCTAGCGTGTTTCGACGTGTTAAAGAACGTTAGGAGACGCCAAACATGTGCGTATTGAGTAACGACTGCCCGACGTTCGTGGAATGTTAATTGCATTTTCGCGTACGTTCATGAGCGCGGACTGTCGTTCGAAAATCGCTTGGCAAACGTAGGAAAGCGTTTGCTATTCGTTGGTATACGCAAAGAAACGCAGAGGAACGCTGAGGTCAATTTTTGATTTTGAACATGTTCAAAATTTTTGGCGTGTAACAGCGTTCTTATAAAGACGCTTTGAAAGTGCTGGGCATTCGCTACTTGATCGTTTAGCGTTTTGGATGAACGTTCCTTCATAGTTCGAAGTGCAATCCAACCAACGCAGAACTTTTGTTTATATGTTTGTTTACTCAATTTCCTCATGTCACCAAATGGGACGCGTATGTTTTTTACCTCAATATCCTTATGTCACCAAATGGGGGCGCTTTGTGTCATCGAATAAAATGATTAAAGCTTATTCTGTTATTCTGTTTGTGCTCAGTAGTTTTCCCTCCCTGTTTAAGTGCTATTTTTACATGTAAAGTAACTATTCTGTATCATGAAATATAAACATTTTGGACTTGAAATATACATGTAATTGTTTTCTGTGAATACCAAGGTATAAACGTATCTAAACACTTTTAAATGTTAACAAAAATTTGGTATTTCTATATTTTATTTATCATTTTGGAGCAATTTATTACCTTAAAAATACGAAGTTCAAAAGAACACCAGCAGAATTTACACTGTTGTTCATTAAGCTTGGATACTATTATTATTTTTATTATTATTATTGTTTATTTATTTATTATTATTTTCATTATTATTACTATTGTTTATTTGTTTATTGTTTTGTTTGTTTGTTTTTTTTGCTCTAGCCACATCATTTTGCTCCAACTTAAATTTCTTGAATTTGTTAGTCCCCTCTCAACTCTCCAGGAACCTGGCAGTGGCGGATCCAGACGGGGCGCAGGAGACCCGCACCCCTTCTTTGATTTAAAAACAAAAAATGATTGACTGTATATGTTAAAATTGGAAAAGTTTCGCCTGCATCTACACTTATTATTTTACTCAAATTTTCAGGATGCACCACTCGTATTTCAAAATCCTGGATCCACTACTGCTATGGTTATTTCTTAGACGAAAAAAAAAATTCTAAACATTCCACCCAACTATAAAGACAAATATTTTTTGTGTAGTAGTGGGTAGTCTTTCTACAGAAAATTGCACCTTGGAACATTCCTTCCATAATTAACTGATTTGGTTCATGCGGGTCAAATGACAACTGTATAAGCCAATATATTTTCGCGTCCAGATATTTTCGCGATTTTGGACTAACTTGGGTGCGCTAAAATTTCGCTGCTGGGAGCAAAAGATCGATCGCGATTTTGGTGTGTGAGCTTTCTGTACATTTTACTATAATGTTATAATAGCTTGGTACACACTAAAGTAAATTTTCCAGCTATTGTGGTACCAAGAATCGATATCTAGTCAAGAAATTTCGCGAAAAATAAGCACCGTCAAATTACTGGAAAATTATATAACAACCTTATGATAAGTAAACGTGTGTTTTTTCTAGTTATCTTATACTGTAGTTTTTGTAGTAACCCATATAACATTTGTATCTTAAAGTTTGGATGAAGAGATTTCTCGTTCTGTCATATGATTATCCCTCTAATTGTGAAACGACGGAGAGGCATTTCACATCGATGGACTGTGTTCGAAACATTTTGAATCCGACAAATTTTAACACTCACAGAACTCACACATCAAAGACAAATTGCAAGCATTCAGTAGCTTATAACAGTTTGTCGGATAAAACGTCCGACAAGTCCTTTGTGAATGCCCCCTGGGCTTAGATGAAAGCATAACTGTAAACCATCCAGTAAGATTTGAAAACAAGTTTCAATGACTTTCGGAAATTTAACTTTTTATCATTGTATTTATTGTATCTTATTTTTAAATAATTTTATAATTTCACACTGAAAACATAACTGATATAACAGAGGAATATATACTAGCACAGCTTAAATGTAACAGAGAAAATAGGATCAGAAAAAGTTCGCTTAGATCCATCGTGACTTTCGTTTGCATATCCGATTGCAGTTTCTGTTGTTATGCTAATTAATCAAGGAAGAGCTTAATCTTGAAGTAAAAAAATACAACTGATAATTCTACTCTAATTTAGTACATATGGATGTTAATTAATTTGATGGCGACAAGATAGACATTGGGTAGTCATGAACATTCAAATCTCTGATTGTAATCGCAGGTATTGACCATGCTCTTTTCCTAAGACCCTCAGAAATAAAATAATTGGTGTCATTATACTTATGCAACGCCCTAGATGTAGGTATATAGCTATCCAAGGCTAAAATTCATTTGGGTATAATATGTTTATGATTGTGAATTTTGTCAATTGACTTTATCCTTTTGATAAGAAATTCTTAGGCAATGTTAGATGTTTTATATCCAAATAAAATTTATAAATAGTAGGAGATGGACAATGTTATATACCAGTTTAGAATTTTGATTATTAAAACAATAATTTGTTCCATCCTGTGAACAAAATAATGAATGAGAAAAATATGAGACCAATATATAACATGGTCGCGCGTGAGTGAATCAACAATGAATATGGATATAAGTAATGTAAACTTGGTGTGGTTGTTCTCAGATCAATTTACGAATTTGGTATTATTCGGATTTATGCCAAGGTAGATATCTAAGGGTACCAAAGTGCTGGTATATGTACATTTTTTGAATTAGTAGTTGGTACACTGGCCCGGTAAGTAATTCCTGACATAATTATCCCATTATCATCACATCCAATCCTGTCTCTCTGTGAGAAGAGTATTGCTCCACGGCTGTCTATGCATGTCGTGAATTATGACAACCAAAAACGAATTACTGTTGCATTTGATCTCTATCTGAGACCAGTGCTTTTACAATGAGTCGCGCGTTCAAGTAAATAACTAGATCCAAGAATAATGTAGAGAATGCCTCCATGCTCTAGAGATAGACCATCAAATAATTAAAACTTTAAAGCAATATAAATAATACGTGAATAATAAGTTTCTGACCCTAGATTATACGAGACGAATAAGAGGCATTTAGAGATGCTTCCAAAGATAGTCCCATATGTGGCAAATTTCGTAGCTCGACATTATTGCAGCGTGTTCAGAAAATGCTTGGATTCTTCCAATACCGATGTTTGAATCGTTCTCCTCCTCAAAACTAATTGGTGTATTGTAAACTGACAAGAACGGCTTAATGTGTTACGTGAATTCCAGATCCTCGCCTCTATATTTTCAATTCTTCAAAAACGCAACAATATCTCGAGATATTTGGGGCACATAGGATTCCTTTTTCAGGTGAAATTCCGCAATATACCCACGTCCTAAATTTTACAACTATGGGAGGCACCAAAGAGGAAAGAAAATTAACTTTTCTTATATCTCTCCTATAATCATTATTTTTTTTCTATGACAGATATTGTACTGAGTGCATGTTGACGAAGTTAATAAATTAGGGGGGCACATGGTCGCGGGGAGGCATGTCACCGGATTAATGGCCGTTGTCACGAAAAATGTAAACTATATTTTAGTCAAGTGGTGGTTAATCATCATATATCAGCTAGTATATTTTGACCTTTCTTCTGGATAAATATTTTATAGGGCATCTATCCATTAATTTGGTTTTATGCTTGTTAGTGTGGCAAGTTTAAGATATTTCTTATCAGTTTATGATATTTTTTTTTTTATTGCTGACCAGAAGGTCTCTCAACATTTGAGGACCAGGATGTAGATTATCACTACAAGTTCGGTTTTTCGGGGGAGTAGGTATAACATGAAATGGTTGTGTTTTTGGCGGTTCTCACAATTTATTTTTCTATTTTCTTGGGGGGTGGATTCAGTTTCTTGGTTTCTATTAAATGATAACAGTCATATTGATAAGTACAGGCACCCAAGGAACATGTTTCTGATCATCTTTTAATAAAGTTCGTCTAGATTCTTTAAATCTTTTATAATAAATGAAATCTTCGCTCGATATTGACTATGACTCGACACCCATAATACGTCAATGTTTATCTCGTCAGTAATGACTCAAAGGTACTGTCCTCCTGGATTTAAATTGGAATTATGCGTGTGTACTTGTCCAAAAGTTCTCGGGCGTTCCGAGTGCTCAAAACTAAAATCACACGGTTTTTTTTATATGTCCTTGGTGTCGATCGCTGGTTGGACCTATCAGCTCGGACTATCGTTCTAAGATAAAACTATCACCAGTGCGAGAGAGCGCACACAGAAGTAATAGAGAAAACTCAAGCCAAAGCTGGTCATAGACAATACGCCAGGTAACTGAGTTTGATAACTTCTTACTCGCATGCCTATGGTTTTATGCCAATTCGAACTAAGAATCGAACATTATTTGCATCTTTGTTTTAAAGCAACCAAAATTTTATGAGGCATATGCATATGAAGACTGAAGTTCGTTAAGTCTTTGGTACAGATCAATTTGGGTCTACATTTGGGAACATCTCACTCACATAATCTGTAACTCATTATGAATATGAAGTAATTAGTGACAAACTTAATTTTAAGTGTATATCAGATTTGGTCTTAATCTGTCCAAATGCAATTGTAATTGATTTCTATTGTTTTTGCCTCTAAATAGATAACGCGCGTTTCTGAGAGAGAGGAAATATTATTGGGATGAAATTAATTAATGCTCTTGAATTGATAAACATGTATGCAGTACTTGCCAACTGTCCCTATGAATAGTAGGTGACTATGCTCCCTATTTTAATGGGGAAAGAGAAGCGAGCAATTATCACCATTTCCTAATTTACACTCTTGTCCCTATTTATATGCAAAAATCTCTGTGGCTCTCTCTAATATAGGTCTATTACCTGGATATTAATTATCATCTGATACGATCCTCCTATTCTTAAAATAATAGTTAAATTCCTCCACTTCGTTTGTCCCTTATATTAGAATTTTCACAAAGATGTTGGCGAGCGTTTATTCCTTTTTTGTATGTCCATAAAGATTGTTAATAGTATCCCGCCGAGAGTATATTTAAATTTATTTATCCTATTCACATTTTTCCATTTTTTGAATATAATCTTTTTTTATATGAAATCTAGCATTTGCACCTCTGCTAAACTACTCTCCTCTGGGGACCCATACTTTGGGACATTTTCTCAAAGTCTTTATTGGAAAGACAACAGGGATAAGACATTTTATGTTGTCTCTTTTAATCCATCTCCATTAGGACAATGTTTGCTCTAGAATGAGATATTTTATCCTTCGCTATTTTGTATCAGTTCACTTTGTGATAATTTATTGAACTAAGGAAACCTCCAGGCAAGTAAGATCTCTAACCTCCTCCACGTATCTGATGCTCTCGCCCAATGTATAACAGATGGGTCGTCATGTTTTGGAATGTATTTCTCTGTACCATCCTTTCATCGCTGTGTTCTTGTCATCATGATATTTTCTTTGTCCACATTGGCTTGTGCAAAGTATCAGTCAGAACACGAGATGAGACTTGCAAGAGATAGTGCAGAAAAAGTTATTACACTCTACTCAGTCTCAAGAATGAGACCACGCAAGACAATGTCATTTCTCCTATCCGGTGGAACTACAATTTGTTATAGAAATGTATTCACTGTAGCTTTAAAGAAACTGTTATCGTAATGCATAATTATCAGTGAGAATCGCAACTAATTACATTTTAGTTGAAGATTCTAGCGTTCAAGGAACAACAAAGTTTGCAGTGAGCATATATATACTCATAAATATCGATATAAGATGAGTGACAATAATAGAATGTACACTTTTATACTCCTGGAATTCAGACAATGTAGTCACGAAATATAGAGGTAATAAATAATGTGCAACGGTATTATTCAAAGTAACACTCTAATGCCTTTAATTGAAATCTAAGTCAAACATGAGAAAGAGTTCATTGGATAAAGTGAACGTCTCGGGAGTTTAAATTATTTAGATTAGGACTGGAAACACCGTGCCGCACGACTAATTGTATTAATCAAAATCATATAGTTTGTAATCCAAGTAGCGTCTCTATTATAAATGACTTAAGTTAAAATGTGCATACACTGTTGTCATCAGGTGTGGTGGTTGAATGTTCGAAAAAAGTGCGAAGATTTCAAATTTGGAATCTTCGCGCACTTCGGATAGAATCGTCTTGGCAAGGGACTTTATCTACATTTGCACTCATATGGGACCAGGGGGCTGATGTTATACACTCTATGTCCAATAGGTAAGAGTACCTAACTGGAATTTAAATCTTAGAAATGCATTAGAATTGTGCCCCACTCACAAGTGGAGCGTCATTATTAACCACAATGTCTCTAGAAATCAGATACGGTAATAATGTGGGAGCGACGGCAAGTGACTAGACTCTTGGACTAGTATATATAATAATTGCCCGAGTTTGTTAAGCAATATTAATATTTAGTTAAATTAATAGTCCTATACTAGCTAATGGAACGATGTAATATTTTCCCGGAGAGAATTAAACAGCAGTCTGAGCTCTTAATTACTTATTTGCTGTGTAGGAAAGAGCAGTCCGTGATTACTGACTGGAATCAAGGATAATCCTTCTAATGTGTGAAGGACAGAAAGCCAGGACTTACGAGGCTAAGCTTAGTTCGATATGAGAAGATCAAAAAGGAACAAACATAATGGTTACAAATAGCAGGTAAGATAATGTGATTGTGTAATCTTGTCTTGAATTTATAATATAGAAGCGTTATGTTGCGGCTAGAGAGATTTTCTTGAAATTTTGCACTCATCCGGTATTAATTCCTTCTTTGAGCTCGTGCTTGTAGTGAGAGCATGGTCTAACCATTTCATGTACATACCTGTATGCCTGATAGCTACTTACAATTATCCACTCATCTGTAGAGGGTATTAGTATTATATTTCATTCTTTTATTTGTTTATTTTTCTCCTACATGTTTCTCAGCTTCATTTATCGAGATACGTCAATCATTTCATTTATTGTCTAAGGTTTTAATTTTTGACTTCTCACAGCATTTCGGAACTACTTATTAGAAACGGTTCATATTCTTGTCATCTCTTTGGCATTCGCTCCTTAATTTCTCTTTCTCCATTTCTATTACCTTGTTCTCCCCATAAGCTGTTATATACTTTCCGTGAACCAAGTTATACCCATTTTTCTTTTCTCAGATTATCGTTATTAAACTTAATTTTGTTTTCTATGCATATAATAATTATGCTTTAGTTAATTAAATGAATGAAATAACAGATTACCTTTTTCTATTTTGAATGTGCTTTATTCTCATTTTCACTCCAGGAAATATGAATGATAATCTAGTATTCATCTACCATCATTTTTACCTCCTGTGTTTTTAACCTTATTTTGCAGTTTCATAGAATTAGTGGCACGCCATTTGTGCTTATTAATAATCATGAGGTTGTAGGTTCACTTTGAACCAAGAACCAAACATCAGAATGAACATGGCATCTTGGTACAGCGTGATAATTTCGCATGTGCCTGACATCTCAATACATATTAAGTAAAGCCTACATTTTCTTCACATTTATATAACCTAAAAACAGATTCTCGGCGAAATGATATATATTCAATCGATCGCACCATCATTGAGATAGGGTGACCGTTAAAAGTTTAAGGTGTACAAAAGTTTCAGTATTTTAACGAAATCTCAACCCCGATGGGGGAAGCGGTGGTGTTCGAATGATTGCTACTAGTGAAGATAAGGCCAGGCTCGCGGTTTGCATTGAGAATGTTAGTTTTTTAAGGTCATTTGAGCACTGCATATCTTGGAGCTCAAATTTGCGATCCCCGGTCCCGAGTTCGCTGAGTAACGACGCATTAATTTCATTGTACCCCGTCTTGCATTCAGCACCATCAAATGTTGCTAAGAATTCTCAAAAAACAACTGATTTCTTTACATGTGTAATAATTAAAATAAACTATATAATTCGCCCTGTGAGCACAATACAGTACTATATGATATCGGGAATAGAAGAGTGGGCAAATAAAAATAAGGAATGATATGGAAAAAGCTAAGATAAAAACGAAAAGATGTTATGTAGTGAAAATTGAAAACTAAAGTGAAATTAGATAAGTAAAAATGTGGTTGATATTAACGAAATAGTATAATTAATGTTACAGTAGTGACAGGGTTTTGGATGCCCAATGTCGCCGCTGCAGTCAATTCACACAATAAACATCCATTTCCCTAAGGTAGCTGAATTTTAGTGATTAGGAGCAAAGTAGTATTTGTCAATGGGCATATTAATTAGCATAATTTCCACGGCATGTTATAATTAAGCGCTAGTTAAACATGAGCATTCTGTTGTCGGGGTAAAACATTAACTTAATGCCAGTTACAACAGGAGATGGTGACAAGACGCAAACGGACAATGATATGGCTCGGACGATTTTGCGGAGGTTCAATTGGGCCCCGGATATGTGGGTGAGGGAAAGGTGGGCGGCTAAAAATTTAGTTTGTCGCTGTTTTTTTCTCGTAAAAAGGAGCCCGGGCAAGGATCTTATTCGAGTATAATCTTTTAGTTCAAGCCTTCAAGAATATCGGACGCCCTAGTGATTGTTAGCTCAAATAAAATAGAGGTTTCCTCTTACTGTTAGGTCCACTTATGCCATTTCCACAAATCTAGTTTTTCAAGGAAGGCAGTAAAAGAATGAAAAAGAAATTTAATTGATTTTAATTTAGAAGTAGTTCGGGAATGCTATTTGGACTAGAGAGAATTGCGAGGTTGGTCTGTTGTAGTGTTAAAAACTAAAAAGTGGAGAGGGGTTTGAGTCAGCGTAGAGAAGTTAAGACAAAAACAGATGAAGAAGTGTTGGGTATAGCCTTTAGGCTACACGCACGCAGCCAACTTTCTCGTCATGTCTCTAGGTTAGACTTTTTTATGGACACATAATATTATCTGGTTTAATCTTGTGGATTGGGTTCTTCAAACTTAATTACCTGTTGTAGTATCCTAGTGGCACCCGAGCAGAGCAGTTCAACATGAAGAGGAAAATAACACTGGGAACTGGAAGCGCAGACAATGGATTATGAAGAGGAAAATATGTCTATATTTTTTCGGTAACGTCCATGGCATCCTTTTGGGGACTGAGGGTAGAGATATATAGGATCATTAACAATATTTAGAAAGCCTTTGTAGAAAATTATCGCCATTTTATTTCATGTTCCTACAGAGTTCCAGTCTTTGTGTACACCATCCACTGGAAAGCATAACTTCTCCTCCATACGTAATAACTTGTATTAAAGAAGAGTTAGTCTGCAGACATAAGCAAGTGAGTTAAGAGACACCGTAAAGTTCTAGGAGGTGTGAGAATCAGACTCGCAGTGAAAAGGGACATGTAAAATTGTGGTTCACTATATATCACTCATCATGATTTGAAGGATAACTTGGATCACACTCATCTGCCCAAAATATTTTCTTGGTCTTTTAGGGGAAAATCACGATGCTCTAATTCGTCGCTGGCAAATGGCTTTCTGCCACGAACCGGCACATAGCCCCAGCAATAAATTCCGGGTCAAAATGTTATTTCAACTATTTTTTACTACATAATTTTAATCACACACTTTCAGATGATAAATCCAACAAGCTGTCATTTCACAAAAATTTTCAGCCGCTGACGAAAATTCCATAAACTGGACCGTTTGAGGGTTTTCCATGGTAACGACAACCCACGCAAATATAAATACGGATATTCCACAGTGTTCGCGAAAAGACGAAATCTTGGCTTTGCACGCTGAACGTCTCGCGGACCGGGCCGAGGGTGGTTCGGTTGACAATGGGCGGTAAAACCTTTTATTTTCACCGGCGCCTCATCTTTTCTCCGACCTTGTTTTCTGCTTTCTAACTATTACGGCCGTTGTCTTCAAAATGGCACAGAGTACGTTCAACAAGGTCCAAACACGCGCGTCAAGGCGGCCCTTCATACCGGCAAAAGGCTTCAGCGTTCACAGGAATAGGGTTATCTTTTCTCACATTACAGCTGGTCTCAATGGCTGGTTACTCGTAAACACGTCACTAGAGATCGGGAGTTTTCGTTGGGCAGTATGCCCTATTTCGTAGCTGACTATTGGGATACTTATCAACAAAGATTATGATTCACTATGCGGGGTGTGTAATAAAATTATTTCATTCTACTATTTCAACGCTCATTCTCGACTCATACTCACTTATTATTGCTTTTTTCCGATGGTTTGTAACCACAATTGGTTCTTAGCTGTTTTTTTGGCACACTGTGGAGAAGTGGCGTGTTCTATTTCCGTTTCTTTTTTGGGCTAAATCGCGAACCGTTCTTAAGTTGGCATTATACACCCTCAATATCTTTTACTTATACTGGATCTCATCTCTATCTTTCCTCCCTACTCATCTCATCACGATCTTTAATTCACTCAAGATATTTTTCTCTCCTTTTTTCTGGGACGGGAAAGCTGGATCCTCTACTAGAGAGGTTGCCTTCTAAATTATGTTATAGTGTTAACGGAGGGGGCATTGACACACGCTATATAAACATGAACTCATAAATTTCCAAAATGGTTATTTGTAAGTGAACTCCACATAGAAAAATCCCCGCAAGCCTCTGCCTATACTAACATCTTAATTCCTTGCACATTAGGGAATAATATAGCAATCGGAGAATTGCACGATAAAGCCCGCATATATGTATAGATTATGGTGGTTTTAGAATAAACACTACATTAGTCACGAACACGCACTATCGGCTTATTTTTTTATCTACACTCTTTGATCATGATGAAAAACTAATTTTAATTATCTAGGATAACTTTAATACATAAGGTTAGTATATAGAGGTAAGGATAAATATTACTGTATTTGGGCTCCCTATCGGGATATAGAAGAGATAAGAAACCATGAATAGTGAGGTGTCCATGTTAAGGGAAACGGTACTGTCGGCACCAATAACATGGGGTATATTTTCCTGTTACTCTATATTTAGAGAGGGAATGATAAAAGTTCCGATTTGTTGTTAATTTGCCCCCTCCAATAAATTAAAAAAAAACATCTATGAGGAAAATAGCCTCAAACCAGCCCTAACTAAAAACAAAAAGGTGTGAAGTTATAAAAAAATCCGCCCCACAAAAACTAACTGTATCCTGCGTAACGAAAACCATACAAAAGTTGCACCTTAATATCTCTCGATTCTTACTTAAGATTGTGGATTTACTCTTTACTTGCAACATCTGAGCGAAGAGTTTTGTTTTATTTGTGATGACGTCATGATGTACATTAGAATTAACTTGATTAATTTGGATACATCTGCTTTGTAAATGAAAATGAATTTTTATGAATTGGGATGCTCATTTAATTTGTTGCGGAATGTTTATATTATAGGCTAATTGGAATATTCGCGGGGTAGTGTATTTTAGAGCACGCAGGTAGTCTGTCTACTATAATGTGGTAGTTTCAAACAAGTCTAAATTTTACGTATGATCCCAAATAGTTTTTTTTGGTTTTGATGTTTTGTTTTTGTTTGATTTTTGGTTGTTCTTTTGGTCTAGATTTTCTACGGAGATACCGCCGGCCAAAAACTTAGATTTTGGGAAAGGGTCAGTTATACCTTCCATAAAAGGAAGTATAGTATCCCTATTTTTCTATATCCTCATAATTCGATATAGGCAATATATCGCCGGGATGATCCACGAAGGGATTTGGGGCCTATCATGCTACTACGTGAAAGTAGAAGATCCTATTGACTGGATAACGATATATCCTTTCTAAATACGCTTAAAGCTATATATAGATTGGACAATATAGGAAAGTCTGGGCTCGAGTTGTATTTGTGAGTATTTAGTTATTTGTTCTTTTAGTAGACTTGCTAGTGACCCATAAGTACAATGGGTGGATAATACGTTTGAAGAAGAATTAATGGTCCAACACTTACACTAATGTTATGGTAAGGAATCAGGGTATAACTTGTCTTGCAGAATGTTGGATTAATTATTTTTCTCTCACTCTCTCTAAGAAACATCTTTTTGCGCCGGCTTTATAATATCTGAAATGGTTAATCCCCATACCCCGTCAAATAAATTATTTATCGAGGTTATTCCTTTAATTGACGATTACTTATTACTAGTAACGTAGTTTCCCCACATACCATTGAGCCTACGTCCAGGTGGGAATGCAACCTTAAATAGAGAGCGCTTTTTCGAACCCCCATAAAAATCCACATTTACCATGCATATTATTTTTCCTCCTCATCCTTGGGAGAGGGGCGGCTTTTAAAAGTTATGTTTTACCCCGGCTTAACTAAGGCGACCATATACCCTCAGTCCTCTATTTAACAACTGACGTTGCGAAACACGTTTTTGAAAATTAATGTAGGGTGTTATAATTTTGGTGTTCTCTTTTTTATCTTATCTTTATATCATATGTCTAAATTTGAATTATAATTGGATTTTTGGTTCTTCCAAAACCATTATAGTGTGTCGTAAGTGGTTCGCATAAGTAAAAATGTATATGAGTGTTCGCGCCCATAATTGATTTAAAGATATTGCGTGTTTGACGGTAAAATCGTGTCCTTTCTTCAAATTGTGAGAATATATACATCAGACCGCCGGAGTGTGTGAAAAATACTCCTACATTAATAATCATAGCCATAATTGAACGTTCCCCGATTTTATCATGTCTTTCGACTGATTTCTCATAAATGCAGGACGTATACAAGTCTGAGCTGATGTAAAGCAGTATGGGTGCGAGTACCAAGGGTATACAGAGAATACGAAGAGCGCACAACGTCTTTAGCGTAATCACACCTAACTGAATTGCCTAAGCGTTAAGCACGATAGAAGCCGCCCGGATGTCAATCTAAAAGTTTTTCTTATATGAGCGCTGTTTCCGACGTAGTATCAGGGAACAGCAGGATCGCATATATGGGAGATCTTTTTAGAAGCAGCACCAAACACACTTAATAAATAAGGTGAGCGAGTAGTTGGGAGTAACGATTGCGCGGCGTTCGGTGGATGTTAAATTGCATTCCGCGTACGTGGTCATGGACGGCGAGCTAGTCGTTTCTGAGAATTCGCTTGGGCAGAGACACGCTATCGCGACTCCGTTTTGCTATTCCATTGCACGCTCCCTCGCAGCTACATTATTTCGGTCCAAGTTAATTTTATGGCAGTAGTCTACTTAAAATGTACCAATTACACCTTGTTCAAATTAAATTGGATAACGCAAGTAAGAGCAAGCGCCAGTGGTGGGCTTGGTATGTGGACATTTATTGAATGGTATTTGATCAATGGTTCAAAAATTGTTGCCGTGTAAAATATGCGTGTTAGTAATACAAGCGCCTTTGAAAGTGCTGGGCTTAATTCAGCTCACTTAGCATTCGTTTAACTTCGTTTTGGAATGAAACCGTTCGTATGCACATCAGTTCGAGACTCTTATTTCACTATATTCCACACGCAGTATACTTTCTGTTAGTACTAGTTTTTATTGTATCTAAACGGTCAATTTCCTCATGTCACCGGGGGAATAGGTGGGAGAACAACGTTCGATATTGGGAATTTTTTTTACCATCAATATTTCTCCGGTGATAGTCACCTAAATGGGTTTGGAGTGATGGCTGGAGCCTTTGATAACATCTGAAAAAAATGATTAAAGCCTTATTCTGTTATCATTTGTTTGTGGCTTACCAGCTGGTTTTTCCCTCGCCTGTTTAAAGATGCTATTTTTTACATGTAAAAGTAACTATTTGTATCATGAAGATATAACCCACATTCTTGGACTTGAAATATACCATTGTAACTTGTCTTTCCTGTGAATAACCAAGAGTACTACAAAGCGGCCATCAGACGTCTACATTCTAAACATTTTATACAATTAGATCTAATTATAAAAAGAATTATAGTCATTGTACATATACATTATATAGTTTATTATTTATGCAGAGCCCATTTTTTTAACGGCTTAAAAAGAATCACGCAAAATAAAAAAGAGAACCAGTCGAATTATATAATATCACTAATTATTAACTGTGTTTAGTTTAGAGGCCTATTAGCTTGGATACTATTATTCTTAAAATTGATATTCAATATAATTATATATTATGTTTTAATTTAATTTACAGTGTAATCCTCAAAAATATATTTTGTGGGACTTCATCTCATTTTGTAATAATAGAATATATAATCCAATTCAATGTGTTGTTTTATTCTTATAAATTTAAATTGTACTCTTTAGTTTTAGTTTATGTTTTCTTTTGCTACTAATTGCGTTAGCAGCAAATTCTTGTTGCTAACCACACTTCACCTATTGATTCTTGCAACACTTTGTTTAAGAATATTCCCCATTCTCCCGTCATGCAACCTCTCCCAGGACTGGCGAAGGTTTCGGCGGGAGTCCAAGAACGGGGCCGGCAAGGAAGGGACCATGGCCAACATTCCTTTCCTATGTGGTGCACTTTAAAAAACAAAAAAAAATGAATTTTGATTTTGTTATCGATCATTCTGAATGAATTAATTGTTTTTTTTAAAGGATGTGGTGGAATTTAGTATTTTTTCTGCGTCGGCGCCTCTTACTTGCTTATCTTAGGATGATTTACCTTTATTCAACCATCATCTTTTCAATAGGTGAATTCCGACCAATTTCCAGCTCATACCATCCATTAATCGCAAAGGATTCTTATCTCTGATTGCTCCTGGCTTCATTGATGGTTGGTATTTTCTTAAAAGAGGCGATACTACGGAAGGAACGGAGTTCGCTTCGAGAGTCACCTCGAATCAAAAGATAATAATATGCTTAATAACTGAGTGTGTTATTATATAATCTGGGGGCTTTTTGGTTACTGCTTCCCTTCTCCTTGTTTCTTGTAAGCCCAATATTTTAACAAGTTTCTGACAAAGAGTAGATAATAATTTGGGTACTTTATTTTAAATAATTCATTTTCTTTCGTACATACCACAGTGTCATCGGGAGTCCTGTCATATTTGGAATCACAACTTTTGATAGTTCATATAATCAAAGAGTTCAACCTTTTACGCAACCCCGTGGGTCACTATACCTGCTCAGAGAACAGCACAAATTTGGTTCTCTCTTATTTGGAACAAACCCTACAGGATTTTTCTCTCATTGATTAGGACCTCATATATAGACTAAACAGCCATCGATAAGAATCTACATCATTAGCCACAGAATTTCGATCGAGCGCGGAATAGAAAAGGGCATTCGCCAACAGGGCGCAGAGGGCGCGCTTGTTAGAAGTACAAGGGGGTTGCTCAAAATAACAAAGAAGTTCCTGCCCAACAGGAAACTTCGCGCCGAGGTTATTGTGGTGGATTTGAAAGGTACCCTTTTATATCCCGCTTATATTATCAAATTATACGTAGGCACGTTAGATTTGGCAAGGAAGTAAGGATTTAACAAAAATTGGTAGGTGGAACTGATGTTTAATCCTAATATCGAAAATTAAGACTTTAAATTGCCAAAACACATGTTTGAACAATTAATGCCCTTCGGAGTTATTTTCCACACGCCATATATTTTTCCTTAAATATCCTTTTAATTAGGTTGTTTAATTATAGATTTTGAAACATGTATTTTACACAGGTACCATGTGTGTTCGGTTTTGGTAGGAGTCGTTACCATAGTACAAAGTCAGCATTGAGGAAGGTACTCAGACCAGTTGAAGATCGATATCTTGAGTATGAATTTGGGTGGTTGACAATGGGATTATTAGAAAAGATTTAGATATAGGTCATAGACATGTTATTAGAGTTTCTTTAGAATATGGAGGAGATAAAAATCTACTTCGAACATGCATCATGAATGCATGAAAGAACCATTGAGGATAAGACTCCGCTTGCTCCCCCATCAATATTGACGTCTAAGATTGGATCATTCCATCCTTTGCTTTTGACTAAGTCTAAATGGTTCGTATATATGCGCCGAGAGTCTCGAGATATTTCTCATTTTATTATTACCGACCCAAGTACACCACGACTAGAACCAATATCGCGGAAATGCAATTTATGTATCATTGAATAACAGAAAGACATGTCTCTCAATAAAAAAAATCATAATTAGAAGGGGGTATAACCACTCAGGATCATATAGGGAAAAACAGAACAAAAAGGAAAACAACCTGTTCATGCAGTTATCAGAATGCATTGACTGTTCAAACATTCTTTTAACTCTTAACGTGCCAATTTATTTATAGCCCAAAAGTAGACTTTTTTTTAGATTATTTAAAATGGTATGTAATCATGTATTGCTTGGTGGTAATGACTGGAAATCGATCACAGAATACAATACAATCAACTGTGCTATTTGCCAAAGTCTATACACTGCAGCAATGAGAGAAAATGAATTATTACGATTCGTATAGATAATAAGTAAATTGCCGGAAAACGTGTCCGTGCACATCCAATACAATGAATACTATCAATGAATAAACAATTTTTGTGCCCATAAATTAAGAGATAAACAAAGCTTTTGTTTGTCTTTGTGTGTTTTCCCCACAAACCTCACCCACCCCCAACACAAAAGGGGAAAAATGGTTTTGCACAATGTTATGTTTCGCAAACGACTTTGTGTCTATTATAAAACTTTTTGATGTTTCATATCTCAATTTACTCATAATGTTCTTTTTACGTTTCTTTTTTCCTACTTTCATCTTCCACTCTCTCCATTATATTATAATTCATTGCGTTATCTTCTTTCTCCTCTCTTCCCCTTTCTCTTCTCTTCTCCTCTTCTGTCTGTTTCTCTTGTTCCGTGTTTTTTATTCTCTTTTTACCTCTCTTTCTTTTTTGTCTACCCAGTTCTCCTTATCTGTGTTTCTATTGCCGTTTCACTCATTCTCTCTA
>CALNVZ010003425.1:21536875-21562703 GCA_940671915.1 Paracentrotus lividus | reverse complement strand
ATTTGAAGAAATAATAACAACTTGATTGTTAAAGGTTCTTCTCTCCTGTTTTTACCATAACGGTAGAATAATTTTTAATTATTTATATTTCTTGAACAGCAACTTTTTTATTCACCCCCTCACTTAGACAAGAAACCATTGGTTTTTTAACCTAGATTTAAGACCAAATAGCAACCTAGCACCTCAAAGCGATTCATGGATAGCACGAGGGGCTTTGGTAAGGGTCAAAAAAAACATTGCCAGAATGTTATTGTTGAGTGGATGAAGTACTTTTTTTCAATTATTCAATACCCGTGTGTAGTTTAAAATGTAATGTTTTTCTATCTCAAAAAAACAATTACAATCTTATACAAACACCTAATATTGTATTTGAGTGTAAGCATGTTAGTGTAAAAGAGTATGACCGCCTTCGTCTTGAATTAGGCGGTGGAGAAATTAAAAAAGTATATTTTACCTATATGAAACAAGCCCGTCCCATTTATTTGGATCATCTTGATTTAAAAAAGGCAAAGGCTGATTTTTTTTCACGCCATCAATTTATTTGAAATAACAGAAGTGCTCAAAAAAAAAAAAATCATAATTATGAGGGGGTATAACACCTCAGGATCATATAGGGAAAAACAGAACAAAAAGGAAAACAAACTGTTCATGCAGTTATCAGAATGCATTGACTGTTCAACACTTTTTAACTTTAACGTGCCATATTAATTTATAGCCCAAAAGTAGACTTTTTTTAGATTATTTTTAAAAATCGTATTAAATAGTATGATCTCTTCTCCCTTCCCGTGGTCCAAGGCTTTTGGTTTATACCTATTCCTAGATACATCATAATAATTTTTTTTTTCTTAACCAAAATATGAAGGTTTGTTTTTTAAATTACATAAATACCACTTGACGAAAATCTTTCTAAACATAATTCATGGCATGATAGAGTATTACTAATAATAGTTACATTTATGTATCACTTTATACATGTATCCTACTCGGTGTTTATAAGGGCTTTTAATGTTAACTAACTGATTTATTACCAGGCTTAGTGAGGCGACTCTGAGAGGCGCTCGCAGCATTCAAGTATTATTGATAATATAACATCATATAATATAGCTAATTCCAAAATGAAATAAAGATTAAGAGACCACAGTTATATTGAATTACATGTCGATTGATTATCCCATAATCTCTTCTCCGACATAATAGGAAGATTTAATATCATTGTTATTTTTATTTTTTTTTTTGTTATTTTAATCGAGGAGGAAAAAATCGATGCATTCAAAGATATTGATTAAAAAATTAAAAGAATAGCAATAAACCATAATTGAAAAAAAAACTTCCCGAGATAGATTAGACGCGTTTGGACGACCAGAGAACGACGAGGGAACGAATAGAGAACGACAAGGGAACGCCCATCCAACGCGCATAACGTTCACACTGCTAATGCCCAGCGCATACAGAACCTATTGATAAGTGCGTTGTTACGCGCTAGAAAACGCTAAAAACTGTGAACGTGTAATAAATTATGAATTTATCTCAGCGTACATTTGCGTTCAGACAACGACTAATTGCGTATGGTTAACGAGTAGCAACGTTTTCGAACGTACACACCAAATTCCAAGAACGCTGGTCAAACGTTAGCTCAACACGCCGTAGTGTGAGGGCACCTTTACAAATAACCTTTTTTTTTTTCAAATTTGAAAGTCTTCTATATGTTGTCAAATTTCTTTCATGGCCAGAGATTTGTTGAATATTTTTGCATATTCTGAAAGAATAGACTTTTCTCTTTTCATTCCTGAGATTAGACCCGGACAATTGTTAAACGAAGGGGCGACAAATGAACAAAGGCCCCTGAGAATGAAATTTTTAGATGGGGGTTTTAATTAACAAAGTTATTAAGAAGGAGTCATATTTCTCTGCAAAGTGTTTGCATGTTTCAATTATCCTTGTGTCAAATAAGTAATGGCCAAAGAGGTAGTACTCGATGGAAAACAAAAGGAGCAACATTCGAAGAAAATAATTCATTTCTGTTGTTGCCAAGGAAAAATTTAGTCCCGTATTGCAAAGATGATTTAACGCAAGTTTATTCCACCGAATTCCCAAATTACAGCTAACTTTTTGTAATAAATAATTTATAATGTAGTTTACAATAGCAATTACAATAGCAATAGAAATTTTTACACTTCTATTACATTTTGCTGGATATTCACGACTTCTGATTTTTGCACGCATCTTCTTTAGCAACGACGTTAAGGATTTTTTTTTCTTGTGTGCGTGATGTTTTTTTTTTTATTTGCCTTTGTGATTGTTCATTATGACTATTTCTAATTTAAAACAGTATAAATAAAATCTGTAAACGGTTTTCGGAGAAATATGAAACACGCTTCATGATTTTATTCACTGATAATCCTAACCTCCCCAATTTCATTTTTGAGGCATTTGTCTTTTTATCGCCCCCATATTTCAGAAATGCCCCTGTCTTGGTATTTACTGCTCTGGTGAATACAAAGGGACAAGTCTTCTTTTTCAGAATATACAAAAATATTCAACAAGTCTCTGGCCATGAATGGAATATGACAACAAACACACATTTTAGCTATGTTGCGATGCTAAGTGATAAGAGAGTGTGTATACACACATATTCCTTTTTTTTTACAGAACAAAAAAAAAACAAAAAAAAACAACATCCAAATACTTAGAAATTCCACACCTGCACACACCCACAGACTCAGAATCAAAAGTTATGACTACTTGAGAAAAAAAGTTACCAGAATGCGTGTCGCGTTTTGCAACGGTTGTACGTGCAACAGTTGCCAAGTTTGTACAGAAGGATGGGGGAGGGGCGGGTGTCAAATTGCCCCCAGTCAGCCGGATTTTTATAGATATTCCATTTCATTTCAGAAATATTCATCGTAATCTGTATTAATACATGTAGTATATAATGCATATATGATATGCACAGTGTAAAAAAATAAGAACGTCTGACAATTTTAAAACAGAGATTGAGAAGCAAATTATTATAAACTGGTATTCAGGCCTAACATTATAATGCCCCACACGCAACCGTTGAAATGCCTGTGTCTTTCACTATTGAAAATACAATCATACCATATTCTTTCTAAGCAGACATTATATCTCATTTTTAAATTTTAGGTTTGAAAACCAAATTCAGTTATCTGAAAGAGAGAAAAAAAAAATACCCAGATAATCAAGCTTTACTGAGTTTAAAACCAAATTGGAGCATGCACATTATATTCAGCAACTCTTAAAAATCCTTCTTAGTGGGGTGTCACGTAACCGACTATATTGATCCTGCTCGTATATCGCTGAATTAGACCTAATTTCTAACGTAAACCGTTTCTAATGTGATTCACAATATGTTATGAGACTGATACGTCAGGCACATTACAAGACTGACGCCAACCGACAACGCAAATGCCCTTCGATGTATAATGTCATTTTCGGTACAGTCTGAGTCAGTTTCCTCTGGTCTGGCCGGGGTGGTACTCTGTTACCATGTAGCTTAGAATGATCTTGTTTTGGCGGGAACTAATTGCTTGTACAATCGAAATGTAGATTATGAGAAATACTCGTTACACTTATAATCCGAAAGGTAATCAACTCAATTACATTTATTAAGAATATTATACTGGTAGTATGAAGACATTGCGTGGATATCGAATACAGATTTTTAAAGAGGTTATACATGTTTCTCTTAATCTTACAATTGTGTAAATAATCTAAACATTTGTTTACTTTTTTTTCCTATTCATTTTATTTCAGTTTATTTCATTTCATTTTTGTTTACATGTTTTCATAATCTTTCAATGATTACACTTTTCAAATATTAATATTAATAACAATAATGTGATTTGTATTGCGCCAAATCTACACAAATGATTCAAATATAAACCCTCTTTTATAAATTAGGTCACCAATAGTATACCAGCATATAAGTTGTCTTTACAATCGGAGTAATATAACTCAACATTTGAAATGTTTTATAATTCTCCATTCTTCATATCTGATAGACTATATATATTTTATGTAATAATATGTGTGTGTGTGTATGTGCGTGTGTGCGTGTGTGTGACAGAGAGAGGGAGAGGATGTGTATGTGTGGGGGCCTGTGTGTGTGCGTATCTGGGAGTGTGTGTGTGTGTGGTGTTGTGAGGAGAGAGAGAGAGAGAGAAAGAGGAGGGGGGTGTGCGTGCGTATGTGGGTGTGTTGTATGTGATGTGTGTGGGTGTGTGTGTGTATGAGTACACAGACACAGATATCATCACCATGTCCCTCATCTGTGTCGTGTGACAAAACATTGACAATATTCGGGCGTAAATAAATACACTGACTATTTTTTTTTTTTTTAATAGAAAGATATAACGCATGGAAATATATATATATATATATATATATATATATATATATATATCTGTTTCCCCTTCCACAGGGTTCCTTTATTTTATAACTGCAAATAACAATTCAAATTACATGGCCAATAATAATAAGCAATATAATTGTGAAAAAACATCTGATACATTTTTAAAAACACGTGAGAGTTTGACTCCAAAGACGCCAAATCCACTTTTGATGAAATTGAGTTAGTGATACCGACCATTGTTCAGACTAGTATTTGTCTATGACAAAAGGTGAAACCTAAATCCAGAGAGCATTTTTTTTAATAATTTAAATATCACTTTCCCACAAACACATGTACAAAGTTTTGCAAACAAATGCTTTTTCTCAGAAGTGACAAAAGTGGATCTAGCGCCCCTGTAATCAAACTCTTCATGTATGAACAAAATAATTTCATATAAGCTTTTAATCAAAAGAAAAATAATATAATGGGTCACAGTCTAAGGAAGAACTTATTCCTGGTCTATTGAAGCCATAATCCACCCGATATACCCGAAATATAGAGTGCATGGCCAATATCTTATGACCCCTGACATGATGTTGTTGGGGGGTTTAAATGAAAGAATTAATATAATATAAACTTTTCTTTTCATATCATTACCACACTCACACCAACCTATCATGCCTATTATGAAATCAATGCTCTCTTCCATATCCATTCAACAGGGTTCATTTTTTTTCTATCTCGTTTGGAGCTTTAATTCGCTTTTATTTGAGTTTATTTGCTCATATCAATATTTTCTTAACACTAATATCTTAACAAAACGAGGCGCTCGGAGAGCAAAAGCCAGGGGAAATGTTAGACAATGGAAACGTTAAGGTTGTCGGAAAACCGTGATTATTAAACAAGTTGCGCTGTATGTATCTTTTCTTTTCACGTCTGGGATTTTCATATGGAAATATCTATCGATTTTCATAGCGGAAATTAACCGGAGTCAACTAGCTGTAAGCGGCGGTTGATACACGGCCAAAAGCCTCGAAAGGAAATTGCTTGAATACACGTAGATCACAAAGCCCCGTTTATTACAAAGACTTAGCTTAAAGAGAGATAGAGATGGAGAGAGATGAGGAGGAGAAGACTGGTAATAGAACGCGAGTTTTTTTTGACGACTCTTAATTACATTTGTATTCAGGCGTAGAATCGGTTTGCTTTAACATCGCTATTGATACCTGTTGCTTGCCATCTATTGTTATGGCGTCTTCGCAGGAAATTAGCTTCATGCAAATAACCGTGTCAGTCAATGTGTGTGAGGCTAGTCCACCGGAGCAGCCCCGGGGCTATTGTCCACCACTCCCCTTAGCTCATACTTCACCTCACAGCCGGATGGAGTGGAAAAATAAAAGAAGTATCACCATCTTTTGTGGCAATATTACGGTGTGCTGCAACAATAATTAAGACAACAAGGAATCCTGAATGCCCGATCCTTTTTATGTTCTAAACGCTCAACAAACATTATGTTTAGCTGGCAATACGATTGTTGGCGTTATGAGAGCGTTAGTGTTTGCTTCATAGTGCACAAAGAATTGTTTACAAAAGAGAGAAACGTAACATAAAAAGTGACTAGGATTTTTTTTTTTTAAGGACGCGTGGGCAGGTCAAATCTGTTCTTCACATTTTCCATTTCTCCTCTGGGCAGCTTTTTGTGAAAATGTTTTTGTTTACTTTCATCATAGTGTCATGAATATGTATAAGGCTTTTGATGTTTAATTGGACATCTTTATGTTCAGCGGTTTTAATAAAAAAAAAAACATATACCATGCACCTGTTGCTCTTTATTATGCATTTTGCGCATTTTTGAGCCTGAATCCTTGCCCCTTACTCTCTCTCTCTCTCTTTCTCTCTTTCTCTCTCTCTCTCTTTCTCTCTATCTTTCTTTCTCTCTCTCACTCTCTCTCTCTCTCTCACCATCTCTCTCTCACTATCTCTCTCTTTAATTATATATAAAGTCATGTAGCATATAATTATGTATATTTATGGTCTGTCTTTCTGTCTTTCTGTATCTGTCTCGTCTCTCTCTCTCTTTCTCTCTATTTATCTCTCTCCACCCATATCACTTTAATAATCTCTATCTATAACTTTTTATTATTATTATTAATATTATTATTAACCCTGCGTTTTCACTCACTTTACCTTTTATTTAATTGTTTTTTCTTTTTTTTTCTTCTTTTTTTGCTCTTGACTGTTTTGGAGCCCATTCTACCCTCTCCCAAATATTGGAAACTCTACGCTCACATCAATCTCTAAATGTCGGAACTGTACACAATTTTCCCTATTGAGGGTAAAATGGTACACATATCAATAAAAACATCATACTTTTATAATAAGACTACGGTATACAAATATCAAGCGAAAATTCACTTTAAGTATCAATAAATGTGAGAAAATGCAGCTCTGATAGATTTGGCGGCAGTCTAATCATTTATGACATTCAGGTTCATAGATCTTCATGCTCTTGATTGTGATAATAACTCGCATAAGAAGTTGATCAAATACTTTTTATGTTTGCAGATAAGAATCAGTATGTCATTTAGATATTTTAAGTTATCTTATTCAAACTAGGAAGAATATTTACCTTTCTATTTGATAATCGAGTCAGTGGATATGAATGCCAAGGTTAAGTTATCAAATAAAAAGATAAAACAGGAAATTCTGGTAAAATGATTTTAAAAAGCCATGTAATGTACAAACAGCCAAAACCATTTTTGGAGATATACCTAAGATAGACCTAATATAGACCAGCTTTTTGCAAATATCCCGTTTAATATGGAAAACGAAATCATCTACCTGTCCTCTTTCTTGGTTGCTAAATTAATTTTTTTCTAGTGACAAGTCTTTAATCACCAGAATATTGCACGAATAACTCTTTACCGCAAAAACGTTGATGTTAAATTGATGTTAAATCAACACCACTGGTGTTCATAAAGGACAACACCACCATGAGAGTTGTCCTATACATTCTATAAACACCGGTGGCGTTAGTTTTTGCAGCGTAGGTTTAGCATGGAAGAATTGACAAAACAGTCTTAAAGTTATAATTACCTGATAATCGGTCTACCATTAATATGAAAACAATGGGAGAGGGAAGAAGCAAGATGTGGAGGGTCATTTTGAGAAAAGGAAACATTAAACGGCAAATTGAATATGATGGAGAGAGTAAAAAAATCAAATAAAAATAAGCATGATAAGACGATGAATGGAAGAGAGAGGGGAGAGAACGAGAGAGAGAAATAGATAAAGAAAGAGAGAGAGACAGCGAGAGAGAGAGACACAGAGAGAGAGAGATACCAAATACTAATTACTGTAAAAGAACTCTCGTGTACAGAGCTTCATCTGAGTATAATAATCTACCCTCTGAATTGCGTCAACACACTGTAATTTCCACTTTTGTTGTACCTTTATATGTTGTGTATGTAATTTTAGATATTTTTTTTTTCTCTTAAGTATTTTTTTAGTTCATCATATTGTTACATTTCATGATGTTATATTGTTTTGTTATGTAAATTTATGTAGTTTAATTAACTGGCCCCGTGGAAAACCAGCACCAACATTATAGTTGCAGCTGAAATGGGCTACCAGCAGTATTTTTTAATCTAGATATATGTTTATATTTCATATGTAATTGTATATGATTTTATTATACGGAAATAAAACCAAACCAAACCAGAGAGAGAGAGAGATAAGGGAGATGGAAACAAACATTTCTTAAAGGGTGGGCTTATATAGAATTATGAAAAGGGGGTAAATGAATTATGTTCCTCCCTAAAATACCTTAGGATTGTCAAATTTGAAACAATAACCTATCGCTCCTACCCAAACAAAATAACAAATAAAACACCAATGCTATTGAATTTGTTTGATTAGAATTTTCCAGATTTTCGAATACATTACACGCCAAAGGAAAAAGGGAGGAAAAGAAATGAAAAAAACAAAACAAAACAACAAAAACAAAGAAAGGTGATATGTCATAAGTGATATCTTTCTTAACTTAAATAGACATTATCAAAACTTCACATTCTTCAAAAGCAGCATGTTCAAATGTTTGTTGTGCACCTTGCAACTGTCTATATAATTTTATATAGATTTCCCCCACGTGCCCTGGAAAGTATTAAGTTTTCGAAATTGTCGTTGCCTATCTTCGAATACCAGTTACATTTGATCATCTCCAGCAAGAAAAAAAAATGCTAGTCACCTCAACAAACAAAATTTAATTCAACCTGCTTTAGTATAACTGCCTTTGGTTTACATCTTCATAATTTAGAATGAGAATATGGAATTGGGTTCTTAAATCCGAAAATTAGATAGAATCCATTGCACTATTTCTTTTCAGATCAAAGACCCTTATTGTATTTTAAATTTTTTTATTAAAAAACCCTTCATTTTATGGACTTAAGAACTTTTGGATTGACAACATTACAAACTATAACCAATTAATCAGTTACAGTTAGGTACCAACATGGCGCACTTTCTGATGTATTGTACTTTTCTTATACAAAGCAAAGTTGTAACCCAAATGTGAACGAACTTTACCAGACCCTCTTTCTTTTAAATATGACACTGTGATGAGTAAAAGCTTGTTCCGTTCTCCAAAACGGGAACCAAAATAGAATTAGTTTTGTTTTTGCCTTTTATTTTATTTTTTTAAATTTCCTTTTGTTTTTAAATCTATTTTTGCTTTTGTTTTAAATACATATTGGAACTGTGCCTACGACCCTATCATAAATATATTTGGATGAACTCACTATATCCTTAGGTCTGATCTAGACTAAAAAGTCTGTTCGACGTACTGTACTGGACTGTCCATGAAATACGGATGCACTGTAAAAAGAAAAAAAAATACAGCAAAGGGATGTCAGCAGAGTTGCCATACAATAATGTAATTTAAATTACAGTTTTGTTGTAAATTTCTCCTCTAAGAATTAATGAATGAGAAGGAAAAAAAATCATTAGCCATGATAGCTTATGTATTTGGTTAAAACGGAACAAATGTGTTACTCCTGATGTATATTTTGTATTTCTCACGTAATTAAATAATAATAAAAAAATTACAACAAAACTGTTTTTAAAATTACATCTTTTTATGGTGATTCTGCTGACAGCAGATTTGCTGTAAAAGTACAAATATTTTTTACAGTGTGTGCTCTATGTCAGTGGCAAGAGAACCAGGCAAGAAGATTCCTTTTGACAAAAGGTTTATTTATATTATGAAAAAGAAAAAAACTTCATGCAGCAACCCGCGCGTAGATGGCGTCTGTCGTGGTATATATTCGTCCAGAATCGTTACGCCAAAATAACTAACCAACCATGGAAGCTTGGAGTCTCAGCGTTGTATCCTTGTTGGAGCTTGTGAAAGAAGTGATATTAGGTCAGGGTGACTTCAATTTCGCCCCACCACACATCTAACAAAAACAAAACAAACACAAACAAACAAGCAAGCAATTATTTAAACTATTGAGTGTATAAATTAAAACATCTCATTAGACTATTTTGTAAAGCTCACAAAATTACCCCAAAGTATCAATCATTTTGTTTTTCGCCAATTTTCAGATCTTGGTGCAATTTGAATTTTTTTTTTTTATGGGGGGGGGCATGACAAACACACCGGGGAAAATATAATAAGTCAATAATAAGTCAACAAATAATATAGTATCAGTTAAAAGTACATTTAAAAAATGGCTCTACGCCTTACCATGATACATAGACTATAACATTACAATGATTACGTTCACACTTTATATTCCCTGTCACATACATTAATGGGCATATTTTGTTGTGTTGTTTTGAGGAAGGGGTTGTTATAATATAGTTTCAATTTAGAGTTGTAAAAAAAAACACGATAATTGATAATTTTTTGTTCTCAGGGAGACTTGAATAGAGATCAGCTTCTCTTATAAGTGCGACCCCATCCATTCATGTATTCTTAAACCTATCCATTTTGTATCAGAAAAAAAAAGAAACTCGTTGGAATCGAATCTACAGCCATTTGATTGGAAGTGTGCGTATCATACAACTCGGCTATAAGTGGTGATGGCGAGTACTGAATGGCTATAAGTCATAGCCCAGCTACGATGTATTATTTTACGTTTTAAGACCCATTTTACGAGTTGCCCTAAAAATATTCATGAGATTGGCGTGTTAAAGGGGAAGTTCACCCTGGAATTTTGTTGGTCTTAAAAAATGAAGAAAATAATAGAAAAATATTAATGAAAGTTTGAAGAAAATCGACCAAAAAATAGCGAAGTTATGAATATTTAAAGTTTTGATTCTGTGACGTCACGTGCGAGCAGCTTTCCCATTGGTTGTGTATGTAAATTTAATAAATTTGTCTTTTTTCATGGTTCTTCATAAAGGAATGGGTCAATTTGATATAGTCATGTATATGAACATATGTTTCATGGTATATCGACCGCACAGGTGACATGATTAATTTCTTCTGAAAAAAAAATGACATTTTATGGAATTTACAATACATAACACATAGGAGATCTGCTCGCATGTGACGTCACAGAATCAAAACTTTAAATATTCATAACTTCGCTTTTTTTTTGGTCAATTTACTTCAAACTTTCACTAATATTTTTCTATTATTTTTCTTCATTTTTTAAGATCAATAAAATTCCAGGGTGAACTTCCCCTTTAAGGGAAGAATGGCCAAGTACGCAAGCGACAGGATGTGTTGGCGCAATCAGTAGAGCGTCTGCCTCATGAACGGGAGACCGTGGGTTCGATCCCCGGTCGAGTCATACCAAAGACTTAACAAAAATGGAACCCTCTGCCTTCTAGCCAGGCGCTCGGCATTTGGAAATGGAGAGGGGTAATAAGGGGTAATAATAACATTATGCATAATAATATTATGTTATGCAGGGCCCACTGAGAGACAAGTTCATTATAAAGAGCTGAATTGGCTACCCTGGGTAAATAAGTGAACGTTATTATTATTATTATATTATTACAGAAAAAAAAAAATGTCATGAGCATCGATTGTTTATCCATTCGCAATTCTATGAGGACTTACAAGCCTTCTACTAGCATGACAAGTAAGCATGTGATGGCGCTCTTTACGAAATCCTTGCGCAGAATTATCGAGTCACAACTCGTCGTCATGGTCGTGAGGCTACCAGAAGGACATGTCGATATATAATGGCCGGTATTCTTCGAGAATACTAGCCAATATTTTTGTTTGCAGCATGAGAAGAAACCTTATGTTTCAACTCTGTGTGTGTGTGTGTGGGTGTGTGTGTGTATGGGTGAGTGTGTGTGTGTGTGTGTGTGTGCGTGCATGTGTGTGTGTATGTGTGTGTGTGTATGTGTGTGACATTTTCAACATGTTCAAAGTGACGTATCGTCACCTTCGCGTAGGACCTGTAACGACCTGTAATGTCGCTGCGACGCATGATGTCACAATGACTATTTATTTACGTCTTCGAACATCCTGTGACGTCACCATCCGAAAGAAGTGACTGGGATTCAAACCTCCGTTCGATCCGCATCAGTTTGTAGGCTGATTTTCTTTTTCCACAATGTAAAAAATTCAAACGATTTCAGTTATTGATCTACAAAGGCCCATAAACTGATAAGAATGGGACTGAGGTTCGAATCCCAGTCACGACTTTTGGATGATGACGTCAAATGTTGGTCCAAGACGTAAATAATGCGTTTTTGTGACCAGATTGTGACATTATGCGTCGCGTTATAGTTCGTAACAGGCACTACAGTTCTTTCTTTGCGTACAAAAAGTTTTTGCTAAATGCAAAGCATAGTCTCTTGGCTCAAAACTGCAAAACTTCCATCCGGCCCATTGATGGATCATTTTTTTTCGAATTAAGCTAATTTTACATTTAGAAAATTTAATCTAGAAGCTATTTTCCAGCTGAAGATCCAGGACTTCAAAATTGGGGGGGGGGGAGGGGGCTCAACCCTGAAATTTGAAAAATAGGTGGGGTGCAGCCGGAAAAAAAGTTCGATATTAACACGACAGTGCAATATTTATTACACGTTAAATGATAGTCAATAGATATATTATTTTTTTTTTATACAGTCAGATTTAATCTGACTGTATCAATAGAGAGCTGTTATACCAATAACGAAAGGTCAACCAGGTTCCGTTTGATGAACTTTTGTGTTAGCTTTGTTTTTAAAGCTAGTAAATAAACCAATAGTAGTTACATCGTCATCATGCGGTAAAGGAACACAGGTGACTAAACCTGCATAATTCAGTCTTTTTATCGTAAGTGAACTTTAATATGCTTAATAACTTTTCGTTTAATAAATTTTATTAACAAGGAGAGAAATTGAGAGAGAGAGTGAGAGAGAGAGAAAGAAAGATAGATATATAAAAGCGAAAACGAATTTACAATTCCATGTTGAAAACTCCCTTATCAACATAAACTTGACTGCTTTCAACATGGACTTCGGAACAACAAAAAACAAGCAAAATACGTGAGCATTCGCCTGCCTTGATATCCGACAAAATCATTAAATTTGGCTCGAAAACATGCTCTACAGAGATAATAGCGTTTAAAATAAATTCACGTATTAAGTGATGACACTGCCTTCGCACGTCGGTGACACAAAATTACTGACGAAAAAAAAAAATAATAAAATCGGCTGATATAGCCCTCCCTATTAAATAACCATGTAGTTCAAAAACATTCATATTCGTTTTATTGGTTTAAAGTCCTCACAATAAATTATAATGTTTGTATTTTATAAAAATCGATCAAAGTTTTGCTGTCGATCTTATATCTACATTCCTCTCATAAAAATAATATGTTTGACTAAAAACAATCGAAAGAACAATACTTTACTCTTTCACCCCAAAAGACATCCCACCTTGGTCAAGATGGCTCCTCAAATCGTCCTCATGACTGGCTGTTCGGCTGGAATCGGCCTCGCCATTGTTCAACGACTCGCTCGTGACCCCGATCACCGATTCATCATCATCGCCACGGTGATTGCGATGTCGGAGAAGGGCGATCTCGAGGCTGCTATCAAGGATGACATCGGGAGTAAAGTTTTCATCAAGGAGCTGGACATCACTAAGGATGACAACATCACCGCAGTGGTTGATGATGTCCTTAAAAGTCATGGTCGGATCGACGTATTACGTAAGACATTTGATGTAATAATACTAGTACACTGAGAAGTATATATTATTTATTATACATGTACATTAATGTGCAATGTAGGTTTTCTCTGACTATATTAATGTTGTAAAGGTAAAATACTCATTATTTTACTCTTTAAGACTATAACATACATCGTAACTATATCTGAGAAATACGTGATCAGAATGGTGCATTCTGGGTGAGGAATCCAGACAGTTTGAATAATTCAAGATTGAGGTGATACTGCTAATAGATTAATTTCCTTTACCGAGTCTCCATGTATAAATCAACTGAACGTCCAATTCCTGGGTTCCTGTCACGAAAGTTTCACATCATTCTATATATCATAACCTTGACCCTGATGATCATATTTGTTTTGTTTACACTTTTAGTCAACATCGCTGGACTTGCTTTAGTTGGGATCCCCGAAAGAATGACACGAAAGCAGATTGACCTGACGTTCAATGTGAATGTTACTGGAACTATCAGACTAACCCAGGCGGTTCTTCCTCACATGAAAGAGAAACAATCAGGAAAGATTATCACCTTTTCCAGCCTGGTAGGCAAGATTGGTAAGACAATGTCAGACATCTCACATCCAATGCCAATAGCATTTGTCCTCCTTTGAGTTCACCATCACCAAAAAGCGGTATACCGTGTCTTAAGAGCTTTCTAGAAACCTTTTGTTTGTGTATTCAAATGTAATAATTTTCTGGAAAGCCTTTCCAATAGAGTTTAGGTGATTTTTCAAGGCGTCGATCATGCTCCCCTAAAAAGATTCACTAAGGCATTATGATTATTTATATCTTTTATAATGTATAATTGTCCGTTACATTTTTTATGGCTGAAAATATTTGATAATTAGTTATTTTAAAGAAGATAAATTTGGTTTAACATTAAGTATGATATCATATAATGGTAACGTTGGTTTCAATCTAGTAAGTCTGCTGACTCGATTTTATTTGTCTTGATGATAGGAACTCCTTACTTGGAAATTTACTCCGCTTCCAAGTACGCCGTAGAGGGTTTCTTTGAGTCCCTTGCAGCTGGCGTGAGGGCCTTTAACATCAGGTAAACATTTCATCTAGTACAGTAGCGGACGCAGACCGACGTCATACAATGAATTTACAGGGCCCATGCGTAAACACAATAGAGCCGATTTTGTCCCCAGACAATTGGGCCCCGAAATGCATTCAATTCGGTTTTATTGGATCCGCGCCTGTAGTAATGCCTCATTTTATTCAATTACACGCTTAAACATGCATGACATAATGCTATGTACTACAGTAACTCACTCGAAACTAAAATGCCGTCGAATCTTCAAATGTCTTGATTCTCTTGTAATGAAATAGTCCATTTAAGCGTTGGAATTCAGTAAACGAAAATTCAGATTAAAATTAATGGATTTAAGAGCTATATATCTTCTCTTCTTCTTCTAGTGCCGTTATCTAAATATGACATACGCCACCATTCTATGCCAATCCTCTCTGTAGTTTGAGCATTTTATGAGTTCTTGAGTTGACTTCCAAATCCATTCGGCTATTCTTCTGAGATACGGCATTCTCTGTCTCCCTCTTACTGTCTTTCCTTCTACCTTTCCTGTCAAAGTCAATCTTTCGATTCCGATTTCCGGAGAGAGTGACCAAGAAACTTGAGTTGATCTTTGTCGCGAAACAACATGATATTGAACAATGGCATCATTTACCTTTTAAATTGTCAGGGTGTGTTTGATCGAACCCAAACAAGTCAGCACCGGTCTCTGGGAAGGAATACAAAGAGACATCAAAGCTTCCATTGACGGCGACGAATCCGTGTCCGAAATCGACCGTCGTCAGATTCGTAACATGCTCTCTGGATTCACACATCAAGAGGCCTTGACCACTGATGATATTGTTGAGACGGTGATGACGGAGTGTATTGATAAGGAAGAACCCGTCCTCAGACACGTTCTCGCCGGAGGAAAGATGAACGACGCCCTCAAGCTAACAGCCGGAGACTTGACCGGAGAAGCTGGCCTCAATATAAGTATGAGGATCATATCCGATCCCGAATAAAGACCCCTCCCCCTTTTTTCTTAGGAAAACAAACGAATAAGCAGTCCAAAATTGTTTTGAGAAGAAGAAAATTGCTATAGGAAAAATCCAATATTATTTTGTCAGTAAAATAAACAAGATCTCATGTGATTTTTTTTCATTGCATTTGTTTATAGTTGTCATTCTGTAAGGCACCGACATGTGTTTGAGAACCTATAGAATAAAAAATAATTTCTTTTCAGCGATCTAAGGCCACCTGTCGGTAGTATTTTTTTTTACTTCCATTACCTCTGTTTATTATGTTTATCTTTGCCTGAAATGAAATAAAAAAAAACAAAACAAACAAACAATGAATGAATATAGACCCACCCGAAATTCCAAGGACACAATTCTTTGTCCAGTAACATAGGTATAATGATATAATTGTAGCATGTGTTTAGTATGAAGTAATGTGTTATGAAGATGTTCTGTAGAAACACACCTGGTGTAACATGTTTGATTGTATTGGACTTTTTAACGATGATTATATTCTTTATTTCCAAATTGATTGTTTATTTTGTTTGCTTAGAACACTGGCACAGACAAAACAACAACAGCGTTAAATTTTCAAATATTCATTGTTACCCTGTGTTATCATTCAATTATGACCATCCGTTGCAAGACAAGCCTTGAGACTTATCTCCAATGCATGGTATCATATAGTCCTAAGTTACACACTGAACTAAGAAAGCAAATGTTTGATTGAACTTAAACTTGGACTTTATTATCCACAACAATCATATAACAGAATACATTTTACAATACACAGTAATATATACAATTACATTGAAGGATAAAATAGCCAGAAAATAGCATGAATGCCAGTCGAGTCTAATGCTTTTGAACATGTAGAAACAAACAAATATCTAAAAAAAAAAAAACACATTGAAATTACTTGTCACATAAAAAAGGGTTAAATTATACATGCATGCATTACATTCAATATAATTGTGGACTGTTATGAAACTTTGCCACAAAAATTGAATGACCTAATAGCCTACTTAATACGCTTATATTGACCAAATTTTGCTTACACTTTAACTTACACGTTTTAAGGAGATGTTTTTAATCAACAGTATCAAATATACTTTCACATCTTGTAGTTATAAGTGTGTACCTAATCTCTACCATTGCTTCTGTTTTGTGCTACGTTGCGTTTGAAGAATAAATGGAAAATAATTTGTATCAAAGTGTAACTAAAGTTGTTTTATTCTTTGCTTTGTCCTATACACTTCAGACAAAAAACTTTAAATCATAAATGTTTAACTACTTAGGCCATGCTTATTATGTTTTGTTAACTTGTAAACACACCTTCACATCTTCTTATACTATTTCTCTCTCTCTCTTTTTTTTTAAATGCCGACGGCCATCGCTAGATCAAAAGGCCAGTCCAGTCTATAGGTCCGTTATTGAACAAAAGGAAATCTTAATGAAAATGATGCTATATAGGACTGGAATAATATTTTACACCCGTTACTCTGATAATATTCGAACCCTATGCTAAATATGAAAGGAAATGGTGATATATACTCTCCTATTAATATGATTAAAAAGAGTTTCAACAGCGAGGTGTCTACATTTACAGAATCACTCAGTGCATCTATTTTGTAAATCGAGACACTGTGCTATTATATAACACGCACTATTGAGCATAGTCTAGTGAGCCTTTTCTTTTCATTATTTTTTTTTCAGTTATCAAGGCTAGCTAGGAACATAACTCTTTTTGATGTTACCAGAAAATTCGTAAACAAGATAATCTTTTTCTTAAAGTAAAAAAAAAGGCCCAACATATAAAAAGGGGAATTTTTTTTTCTTTTTTTTTTTAGGGGGGGGGGGGGGCTGGCGTGGTACCACACAAGCACACGCACACACACACACCCTCACACACACACACACACACACACACCTAACTCTTAGCTATGCTTTTTTCATAATTCGTCACGCATTGAGACCTTGTGGTATTATGCGTGCACTAAGAATAGTTATTCAGCTATGAGATTTTTATGAGACTTTTTTCCATCGCAGAGACTTCTCAGAATCCCGCGACATCTCTGCAAGGTCTCGGAGACAACGTGAGTTACCGCCTTAACACATGTACGGACGTCCAGAAGAACATTCTTCGGCTGAGTATAGGTTAACCCTATTCAGACTGGCATTTTCAAGAGGAGATTTTGACTGGGGGGGGGGTCAATTTGACCCCCCCCCCCCCTGAGATCTCGGCCGCGGATAGTCCGCTCGCGGCGAAATTTTGCGCGAACGTCGCTGCACATGTAAAGGGTGTCGCTGATATGTTTTTTTTGAAAAAAAAATTCACATATTTAATTCATGCTAATTTATGCATACTCATGTATGCAAATTAGATGCTTTTTTTATGGAAATCGTTAATATTTCATTAATAAATATAGTTATGAAGCCCAAATTTTTTCTAAAAGTTGGTGAGTAGCAAAGACAACAGTATTGAATAGACAAATTCAGAAATTTCAAATTAATTCTTTAGTATTCTATTGTTTTATGAATTTCTTATGTATTCTATTGTTTTTATTTCTTATGTATTTCTTTGTTTTTGTAATTTTTTATGCTTGAGAAATGTATTTTGATCAATAGAAAGACAAATTTAATCAATCAAAAGGCTCAGAAGGCACAATTATCAGTATTATAAAGAAATTTAGAAAAAAGCAGTATTTTGTACACAAACGCATGCAAAATGACGATTTTCGTTCAATTTAGGCCTGACATGCGATTACGTAATGATGCGTAACGCGACAACGCAGTATCCGATTTTTTCGAACTTGGTGTCAAAATTTGCGAGACACTTGAAAGAAAAAAGTCATAAAGCACCGGGTTGCGATTCACAGCGGTTGCGCGGCAGTCGCGGATTTCGTACAGGGGGGGGGGTCAAATTGACCCCCCCCCCAGTCTGAATAGGGTTAAACCGTAAATTAAACAAATGCCATGACACGGATATAATTTGAACGATTATAATGATTAAAAATTGTCTTATTATTTCATCAATAAGATTCAACAGTAATTAGCCTTTTAGGTACTTTTTTTTTCTTCTATTATTGATATAATATATATTTTTTTTTTAAACAGGGAAATTAATTTTGCTACCATCTGACCATGGTTATAGGTAAGCTCACGTTCTACATACTAAAGAAAATATAACCTGTAGGCTTACACGTATTTATTTGATGGAAACCTGAATTTGATACGAGACAATTTTATTTTAGTGCTGTAGTAGTAACCATGGTAATCGGTAATATTGGTGAGAAAATCACAGAAAAACAAGCAAAAGATATCTAATGCCTAATGGAAAAAAATAAATAAATAAAAACGAAAATTTTGTGGCCCCCCAAAAAACAAAAAAAAATTAAAAAAAAAAAGAAGAAAAAAAAAAAGAAGGTATATAATGATACCAAATAACAACAACAGAGTCGTACGCAAGAAACACTCGCCCTCTTCCGGCTATGCGCCTGATTATGGTTTACGCGTGCCCACTAGTCTAATTGACTGCCAAAAGATGGACAACATAAAGAGTGAAAAGATTCTTGAAAAGAAAAAAAAACAGAAAAACAAAACAAAACATAATTATAGCTAGAATTCGAAGAGACCCGTTTTGTTGCAGCGCGTCGTGTGAAAGTTCCAGCGTGGACTCCGGAGATAAATAAATTTCGCCTATATAATTAAAACATTGTTGGACTATCTTTTCAATGGAATTCAACAGTGATTTGCCTCGTTAGTACTCCTTTTTTTTAAATCCATGATTAATGTGGTAAGCTCACATAAAAAGTGTAGTATTAATGATCAGTTTTATTTCATTTTATATTTTGTTATCCTTTACGAAATCAGTAGAATTAATCTGGTTTAGGTAATCCTACATAACACGCACTATTGAACAGAGTCGTGTATAAATGACAAATGATCACCGACCTATTTAGATATTTTATTCTAATAGTTATAATGGGGCTACAGAGCAAGACATTCTTTGTTGTTACCAGACATCCCCAAACAACATAACTTCTTCTTATTGTTCAGAGAAAAGTTAAGATTCTTTTGAGAATTGAACATTAAAGATTTTGTTTAGGGTTGGGCGGGGCGTACACCCGACACATCTCAGTCCTGGCTATGGGCCTGCGCTTCGCATCGCATTAAAAATCGAAAAAGGACGACCCATGATTTCTGTATCATTTTGACTGCCATCTACAAGTCTCTATCTCTCGCTGATCTTTACACTGCAACCCAATAATTAGACATGGCGAATATTGTGATGGGTCTGTCTTTGGTTTTTGTGCTTTTCTTCCTTGGTGCAGTAAGAGGACAAGGTAAGGGGATTTAGGGGAAGGTAAACTCCAAAAATATTTTGACAGAAATTTCAAACTTTTTACATCCATTGGCAGTTTACTCATGGTCTGTTTTATGTCTTCGATTTTATAAACCTGTCTCGAAAATCGTGATTTTTTTTTGCCCTAAAGATGCCAGATATGGTCAATTTGAGAAGTAAATGTGTATATCAATAATTTATTTTTGTCTTGTAGGTTGCTCTAACAGTGCCCAATACCTTGTCATCGTAGATTTGAGATCACAATACCTATAGGGGAGACTGGGGGTAATTATGGCCCCCTTTTTCACATTTCCTATTACTACCATTAAATGAAAAGTCCAATGATATTCTAAATATGTAAAATTACAGTCAATCCATATACCTATAATATACAAAGGAAAGTATAAACCTGCTACTTCTCATTTGCATATTAATTACCATTATGTTAGCAACTTTGGGGGGCCATAATTACCCCACGGGTTGGGGTATTTTATGGCCCCTATTGTTAATGAATGTATGAATTCAAAGATATTATGCTAATTAATGATGGTAATGTATAATAAATGTTGTTGGGTATTCCTAATACACTTATCAACCACCAACAATGATTTAATCAATAATTGTTCAGCCAAAATGTTGAAATGGTGCAATCAAAGCAAATAACATATATTTATGTACAAAATCGTACAATTAATGTCCCCATCTACGCTTATCTGCGCTTATACACTGTTTAATGCATTTGGGGGCCATAATTACCCCAAATGACATTTTCAATTTGATCCCCTTTACAGCTTCTACTATTGAAGATATTCAGGTGGAAGTTTTGTGTGTTTTTTTACTTCCTATTGTTTCAGTTTCAATCAAAATTTCATCTTAAACGATTTAATTAATGATATCACACCCACACATAAAAAAGCAGACTTGCCACTTTCCAAGAACAGAATTGTAATTGCCGTACATTTTAAGCTCCCCTAAGCACAAAATTTCATGCAAATGGCTTATTTTTCTCATATGATAGTAGGAAGAGTTTAGCTAGGCATGTGTTAAAATTAAATTATCATTGTGTAATGCAGCAAAGAAATTATAAGATCTTAAAGACAAGGTCCAATAACCCAGGGGCCATACATTACGCCAGTTCCCCAAATAAGAATTCTTTCTATAAAGCACAGAAGGCCATCTTTTGATAGTGTACCCTGATCGTAAATGCATAGCTTGCGTAACTGGCACTATAATGCTACATTTCACACAGAACTTACGTTGAGTTACGTCCAGCGCTGCGTCCAAAAAAGGTCATTTTTTCTGCGAATCCCCACGGATACCTCCCGTCACGCCTCAATAATTATAATATATACGGGACAAAATGCGGATGATACGAATAGTTACGACCAGATACGGACACTTGCGTCCACTTACGAATAACCTTACGAGTCTACTCGGTCTTTTGTTTTTTCCGACTTCGGAAACTTTCCGGACACTTCATGAAACACTTGCGGGAGATTAAACAAACGATTCAGATAAACTGGGAATTGTAATGAAAAATTATATATTTCTTTGGTCAATGAGTGTTTTTTTTTTTTTTAACCTTCGCCAATAGATCACTTCCTATTTCTGCTAGTCAGTGGTGAGATACAGGATTTCAGGATAGGGGGGGGGGGAGGGCGCCGCCGAAATTTTCTGATCTTAAACATGGTACAGTCAATGAGCGATTTTTCAAAATTATGGGGGGGGGGGGCGTCCCCTGCGCCCCGCATGGATCCGCCACTGCTAGTTACATGGCTTCAAAGTCCTACCCCAAAAGCCAAAGTGGAAGTCCAAAGACCAAGGTTGAAGAGGGCTTCAGGACAACAGACGTTGATCCAGGGGGCAAGCACCCTCCCCCACCAAAGAGAGAGAGAGAGAGAGTGAGAGAGAGGGGGGAGGTAGAATAACACAGAGAGAGAGAAAAAAAAAGAAGAAGAATGTAACGTAATTAGGTTCCAAAAAACTTTTTATATCGCTTCTATATACAGGCCATTTAAGATGATTCGGTCCCTAATAAACAGACAAAAACGAATGATTTTTTTATTTATTTTTCTTTTTTTGTAAATAAAGGAACCAATCGAAAGATAAAACATCCCAGAAGAGACAACATGCAGCGAAATCCCTTATTTATGCAACTGATTACTAGATTATAATTATTATAGTTTTTAAAGAGATCTTTTTCAAAAGTTTAACTCCCATTTATATAGAAGAGGGAAAGAGAATTTCAATTTCTGGCCCTCCTTTTTTTGCTCCCACATTTTTCCGCACGTATATTGAGGTTATTATAAAATTCAAAAGCAAATTATAATTTTAAAATTGTTCTCTTTTTTGGGGGCGGGGGGCGAGTACACAACTTGCCTTGCTTTCTAATCATTTTATAGCAATTTTTTGTTCACTCTCGCATTCTATCATTTAGTCAATATGAAATTGTAGCCCAAACAGATCAGACTGTCCTGCTTTCCTACTTTAATATTGAATGGTAAATAGAATATTTGCGCTGTGCGCTCCCGTGATTTACATGACATAATTTAAACAAATGTATATCAATAACCCTTCTTGATCGGGCATCGCGCTCTCAAGAGGTCATAACCATGTTTATGCTAGGGATTATCCAACTAAAACGAATTTCAAACAAATTTATTCAATATAATTCTTGGCATATAAAAAGGGGGGAATTATTGAGTTATAAGATTTTATTGCACAGGATTTTAATAAAATATTGTTTCGAACATCCTGTTTTCCATTATTTCTTTGTATTGAGTTGAAGCTCGCTTGAATTATCATTAGGTGTTTTTTTTTATTATTTGTCCCCCCCCCCTCCCTCCAGGAAATTTAGGACCTGGCCCCTCTAAGCTATCACATTTATATAACCCCTATCCATGTGCAAACAGGAACAGGTATTCGGAGCTCCAAAACGTGATAGGACGCAATTATCCGCAACGCTTAAGTGTTTGTCCGCAGTTTCTTAAGTGTATTGTTTTGGATACTTAAACTTTTGATACGTTTAATTACGGATAATTGCGAATATTTACGGTGGACGCAAATCAGCGCAAATGGACGGAACTTAAGAATTTTCCCCGGATGGTCTGCGTCCTAGATACGGATAGATACGTTCATTTACGGAAAGTTACGTTTAGTTACGGTTACTTACGTAACTTAGCATCCGTAAAGATGCCCTGCGAAATTTTGAACATTTCAAAATTTCGCAGGCTTGGCGCCGTCATTGTGCGTACCGATACGGTTCAGTTACGGACAGATAGGTATACTTACGTTCCTTGCGGATGACCACGTCCATGCTGCGTTCATGCTGCGTCCACTCAGCTAAATCTATACGCAGCGGACGTAACTAAACGTAAGTGTCTGTGTGACTGTAGCATTAACCAAGTCGTATGAATGAGCTATCAAAAAAAATCTAACTATTCATGTTTATTACAGTTATCAGAGGCTTCGGGACGTGGGATTCATAGTTGATAGACAATTTAACAACAAAGTTACCTTCATGCATGGTTGAGAGATAATTTAAGATTAATTTAAAAGTGATCATTTCAGGGTTTGCGGGAGGGTGGGACGTAAGCACAAGACACACCCCTGTCCAACGTTGAGCTTGTGTATCGCATTGAAATATACCGGGTGTATCCGAAATAAGGAAACCCAAGTTTGATCATCAATAATTTCAAGAATATTTAAGTTGTGATTATGAAATTTATATCACTGTAATGCGGCGGTCACAACTCGCCGTACCTTCGACGTGCAACTCCCTACGATGGATTTCGTAGAAAAATCGTGCAGCGAAGGTACCTCGCAGGCACGTTGCATGTACGACGTGCAGGAAGTTTTTCCAATACCCTTACTACAGAAACGCAGGAATCGCAGAAATTGAACAACGACGTGTGCATGCAACGTGCAATCAACGCAGGCTACGTTGATGGCACTTGCCCCGTAGCCTACGACGAGTTGTGACCGCCGCATTAAGTGCAACTCGACCATTCTAATGGAACCCCTCTTAGCTCAACAATACCTCGCATCACTGAACCCCATTGTTTTGAAAATGTCTCGCAAAATTGTAACATAACATTATTTTATGGTTATATTATATCACAAGTATCTACCTTTGGTGATATTAATGAAGACAGGCAATGTTTTGAACGGGACACTGCACGGAATCGCCCGAATAAACTTCAGTGCCCAATATCATTTTGGGGTGTATTGTTATTTATCACAATGTGTTGTATTCTTCCCGATTTTACTTATTTTTTTCTTTTCTTTTCTTTTTTCCCCGTATAAACCAAATTAAACCGAAGACGAAGCACGGTGCAACGATCCCACAGGCGTCCTTTATAGGGGAACATTGTCTCAGACTACCTATGGGCGCACCTGCCAAAAATGGACGTCCCAATCACCCCACAAACACACAACAACACCAGAGAAATACCCAAACAGTGGACTCGGGGATCATAACTATTGCCGAAACCCGAACCAGATGGATAGTGCATGGTGTTACACAACAAATCCCAATGAAAGTTGGGAATATTGTGCTATAGGAATCTTCAACGAAGGATATAAACCCTGCGACGGTAAATATCATATGTTGCTAGGCATACTGTATAATTCTTAATCTTTTTTTTTTTTTTTTATAATTTTGTCTTTAATAAACAATCAAACAGAATCACAATATATACAAGTAATCATTACACAATTGGATATACAGGGAATATTGTGCTATAGGAATCTTCAACGAAGGATATAAACCCTGCGACGGTAAATATCATATGTTGCTAGGCATACTGTATAATTCTTAATCTTTTTTTTTTTTTTATAATTTTGTCTTTAATAAACAATCAAACAAGAATCACAATATATACAAGTAATCATTACACAATTGGATATACAAAAAGCAAAAATAAATAAATCAGCAAAATAATAACATAAAAAGGGGCAGAACAAGACTCAAATCAGTATAACAGGGGTCTTAAATACATGTCCTTTGTACAAAAGGTATTGTGCGAGGGTTGCGGAGGAAAGCCAACACATTTGAACACAGTATAGGCCTACATGTAAAATTAAAATCATTAGGTACAGTTTAAGAGGATACACTGATTAAATTATACAAGGAGAAAAGTATAAGATTGGGATACAGTATCTAATGTAGTGTATACTGTATAGGCGCATTGCATCATACTATTTGTGAACAATATAGAGAAAAATAATAAGAATACCAATTAACTTCCGTTTAGTTGTGACTCATGTAGAATAAAAAAGATAATAAATACAGTGAGTAAGAAACGAGAAAAATCATATAGTAAACCTCCACTTCTTAAAATGAAGATGTAATTTGTTTGCTCTTTTTGGCTGAAAAATTCCGATTTCTTTTTGTTTCTTTACAAAGCGTTGAATGCAATAAAATGGGAGGATTGTTTTAAACTTGCAGGTATAAATATAATATTTCAACAAACAAAAACAAGTAGGTAAGAAAGTTATCATTACAAATACCAAACAATTTATTCAAAGTTAGATAACTTGAAGGAGTTCCCACATTCTGCTGGGAATTACATCTAAAAGATCTTGCCAAATTGGAACAACCTCCTCGCAACTCGCAAAATAAATGAACCATTGTTTCGTCATTTTTACACACAAGAACAATTTGGAGAATCTCTTCTTTTAATCTTATGAAGAAACTCATTTAAAGCAATAGCCTTATGGAAAATTTTAAAGTAAAATGATCTCAATTTTGTGTCAATAGTACAGAAAAATTTAGAAGTATGGATTTCTTCCCCAGTTCAGATACAGGTACAGGAAATTATCACACCAATACAAATATCTTTTTGTCAGGAGAATGCGGAACCAATAAGAATATTATATGCACTCCTTGGACTTTTTTTGTGGTTAAAAGCTTTTGAACTAA
>CALNVZ010003425.1:21490970-21536603 GCA_940671915.1 Paracentrotus lividus | reverse complement strand
TGGTCTCGTGAACACCAAAAATATCAACATCAAAATTCTTAATCCATTTTTCGGGTATATTTTTAATTAAAAAGTTGAATTTCTTTCTATATATCACAAGAAGGTATGCCAAAATCTAAAACTAATTCTTCAAATAGTTTATGACCTGGTAATGGAGGGTTTTATAAGTCTGATATGGCAATAACATTTTTATCAAACCAGGATTCATAATTCTTAATCTTAGCTTCATCATGTTCATATTTTCTATAATTTTTATTAAAAAAAAAAAAAAAAAAAAAAAAAGTACACCGGGAAAGTTTCAGATACAGGAGTTCGCCGCAACAAGCGTGCACCCCTTCCCTGCTGGAAAGAACACAGCGTCCCACAATTTGTTCACATAGTCGGCCATGTTAAAATACTCGAATTAAACAGTGTGGTTATGATTTCTCACTGTGATATGGGTTTCGCCAGAGTGGGCGAAACCCATATCTACCCACTCTGGGTTTCGCTATAGTGTTCAAATGGTGATGTTCGGGCCCACACTGTGAATTTACCCCCCCCCCCTACAATGTGAAAATGTGGTTCATATTGTTAAAAACAATCGAATTTAACAGTGTGAATGATTCCATACTGTGTTCACAGTGTGGTTCACATTGTGTTTCACACAGTGGGGCACTGTCCCTTACAAAAATGTCCTGTGGTATTCCTATGGTATTTCTGAATGTCCTGTGGTATTCGTATGGTATTTCTGAATGTCCTGTGGTATTCGTATGGTATTTCTATGGTACAATAAAATACCATAGAAGTACCATAGGGAAATACCACACAGGAAAAGGGTACCATAAGAATACCATACACCAGTGCTGTGGTATTTGGCACAAATACCATATGTATGGTATTGCTGTATGGTTTTTGGCACAAATACCATATGTATGGTATTTCTGTATGTTTTTTTTGGCACAAATACCATATGCATGGTATTTATGTTTGGTTTTTTGGCACAAATACCATATGTATGGTATTTCTGTATGGTTTTTGGCACAAATACCATATGTATGGTATTGCTGTATGGTTTTTTGGCACAAATACCATATGTATGGTATTTCTGTATGTTTTTTTTGCACAAATACCATATGTATTGTATTTCTGTATGTTTTTTTTGGCACAAATACCATATGTATGGTATTGCTGTATTGTTTTTTTGCACAAATACCATATGTATGGTATTTCGGTATGGCTTTTTGGCACTAATACCATATGTATGGTATTATTGTATGGTTTTTTGGCACAAATACCATATGTATGGTATTGCTGTATGGTTTTTTGGCACAAATACCATATGTATGGTATTGCTGTATGGTTTTTTGGCACAAATACCATATGTATGGTATTGCCGTATGTTTTTTTGGCACAAATACCATATGTATGGTATTGCTGTATGTTTTTTTTGTTTACACATATACCATATGTATGGTATTGCTGTATGTTTTTTGGCACAAATACCACATGTATGGGAGCCTCTGTTACAGTCGCCCCGTGTTATAAATTATTGTCCCTGTCTCCCCTACCATCAGGGGCTGCGATTTCATGTGATGACGGTCAGGGGTGGGGGAGAACGGAGACCCCGGAATGGGAATTATTAAGGCTTCCTAAATATTTGTATACCCAAAATTAGAAATAGAATGATTTATTTCACATAATTTATTATGCAGAAACTAATGACAATTTTAAGAATATAGGTTGGAACAAATAAAATATTCCACAAAATACGACCTGAAGACATAGATAAATCGTTAAATCATTGTATTGTCATTTGTTTGTGACGCGAAGCGCGAGCTAAAAATTTTGCTCTATAATAACATTAATCATTGTATTCACTAGCTGATATCACTACTAGAGAATACATTCCGAAGAGCGAGTGAAAATCTCATTAATCAACGTTTTACAATATATATATATATATATTACATATATATATATATAATTATATATATATATATATATCTATATGTTTGTAATCTTTCTGAATATGGTCACTTTTTATAACGATACGGACTGAAAACAAAGAATTTAAAGAAATTTAAAAGTTTATTTCATCACATTTGGACAAGTGGGCAAATACAAAATTTATCCATATTATTTAGAAATAAAAACAAATGTGAAGCTTTGAAAATCAAGGGGACACGTCCCCTCTGATTGCCGCCAAATTTGGAGAGGAATTAATTATACACTAGATCGGAATAAATAAAGCACCCCAAAGAGACATATATATAGGCTAATATCCAAATTCACAATAGAATGACCTACCTCACACATTATGACAAGTTACAAATAAAGCGTTGTAACAAATAAAAGAATAAATGAATATAGGGCCTGAAGAAAGATTGTTAGTTTAATTATTGTCTGGTGTTTTTGTTTGCAAGCGAAGCGCGAGCCGAAAATTTTGCTTTTTAATGACCTGAACTTGGTTCATTTTATGCACACTGTGCCTCTTCGTCTATTATATGTACAAATATTTTTGTTAAGCTTTAAAAATCGAGGGTGGACGATCCCCCAGAACAAAAATCGATGGGGGGGGGGGGACTCGATTGTCCCCCTGTCCACCGGGACGCCGCCAATACCTACCGTTGTGTAGTATTGTCACAGGATATTTTTTTTTCTAAGGGATAGTTTCTTACAGGAATTGACTAAGTGGTGTTTGACCAAGTCGACTTGATTAGACGAATGGGAATTAATTAGACCAAATGGTAATTTGACGAACTGATTGAAGACAACATCCAACAGGGATGAAACCAACGGGCATTATCAAAGTGGATTTATGGCAGTTTACTGCTGAAGTTTGGTAGTCGTATGGTATTCCTGTGGTACTTCATGTGGTATATGGTAATTAGCTCATTTGCATACAATGTTTTTGTATGCACAAATAAGTATTTTGTGAAGCTTACCTCATTAAGTAGTAATTGTCTGCATATTAATATTTTTTTTTTTAGGGAAATAATATTCCTAAACACAAAGTAACATCAAGAGCGATAGTTTTGACATTTGCATTATTTAAGAGATATAGAAAATAACTAACTGTGACCCAAAATATGTTTGCTAAATAGGGGTATATATAGCAGTGTATGGTATCGTTGGGTGTCTAGCAGCAGTCCTGTGGTAACGGCGTGTGGTATCCCTGAGTTAACGGCGTGTGGTGTTCCGGTCGTAACGATATGTCATAATTCTGGTTACTGTGTGCGGTATTGATGTGTGGTACTATATAGTTTGGAATAATGCTATTAGGTATGTTTGCTGTATAGTACTCCTGTATGGTATTTTTTGTGGTACTTGTGCTAAAATACCATAGGAAATCCTGTGGTATTTGTGCCAAAATACCATAGGAAACCCTATGGTATTTTGGCTGTATGGTACTGCTGTATGGTATTTTGTGTGGTATTTGTGCCAAAAAAACGTAGGAAATCCTATGGTATTTTGGCTGTATGGTACTGTTGTATGGTATTTTGTGTGGTATTTGTGCCAAAAAACCATAGGAAATCCTATGGTATTTTGGCTGTATGGAACTTCTGTATGGTATGTTGTGTGGTATTTGTGCCAAAAAACCATAGGAAAATCCTGTGGTATTTTGTATGGTACCGTTGTGTGGTACCACACGACATTTTTGTAAGGGGTGTTCCTTCCAGCAGAGCTGGAAGGAACACAATGCCTTATTAAAGCAAGTTGTCAACTAATTACCTGGGAAACAGTACACAGTTAGACAATAACTAGGTCTCTGAAGGTTTTCTATAAATATGACATTGGGCGTTGTTGTTTTTTTTTTTCATCTTGTTTCGTTTCATTTTCGTTTTTTTCCTTTTTTTTTCGTTTGTTTGTTTGGGTTTTTTTTGGCCGGGCTCCAATGTATTGATTTCGATTTTGGTTATCATAATCATTATCATTATCATTATTAATTATTTTATCATTATTATCATTGTCATTATTAATATTATTCATTATCATCATTATTATTGCGACCTCGACACAAGCCTCGTGCTTACATAGATTCTCACCTCCTTCCACAAGATTTATGTTATAGAATTATTTGTATTATGTATTTTGAAAAGGAAATACATGGTACTTGAACTTGAACTTGAATCATTATTATTATTATTATTATTATCATTATTATCATTATTATTATGATAAGCAGGATCAAGTCCGTATTTTTCCTTGAAAGACTTTGCTTTAACAAAAAGCAAAAAATGATTTCAAGTGCAACTTTTTAGTGTCCAAGTGTTTTTCGGATCATTCTATCATTATTATTATTCTATCATCAATTATTCTATCATTATTATTATTATTATTGTTATTGTTATTATTATTATTATTATTATTATTATTATTATTATTATTATTGTTATTATTATTATTATTATTATTATTATTATTATTATTATAATTATTATTATTATTATTATTATTATTATTATTATTATTATTATTATTATTAATAGTATTATTATGATTAATATTATTATTGATATTATTATTGTTATTGTTATCATTATTATTATTATTATTATTATTATTATTATTATTATTAATATTATTATTGATATTATTATTATTGTTATTATTGTTATTATTATTATTATTATTATCATCATTTTAACTATTATTATTATCATCATTTTTACTATTATTATTATTATTATTGTTATTATTATTATTATTATTATTATTATTATTGTTATTTTTATTATTATTAATATTATTATTATTATTATTATTATTTATCATTATTATTATTATTGTTGTTGTTGTTGTTGTTTTTCCTTCTACTTTCATTTTTATCGTTTTTCATTACAGAACTTGATGCACGATTGGTCGATACGTCAAATAATGGATACTCGGGCCGTGTAGAAGTCTTAGTAGACGGCACATGGTATGGCATCTGCTTCGATAACTGGAGGAACCTAGCCAATGTTGTCTGTCCCATGCTCTTCCCAGGCAGAGTCTCTGGGGGTGCCCAAACTCCTTCTGATGCTCCTACGGACTACCCGAGTTTTAAGTTTATACCGTGCGAAGGTTATGAGGACAGACTAAACGAATGTCTTAATAAGCAGGGCTGGACCACCGACAAAGTGATGAAATGCGATCAGCTGGGTCGTACAAGGATTTCTTGTGTTGAACGTAAGTTAAAAAGAAAAGAAAAATAAATAAATTAAAAAAAAATCCAATTCCACTACCATGGAAAGACTGGACATTCCATTAGCCCTATACTACAGTTCTGAGTGTGTTAGGCAATGTAGCGCACTCGATGTATTTATACACACGAGGCGCTGGCGTCGAGTGTTTTTTGCATAAAGTTGTGAATCACAATATGTTTTGTTTGTTTGTTTGTCTGTTTTTTTTTTGTTTTTTTTGTTTTTCTTTTTGCATCACCACTATATCACAGAATTAAACCTGTGCATTATTTGTTTTCTAAAACGGTTCGGCATTATGAATTTGAATCAGTGGAAATTGATTTAAACACTTTTAAATAAAGAGTATGTCATGGTTTCTCATCTTTTATGTTCTAGAGGTAAAGTCCTGCATCCCGGAATGCACAATGCTGTACATTTAAATGCACAGTGTTGCACCCATATGCACGGCAGGAAAGCTGTCTAAAAGTAAAACTTGGACACGTGACATGTATACGCACTCGCTATTGGTTGCATCCTGGAACCCTTTTTGACGTTTTAAATTTGAATTTTCTTTTGAACATTCTTCCCCCTCTTTTGCTTTATTTTCTTTTCAGCCTCATCAAAGAAGGATATGGACTTGAAGGATGATCTAAAAATTCGGACTGCTGAACTTCTCCTCCAACTCCTAAAGGACAAGAAGTAAATGCTTCCACTTTGGCTGCAGCGTTCAGAAAAAAATGGAAAAAAAAAAAAAAAGAAAAAGAGAAAATACAGTAACGAGGATTAATATTGTAACGATCTGCAGTATATGAAATACTATACTTGAAACAATTTGAATTAGAGTACACTGCTGGAATCGACCAAAAAAACCCCCCAAAAACCTGTTATTTGCTAATGATTAACGAAATAATGATAATAACATTAATAATAATGATATACAATTAAATTAATGCAATTGTTATCATGCGATGTAGCAAGTTTAAATGCCTGGTATCTGGGTCTAGTATTTGCTGTTATATGAAACATTTTTACTCAATTTTTGATAATATTCGTGGGATGAATTTCTTTGGAATAACGTCATTGAATCATATTTAGATTAACTGCTGCATGTATTTTTAAAAGGAATTTGCATTTTAAACAACGAAGGTTGCGCTCTCTCTCTCTCTCTCTCTCTCTCTCTCTCTCTCTCTCTCTCTCTCACTCTTTCTGTTCAATAAAAAATTTATACATTCGATTTTTCTACCAGGAACTCATCGAATGAAGACCTATTCTCCTGTGGTTATATTATGTGCCCCCCAAAAAATTGTATAAGTCTGTCGGAAAGTGTTCAATGTGTTCAAAGGTCCGAAAATGAAGTAGTATTGTTCATTTTACATTAATGACCTTAATTTAACTTGACGTCTGATACTTCATTGCTTTCACAATTATACAAAACACAATCATGTCATTACACAGTATTTGAAAATAAAAAGAACACTTTTATTGAAGAGATAGATGCATTATAATCACGGGCGCCGATTGAGGGGGGGGGGAGGGAGGGGGGGGGTGTGGCTAAACCAATATATAAGGATATATGAAGTGAATCATATATACCACAAATGATCACAGTCTAGTTTGAGAACATCTACATAATCATGAATCATATTTTTGTAGTAGAAAAAGAAAACTTCTTTTCGCTCATTCATTCATAATTTTTTATAGTTCATGTTAATCCATATTTTTCTGATGCACACTTAGATTGAAAATCTTGAGGGTGTCATCATCATACTATTTTTGTCAATATATTCATATAATATTTGACTTGTTATATATATATATTTATGACCATTCTGATTTAATGTCACTCTATCTGATTTTTATTACCATATTCTATGTTTTTTTTCTAGTTGTGGTTTGTATTTGAATAAAATGTAATCGGAAATGGGCTATATAACAACACCTTAAAAGCATCATTATTATGATTATTTATTGTTAAATATTAATTGATTATTATTGCTGTTGTTTTGTTATCGTTGTTATAACTATTAATTAGGAGGTTCCTATCGCGTTTCGCATGATGCCGACGATGGTTTCTCCTGTGATATCGGCTGCCCCTGCTCGTACGGCATCGAAAAGGTCTTCAGGAAGGAGATGTCTGAAAGCAGGCTCTTCGACATCCAAACACCTTGTCGTAATCGCTTCAGCGACCTCGTCGGCAGTCGCACCTTTCATTGCGTTCACAGAGTCGATCAAACCTTGAATTTGGCGACGATCGATGTCATTCGCGGAGTCATCTTGGGCTCCTAAATTGAAGTCTTTATTTAGACCATCAAGAAGGTTTGTATGTGCTTTCCCAGGCTCCACGAGACACACTCTATGAAAAAAAAAATTGATACGACAAAAAATAATATCTGAGTCGAGAGTCAATAGAACGCAGTCAGCATTAAACATTAACAGTGAAATGATTTTATTTTCTAACAACCAGTTGATATTTATTAAAAAAAAAATAAAAATAAAAATAAATAAATAAATGGGGGGGGGGGGATGTGGTTGGGACGGGAGCAGATAAATATATTTTATTATTATCTTTTGGTGGCAGATGATATTGTCATTACTTTTTACTTTTCTCCATTTACTACTACGTCTTGACGTTAACGTTCACCGTCAGGTTCTGTCCGTCAAAGCGATGAAAATGCTCTGCTTGTGCACAAAGTTTTCTGGTAGCTTTAATGGACAATAGCTGAAGATGAACCTTAATTTGATGAGTAAAAAAACAGCACTTTTAATGGATATGAACCGGTGTTAGAATCAGAATGCGTTCCTCAAGTGTTAAAACCGCATAACTGTTTTTGTATGTCGGGCCATCCCATCATAACTTGTGTGACATGGGCATTATCCGTTTATGCGGCTCCCTCGCCCTACAAAAACCGGCTGATATTGTAGGGGAGAGTGGGGTTAGTTGGAACACGGGGTTAGTTGAAACATTGTAATTTTCTTGAACGTCTATAAATATATTTATGCAAATCTACCCTCAGGTTGTTGCTATTAGCAACTGCCATCCACCATATTTTAGACAGCACACATGCAAGCCTCGTAAAGTTAGAAAGCAATGTTTGTTTTTTCACCTTCTGAGTAAATTTTGTCATTTTTACAAATCTTTTATTATCTCAGAGAAGATCATAAATTAGGTTGGCCAGTTTTTTATTATAACAAACAGTTATACCAAACTACAAAACAACGTTAAATATATGGCATGTTGTTGTCCCTCTTTTGTGATGTAAGCTTACAAATGTCAAATGTTCCTCTGGGGTTAGTTGGAACATGTACTAAGTAAATAGGTTTCAACTGAATAAAAAAATAAAAATCATATAATTCAATGAAGTGTTCCGAAGTAGTCCTATACATGTATATTAGAGCACATTGGACAATTTTATTTTGGTTTAAACAAAATATATTGCAGAATGCTACTTCACTGGACTTCAGAATATCTGTATGTGATTGGATGCTATCAAGTGTAATAAAACATGAAGTTAAAAAAAAATTTGAACACCAATCTTTAATATTTTGATTGGAATCAATAAAGCAAGTTAGCTGAACCCATGCAATAATGTTGCAGGTATTTTAGATATAATTTTATATGATATAATGCACAATGTTTCAACTTACCCCATACCTTGTTCCAACTAAACCCGTGTCTGGGGTTAGTTGGAACACTTGACATGGTCTTGTTGAAGATGGATTTTTTCCTGAACCATCACTAAGTTTAAGAATTTTATGGGGTACATTTGTAGCATACAGATATACACTCAAGCTGACTGTTTATTGATTCTTGAAATAAATCCGCTTTTGTTTTACGGCCATTTTTGTGAAAAATGTTCCATATAACCCCGCTCTCCCCTACATCCGCTAAAAAAAAGCGGTTCATGTCCGTTTTATCCGTTGCATTGGCGTTGATCATCAGGTGTTGTCCATGAAAGTGACGAGAAAACATTCTGCATGCACAACGATTTTTGGTCGCATAATAATGATGGACAACCCATGCTGAACATCAACAAAAATTATAGACAATTTTCTTCTTTCGAGGAGTATAATATACATTATGATCTTTTTATATTTTAGGTCAACATCGGATTATTTCTTAATTGGGGAAAAAAAAAATCTGGCACCGCTGGTTATAGGCATATATCAGCCTGTAGTAAAACATTCACGTACTCACCTTATATTAAATGAACGTAAAGCAATAACTAGACCCTCGAAAAACCCTTCCAGAGCGAATTTAGTAGAGCAGTAGAATTCGCAGTAGGGCCAAGCTAAATGAATAAAGTTGATAAAAACAGTTTATACGAACTGAAATGATGTTTGATGATAGATACAACTAAACACACAGATTATAAGATCATTACGACCAACGATGTTTCAAATGAAAAGCGAAATGTGAACCCCAAAAATGACCCTTTTCCCGTTCTCTCCCGAAACACCACGGAACAGTAATATATATATACAGTGTGTCCCACAAAAAATGCTAATGGCACTTTAGATGGGTATAATATCAAAATTACAAAACCATATTGTTTATAACTCTACACCCGTAAACTATCATTCATTTTCTACAACAGGATGAAATTTAATGTGATATGGTCCAAGAATCTTAAAGAAATGAACATTTTGTCATTACACATCGGGAAACCACTCCATCCAAGTTTGTATTGAGTAGTAACGGATGTGTCGAATAAAAGAAACTCAAGTTTGATCATTAATACTTTGAAAAATATTTCAGGAGTATTTATGAAATTTATATCACTGTTAAGTGCAACTCATTACCATTCTAATGATATGTCCCTCAGCTCACCAATATTACGCATCGCTGAACCTCATTGTTCTGAAAAAGTCTTGCAAAATTGTGAGTGCTTCACTTTCACGCTCATTGATGATCAAAGTTGGGTTTCCTCTTAGTATTTTGAATAACGCATCTCAAGGAGCACGAAAGTGAACACTCACAATTTTGCAAGATTTTTTTTTCAGAACAACGGGGTTCAGCGATGCGTGGTACTGGTGAGCTGAGAGACATATCATTAAAATGGTAATGAGTTGCAATTTACAGTGATATAAATTTCATAATCACTACTGAAATATTTTGCAAATTATTAATGATCAAACTTGAGTTTCTTTTATTCGATATACCCGCTACTACTGAATACAAAACCTTGAGGGAGAGGTTTCCTGATGTGTGATGAAAAAAATGCTCATATCTTTGTGATTATTGGACCACATTACATAAAATTTCATCCAGTTGCAGGAAATGAATGGTAGCTTACGGGTGTAGAGTTATGATTAATATAATATTGTAATTTTAATATTATACCCATCTAAAGTACCATTAGCATTTTTTGTGGGACACACTGTATATGTATACAGTGGTGGCCAAAATTATTAGAACACCTGAACCTACACAAAGTCTATGGGATTATCAATGCCCTAGTTCATTTGCCGAAATCAGATTAAAGATATCTTTTGTGTGCCATGAGCTTTCATGAATTTTTAGCATAGGGTCTGACGTATATATGTAGACACCAAATTTATATAGTTTCGACCATCTGGTAATGTGCAGCATTAAAAACAGTTGCGCTATGCGCTTTTGGTTTCCCCATAGACTTGTGTATTAAACATGTAGTCCAAATCAAAAAAGTAAAATGCCAATTACATATGCCGATTTCTCAAAAGTATTTGAGGTATAGAAGAATGAAACTTAGCAGGCTTATTTATTCTAATATACCTCAAATACATTCTAAGTTTCAGAAATTTGGTCAAATGGGAGGGTGGATTCGCCCCCACCCTTGGTGGTGAGATGACCAAAATAACCATGCCCATTGAGGTTAAGACTATTTTTTTCATTTAATGAAAAACTCCTTGTAAATGTATATTTTTAAAAAGGAAATTTCATGAGCAATTCAAATATGTTGAAATATTAAGGTCATTGGAACGGGGGACTTAAATAGGGGCACTGAATTAAAAATTTGGGGCCCTTCAAAAATAATTTAAAATCCCTACATAAGATGTAACTACTTCACCCTGTGTTGTTATGAATGCCATTTTTGACATCCTCAGGAAATTTCCTTTCAGAATATACTTTTCTAGGGAGAGGCTTAAAATGTTTAACGTTATGACACTTTGATCCTGAAAGGGGCAAGATTTTTTAGATTTTTCAATCGCTGGTGTAACATAAAAAAGGGCGACTTGGGGGCAAGTTCCCAACGCACGGCTTTTTATTTATTTTTTTAAAGCATAATGATGATATTCGGAGACATTCCAACCATTTTATAGGTATTTAAATGGTCAACTGAATGAAAATTGCTAAAATCATTTAATATGCTTGGTGTTCTAATAATTTTGGCCACCACTGTATATAAACACAACACAAGAAGAAAGTTCCCCTATTTCAAATATCAATATTTTTTTGAATAGGAGAAGTTCAAAAAAATCTAATTATGTGTCCATGTAGGGAATTTAATTAGCAACCATGGGAGTGAATTTTAGGAAAAATCATGTTGTCATGCTTCAGTGAGCAATGGTTGAATGCAAAAATGTCATTTTTTGAAGTTCGCAAGCCTAAAATCACAACTTTTATTCAATGATATCGGACGAATTTTTAGATTTAAACATTTCACGCATCAGAATGTACGCAAAACGTGCTTCCAAACATACGCAAAGGACGTTTGCGTAAAATTGCACGGTTGAGTGAGCATGCAGCAAAAATGCCAAATCTGCGATTTTTACTTCTTTGCCATGGTAAAATTGATCAATATGATGGGATTCATGTCTAGGAAGAGTGTTTTTAACTTTTGCAAAAAATTTAAATCAATTCACGGTTGAAAGAACACCAGAAAATACCATGTGAAAAACACTAAGTAAGTATTCTTTCCATTTTTTACACTAAAAATCATGTGAATATCTGTTTTTGTATTATTTTTATGACCAGTGCACGTGTGTACATGATCCTATTGCATTTATCAAAACTTTCATGCTTCAGTGAGCACGTGACACTGGAAAAGCTGTTTTTTTGATGTAGAGACAAAAATTAAATTGCTTACTTTGCTTAACCATAACAATTCGTTTGAAAGTATTCATTTGATTTCATTTTCGCAAAAATCCCGATTTTTTATGCTTCAGTGAACACAAGATATGAGAAAAACATGAAAAAAGGAAGAAAGTTTACGGCCCTGGTACGGCCTAATAGTACGTCCGATTCTCAAGTTGACCAAAGTTCTTGTTAGTTAATGACTTCCTAAAGATTTGTGCCGAGTTTCAAGAATTAACTCACAGTATAACGACCAAAAAAATTACATTGAAATTGGGCAATATTTGACTTTTGTTCACAATTGATTTCCTCCCCATTGACTTTATGTATAGAGTTTGAACATAAAGTGAACAAACGTCAAATATTGCTCATTTTTATTGTCAATTTTTTGTTCGTTATACTGTGAGTTAATTCCTGAAACTTGGCACAAATCTTTAAGAAGTCATTAACTAACAGGAACTTTGGTCAAATTGAGAATCGAACTTTCCATTAGCCGGTGCCAGGGCCATAAACTTTCTTCCTTTTTTCGTGTTTTCCTCATATCTTGTGTTCACTGAAGCATAAAAAATCGGGATTTTTGCGAAAATGAAATTAAATGAATACTTTCAAACGAATTGTTATGGTTAAGCAAAGTTAGCAATTTAATTTTGGTCTCTAAATAAAAAAACAGCTTTTCCAGTGCCACGTGCTTACTGAAGCATGAAAGTTTTAATAAATGCAATATGATCATGTACACACGTGCACCGGTCATAAAAATAATACAAAAACAGATATTCACATGATTTTTAGTGTACAAAATGGAAAGAATACTTACTTAGTGTTTTTCACATGGTATTTCATGGTGTTCATTCAACCGTGAATTGATTAAATTTTTTTTGCAAAAGTTAAAAACACTCTTCCTAGACATGAATCTCATCATATGTGATCAATTTTACCATGGATAAAATGTAAAAATCGCAGTTTTGGCACTTTTTGCTGCATGCTCACTCAACCGTGAAATTTTACACAAATGTCCTTTGCGTATGTTTGGAAGCACGGCTTGCGTACATGCTGATGCGTGAAATGTTTAAAATCTAAAAATTTGGTCCGATATCATTGAATAAAAGTTGTGATTTTAGGCTTGCGAACTTCAAAAAATGACATTTTTGCATTCAACCATTGCTCACTGAAGCATGACTTCATGATATTCTCTAAAATTCGCTTCCAGTGTAGCTAATTAAATTCCCTACATGGACATATAATTAGATTTTTTGAACTCCTCCTATTTAAAAAATTATTGATATTTGAAATAGGGGGAACTTTCTTTTTGTGTTGTGTTTATATGAATTAAACAATACATTGAAACAATAATGTTACTTTTTTATTGCAGGTCGAGAGATGCTTACATTGCTAGCTTTGAAATACAGATATGTTGATCTATCAGAACGAATGAAAGTTTATACTACTCAGAATTAATGAAGATTTACCTAAATAAGATTAGGAATGTAAACAAAATTACTTACAGCATAGCATAAAATTGGAAGCACAGTATGACACGAAGCACATCTTACCCATTTTACCAGCTACGCTCGAAATGGTTATTATTTTTCCACTTTTCATTCTTTTCATATGAGGAAGGACTGCTTGGGTGAGACGGATTGTTCCAAAGACATTCACGTTGAAGATGAGTTCCATCTGCTGCCGTGAAACATTTTCAGGTATATTGCTGAATGCCATCCCAGCTATGTTAACTAGCAAAGACATAAGCGTGGAACAAGAATATTAGGAGAGAGAGAGAGAGAGATGCGTAAAGGTATAATTGAGGTAAAGCATGTCAGTAAAGAAAATGTTCGATGCATTGATATATTTCACATGCATTAATTTGCTCGAGGCTCGTTTTGTGGTAAATAATAGCAAATCCTTCTTAGTTCACGTTAATGAAAAATATACAGTAAAATGTGAGAAAATATTCGGAATAAAAACATTAACACTCTTAAAAATACTCTTGCAACACAATGAATATTCTATTTATTGAATGAATTTCATGTAATGGGAATGCCATGACTATAAGAAACTACTCACGGAGAACGTCGATCTTGCCATATTGTTTGAGAGTACCATCAACCACGGAACTGATATCATCATCGTTTGTGATGTCCAACTTTTTGATGAAAACCGTTTTGTCTAGCACGTCCCCAACGGCGGCTTCAAGGTCAGCCTTCTCTGACATCGCGATCACGGTGGCGATGACGATATATCGTTGATCGGGATCGAGAGCGAGTCGCTTAACTGTAGCAAGACCGATACCCGATGAACAACCAGTCATTAGAACGATTTCAGGAGCCATGATCTACAGACGAGATATGAAGAAGAAAACACACCCTAAAATAATGATTATTTTAATGGGGCTGAAACTAAACTTGGTCAGGGGCCGGGGATATCTTTTCTTGTTTAGGGGTTTTATTTCAGGAGGCAGGTATGTTATTGCCTTCTCCTCCCCTACCATGGATCTGCGCCTTCAGGGTAGTCCGGCAGCCAAGGGGGGTAAGGTTGCATTGGAATGTTATAGTTTTTTTTTTAACTGAATTTGACTGGTAAGACCTTCTATTTTAACAATCCACATGCTGGAGCTCTGTCAGCATTGAGCAATTTAAGATATACGCGAAAATCCAAAATGGCCGCCGGCGGCCATCTTGGATTTTCTATTTCCTTACTTAAACATACCTAAAATATTCAAAATCTGGAATATAGGGGTTTTAGGGGGTGGAGAATCCAAATCTGAGGTTATTTTGGGGATACAAGCATGTTCTGGTGGCGAAATATAACAAAATGGCCATTTTCCAAGATGGCCCCCATAGAACATGCATTATATTCACTATATAGGCCCTACACAGGAATACCTTATTAATTCCCTCATCTAAATTCAAGTGGACAGTCAAGTTGGGAGGATGGGCATAATGAAGAGAATTCATCGTGCATTAATATTGATCAAGAGCAATATTTTAGATACCTATGTTGCTGATATGTATACAGATATATAGGGCCTACATGCCTTTCATCGTCTTCAATGTATCGTTCTGATATGACAATTTTCTTCTTCTTTTTTTTTTTTACTACGCTTCTTACTGAATGTAATATCTTTGGGATGATGCAATATAATGATCTATTAACATCATGCAGCTTAATATTTAATAAATCAAACTGTGAGGAAGGGACCATGGTCAATATATTCCTCTCCATAAAGAAATGTTTGGCATAAAAGTGCTTCAATCCATCTGAATTGCTTTAAAACATTGCACAAACTGCTGTAACAGCGGTTTCATGTGCTTGATTATTTGCTCATTGTAGAGCAGATCTACACTATCTACACGTGTACATTACACGAACGATACACGGAACATTTAATCACACTATCTCGTAAATAACATTTGCTGACATATTGACTATTATTGACTATTATCGCAGGATTATTTTCCTTGGATTTGTTGATGGAAATCTTATTGTGAGATTTCATGTGTGTTATTTGCTACTTGATTATTGATGAGTCTCTCTATATAGTGATCAGCTCTCTCCGTTTTGACTATCGTCTCAGTCCCATGCGTAAGCGACTGTGTATATATGCTACTATATAACAACAAGTGAACTGGTGAGATATATATAACTTTATTATCATCTGCATGAATACTCATTGGTAGATCACTCCATGGCTAAACAACTGAAAATGAACTCAAGTAGAGAATACCAGGACATATGAACTTCAAGTATAAACTTCCGAAGTATACTACCAAGACAGCTATGAGTGTCGCCATTTATCAATTTCATCTATCGTATCGACTCAAACCTCAAAAGTCAAAAGTGAGTCGGATTACATTGAAAATGAACTGTCACGAATAATACCTAACTTGCAAGGAATATATGCAGACATTTTGCCCTCGTAACAGATTGCAATGAATACCCACAAACTGATAATTCTGAAAACAGTGATTATAATGAAGTTCGCCATCTTGAATATGAGGATGACGAAAACCACGTAAATGATCCACAGACAAATGAGAATACAAAAGATGACGTAACAAGTGACAACATACATTGTACATGTATTTGGTGCGGATCACTGACAAAAAGTGATTACGACAAGCCCCTTTGTGAGAGTTGGTAGCAATACCAGATAGACTAGGAGCTATAGAGTCAAAAATAAGCTCTTAACCCCAACGAAAACAGCCAAATGGTCGCTCTAGTGAAAGTCACACAAAAGAAAAAGAGACTGACAATATCATCAGGAAGATCAATGACCTTGTCATTAACGTCGATAATAAAACTCCAAACTGAATCTCCTCGCGACCGAAGATATCCGAGATATCCGAAAACGACGAGAAATGAAAGAGTCTTTTCCGAAAGTAAACAATCGACACAAGATAATCCGAATCCCAGCCAGGATCTCACATCAATGAACATCGAAAGTACCGAGTTGGTTTTCTTTGACCTCGCGAATAAATGGATCTACAACAACGGATATGAACATGAAAGAAATTAATTCAAAACTCGGCGATACGACACCGGAAAAAGACCGAGTATCGACCGACCAATCTGAACCGCTGATCACAATATTCAACTTTTTGATGATCGACAAAAACAACAAGAGCGTTCGAAAACTCAATGACAAAGCCCAATGTCCTCATCATCGGTGACTCGATGCTACGAAAGTTAAACCAGAAAACTTCCCATTCTAATCGTGTGATCTGCAAAACACTTCCAGGAGCCAAAATTGAGCAGTATGTGACGTCACCGTACCTATTGCTAACAATATCAAACCAGAAGGAAATTGTTGTACATATTGGGGACCAATAATATCGATTCTGATGACCCAGTGAAATTGTAGCAAAGGTTGAATCAATGGACTTCACCTTACGAAATCTTGCCATCTGTTTAAACGGCTTTGCCTGAGTTCAATCATATCAAAGAGTCATTTCCAGAGCAAGTTGCCAGAATCAACACTATGGTGAAAGATGTGATTGATAAGCACGGATGGAGAGTGATCGATAATGCCACACTTCGATCATGATCTTCATATCGTCGAGACGGCATCCACCTGAATGATGCTGGAGTGAGGGTTCTAGCCAGGAACTTCATCAACCCCTGAGAGGGAGAGCAATACCATGGTATGCCTGCAAGTATCCAGCAACCCAATCTCTACAGCGACATAGTGAGGAACGCATCCCGATACGAGTCATACACACCAACGGATGAATACTTGAGTACTCTGGCTGCTATAACTGCGGCGAAATGAATCATAATCGAGCCAATTGTAGACTGAACACCATGATCCAGTGTCATCGATGTATGCTCTGGGGCACAAAGCAAAAGTTTGTCAGTAGTCTTTAACTATTAAGATCTCGGCAAGAAGAGTGTGCCGACTCGGACACAAACGCACTCAGCCCTGAAACGGATCACGTTGACCACGATGAAAACAAACAATTAAGTGTAACATCAGAAAATGATTATATGACGAAAGCGGAATATATCATACCAATGTTGATGGTGATAACAATGAAGACAGTTTTTTAATGGAATATGATAACACCAATAAGCATATTGATGTACAGCATCTTTCAATTTTTGTGATACAGACGAACAAGTAATAGAATAGACGTAAAATAGTGTGTGAACATAAGCAATAAACATGGACTGAGAAATGCTCATCATAACATAAGGTCATTGCTCCCAAATATTGACGAAGTGAAAATTAATATTCAGGAGCATCGTTTGATTATATTAGCACTGAATGAGACTCGCCTTAGTGATACAATTAATGATGCTAGAATTCAAACCGACGATTACGCTGTGTACAGGAAAGATCGTAATACTCGCGAGGAGGAGTGTTGATATATGTTAACGAACATAGACTGAATCATAAATTAGAACATGATTTAATGATGGATCAAGTTGAAGTGGTTGTCGTTGAGATAAAACCCACCCAAATCATCATCCATAATCGTCATTGCTTGGTACAGACCACCTGGCTCAAGTATTGTCTTATTTAATACGATTGAAACTATTCTAATGAACCTAGATGACGAAAACAAAGATATAATATTTTTAGGAGATTTCAACTGTGATTATCTTGCCACTACTAATAATAATTGTTATACAAATCGGTTTAAGAAATGTGTGATAAATTTCATTAGTTCAGGTTATTGAAGGTGCGACAAGAATTACAGCTAATACATCTACAATGATTGATTTGATAATACAAATAATGAAAATAAAATCATTGAAAGTGGTGTGATGCATACAGGGACAAATGACCATTCTTTGGTTTTTATTGCTCGGGAAGGATAAACATTCTGTATCTAAACACGTCTACAGAACGTACAGAAGTTATAAAACTTTTAATGCAAATGAATTCTGCCACGCATTGAGTGAGATTAATTGGAGTAATGTATTTGATGTACAAGATGTTAAATTATCGCTCGTTGCTTTTGAAACACTTTTATCGTCTGTGTGCAATAAACATGCACCTGTCAAGAAAAATAGAGTAAGAAATACAACTCACTTTGGATTGATGGAGAAGAATGAATTTGATTCATGAACCAAATTACCTGAAAAAGATAGCAATCAAAAGTGGAAGTAAAGAAAATGTGTTAAAATTCAAGAAAATGAAAAATTATGTCACTACAAGAATAAAAGCTAATAAAAGCAAAAAGTTTCGAGAGAAAATTATTCATTCGAATGGTAATTTAAGACAAACATGGAAAAATTTAAATCTGTTGATCTCCGTAAGAAGAAAGGCAACAAAATTTTTTCGTAAAAACTGATTCAGAAGAAATCACGCGTGCACAACTAATCGCTCATGAATTAAATGAATATTTCATCAATATAGGACCAGATTTAGACCAGTAAGATAAAGAGTGGACACTGAAACTGACGCAACACCATCTATTACCTTTGTAACACCATCTATAATGGGTTATCATTTGAACTGATGAATGTAACAGTAGATGATGTTCAAAGGAATTAAGTAAATTGTCTAATGATTAAGCAATGGGAAATGACCTTCTATCTATAAAGTTGATTAAACTAGCAATTGATTTCTTAAAAGAACCTTTACGCATATAATAAATCTTTCTATAAATTCAGGATCTGTTCCAGACAATTGGAAAGTTGCACGTGTAGTTGCTTTGCATAAGGTGGAGCAAAGAAGCATGTAATTATAGGCCAATCTCTATTTTGCCAATTTGTCTAAAATTCTAGAAAAAATTGTCTTTAATCAACTTTATGAATATTTAAATGTAAACGGTATAATAAATAGATATCAATCAGGTTTCAGACACTTCATTCTACAACCACAGCACTATTGAATGTAACCGATGACTGGCTGAAAAGCTTTGAAGAAGGAAAGGTGGTAATAGCTGTAATGTTAGATTTGAAAAAGCTTTTGATACCGTAAATCACGATCTTCTCTAATAAAAAGATGCAAACAATGATAGAAGACCGCCATCTACGATGGTTTGGCTAGCTATCTGGAAGATAGGTCGACAAGCAACATGTGTTAATGGTAAATTATCTGATTTTTCTTCCTTAAAATGTGGAATCCCTCAAGGGTCATTATGGCCTCTCCTGTTTTTTATATATACAACCTACCCGAAGGACTTCATATTGTAAAACAAGTATGTATGCAGATGATACTGTGCTATTTATTACTCTGGTAGTGATATAATGTTTTAAAACAACAAATTAATGAAGACCTGGAATACGTAAGCAAATGCTTGTTCGAAATAAATTGAGTCTAAATGTGAACAAAACGGAATATATAGTAATGGGTACAAACAATCGATTAAAAGAAATTAAAGGATGATGGTTAATATTAATGTTAAAGGAATCCGTTAAAACGAGTGCAATCGTGTAAAACATCTGGGTAATAATAATGATGAAAGCCTCTCTTGGCGTGATCACGTTCAAATCGACTGCAAAAGAAAGCTAATTCGGGATTACATATGCTAAAAACCATTAAAAATATAGTAAACAAGGAGTCATTGAAAATGGTATACAATGCACTAGTATCATCTCATCTAAATATTGTAATATTGTAATGGGTCAAACTGTGAAAAACAGTTTTCAGACACCCTTCAAAGATCAAAACCGAGGTGCACGACTTATCAACAATACGTCATGGTTTTCATCAGGAAGTGAAAACCTTGAACTACTAAAATGGGACTCTCTAGCCAAACAAAGAGGAAAAAGATATCGCAATACTGATGTATAAAGCTAAGATGAACTTAGTGCCTCATCCTTATTTAAGCGAGAAATTTTCACACAGGTCACATATCTAACAACACGAGACAGAGTAATCTATGTGTTGATATTACTCGTCCAAAAAGACCGAGTCAGGGAAACGTACTTTTACATACAGGGGTTGCGAAGGAATGGAACTCACTCATGAAGACATTCAAAGTTCTCCTAGTATTGGTATATTCAAATCGAAACTCTTGACCAAGAATAACTATGCATAGACTATAGTCAATAACTGAGGATGGTGATGAGTTTTCTAAATTCTATTTTACTAAATTATATTTATCTTTTTTTAAATTCACAAACTTTATTATCTGTGATATAAATTTGAAATTGTATTAATTACATTACTGTGTGTTTGATAGTACTCTTATTGCCGAAAATTTATCTTGACATTGCCTTGCCGAATTCCTTTTATTACTCATAGATCAAATGCATCTCACACTTATTTTATGAAATAGAATTTATGTTATTCATTACCGCTCAGGTTTCTTTCTTAACTATGTCATTTTTAGTTTATATTTTACCATATTTACTATATTTAGTCTAATCTTGCCGAATTTCATATCGACATGCGTGTATATTTATTATTTATCTTAAAATCCTAAATAAATTTGATATGTTGCTTTAAAAAAAAATATTTATCAATTACATTTCTAAAATCCCTTGTAATTATCATAATTAGAAGATTTTAAACTTTAGGGGGTTTCCAGTACATCCACAATCATTAATTTTGTTTCTTGAAATAACTAATAGCATACCAAATGGTACCAAATTTCGAATCACCAGCTTTCCAGTACATCTAATACCCTATTGTTTATTTATTGATTATACTTTTGTCATTGTAAATTTTTTTATTTCTTTTCGATTTTTGTTCAATTGCTCATTCTGTATTAAGCGTAAATTTTATATCGCCATTTGATGTTATGTTTAGTTTTATTGTTTATGTGATTACTTTCTGTTAATTTTATTGATTGTGAACGGCCATGACGGCCCTATTGTAAAACAGCCACAGCAGCTGAACTGGGTTTTTACCGTCAATAAATAAATGAATCAATCAATTGTTATCTCTGCATATTACTGTTAAAACAAGATGAGAGTGTAATGGTGAAAAAAACTAATTGAAACAATTTAATGACTATCCTCATTAGAAAAAAAATAATATGACTTGCTTCAATAAGCATAATAAGTTTCTTTCATCATTAGGCGCAAACTTTTTTTTAAAGCTGTAGGCGAAGGTGATATAAAACTCTGTATCTGCTCTAAAACTTAGATAAAGTCTGCTGAGACTGTAGTAGGTAATAGAGACTTTGCATTCTGTACCATTAATATGCATCCATAATCGAAAAGCTTTGGGTCTGGGAAATTAGGACTGGGTTCAAGGGCATTCTTCCAGATCCAGGTTTGCAGATAAGCATGTTATGTGTTGTCAGTGAAAGCTTCCATTGTCATGGTGGGAGTGTACCCCTGGTTATACTCCTTTCGATCACCATATAATCCAATGTGCCTCTGCCATTGACATGATTGATGTACATGTATTATGGGGTTGCCCATACCAAGCTCCAATATATCCTACTGACACCATGAACCTGCATCCCAGGATTGTTTCTAATGAGCTTCCACAGAGTGCCCTTTCCATTGCTTAAACATACCCCCAACTGTGCCTCAGCCAGTCAGTGCATGACCTGGTAGCATCAGGAAAATTATGTCTTTCAGCTTGTCGACTGTGTCAGGTATATGTCAATGATGGTCCTGTCTTTGATTGTTGACTCCAGGCACTGGTGACTCCATCACTAAAAATGATGAAAGACCTTGCTCGTGGTTATAATGAAGCAAAAGGATATAATGTCATCTGCGATTACTTGCGTGAAACTTCCCTCATCGGTTGCCAGTTTGATGGCTTGCTAGCTGGACAAAAAAGCTGATGGCCTTCTACCCCATATTCTCATCACTACCACCTCCTTTGATATAGGAGCAAAGAAACCTTCTGGCAGATTGTGTTCAAATTCTCTCATATCTGCTTCATTCCTATTTCATGAGCAGCATTAACTCTCTCTGGATCAATATGGCCATTCACAACATTGACTATAGTTTCTGGATGATCCTGTGACTCAAAAGTCAAGTTCGTAGACAAACCATGGTGACATGTGTTGCCCAATGAACATGATATTGTGTTTCAATATTGATGAACTTAGATGTATGACGGTTTCTAGAAACGGGCTCGAAATTTACCTCCGATACCTTTTCTGTTAGTTTTGTCTGCAGATATATGAGATGTATTTTCCTGATTGACAAATAGGTCTTGAAGCAGATTTCCACGAACATGCAAGCTGAGGGTCCATGTCTTCATGGTTTCAGGTTTGAGCATGGTTTTGATGATGTCGCTCTTGCCAATTCCATACCTCATGAAGGTACTCTACATAGACATATTGCTCCAGATACCACAACAGAGCCCTTGATTATGGCGCTTACATGCTCACCTAGTCGCTACTATCCTCAAACTAATCAGCTGCAATTCATGTTCCAGAAAAATACCTCGCAGATCCTTTGCATGCAGACTTTCCTAATTATGAAAATCTAGCCTGCACAGAATTTTGATAATGTAGTGGCCCCATAACTTGTCAAAATGCACAAACCAGGGAGGCAAGAGATGTTTCCAGTAGTCCAGTAGAAGGAGATGAATCAGATTAATGCACAGGCTTTGTATTAAATATGAAATAAAATTTGACCATTTACTTTTTGTTGGAGCAGATACAGAGTCATATATAACTGCGGCATTTAGCTGTTAAAGCAAGTGGCGCCTAATGCTAAATGAAACTTATTGATACAAGTGATTATCTTCATGTTTGTTTTTTCTTCAAATGAAGACAATCATCGACTTGATTAAATTAGTTTTTCAGCATCATATTATCAGCTTGTTTCAACTGTCATAGGCCTATATGTATAAAGAGTGCATCTGCTACAATAAGCAAGAATCAATTAAGCACTTGAAATGATTTTTACAGTAGTTTATGCAATGTAAAAGGCACATCCGAAGAATTAAAGAACAGTTATGACATGTTAACCTCTCCCCAATCAGGCAGTCAACCATACATGTATGCCCATTCCCAACATATCAGGAAAATCGATTTATTTATAAGGGGCTAAGCTCGGGGGGAAAACACTAAAAATCATTGAAATAGTGGTCTGCATTTTTTCGGGTGAAATTTCCCTGAATTATATTTATTTAGGGGTATAGGTTTTGAATCTTTCCGGAACATTCTTGAAATAGAGTCCCAAATATGGTTTTATCAACCTGTTATTTTGGGGTTTCCCCTCCAAAAGCTTGTAAAACGGAGTAATTTTATGCTGCTTCCCTTCCAAAAGCTTGTAAAAGGGCACAAGTTTGATGCGGCTTCCCAACCAAAAAACAAAAACAAAAACAAAACAAAACAAAACAACGAAAAAAAACGAGTGATAGGGGTATCTGTCTGAATCCTGAACAAGTAAGCATGTATATATTTGTTCACTATCCGAGTTGGGGGGGGGGGGGTTGTCAAACTATTAGGGAGTGGTATATTTCCTCCCCTCCTCACAGGTTAATGTACTATGTAGGCAATCTTAAGCTGCCATTAGATTATTATATTGCATCATCCCAAACAGATTACTTTCAAAACAAAGGGTAGTACAAAAACATCAGAAGGATACACTGCAGATGATTTATAAGCCTACTATATCAGCAACATTATGTATCTTAAATTTTGCACTTAATCCTGATATTATTTCATTTAGTGCACTATGAATTCTTTTGATTAGGTCTATGCCCATTCTCCCAACTTATCAAAATTAAAAATGGGGAATTAAAATGATTCACAAGGTATACACGTGTATATACTGCATGTTCTATGGGGGCCATCTTGGAAAATGGCCGCTTTTGTTTTATTTCGCCATCAGAACATGCTTGTATCCTCAAAATAACCTCAGATTTAGATTCTCCACCTCCTAAAACCCATATATTCCAGATTTTGAATATTTTAGGTATGTCAAAGTAAGGAAATAGAAAATCCAAGATGGCCGCCGGCGGCCATTTTGGATTTTCGCTTATATCTTAAATTGCTCAATGCTGACAGAGCTCCAGCATGTGGATTGTTAAAATAGAAGGTCTAACCAGCCAAAATCAGTTAAGAAAAAAACTATAACATTCCAATGCACACTTAGGCCAAAAGTCAATGGGCTGACTGCCGGACTAGGGAGGGAGGGGGGGGGGGGTAGTTTGCAAGCAGAGATTCAATTTGACACTTTAACAAATTTGAGTCTGTAGTGGAGACTAGCCTCCAAACTCACTGTCTGTGTCAAGCTATAGTACATGAGTGAATCTAGTTCTTGACTTCAGACCCTAGTTAGCGAACAACATAGGTTTGTGCCTGCAAACTAGGGGGGGGGGGGCGTCAGAACCAAAAAGGGGCTCTAGCGAAAATGAATAATACCATACTAATACATGTATCCCAACCACTGGTTGACAGTGCGTGCACTGTTAGTCAGTTTTTGTCCGTGTTGGGATGGGGCAAGAATTATTCAATTAAGATTTATTCAATTATGAATTATTTCATGAAATATGTTTCAGTTAAAAAAATAAAAAATAAAAAAAAATTGCTTACTTTTGTATTCTATTTTATATTAAAGGGACCAGCGCCTTACAAGCTTTGCTTCTTGCTGGTTCCTGAATTTTCTTTATAATTGTTTTCTCTGTTACTTTTGAACAAAATGTTCTATGTTACATACTGATGTTGTTAATTTGATTATTTATTTTGTTAACTTTTGAAAACATGAAAGAAAATCAATAAAGTAATCTTGAATCTTGAATCTTGAAAGTCTCTCAGCTTGAGAAAGTTTCGTCGTCCCCTAGTTATTGCCCTCGGTGAATTAAACCAATGTTGTATGATGAGTGCTGCTAGTCTCCTATGATTGTACGAGCTGATTGTACAGTTTATGCTACGATACCATTGAGACTGCTGATACGTTTAGATAAAGTTTATATGCCATTATATTTTTTGCTGTTGTCAGTCAAGGAGTTTATATGTTTAGTTTAAAAACTCACTCTAACTATACGGTATAATGAACAATGTTTGTGGGTCGTGCAATGTAATTTTGAATAAATAAAACACACGCTTTAATCAGGCGCCCCTCCCCCCCCCCCGCTTATCGCTCGGCGAGCGTGACGTGAAAAAATTAGAGTGTACCTTTTTGCTCGCCCGATGTAACGGGAAAATTTGGGTGTACCAAAATCTGAAATTCCGATTTTGGCCCCCCCCCTGTAATGAAATCCTGGATCCGCCACTGTTAATAATCATTATTTGTTTATCACCAACAAATTTATTCTGTTGACGTCATGAGGTCAATATCAAAGTCCATTGATTTTCATGAATACGTGCTTTGACAAATTATCGCAATAACAAAATATTTGTAGTGACATGAACAACGACATCAAAACTAAACATCATGTTATGGTGAAAAAAAAAGAAACACAATTAATAGTTATATTCATAATCCTTATAATCAGAATAGCGAAGGCAGCCCTGATACACTTGGGCTGATTATTTTTTAGTTTATTTTTTGCGAATAATTGTCTTGTCAATATGTACAAGGTCCTGCAAAAAAAAAAAAAAAAAAAAAAAAAAAAAAAAAAAAAAAAAAAAATGTCTAAAAAATAAATAATAAAAAATGGGTTTAGTCCCAGTTGTATCCACTTATATGTAGTTCTGATTTTTGTACAAGGACGTTAAATATTAATGTAAAATAAAACTAAGTGTTCATCACCCAATGGATGAATTCGGAGGCCAAAATATATCCGGACTTTGAGATAAAGCAAAAAGAAAAAAAAACAAAACAAACAAGAAGCGTCCTCTTTAACGAATGACAGTGGGATGGCCCCGGGGTGGCCCTTTTACATTAACACTCATCCTGCTATTATTATAATCATACAATTTGGTGGTCCCATCCTTCTGACATGAGGTGAGGGGAGCCTTCTTCTACCAAACGAATGCCGAACGTTCTACTCGAAATATGAGACAAATTTGAATATCCTGGAGAATATCAAACATATCATGAATAAACTGTTTATACTCACGTAGAATGATTCAGTAGAAATATCACACGAAGTATAAAATATTACCACTTAAGAACACAAACTAAGCTGATGTCGTCTATACACGGCTGCGACACTGACCAGAGGAGTCGATATCATTGAATAGACAATACAATACTACTTTCGGAAATGCAAACGCGTCACTATTATGGTGTCTTTATAGCATATAAAGGGTGTACGTTTCCTATATAGGAAGCTGTTGAATCGTGCGTGAAATAATGCAAAAGGTTCGGCTCAACTAAAACTATCATGACTGTTGATCTAAATTTGTATTTATTTGACAAAACAGAACCCGACCCCAAGTGGTTATCTTGTATTTGCATGTTCATTATAATGATATATCATTTTCAGTCATTCCCTGACGAAGGTGAACATGGTTGAAAAAGAAAGAAACCACTAAGAAGCAAAGGTATGATTATCATTCGTTTATTTATGCGGCGGTCACAACTCGCCGTACCTTCGACGTGCAACTCCCTACGATGGATTTCGTAGAAAAATCGTGCAGCGCAGGTACCTCGGAGGCACGTTGCATGTACGACGTGCAGGAAGTTTTTCCAATACCCTTACTACAGAAACGCAGGAATCGCAGAAATTGACCAACGACCTGTGCATGCATTGCACATGCAACGCAGGCTACGTTGATGGCACGTGCCCCGTAGCCTACGACGAGTTGTGACCGCCGCATTACCTAGAAAATATATGATAATGTATCATAATGATTAGTGTAGCACCAAGGTCGCGCGCCTATGGTTGGATCTGTTTAATAGATTGCCCTTCGATCCGTACCAAAGATGGCGTAATTGTTTACCAATGATATTTATTTGAACACATTTTTGGAGATGCACGTAGAAAAGGATTGTCGATTGTCCAGATAAGTCCAATTAAAGTGGTATGTCCCCTGAGGAGACGTCTCCGAGACGGGAAAAAATCTTATTATAAATATGAATATGTTCGATTTCCCCGCAACACATGAGACGTCGCTGAGTGTCAGGAGACGTCTCCGAGATGCCTCTGCGACTCCAGAGTCTCGGATTCGCAAAAAAAGTCCCCCCAAACCGTCTCATGACAGATGAGATACCACCATTAGAGACGTAGGTCACAGATAGGCACCGATTTTTATTTTTTATCTATTTTTTACATTTTTTTTTAAGCGTTGCCCAAGACGGAGGATTTATTCCTGTATTGCAATGGCATTTTAATCCAACTTTATTCCCCTGATATAGTAGTCAGTTTTGGTGGGGAATATTATTCAATTTATAGTCAAAACCTTTATATTCTAAATTTGTTGAATGAACACGACCTCATGGTTTGACACACATTCTCCTTGGCAATTCTTTGTAACGACACAAACAAATCTTCCTTCACGATTCTACGCCATTATTCCCTGCCATTGTTTTATGAGCATTATTTCTTTACTAAAAACAAGTTATATACAAATCCTGTAAACAGACTTGGGGCAAATTAAGAAACAGTTTCATCATGTCATTTTGCTTTTATACACCCAAAGAAATGCATAGGTTATATCGCAATACACAGGGAGGGTATATCCCACTCTCTCTCTCTTTACACTGTAAAAAAAGGTTGTTTAATATATTTTAAACAACTAAAAGTGTCGTTTAAGCAGGTCACTCTAACAACTTCTTTTTAAATTTCACATTTTAAACGACGTCGGTGAAATTTTAAACAGCCACCGTTGAACATCGGGCTTCAAAATAAATATCTAACTTCTGTTGTTTAAAATTTTAATAACTTAGATTAAGATTTTAAACAAAAGTTTTTAGATTTACCGGCTTAAACAAAATTTTTAGTCATGTTAGTTGTTTAAAAAAATTCTAAACGGCGTTCTTGCAGTGCAACTCTTGTTCCATTAAATCTACATTCGCTTTAACCATGTGATAAGGAACACAATGTATCTTATCTGTTTACTTTGCATATCTACTATGTAATTGATTGAAGCATGTCAACCTTTTTTTCCTTCTGTATTTTATTTATTTACTTAATATTTATTTTGTTGATTTTATAAGCATATATATTTATATTTTGTTTAATAATATAAGGTATAGTTCGGGCACAATATAAACAAGTAACATATTTATGTTGCATAGAATACATCTCAAAATATCACCTTTATATTTCTTTGAACTTACACATAAGCATCGATGTATAAAAATTTCTTAGAAAAATATAAACGAAATTAAGGCACTGAGTCATGGGTGGTGCTGTATTGAACTCAATATATAATTATGCATACAATTTTGATTTACCCGTTTCCCCGCATACGCATGGCTGTAGAGCAACGACTGATTTGTGAGTACCACCTGGTTTGACTTGGACGATAAGCTTCAATCCAGAATGGAACTAGCGTTCTCTAACCCGGCGTCAAGTGAAAAAATTTTGATGCTCCTTTTGGTCCACTTTTGCAGATTTCGAACCCTCCCGTAAAAATCCTAGTTACGGGCCTGACTAGTAATGCGGCGGTCACAACTCGTCGTAGCCTATGGGGCACGTGCCATCGACGTAGCCTGCGTTGTATGTGCAATGCACGCACAGGTCCTGGGTCAACTTTTGCGATTCCTGCATTTCTGTAATAAGGGTATTGTAAAAACCTCCTGTACGTCGTACTTGCATTGTACCTACGAGGTACCTCCGCTGCACGATTTTCTACGAAATCCGTCGTAGGGAGTTGCACGTCGAAGGTACGGCGAGTTGTGACCGCCGCATAAGAAGGACAATTCATATTGGCTTATTCTATAGACTGCATTAGCGCAAAATGGTGCCTTTTTCAAAGGTGGAATGAAGATATTGATCATTCAATTGTTGTACTTAAAATGTTGCAGCATGCTTCTAATTATACTATAATAATGATAACAATTACGAACCATAATTACAGCGCAAATTACACCCAAAAATATTATATTGATTCCCTATGCGCTTATAAAAAGAAAAAGAAACAACAGTAGGACAATAGCACATAGAATGAAGAATGCTTTGACATAAAATATATGTACGTATTCTGATTATTTTCAAGCATTGGAGAGATACGTCTTCAAGAGACATTTAAAATTCTCTACTGTATCAGCTTGTCTAAGATTATTTGGTAGCTTATATCACAACTCTACGGCAGCTCGTGGAAATGATCTTGCACCACCATAAAACTTCAATATAATATAATTGAAGGTATATGATATTAATGGTACCGTATTTGCATGTATTTACATTCTAGGAGTTATACGGAGAAAAGCGCACATTATGCTAAGGAGCATATTTGAAGCTGGATACATTTTCCTTTTAAATTATCTTTTCAGCCAAAGTATATATAAACTTTAAAAAAGCTCCATTGTTATAACGAACAAAACCAAACATAAACAAGTTATTTATCAATATATCGACGATATGACCCTCTTTGAAAACATCCAATACCTTTCAAATACTGAAATTGTTTATATAAAGCAGTTGTGTAGAACTCATGAGATTAACATAAAATAAAGTACTGTATATAAATTGACATAAATTCCCGTTTGGGATATATTTGGATAGGCAACTGTAGAAGCAAACTCGGAGGAAAATTATTTTGGGAAGTTTATAGATGCTATTTTGTAACTCCGAATAAATATATTAGAATCTGAAGGAAAAAAAAATCAATCAAGAAAAATTATTTACCTTCTGCGGCACAATATTACATGGATATTTTCGTGCATAGATAATCTTTACGTTGTGTATAATTATCTAGACATAAATTTTTAAAGACCAGCGAGTATTTAAAAAAAAGAACAACTATCTATAGTTAAAGGGGAAGGAAACCCTAGGAATTCATTAATTTGTACAAAAACAGGAAACCAAAGAAGCTGATCAATGAAAATTTGAGAAAAAATGAATGAATAATAAGAAAGTTATGAGCACTTGAATGTTGTGATCACTACTGCTATGGGGATCCTCACATTGGCAACTGGCCCAAGATGTGTGATGTCATACATGAACAACTGCCCCATTACTTTTGTACATATTTCACTCAAATTGTCGTTTTTTATTTATTCTGTTAAAAGATCTGAGATTCTTTTCATGGGAGGACATGTAATACAAGTTCACAAAATATAATCATGTGTGAAGAGTCTGTACTACCATTAGAATGAGGAAAAAGAAGAATTTTTGGTAGTTTTTTTGTCTGTCATATGGGAGAGTTGTTCATGTGTGACATCAAACATCTTGGGCCTGTTGCCAGTGTGAGGATCTCCATAGCATTAGTGATCACAACATTCAAATGCACATAACTTTCTTATTATTTATTCAATTGTTCTCAAACTTTTTTTAATCTGTTTCTTTGATTTTTTTTTTGTTTCATACAATTCAACTGAAGGCTAGGGTTTCATTCTCCTTTAAGCTTCTACTGATGTTATGGTAGCGTTTATATTGACAGTGTCTTTTGGAATAACTGGGATTGGACTGCGGCATAGAGATAAAGAAATATCATCCTCTTCATCATCCGAACTTATTGATCCAACATGTGATGTAATGTCTGTAATATCGTCCCGACGATCGAGAGAGGGCGCTCTCTCTGGCTGAGAATGCTCCGCGTAGTCATAGTCTGGTGGCGGTCCCGGTGGTTGCGCAGGGAACTGTGGCACTTGAGACGGTCCACCTGAAGCCTCGTTCTCGTACTGCAGTTGCAGCTGCTCAGCATCTAACTCCTGGAAGAACTCGATGGCATCAGTTTCTGTGTACCGCGGTGCCCGCTCCTCATACCTTTCATCTCTTCCAACCACCGGTATCTCAATCCGAGGTAGTGGAAGCTGTGAGTATGGAGGTGGAGTGTCTTCTTCAAGGTGCGAATAAGACGGTAAGTCTCTATCATTTCCCCTTTGTCCGTTACTGATGGAATTAACAGTAGGGGTAGAGCGTCTCTGGTTTCTTCCTCTAACACGCCGTGATCTCATTCTTCTCCTGTCCCTCTCACTCGGCTGACACTGCTGTCGTCCTCCAGCTAGTGTGATCCAACGTCGGTGTCGAGAAGATCTTTTCTTAATGCTGATGAGGTACATGAGGAGGACTGCGATAATGATGACGAGAAAGACCAAGGAACCGGCGATCGTTGACAGTGTAAAAGTAGAAGTATCTGCGATGCGAAAGCAATACAAAAAAAAAAAAAAAAAAACATATTTAACTTCATTCGTGTTCCATTTTCAAAGGTTCTACCCGAATGTCAAATTGGACGACATCTCTCTATTTTCATGATTTCATATCATGGAGAGGTGCCTGTTTACCACTCAGATGAATTATTGGAATCACAACCTTCACGAGCATCAGGCTAGGGCGGATACCCTTCCTGTGGGGACACTTATATCAACAACGCTAAAATGAATGTGCATTTTTCACAAATTTACTGTACTTTGCTTGGTACGTATGTATATAATTATGGGGTCTTCCCACAAGTCCTCGGTCCCACGAGTCCGATTATTTTCCCACGAGTCCTCGATCCCACGAGGCTGAGTAGTTTTCCCACGAGTCCTCGGTCACACGAGTACTCGGTCCCACGAGTCCTCGATCCCACGAGTCCTCGGTGCCACGAGGCCGAGTATTTTATTATGATAAGAGAAAATATGATATGAGAAAAATCGGCTTCGTGGGATCGAGGACTCGTGGGACCGAGGACTCGTGGGACCGAGGACTCGTGGGACCGAGGACTCGTGGGAAAAATACTCGGCCTCGTGGGACCGAGAACTCGTGGGAAAATACTCCGACTTGCGGGACCGAGGACTCGTGGGACCGAGGACTCGTGGACCCTCCCCATAAGTACGACCTCTGATTTTGGAATGCATCCCTAGCAACTGCACCGTAGAAGTCTCTCTTCTCTGCGTGTTGCCGTTCTGATCTGTCTTTGTACCGGTACCTTTAGACAATTTTCTTTGCGAAAAGTATAAACGAAACCTTGAAACAGTTCTGTAAGAAAAATTGAATCAGTTTACAGGTTTTGTTCAATGATAATCCCAACCTTCCAAAATTATGTCATATTCTTGTATTTTGCCTTTGCTTTTTTGTCTTCCCCTTTGGTTCGGATATGAGCGGGATTTTTGTCGTGTCTATAGTTTGGTTTATAGTTCATTTTTGACTTTGTAGCTTGGTTTATCGTTTAGTTTATAACTTATAATTCATATTTTCACGATGAACAAAATCTAACTCACTTTTGGAAGAAGGAGCCGAACTCTCATCAGTGCACGTGAGGAAGTAGGCGTGCCATTGACAGTGCGATTTATTGTTGGGATAACCTGGGCATTGATCCAATGACCTTTCATTTCCCGTGCAAAGATAGTCCCATCGGTAGTACGAAGTAGACACATCGTTGCTCCTCAGCCTAGCCACATGTCCTACCGTGTACCCAAGCCGTCTACATGCCACCTGTAGTAAACATGTATATAAAATGATAATTTCAAGTTATAATTAATAATGTAGAAGTGATGTGGTCGAGTAGAGAAGTCAACAGACAGTCGATCACAAGGTACGCGCTTCAAATCTCGTTTATTCCACGAAAGTATTTTGAATAATTTACAAATGTCAACCCAACTTAAAGCTGGTGTATAGTGTTGGGAGAAGGAAAATTTTAATTTGGATTCTCAGTTAGATAATATGAAAGACTGAATCCTATAACTGTACAAAGAAAGTTATATTACATGGAATCTCGTTTTAATGTCTTTATTTCACGATATTACAGTATAAAAAAGATAAGTCGGGGATCCGACTCATCTTTGTGTGCGCTAGGCGTTCACATGGAAAACCAATGGGGATTCTCTTGTGTGGGTGATACACACAGATCGCTACGCTCCATTCATGCGGGAAGTTCGGGGGACTGGACAACCCAGCAAAGGTCTCAAAAACCGTTACAAATTGTGTTTGGATTCAAACATTTCACTGAAATTCACCGGAAATCGTGAGAGGAATATCACAAAATCTCTCACACATGTCTTTTAGTGCAATGTGAACAACATGAGACTATATTTAATCGGTTTTATGCCGATTTTTTTTTTTGTTACCAAAACTATACACCAGGTTTAAGTAAATAAGTACCGATAGGAAGAAGTTTCGGGAATGCTTAAAGCTTTCTTTATGGTTAGAGCCCGGTAAGAATATTCACTACTCTACTGAATAGGAAACTAGATAGTCGGTGCATGAATAATACTAATATTAATATTTTCATTATTACATATTAATATAATACATTTTTATTTTATAAAGTACTTCATGCAATATTCACTTATGTCGTCAGATGATGATTAATGCTTTGCCAAAGATCGAACCACATCGAATAACAAAGTTATCGACCTCTGCAACTGCTCCACAAGCCCCGCATTATACATCTACATCTAGATTAATATTGTTTGTTTTTATATTTTCACAAGGTCCCAACAAATATCCATTATAGGAATATTAGTGATTGACTTCAACATGTTCGATCAACAAAAGGAACAAAAAAAAAAAAAAAAAAAAAAAAAAAAAAAAAAAAAAAAAACCGAAATGATTGGCCACAAGAAAAACCTTTTTTTGTTGTTGTTTTGCGAAATAAGATTTAGACACTGTAATTGTCTATTCACTCTTGCTGTTTTATGCGTGGTTCCTTCGCATTGTATTATTTGTAAAAATATAAAAAAAAGAAGAAAAAAAACTTTACTTGATGCATTTTATATTTCATTAATAATTGCTTGCTTTCAAGAATAACTAACATGCAGTCTCTGCACTGTAAAAAAATATTTGTATTTTTACAGCAAATCTGCTGTCAGCAGAGTCGCCATAAAAAAATGTAATTTAAAAAACAGTTTTGTTGTAAATTTCCCGTCTTAAGAATTTATGAAAGAGAAGGGAAAAAATCATTAGAGTTCTATAGCGTACATATTTGGTTAAAACGGAACAAATGTAATACTCCTGAATGTATATTTTGTATTTCTCATGTAATTATTTGCAGGAGAAATTTACAACAAAACTGTTTTTTAAATTACATTTTTTATGGCGACTCTGCTGACAGCAGATTTGCTGTAAAAATACAAATATTTTTTTACAGTGTGTTAACATTCTTTGGGGACTCGATGTACAATGTACATGTACGTATTAGTGGCAAACAGTACTGTAATACACAAACCTCTGAGTCTGACTTCGTCCACGCGGATGTGCACAGATTAAGCCATTGGTTGTGGGTAAGAATCTGGATAATTCCATTGAGGCTGTCAGTACTTTTGCTTCCTTGCAGGCGAATCTCCCCGTCTGAAAATAATAATAACAAAAAAAAAAACATTTTTTGACTTTATAGCATCATCTCGATCACCTGAGTTCTCATGAAAACTTGGAATTAAAGTGTTCGTGATATCATTAAAAAAAATAAAAATAAATAAATCGATGGGAACTGAGAAAAATTAAAAATTGTATGGCTACAATAGACAATTTTGTCTGAACGCCAAAAGTAGAAACAACAACACTCATTTTCATTTGATGACATATCGTGTTTTTTTTTTCCAGCAAATTAGTTTCAATGCTTCATTAAAACATGACAAGACTGCATCGAATTTTAATATACGATTTTGAAACAAAGCAGTTCATCAACAGTGATCATTTTGTCATACATCTGCTGTCATATTTGTATTTAATAATATTTGTGATATTATTAGCTCGTAATACCTTCAAGAATGTGTTTAATCTAGACTTTATCAATATCATTATCACTATATCAATATCATTATTGCTTAGGTTTGTTACTATCTTTTAATATTTTCATTAAAATTTGTATTATAACCATTATTGTATGTAATACTTACTGCATGTAACTGCTGCGTCAAAGTCATGGCCGAATATGTTGTTGTTTACACGCAAATATTGACATCTGTCTAAAGACGTGTCCCCAGCTTTACAATTCAAATAGGATAGATGCACTTTGCCAGTCCCCTGGCCGTAGTAACCTCTCTCTAGGGAAGCCACATTGCTATATGAGAAACCTAGCTGATAGCAGACAGTCTGAGCTTCATACAGGCCCCACGTATTAGCATCGGTGATGGTACCCCATTCTCCATCTAGGAACACTTCAACCCTTCCCTCTGTGGTTAGCTTCGAACCTGCCAGACGCACATCCCAATCCCTCTCTCCCGAACCTGCATATAACCGTGATAATGATGATAGTAAACAAAGTTTTATTTTGTTTTATTCTTTTTGTATATATAATATATATATATATATATATATATATATATATATATATATATATTTGGTATACGTATAAAACGGTTTGTCAAAAAGGGGAATCAAAATATTGCATCCATGATGGAAAGAACACAGTGTCTCACAGTGTGAAACACGATGTGAACCACAATGTGAACACACTGTGGTCACATGAACAGTACGGAAAGAAGACAGTGTCTCACAGTGTGAAACACGATGTGAACCACAATATGAACACACTGTGGACACATGTACAGTATGGAAAGAACACAGTGTCTCACAGTGTGAAACACGATGTGAACCACAATATGAACACACTGTGGACACATGTACAGTATGAAACCATCTTCACACTGTTAAATTCGAGTGTTTTAATCCTATGAACCATATCTTCACATTGTGAAGGGGTAAATACACAGTGGGAAACCCAAAACCACCATGTGACCACTATGTGGAAAATCATATGACAGTGTGAAATCATCACCACACTGTTAAATTCGAGCGTTTTAACATAGTTGATTATGTGAACACACTGTGAATACACTGTCGGACACTGTGTTCTTTCCAGCAGGGATGGCCAAAAGCTTGGACATAAATCCAAGAGGATAAAAATGACGTGACCCCAACTTTCTGAAGGTCGCAATATACATATGTTTCCCCACAATGTTTGATCTTAAGTTTGATCATGAAAAGGGTGCTTACGATCGACAATTTTGGACCGCGCGTCCTCCACACCCTCAATCGATCCCACCCCTACAAAACATGAAACAGTGCCCTTCAAAACCCCAGTGATCTAAGTAACCTGCCCCTTGGATGATATTGTTATTGTATTTTTTTTCTTCGTTTTTTAATGTCCAGGCCTACTCCACCTTCACTGAGTAAAAATCTCGACAGGCTGGATACAAAAAGAAACCCGGAAAGAAGTCAATTTGACCCTTCATTTCTCGTAACCTTCACTGTACAGTTAATAAGAACTCATCCAGAGCAATCACATTCCATTCGCCTTAAGACTTCACATATTAATTTCTTGACATAAGGTTCTACCAAAACCCCTACAAAACATGAAACAGTGCCCTTCAAAACCCCAGTGATCTAAGTAACCTGCACCCTGGATGATATCGATATTGATTTTTTTTCTTCGTTTTATAATGTCCATGCCTACTCCACCTTTACTGAGTAAAAATCTCGACAGGCTGGATACAAAAAGAAACCCGGAATGAAGTCAATTTGACCCTTCATATCTCGTAGCCTTCACTGTACAGTTAATAAGAACTCATCCAGAGCAATCACATTCCATTCGCCTAAAGACTTCACATATTAATTTCTTGACATAAAGGGGACATAAGGTTCTACCAAAACACTTAAACATGATAAACAACTTCAAATTTTTAAGTTGAAGCAAATCTGTTCACGTGGGCCTTCCAAAACTAATTATCAATGTTATATAATATCTGTGATTGTCTATGCCCTTTATGCATTGAAAAGAATTTAATTTAATCAATTGTTATCAATTAATTTAATGTATTCAGAGAGCGCATATTTGCTGTGGCTGATCAGCAGAATTTATCAAAATTTAGAGGTAAGGGTTGTGATTTGACTCTAAGAAGTGTTGCAGTAACTCTATTATACTAATTTTATACGTGGGTTTATTCCACTTACTTATTCAGCCTTGTTGTAACAATTCTTATCATCATATCCTCGATGAATAACATTTTAGGAAAGCTTTTAAACACCTTTATCGCCAAGAGCCACGGCGAAAAAAAAAAGAAAAAAAAAAATGAACACTGAAATGAATTATGTATCTCGCGGGTTCCATAAACTCCAGTGTGCATACGTATACACATTGATCAAATAGAGGAATAACATAATTATAATTATTATCTCTTGGGGTAGGAATGTCCATTAAACAGATAATTATGTCAAAGCTGAGGTAAAACTTATTATGTTAATATTTCCCCCCAAAACTAAGCAAAATGGGAATTAATACCATATTAAGCATGTTAAGGTCACGAAGGTATTCTAATTATCTTTTTAAAAACATTACATATATTTCATTATAGTAAATAGTGGCAAAAAAAAAAAAAATACGCGTTGCGATTGGCTAGGTCAGTACCACGTGATCTACCTTCAATTTGTTATATTGCACATATGTACAATATAGCTTTCGGTTTCTGGAGGGTAAATGGGGAGAGTATCGATTCTATCGATTGCCTTGTTGCGCTAGCGCGTAATAACAGTAAAATGGTGCGTACAAAAGTTAATAACAATGGGTACGCGGAGCAACAATATACGTCACAATAGCTTAATTAGCACCAAAAAATTGGAAAACATAAAAACATATTAGGCACGGTCAAAGATCTAGTGGTCTATTTACTATAATAAATAGTGAACGCTCCATCTTGCAACATTACTGGACTATATGAACTTCAAATTCTAAATTATCCCTAGTGCAGATCTATTTCACCTCGTCCTGCGGCCTCGGAGAAACAAATCTGCACTCGGGATAATTCAGTATTTATTTTGTCGTACTTATAATCCATCTATTCTCTGTGATAGCCCATTCATGTAACTTATTATAAACATATTATACGAAATATTCTCTCATTGTTTCTATGAGACACTTAGTGACACTTAAGTGTCGTATAATGAAACAAGGGGGCATGCTTTTGCTTCTGCGGCAGTATCCCGTCTTATTTTGTCGAAGATCTAGGACTAGGGTTATATTTGCAATAGGATAGTATATTAGGTTTAGATTGAGGGTAGGGTATACTGTTGAAGCTAGTCATTCGATTAGTCAGTTTATAAGGTATACAACGAAGAATTGTCGCTAGCGCAAATGTCAAGGAATCGAAGCAAATATGTCGTATAAATTGTCTCATCAACCAAAGGGCTTTTCCCTTCAAACCCTTCCAAACATTATGATAACAACTTCCTCTTAAGCCTACAGTAGGCTTATACACATCATTACGGTCGTTCATTTTCGCTCATATGGTAATTTATTCAACATGGAGATAATGAACAAGATTGGAAACTACATACCTGTTGTGAATAACCAGAAAAGTAGAATCCCAGAGAAAATTTGCAATCGTAATGATTGTAGAATACCTTCGTACGCCATTTTAATTTCACAGTATACACTGTGTATTGTCATCCTGCATGGTCATGACCGCGTTATGAAGCAGAATCGTTGGTGAATTCACACATCTATATAATTCTATTATTTACCCAGTGAGGGTAGTCATGCATACCCCTGAAAACTATTCATATGCCCATGCTATTGTTATTGCGCTATATTATATGACGTAGAATGATTGCATTTGCGAAATTATATTTATACAAGGTGACCAAACATATTTGGTTCAGTTCCTCAATTCGTAATTCACAAAATTAACTTGATGGTCTACTATTTCTTGATGGTCTACTATTTCTTGATGATCAATGAACTAGCTATCGAATATTGCCCAATTCAAAGGAATTTAAGTGATAGGCATATTTTCATAATCAAACGTTTCTACTCTTTCCTCTATTCCTAAAATTAAAAGTTATACAGTGGTGGCCAAACTTATTAGAACACCAAGCATATTTAAATGATTTTAGTTATTTTCATTCAGTTGACTATTCAAATACCTATAAAATAGTCGGAATGTCTCCGAAAGTCATCATTATGCTTTAAAAACTAAATAATATAGCCATGCGATGGGAACTCGCCCCTGGGTCGCCCTTTTTTGTGTTACGCCACCAATTGAAAAATCTAAAAATCTTACCTCTATCAGGATCAAAGTGTCATAAAGTTAAAAATTTTAAGCCTCTCCCTACAAAAGTATATATTTTCTGAAAGGAAATTTCCTGAGGATTTCAAAAATGTCAATCATAAAAAGGTAGGGTGAAGTAGTAACTTCTTATGTGTTTTTTTTTTTTAATCATTTTTGGATGGCCCCAAATGTTTAATTATTAGCCCCTATTTAAGTCCCCCTTTCCAATGACCCTCAATTTTCACCATATTTGAATCGCTCATGAAATTTTGGCAGGGTTATTTTGGATTTCTCACGGCCAGGGGATTTGGCAAATCCACCCCTACCCATGAGACCAACATTTCTGAAACTTGGCATGTATTTGGGGCATGTAAGAATGAAAAAGCCTGCAAAATTTCACACGTCAAGATTAAATATTTTTTGAGCTATCGGCATTTGTAACTGGCATTTCACGTGTTTGCATTTGTACTACATGTTTAATACACGGTCCTGTGGGGAAACAGCATAGCGCAACGATTTTTAATGCTGCGCCTTACCTGATGGTCGAAACTATATAAATTTGGTATCACAAGATGCATAAGACTCTATGCAATAAAGTCATGAAAGCTGTCGGCACCAAAAAGTTATCCTTAAACTTACTTCGGCAAATGTACTAGGGCATTGAGAATCACATAGACTTTGTGTAGCTTCGGGTGTTCTAATAATTTTGGCCACCACTGTGTGTGTTACAATTATGTCATCATCGACATTCATTCAAACATATCCACCCTTTGTAGTATCTCACCTGCCACGAAACTGGTTTGCAACGTTTGAAACGTCTCAGAGATGTCTCCTGAGTCTCTGCGACGTCTCATGAGTGGTATGAAAATCTATCAGATTTATTTCGCATAGGAGATGTATCCGCACTGTAAAAAATATTTGTATTTGTGCTGTCAGCAGAGTCGCCATAAAAACTGTAATTTAAAAAACAGTTTTGTTGTAAATTTCTCCTGCAAATAATTACATGAGAAATACAAAATATACATCAGGAGCAACACATTTGTTCCGTTTTAACCAAATATGTACGTTATAGAACTCTAATGATTTTTTTCCCTTCTCTTTCATAAATTCTTAGAGGAGAAATTTACAACAAAACTGTTTTTTGAATTACAATTTTTATGGCGACTCTACTGACAGCAGATTTGGTGTAAAAATACAAATATTTTTTTTTTTACAGTGCGAGTTCTCTCAGTCTCGGAGACGTCTCCTGAGTCTCTGCAACGTCTCATGAGGGGTATGAAAATCTATGAGATTTATTTCGCAAAGCAGACTTTTCCGAGTCTCCGAGTCTCGGGGACGTCTCCTCAGGTAAGATACCACATTTAGTAGTCTCATTTTCTTGAATTCAGGATATATTCTTGTATAGGCCTATAGTTCTCATGTTCATGATGTTAATCGTATGCATTCTTGTATATGGTTCTCATGTTCACGATGTTAATCGTATGCCGTGTGGCTGTAGCAGCATTTTCTTTTATCATGCCTCTTTAATAGCATTTTGTAAAATAACTGCCTTCCCTGAAGCCTCTCTGGGTGGAAGACGTGCCATGTAGGCAATATGAGTTGAATGAGTTTTTAGTTAGTGACAGTGTCTCGAATAAAATGATATTCACTAAAAAAAAAAAAAAAAAAAAAAAAAAAAAAAAAAAAAAAAAAGATAAGAAACCTGTATTTACTGATATCTAATGCTTAAATATAAAATAACCGCAAGGCCTTTCTTGCCTATATGAGAACAATTACGATTACAAATCACACATCATTGTACCAGATCTATTTCTGCCCTGGGTATGGAGAGGTACAATGCTCTGACAAAGGATTAATTTGTATGCCTTCACATGAAATAAGAAATTGATATGAAGCACATATGTTAAAAAATATTCTCTTTTTAAACACTGTGTACACAGTTTTTGTGTTAGAATTAGGGCTAGGTTGTGCTGCACCGTTCGTACACTTCCAACATGGTACCATAATATCGACACAATAGTCATCGCGTAGACTAGTTGCTAGGACATTAATAATGGGCTCAAAGTCGAGGAATCGCTTCATTAAACACATATCCCTAAATTATATTTGTTAAGCTGAGAGAAATTTTTATAGAAGAGCATACCCCTAAGAATGAATAGGTCCGCTATTTATGTCCCATTACGTAGTTAACAGCAAATAGACAACATTCTGTTCCATCATCTAATTCTATCTATTTCAGTGTCAAAGAATATGAACTCCTTCTCTTTCACCCCTCTTTTCACTCTTTGTGATCAGGGGTCACTAGTTTTTCAGCTCGGGAAAAACAGATTCCATGCTAATATAATGGGTATCAAGTTGAAAATGGATTCGACTCCCTTCCATCTTGAATTGAAATAAATTAGAATTCAACACATTGCCTTCAGAGTATATTCCATGTTTATGTCGACTATGTACATTTATTATGCTCGTTAGGAGTTCTTCGCAATAATGATGTACCCGTAACCGCTCTTTTTTCATCATTATTGATTGTAATCATAATGATTAGACTTCTATATCAGGACCATTCTTGGTCACGTGTGTGACCGAAATTATGCAAAATCTTGACTTTAATTGGCTATAACTCTAACAATTTTAAAAATATAACTGATTTAAATGTTTATATCATGCTAATCAATATTTTGTTGACTATCATTTGTAAATATTTTTGATATTTACAATATGCATGTTCAAGGTCAGAGGTCAATAAGTGGGTCACGTGTGTGACTTCACAAGAAGGCTGATTCTTGAAAGTTTCAATTTCATTTTTAAATTCCTGTGAGTTTTAAAATGATGAAATGTTCTTATTGCTGTGAGATATGCATTATGGACCTGTTAACCAAAAATACCGCTAGATAGGAGTCATCTCTGAAATTTCTTTTTTTATCTATTATTTTATATCGTGATGTCGGGTCACGTGTGTGACTTTTAGTGGGTCACGTGTGTGACCTATGGCAAATTGTACAGAAAAATGAATATATTATGTAATTATGCAATAAATGTACATTTTGAGCAAATACTATATCGCTGTGGTAAATTTTTTATAGAACTGCAACCCTCATGTCAGTCCGAATGGGGGTGTTTTGGTAGCTTCAAGACTGGGTAGGGCGAGTAGGGAGGGGCCGCATGTCGCCCTTACAAGATCTTGGCTGTTGATCGCGCGAGCGCGCGGAAAATTTGCACGAGGGTATTGGTTTGATTGTAACTACAAAAACACTTGTTAATTTTCCATAATATAATGTTTTTATTTATATGATTAATTATCGCAATTTACGCATGGCTATGAAGTCATAATTTTTGTTCAATGACAACTACAGCTTGTAGATGCTAATTGTCTGCATAATCCTTGTATAGAATCCTAATCAGTGTATTTGGAAAAAAGATTGGTATCGAAATAAATTCTATGTATTTCATTGTTTATGATTTCTCGTATTTCCTTTTTTTCGACCTTTTTGTTTGTTTTGTTTGTTTGTTCTTTTGTTGTTGCTTTTTTTCGTAAAAATTATTGCAGAACAATTTGGAGAGCATAATAAATGCTAAAATAAATTTATTCACAATGAAAGTGAAAATAATCAAATTGACCCCCGCACCCAGCGGGGTCACGTGGTTGACCAATTTGGTTTGCTATTATAATCAATTAAACTTGTCATGGATTCATATTTAGTGAATGCAGGTAGCATTAAATCTAGCTTGAAGAAATAATTATACGATATACCAGAGCCATGTTAAGACGGGCGAGAAACTTTTGTGTTTCGGTACTGTATTGTAATTATTGGGCAATTATATTCCAGGTTGATATATCAATTTAACCACATTATTTTTTGGTTAGATTAAAACGAATAGAGGTAAATAATAATATAATGGAGCAGTGAGATCCAGTAAGAAGATCAGGCATATCAATTCCTAGTCAGGTTAAAAAATTGATATTTCATTTACCGTTTTTTTCCATTTAATTATTCAATTTATGTTAATTTAGCAACTGACGAGACACAATTCAAAAATCAACGAAAAAACATCGGTTCATAAACTTCAGAACTTGCTCTATTTGAATATGCAGCTTAAAATCAAAAGCAGAAATTATTTGTCCCAAAAGGTTCACTTTTTCAAGAATGCCGAATGCCTGGGTCCCTTTTTTTAAGAGCAATGCCATAGTTGGTCACAACACGTGACCCTGGGTCACGTGTGTGACCATTTCAAAGTTAATTAACAACTAAATTATCAGCTATCATGGCTTCATATTTGGGTGAGATGGCAAGCACATTATATCTAAGCTTTGGAGAAAAATTTGTAATAAATAGAATCTATGGTTTTCGTGGTGCACGTTGTGACTTTGATGCATATTTTCTTTAATCTAATTACCTTAAAACAATCAATTCAACCACCATTAGTTTTTTCACTTTAAATTTAGCTCAGGTAATGAAGTTAAACATAGGCTATATCGACCAATATCAAAGTAAGGAGACCAGCATATACAATCCAAGTCGGGTCAACAAATGGAAATTTTCACGTACCCACTTTTTCTAATTCAAATTTTTTAGGATGTAATTTTGCAAACTGAGCCATGAAAAAATTTGTAAATTTTAGATAAAAATGCATTTCATGATACTTCAGACAATGCTCTACTAGAATGTCAGTCTTAAAACCAAAAGACAAACTTATATCTTTTCCCAAAAAAAGGTGGTTCCACCTTCTTTCGCAAGAAATCGCCAATCACAACTGAAATGTACAAAATATGAAAAAGCAGTGACGGATTACAGAATTTAGGATAGGGGGTGGGGCGCCGGCCCGATAGGGGCCCGCCGAATTTCCGATTATTAACATGTATAAACAGTCATGACGATTTTTCAAATTAATAAGGGCGCGTCCTGCGCCCCCGCCCTGGATCCGCGACTGGAAAGAATTCGGAAGCATAAAAGCTTGTAAGCTTAGTTTATTACTTAGTTTATTGGCTGTTATGTTATTGTAATGTTAGGTTATTCTTATTAGTTATTGTTTATGTTTCATAATCTTTGAAAACATATAACAGTTTTGTGAATAAAATAGGCCATACACTCCATCCACCCACCAATGGAAGGAATACAGAAGACCAAGAAAAAAAATGACCGATTATAATGACTTTCAAACAAACGCTTTATTAGTGCAACTAGAAATCCTTAAGAACATACTAAAAATCGTAATGGAACTGAATCGGAGGCAAAAGTTTTTAACGTTCGAGCCAAATTATATCAAAATTGTTCTGGTGCACCTTCCCGTCTGTGCCCCGTCTATAAGGTTTGTCAACGATGAGTATCTCATCGCTACTGCCATTTTGAGCAAGTCGGTTGACAGCACTTTCAAAGATGGGGTGATTAGATATTTATGGGTGTGATATGGGATTAAAAGGAATCCATTACATGGAGATGATTATATAAAGGGTAATGTATAAGGTGAGGAGGGAAACTTTAACAACGTATCATCAAAATCGTCATTAAGTCCTTTGTTTTGAGGATCCTGAAATTGGCCAACTATTTTTCAAACTGGTTGAATTTTTGGACAACTCTCTGTTTGTTTTGTACAGTTTTTCAAATTGTTCCCCATTTTTATTTCTCCGACTCGTATTTCAGTCCTCCTGCCTGACCATGACTATCGGATGTGATTTTTTTTTCAATGATGTTAGAAGGAAATAAGATTCATTTTAAAGATATGGAGTAAATCTGACATTTGTCAACAAATAAGTAAGGACAAAAAGGAGAGTTGTCCTAAAAACAGCCATTTAAACAGGCAATTTTTGCGCCTTTGAGATCCCAATTGAAGTAAAAAGAGACTTTTCAAAAACTTCCATTATCCTTTCTATTTAGAAACAAGGATGAAATGAAACATTCTTAGATTGGTTGGCCTCCAATGCTGCAAGCCGCCATTGTTTGTACTTTATTGATGGTTCTGACTGTAGGGGTAGTGGGTAGGACTCTTGGTAATAACAATAGGGGCGACACCAAAACAGCAAAATGTTAATAATAAAAACAGCAATATCAAAACTGGAAGGAGAGGGCCGGTGTGGCTCGCCGGGATATTGGCGAACCGCAGTTACCA
>CALNVZ010003425.1:21466587-21490945 GCA_940671915.1 Paracentrotus lividus | reverse complement strand
ACAATGCTCTACATGAATGTGCAGCTTAAAAACAAAAAGGACAAACTTTATTTTTTCCAAAAAAGGTTCACTTTTCAAAGAATCGCCCATCAGCAGACATGAAATGTACAAAAGATATGAATGAAAACAGTGACGGATACAGAATTTCAGGATAGGGGGGTGGGGGCGCCAGGCCCGATAGGGGGCCGCCGAAATTTTCCGATTTTAACATGTATACAGTCAATGAGCGATTTTCAAATTATAAGGGGGCGCGTCCCCTGCGCCCCCGCCTGGATCCGCGACTGGAAAAGAATTACGAAGCATAAAAGCTTGTAAGCTTAGTTTATTACTTAGTTTATTGCTGTTATGTTATTGTAATGTTTTAGGTTATTCTTATTCGATTGTTATTGTTTATGTTATCACTAATTTTGAAAACATATTAACAGTTTTTGAATAAAATATCCATACAACCCAGTCACCCCACCAATGGAAGGAATACAGAAACCAAGAAAAAAAAGACCATTATAAATGACTTTCAAAACAAAACGTTTATTAAGTGACACCAAAGTCTTTAAGAACATCTAAAACATCGTAATGGAACTGAAATCGGAGCAAAAGTTTTAACTTCGGCCAAATTATATCAGCAAATTGTTCTGGTGCACCTTCCTGTCTGTGCCCGTCTATAAAGTTTGTCAACATGAGGTATCTCATCGCTACTGCATTTTGAGCCACGTTGACAGCACTTTCAAGATGGTGATTAGATATTTATGGTGTGATATGGATTTAAAAGGGAATCCATTACAATGAGATGATTATAAAGGTAATAGTATAATGTGAGGAGGAACTTTAACAACGTATCATCAAAATCGTCATAAGTCCTTTTGTTTGAGGATCCTGAAATTGGCAACTATTTTCAAACTGGTTGATTTTGTGGACAACTCTCTGTTTGTTTTGTACACGATTTTCAATATGTTCCCCATTTATTTCTCGACTCGTATTTCAGTCTCCTGCTGACCATGACATATCGGATGTGAATTTTTTTTTTTCATGATGTTAGAAGGAGATAAGATTCATTTTAAGAGATAATGGAGTAAATCTGACAATTTGTCAACAAAAAGTACAGAACAAAAGGAGAGTTGTCCTAAAAATCAGCCATTTAAAAGCAATTTTGCCACTTTGAGGATCCCCATGAAAGTAAAAAGAGACTTTTCAAACTTCCATATCTTTCTTATTTTAGAAACAAGGATGATGAAACATTCTTAGATTGGGTTGGCTCAATGCTGCAGCCGCCATTGTTGTACTTTATTGATGGTTCTGACTGTAGGGGTAGGGGGTAGGACTCTTGGTAATAACATAGGGGCGACACAAAACAGCAAAATGTTAAATAATAAAAACAGCAATATCAAAACTGGAAAGGAGAGGGCCGGTGTGGTCGCCGATATTGGCGAACCGCAGTTACAAACAAGACCTATTGCACTTGTTCAGTAAAATATCACACAAAAAAATGAACGGTGAAGGGCAAAATCTAAACATCTTTCCTTGGTGTGAATGTTGATTTGGCTACAACTGGTAACGAAAAATGGTCATTTCGGGTTGTTTGACAAGCACTTAAAATAATCATATATATGTCCTATAAGTTTGTGCTACTGAAAACGACCTTGCCAGACTTTGAAACATTTTGGTCTGTGTTACAATTCATTTAAAGAGAGAAATACCGAAATACACCGGATTTCATTGTTTTCGTCAGGTATTCGTACAAAATATAAGAGTAAGAAAGAGTAAAAAGGTACCTAAAATATGAAACAACACTTGATTGAGTCCACACCTGATTCAATCCTCTTAAAAAGTACAAAATCACATGACAATTGAATACAGAAATTACTTTCTGGGCTCTCGCCTTTATAGCCTTATTTAAGAGTGGATGGAAATGATTCATATGATATACCATGTTCTTCGTCGGTCCTTTTTTCGGCATCTTCGGTGAGCACTGTCATATCTGAATGCCTTTAATAGTTAATGCAATTAATCCGTTACTATATAATCTGCAATATTAATTTACAATCGCTGGTGTTTTGTGTTCACGATTATCTTTACAATATTTTCTTTCATAATAAGTAATATTGTACATTAATTCATTGAAAACAATTATACAGCTGTAGTTCAATAGACATAATGATTGATACTATATTTTCCACAGAAACACAAATAACAAATTATTCGATTATATAAACTTACGAGACTTCATACATTCCCATATACAATACTTAATATTCTAAAATAATGATTATAATAGATGTAAATATGTTTACACACACACACACACACACCACACACACACACACACAACACACACACTCAATCACTCCTCGACAAACAAGCCATTCATTGCATTCTAATCAATTTCAATAGACGAGTTCACTAATAATTGTATGCATACTTTGTAAACTAAGGTATTCTTGACAATCTGAAAGCTTTCCAAACATATCAACAACTTATTTATATCTTATCCCCTCTATTTTGCTCTCTAGAAACACACACACACACACACATCACACACAACAACACACACACACCACACATACAAATATATATTTATAATTATATATGTTGTGTAAAAATGGCAATCGTGGTACAGATGAACAACAAGAAAGACATCTACCATGATGAACATATAGAATATACACTTGTAAGATTATATATTCATATTTAAATATCATTAACTATTGGTGCAAATATCCTCACGTTGCAAGTCTTCATAATGGTTTGTTGGTACATATAACAATTCTCTTACTAGTATCATCAATCAAAGATGGATAAACAAAAACACGTGTAACGAAATGAAAAAAAAACAAAAACAAAAAACAACTAGATGAATCTTCGACCGCGCACGGTCGGAAAGGCATGCTCCTGTATTGCATCGGAAAAAAAAAGGCATGCGCATGTTGAGTATTTTACATCCATTTATACCAATGATATCTTTGAGATATTGACCCCAAATCTATTAAAGTTGTATCATCAGAATTATTTCCAACTCAGAAGGATGGCTACTGATGTAATAAAAGGATAAACATGTTTAAGTTGATCTGTCAAAGGTCCTTCAGAAATTGAACACAAAGGAGTCATTTACATAAATCATATCAATTCATACTCCACGTGATATATTTGTCTATACAGTAATCTAGGACTATCGATTAAATTCTATACATTTAGAGGTATGTTCGATGACGACTCTATATATTTGAGAGGGGAAACGCAGCATACATTTACATCCCTCATTCGATGGTCTGGTGTTACGATTAGTTGAAAAGTATCATGCTAGGAACTATCGGAGTCGAGCGCAGAAATGTAACAAAACGCGGGGCGTCGTGTACCAGTCTAGGCAGTCACATGTGGAGAGTGAGCCGATGACAGCTTTCGACAATTTCTGCAATTTATAATTACTATAGATAGGAAGTACAAAAGACTTTCGCGCCTAAAGAAAACTGCACTTGTAGATATATGGTATATATTCGTCGTCCGTTGAGAACACTTTAGTCATACCAATTAACGTTATGGGTATCGTAAATAATAATTGAACTTTTAATATCATATGTCTTTCGTAGGTAGCAATGCTTCAGACCGCAGAATTGGAGGGGAAAATGTGAACTTTTGCGAGTATTTGGTGCAGAGGCATCTATAACATCGGGTTAGTGCTTTACACGCTATAGTAATTCAGAATTCTAGCTTATTTCATTCACAAGAAATTGATGTGTTACTAACAATTTCTACTGATATACTATGATCATAAATAGTTTTGTATTGTTATTGATCACAAGTCGTATATGACGGAAACGAACGCACGGTGGACACATATGACATTTGTTGATATCGCGGAAATTATTTGACCAGTACAGTAGTATAGATGAATTCGTTTGGTGCCATAATGTTCAATTAAACCAGTGACTAAGAGACTAATTTTTTCTCAATTAGCGCAAGTGCTGAAAATTAAGATAGTTGAACCATATTTGGATAAGCATGAGAATTCTAAGAAAACTTTTAAAAATGATATAGACATTTAATGGATTTGTATATCGTAATATAGAGTGCTCAATGACCACTTGATTAATAGAGTGAGATGTATGATAATGCCAGCGTATTGAGCTATTTATAGATATTGGTCTTATAAATGTATAAACAGGAAATAATTGATCTTTATGCAGGCATTTCAATACAGAATTGAAAAACAAGTGACAGGACTTTTTTTCCCATTGCAATAAGTTATTCCTATTTTTGAAAAATTCAGACTCTTAGCATACTTATTTAAGTTGATCATTTCTTTGAAAAGGTAGTTGCTTGCCATAATCAAGAAAACAAAGTGAAAAAACTGTGCAAAATACAAAAAGTCTATGGCCGCGTTCGCTTTGTGTAGAGTAATAGCGCCCTCTTCCCCTTAAGTTTACAACTAGAATTGATATGACCAGTGACCTTTGATGTCCTGACCTCAAAAATCTAATCAGTTCATCTTTCCTCCCACATGACCCAAGTTTGAAGTTGATCCATAAAACGGTTCAGAAGTTACAGCAAGAACGTGCCATTTTCATGTATACAATGACGTCTGTGACCCTTGACCTTTGACTTCATGACCTCAAAATATAATAAATTCATTGTCCCTACCATATGCACACATGACCCAAGTTTGATGTTCATCCATCAAACTGTTCTTAAGTTATCGCAAGAACACGCCATTTTCACGTACACAATGTCCTCTGTGGCCTTTGAACTTTGACCTCATGACTCTAAATTCTAATCAGTTTATTGTCCGTCCCATATGCACATATGACCCAAGTTTGAAATTGATCCGTCAAACGGTTTTTAAGTTTATTGTGAGAACAAGCCATTTTCATGTACACAATGACCTCTGTGACCTTTGACCTCATGACCCCAAAATCTGATAAGTTCATTGTCCCTCCCATATGTAAATATGATCCAAGTTTGAAGTTGATCCCTCCAACGGTTCTTAAGTTATCGCAAGGACGAGCCATTTTCATGTACACAATGACCTCTGTGACCTTTGACCTCATGACCCCAAATTCTAATCACTTCATTGCCCCTCCCATATGCACACATTACTCAAGTTTGAAGTTGACCCATCACACAGTTCTTAAGTTATTGCGAGAATGAACCATTTTCATGTATACAATGACATCTGTGACCTTTGACCTCATGACCCTAAAATCTAATCAGTTCATTGCCCCTCCCATAGGCACACATTACCCAAGTTTGAAGCTGACCCGTCAAACGGTTTTTAAGTTATGGCGAGAACGAGCCATTTTCATGCATACAATGACCTCTGTGACCTTTGACCTTTGACCTAATGACCCCAAAGTCTAATCAGATCATTGTCCCTACCATATGCATACATGATCCAAGTTTGAAAGTGATCCGTCAAACGGTTCTTAAGTTATCGCGAGAACGAAAACGGGAAGGACGTACGGACGTACGGACGGACGTTCGGACGTTCGGACGGACAACCCGAAAACATAATGCCTCCGGCACCACCTTCGGTGGCGGAGGCATAAAAAAAAACAAAAAACCACATAGCTACGCGATTTCTTCCAAAAAAAGCCGCCTAAATATATAGGATATGTGCACAGAAGTCCAGTTCATAAACATGATACCACATTATTACAGATGCATATCAGAAGGTGGTTTCTTGTAACTCCTTTTTATATACGCCACATAAGACGTTAATGTGCCGGAATTATTTCTTTGGACGGGTGTCCTACCAGCAAAACAACCAGACAATAGCAACAGCTTTAATGGTCATCTTGCGAATATGAACTGGGCTTATCTTATTCAAAATTTACATACTCTGAAAGTTTGCATTAATTTTCTGACATCGTATTGATATATTTTATCCGAGAATAAGAATCCGTCTCGGGGGAAACATGTTTTCAGTATTTTCCTATTTGCGGTCATTGTCCATGTTATGAAGCTCTATTTCATTCGGAGCAAGTGAAGGTTCCTTTCTGTTTAGGCGAGGTTTAACACTGTCTTCATGGTCTTTTGGACTGCTTTCAGAATCCTTGACAGTAACTGTACTCAGAGTAGAGGAGTTGAGACGATCCCTTAATGGCGCCAACTTTGCCTTCCACAGTGCAACCACCCGACGGTTACAGCACAAGACGATTGGTAAGATGAAAGTTGAGAGCTGGTTCAAGAGTTGAGTGATGATGGCGAGGCTGTCGATAGGTTCAAACAGGAAAGCCGCGTAAAAGATCCAGGACGGAAGCCAGAAGATGCCAAATATTGCCGTCAGCTAAAGAATCGAATTGGGTAACAAAATAGCTGTCGTGAAAGTTTAATATATTTCATGTTAATATGAGTGCGTAATAACTTTGTGTTGATCACTTACGCTTTTACACGTCTTACCTATTTGAATGATTATATTTCTTTTATATTTTTCGACTGAGTAAACATCGATATTTCATACAACAGTACTTCATATAACTGAGGAGTTATTGTGGTCATTGGTGCCTCTAATCATTTTAAATAGTGACTTTTAATGCCCCCTAAAACATTTGTCAACTTGACTAACTAAAATTCCCCGATGAAATCCTTTCAAAGAAAACATGTGATATACACCTTTGATCGACATGCACATTCCTTTGTACGTAACGAAAAATTGTGATATGTACCTGAAAATGTATCGTTAAAGGACAATATGCCTGGTTAGAATTAAAAGTTTACGCTTACCTTTATTGTCACCTGTCGTTCTTTCTTTCTCCTTGCCATTGCTCCTGAGTGCAAAGATGCTAATTCCCTTTGAGTGATACTTAATCGGTAAAGTACCAATGCAAATAGAATGATGTCTATTAAGAATGGGAAGAATGTTTGTGCCGCAAGGAAATAGGTAGGCCAGCCTTCGATGATCCAGCAGTATTGATCGATATTGAACACTTTGATTTCTCCAATATGTAGAAAGGCAGCAAGGAGAGAGAAAAAGAGGGGTATACCCCAACCGAATAGCGAGAGGAGAAGGAAGAAGCGACTTCCTGAATCTTCATCCATACGATGAATACCTTTCCTTCCAAGAGTCCAAGCCAAGAAGATGGCAACGGCTGTCCACCAGTAATTAGGAACAAGTACAAAGTAGTAGATAAGAGTAGCTATGAGGACACATAGATCACGATTGTCTGTATTGAGTGGGATGTAACCCGATATGTAGAAGAGTGATAGCAATGTTGCAATTATAAGACTAATGACATTCTTTCCATGAGCGTTACGCAGTTCTTTAAACATGGCGAATGTGAGAAGACAGAAGAAGAGGGCTGCCAAAGAAAAACCGTTGAGGACTCGGAGGCATACCTTCAACCAGTCTGGAAGTTTGTCCCATGTCTGATCTCCATCAATATGAAGGACTGGAGGAGGTAAAGTAACGGTTGAACAGGACAAGGTGAAAGGTAAGGTATCAACATGAACCTCTAGAACGTCATTGGCAATAAGGTCAAAAAATGGTTGATAAACTGTAAGCGATCGACTTATATTGCAAACTGAATTTGAGACGTGGAACCATTCTTGTGGGTACCAAAATCCAAGGCCAGACAGAGGGCAAGGATTTCCTTTCTTATCAACAACGGAGATGCAGAAAAAGCTGTATAACAGTGACCCACGTTCATGAAGTTCATACCTATACAACCGATTTAACTCGTAATATGATTCACACTCAAGTGCCTTATATTGGCAGTCATCTTCAATGTACTTAAAGTAGGCGATGTCCATTTCGTTACATGTGCATTCGTTTTCAAAATTACTTGGAAAGTTCTTCATGGATACGGAATCAATCGAGTAGCTTACATTTGCATTCCCATTCTCAAAATAAAAAGTATTATTTCTGAGACAAACGGGAATCGCAGCCAAATTGTCAAAATAACCTCGAAAAGAGATCGTCACGGCTTCAGACATGTCAGAACTGACATTTGGAAATATTATTACGTTATCGACATCTCCGAATAGCATGTCTTCCAGGCTTGCAGATAGGCTTAATACAAAGTTGTCCGGGAAATAGTTGTTTGTCTCGTTGATCGTCACCTGAGCAATTCCGTTGAAAGTTTGAAGAGAGAGTGCAAACCTCACAACTCTGAAAATCAGGAAATGCAGAAGAGTAAAATAGATTTGTGTTATCTTTGTCATTTTGTATTCTTTAACCCATAAATAGCAACTTTCAAGAAAGGCAACAATATATCGGTGCGTAGAGAAATCCTGGTGAAAGATATAATTGCATTGCTATAAAGTTCCTCGTCAACCATAAACTGTTACCAAAGCTATTATTACGCTGAGAATTATGGCACAATCCACATTTATTATTATTCGCGTGAGGCAGAAGAGGTAATCATATTGGGTAGTTGTGACTTTTTGAAACGCTCATTGATTGGTAGAATGCAAAAACAGTAGTGACGTATACCAGAAAATTGTGCTAATGGTTTCGAGCCTGGTCCATTATGGTTGAGCTCTTGACTGCGTAAAATATTTTATTAAACCATAACTGGTCAATATAATATAAATTGGTGGGCAAGATGGTAGAAAGCATTAGGAATTGATGAATGATTTTAGGTCGACGCGAACCTTTTCGATTGTTTATTTAGTGAGCTAAAAGTATTATTCTTCCTCAATCGAGTTAAGAATTACCATTTTGAATGCATTTAATAATATTCATTATTGAAGCTTTACTGATCAAAATAATTTCCCTTGCACGAGATGATAGAAAGCATAATAGGAGACAACGCTCCTGGAACCAATGGATTCATCTCAGGTCAAGACCGTGCTTTTCCATAATAATGTTTTTTAGAGAAAAAAAAGTTATTGTATTACCCTTTCACTCAATCTCTTTCCAACAATTGGGTAAGAGCAGATATTGACCTCTCATTGCATTTAGGTACAATTATAAATAATGAATTAACGAAATTATTGTAAATTTAGACAAAGTAATTCGATGTTTTTCTTAAGCAAAATCTCCCAACATGAAATGTCAGTTGCTCATAATGATGATTTTAATATGTATTCAAACTCAATTAAAGTCCCAGACCGGACCGAGAAATGAAAACCAAAATTACATATGAAACGAAAGCTAATATTTTTCCCTAATACAACAATTCCCAATTTAAGCATTTTTATCTTCCATTTAGAAAGTATTTCATTAAAAAGGTGATCGAACCTCAACCAGGCCATCCCTCCCAAGTACTCGTAAAAGTACCCCTATTATATAATGCGGCTGATGACGTCAAAGAAGTTTAAGGGAATGCTGCTGCCAGGCATGATAGGGTTTCGGCTTTAGAAAACACGTTTGTATTGCTATGTCAGAACAATAGACCCCATGTGTGCTAGAATTCTATTGTTTCGACATAGCAATACAAACGTTTTTTCTAAAGGCGAAACCCAATCATGCCCGGCAGTAGCATTCCCTTAAACTTCTGTGACGTCATCAGCCGCATTATATAATAGGGGTACTTTTACGAGTACTTGGGAGGGATGGCCTGGTTGAGGTTCGATCATCTTTTTATGAATACTGTTATGAAAAATTAATTTATTTGGGTATTTATGTTATACGCCTACTTAGCTTTCAAATCGATAGGTTGTATTTACTCGTCAACGTCTTTAAGATCTATTAAAGACCGTATCAGGAATCTCCCCGGAGGACAACTCCCCCGGGGACAACTCCGGAGGACAGCTCCCCGGAGGACAACTCCCCACGAGGACAACTCCCCGGAGGAAACAACACCCCGCAGGCACTCCCCGCAGGACATCTCCCCGGAGGCAGGTCCCCAAGGACAATCCCCGGAGGACATCTCCCCGATGAAAACTCCCCCGGAGAACAAGTCCACAGAGGACATATCCCCCGAGACAACTCCCCGGAGGACAACTCCCCTGGGAACAACTCCCTCGGAGGACAACTCCACCCGGAGGACGACTCCCCCGGAGGACACTCCCCGCAGCACAACTACCCGCAGGACAAGTCCCCGGAGGACAACCAACCATTCCGCGAGAACAGATCCACATGCACTCGTTAATTTTTGCTCATTTGCGATTTTTTTTTTTTTTTTTTTTTTTTTTCAAAGCCGAAAAGCCATTCATGGAAATACAAAATCTTTGGCAATTTTGTTTTTTCCGGCGAAGTGTGTTAAAGTTTGGCAGCTGTAGAGGCGTACTGCTATTTGGAATCGATTTTGTCGTCAAAAGAGAGAGAGAGAGATATCAACTTCAATCTTAAATCACCATAGGAAGATGATCTGATTAGAATTTAGAGTATGTAAGTCAATGGTCAGGCCCGTAACTAGGATTTTTGCGGGGTTCGAAATCTGAAAAAAATGAACCTTTTGAAGGGATGATTCTAGAGCGCAAATCGCGAGCCGACATTTTGACTAAAAATACCCGAAGCAGTATATTTTTTAATTTTATGGTTTCTATTTTTGTTGTTGTTATTCTTTACAAACGGTGACGATCATCTTTCTTTTAGGAAAAAGAAAAGAAAAGAAAAGAAAAAGAAAAAAAAAAAAAAAAAAAAAAGGATTTTCAAGCGCGAAACGTCAAGTGGAAAATTTTATATCACACCTCTTCAATTATACAAAATACATGTAAATAATTTGATACTAAGGGTTTGTTTTGTTTTGTTTTGACTTGTTTCAGCAAATGTTTTAGACTATAAATGTTTTCATCGATATGTTGACAGAAATACTGAAAATTGGTTGATATACCAAGATGTTTTAATTTTCATCTACTCTGGAGATATTTTCATTACCAACACTAGTGTGCAATAACACCCTCTTATGATAGCGATGACACGGCATAATGAAGCAAGCTGTGCAAGTGCATACTTATGAACATCAATTGCCATTCAGAATAACAATTGTCTGTAAAATCTTTAACCCAATGACAATGATTGTATTACATTATTCCTTGAAAAATGACAAAACAAGTGATGATGTTGGAATTGACTTTTGTGAATGTCTTTTTTGATAAATAAAAATTGTGTTCTCTTTTAAACTTTTGCGCCCATTCTAATTTGTTTAGGGTGTGATTAATTATTAATTAAAGCTTAATTATCGTGGCTCAACACCTCCTTCCTTTTTTTCATCATTTCTTTTATTTCTTGCATTTTCATTAATTTTCCTTTTCTGAGGGTCACATTTCGTTGGGGTACCTCTGAATCTGCCAAACCTAACAACCTTTTGAGGGAAGGAGTAGCCATTCATAGATTGGAAGGGGTGGTTCCAATGGATGATTAGCAATTAAACAACCATTCCTATCCTCGCTTGTCATTACAGAAGGGTTACTCCATACGAAAAGTAATGTAATAATTGTAACAGAAAGAAAAACCAAGTGGTTGGCATAAAATCAATAGTTATAAAGCATTTAAAGTGAGGGGAGATGTCATCCGCGGAGTTGTCCTTGGGGGGACCTATCCTCCGGGGAGAGATGTCCTGCGGGGGAGTTGTCCCTCAGGGAGTTGTCCTGCGGGGGAGTTGTCCTCCCGGGGAGCTGTCCTCAGGGGTGTTGTCCTCCGGGGAGTTGTCCTCCAGGGGAGTTGTCCGGGGAAGTTGTCCTCCGGGATTGTCCCTGGGGAAGCTGTCCTCCGGGGGACTCGTCCTTGGGGGGGGGGGGGAACTGTCCTCGGGGAGATGTCCTGCGGGGAGCTGTCCTCCGGGAGATTGTCCTCCGGGGAGTTTGCCCATCCATCCGGGGGAGGCATATGTCCTCCGGGAGTTGTCCCCGGGGGAGTTGTCCTCCGGGGGAGATATCCAAGAACCATTAAAGACATCTAATACAACTCCATGGAAAGTGACAAATGAATATTAAAAAAATAATGAAACTCCAAGCTGCAACACATAAATGAAAATCTAGAAAATTTTTCTTGTATATAATTATACAGAAAATATCTGCTTTCCTCTACTTTCATGATGATGGATGGTGTTCATTTCGAGAGAAAAGGCGCCAAAGTGGCAATTAACTGTCCTTTACTCTTGAGCTGGGTAATTGGTCGTTCCTTCCATTGACCTCGTGTGGTTTTATCGCATTCTTTTGTTGCTAACACGAGAAAAAAAGAATAATGAAATAATTTAAAATTATATATGAAATAAAAATGAAAGTCTACTCTCTTTGATTTAAATGGATATTTTTCTTTGGTAATTGGCCCTTTATTCTTTCGAATTTCCTCTATATATAATCGGTTTGCGTGTAAATTACCAAACAATTTTCCCCTTCATACTATCCTTTTTAGCCTTTTGGTCATAGGATGTTATGGTCTTCCTTTACCTTTTTAAAACATTGCAACATCAGCCTCCTCCGTACACCCACGCAACTCCAATCCCACTTCTACTAAACATTATTCTTTTTACGTTACCAACCCTCCTTTATACACTTACACACACAACCCCAAACTCACTGCCACCAAACGCTTTTTCTTTTACATGATCAGTCTCAATTATAATGCACAACCCCACATCCACAACCACCAAACTTTCAGCAGCTTTCATACAATCACACACAACCACCGAACACTCTCACTTTTTTCTTTTAATCTATCAGTCTCCTTGATACACCCAATGACACACAACTCCACAACCACTGCCACCAAACGTTCTTCCTTAAGGCCCGGTCCCACTGACGGGAGGATTAATTGCGCATGATTTGCGTACACGAATTTCGTTCATCCGCAACAAAAAACAAAAACAAAACAAACAATCCGCAATTCATACGCAAATCATCTTAAAAAGCCAGTGGGACCGCGCCTTAATACGGTGACCACAACACGTTTTTAGTGCAACGTGTAACAATCTATGACGTACAACTCTCTACGTCGTAAAAAGTTGCATGTTGCACTTTCGACGTGTTATGATCGCATTAATTGAAACACAACCCCACATTCACTACAACACCCTCTTTATTTTGCATTGTCACCCTCCTCAATTATTACACTCACACACAACCCCACACCCACGCTCTTTCTTTTACATTATCACCCTCCACAAACACACAACCATTCACTCTCTAATTAATGTACGCTCTTTCTTTTACATTATCACCGTCGATCATTCTTACACCCCCACACACTAACGCACACTACCCCTACACAACACACACTACCACGTCCTTCCTCCTTTATACCACCATATACAACTCCACACCTACTGCCGCAAAATTGATTGTAGAGGGGGGGGGGGGGGGGGGGGGGGGAATATCTCATGCTTCCCAATCACTTAATTTCAGAGAAGTTATTAAAATATATTCCTTAGGAATATTTCTATTATTAAGATTTTATAGTTGATGGACGTACATGTATATTCATTTCATTTGCTTTTCATCCAATTTTATTATTTCTTTCTTTCTTTTTTAAATCTATAATCAGCTCTATTTCTTAAAAGCTTACTGTTAATAGGAAACAAAATAGTAATTGTGAATGTCGACAATGATATGTTTTTTGTTTCAAATTCCATACCAACAATGAAAAATGGGACTTGACCCAATGAAGGAGACGTACATTGCGTCAGAGAGAGAGAGAAAAAAACGGAACCGAGAAATTTTAGGTTTTTAACATCATCACTATAGCAGTCTGCTAATTAGTAAATGACACCGTCCCACGTATATTGCAAAATAAAAACCAATTAATATTTACCTTTCACACAAAATGTAAACTTTTAGGTTTTGATGAAATTTGTTTTCTTTCTATCATACCTGATATATTTGGAAAATTGTAAAAGTTGATCTTTTGTTTAGTTTGCCTAGTTATGTAGTACCACATTATAGCCATATATGCTATTTCTGATCTTCACTTGGGAATGATCGATCATAGTCTCGACTACATATATAATAAATGCGGAAATTTTTAAAGACAAAAGCTTATCATGTAGATTTCAGCGAGGATCAGCCTCAAGAACCAAGAATGATTACTTGGTACAACGTGAAATTTTCTAATGTTAATCGTTTTCAACCGATCAGTGGAACATTTACAAATTATTTAGCTTGATACTAGTTAAAACAATTAAATTGATATATTTCAAAATTTCATTTCTGAAATGGCCTAAGTACTTAAATTTTACATGTAACATTATCTACAATATGATGTAGATTTAATCCATTGGCTATTTCGAGTGTAGATAAATTCTGTATCTAATACAATGGTACAGTTGGGAAACATTTTTTTTTTATTGTAAGAAGATTAGTCACTACCTTGTAATGTTCGGTATTTCCATAAAGAAGGAAAAATAAGCTTTCTTCTGCAAGTTTTCATCTCATTTGGTGCTGTAGATCCTGAAATAATTTAGTTTTCTACAATCAATAGAAAATCATTTTAAGCACGCTTTTCCATGGCTTTGTGTAGGTTTCGAACATAAGCCACCAAAATGAACGTAAATGAACAAAGGATCTGTGTTAAGTTAATGTTTTCTTTAATTATTTTTGATACAGACTGTATATTGAGCTTATTGTGTACCCGGTTCATCGCATTCCATGAGGCTGTCTCCCTGTGAGGATGACACTGACGCGCTATCAGAACCTACATAAACATGACAAAATAATAGAGATAGCAATGTAATTCATTCAAATTAATATGCGGGAGGAGTACGGATAGGAAAAATATCCTGATGTGACATACTAGTAGTCCTGGAAACTTTTTGTATTCGGGCAGTAGTAAGGTGGTTATGATGGCACTTTATACATGTTATACGGGATGATTAATCAATATCATTTTTTGCTACGATAGATAGAAAAGAACAGGAACGGAAGTGACAAATATAAACTGTGGAAAATCTCCACCTTTATAACTTATTGCATTCAGATGCTGATTTCCATATTGACTGTGTTTGGTTATTGTCTTTATACAATTGAAAAATAAGTGGCTCACTACCAGTACCAGAAGAGACAATCATCAAAATATTCCCATACAATAATTAATTATACTAATGTTAAAGGTATATTTGGAAAAATAGAAATTATGTCAAAGTTGGAAAGAGGGACAGCAGCACAATGACAAGAGGTTTACATTTATATTTAATAGAATGTTTAAACAGTTCCCTGTAAAATAAAGACTTACGATGGATTTTATCTCACTATCCTCATTTGGAGTGCAGGTACTGTCATGTATTGAGATTAGGAAATGATTAAGATTAGGGTTAGGGTTAAGGGGCTGTCCCACTGGAGGCGATCGTTGTCGCGACAACTGGCGATCTTGCTGTTGTGAGTGTGGTAGCAAGTTGTTGTTGTAGCCTAGCTTAGATAGAGTCGTATGTAGGTTTATAATCGCCTTTTTAAAGATGAACTCCTTATAATTATGAAATTATCAGCTTGTCGCCACAACGATCGCCGCCTGTGGGACAGGCCCTTTAGGATTAAGATCATCAACTTTGGAGTAACCTGTCTATGATGAATCTACCGAGATGAAATTAATCGTAACTTTTTATCCATCGTAAGTCTTTATGCTACAGAGCATTGTTTAGATTACCTGGTTCGTGATGAGGTGGGGATGGAAGGTTTCGGGACTGTTCTATAGCTGCCTCTGCATGGGATGGGAATGGGATCCTACGCTTCCTCAATTCTAGAAAGAAACAATATAAAAAGGTATATACCAGGTGAATCGAATAAAAGGAAACACAAGTTTGATCATTAATAATTTCAAAAATATTTCAGTGGTGATTATGAAATTTATAACACTGTAAAATGCAACTCATTACCATTCTAATGATACCTCTCAGCTCACCAATGCCATGCATTAATTGTTATGAAAATTGTGATTGTTTCATTTCCATGCTCCTTGAGATGAGATGGGTTGTTGAAAAAGGAAACCCAACTTTGATCATCAATAATTAAAATGTTGTTACAGTAGTGATTATGAACTTTATATCACTGTAAAGTGCAACTCATTATCATTTTATGGATACCTCTCTAAGCTCACCAATGTCATGCATACCAATGTCATGCATCACTGAACCCCATTGTTATAAAAATTGTCTCGCAAAATTGTGATTGGTTCATTTTCATGCTCCTTGAGATGAGTTGTTTGAGTGTGCCTAAACATGATTAGCAATTCTAAGTAAAGTATTCCAATGAATTTCAATAATGGTTTTGATAAATGGGTTGGAAATGCCTACTTATTTAGTCCATCAACCTTACCATCCAGGTAATTCCATCATGTTACAGCTCACGACATCCCAGATAACCTTCAGTTCACCGTGGATAATTATACGATACATGACAGTGCATCAATCACAAATTTGCGAGATATTTTCAGAACAATGAGGTTTAGTGACATTGGTGAGCTGAAAGAGGTATCATTAAAATGTTAATGAGTTGCAATTTCCAGTGCTATGAACTCAATAATCACCTCAGTCTGTAATATTTTTGAAATTATTGATGATTAAAGTTGGGTTCCCTTTTAAGGCACATTGAACCAACCGATCTCAGCGAGCGTGAAAGTGAACCACTCACTATTTTGCGAAACATTTTCAAAACAGTGGGGTTCAGTGTTGATCACATTGGTGAGCTGAGAGAGGTATCATTAAAATGGTAACGAGTTGCACTTTCTAGTGACATAAAGTTGATAATCACTAACACAATATTTTTTTTTAATTATTGATGATCGAACTTGGGTTTCTTTTTTCTGACACAACCCGTATACAAATAAATTTATATACCCTGGCTAAAATGCATGCATTATTTTAAATTTTGAACAAAGAGTGAAACTGACCATTAAAAAAATGAGCAAAGAAATGGGATTGCATCGGGATTCGTACCAAAGACATCCTGATTACTAAACAGCCGCTCTACTGACTGAGCTATGGCATCCCATTTTCTTTGCTCATTTTTATTTTACTTTTTTTCCTTATACTTACATAAATAAATAGTATTCTCAAGCAAAAGTAATCTCCTTCGGTATCAATCGCAGATTATGAAAACATGAAATTTTACGAAACAACTTACCGTTCTCGATGATTTTAGCACAAGGAGCCATGTTCTTCTCTCTGAAAATCGACCACAAATTCAGAGCGACGTCTACTTCTGTGCCGTACTTGTTAACATATCTTTTAAGAAGATTGTCGTAAGCTGATTGTTGATTTTGCCGATTATTAGCCATAATTTGTTCATTTTTACCCTGCGCGGTACCAAATCCGAGATGAACGCTCAACTGTGCTGCTGTGATATCCTCAATCTTTTCAGCGATTTGTAGCAATAGACTGTCAGTTAAGATTTCATCATCCATGGTGCTCATCGATCCCGCCATCGTTTCTTAAGTGAAATGAAACAAACGTAATATTCAAAAGCGAGAGAAAATCATTTCATATATCTAGCTCAAATCAAGGCTGATCGATACCTCTAAAAAAATTAAATAAAAAACAATAATAATAATTTTAAAAAGCTGCTTCAATAAGAGTCTAATGCGGGTCCATGACTTCAGGACGATAGTCAATATCTGGGCGAATTTGATTTGATTTTGATTTGATTTGATTTGATTTATTTACTTACCAAGGATAACATTTCATGACATAAATAGAATTAAAACATTACAAATGGTAAATGGGACCAGAAAATAGCACATGTGCTAGTCGAGCCTGGCCCCTCTTCATTATTTATATACAAAGTATAATGTTTTTAATAAACATAAGACTATACAGATACCAACTATTGATACATAGTTTATATGAAGTGTAAATTACATTAAATTACACATAGAGAAGCAGTTGTTATTGATTTATTATATGCATTTTTAAAGAGTTCCTGAAGGAGATTCTGGATGGTTTTAGCGTGATAGCAGCTGGTACATTATTCCAGAATATACTGCCTAAGAAGGATAGAGAAAATTGGCCTTGTGAAGTCCTAAGTTTTGGTAGATGTACCTGACCATCTGCTTTTTGTTTCCTTCTTCTTATCAACGACCTTCCAGAATATGTCTCGGCCCAGACGACGGTACGCCTCTTTGCTGATGACTGCATAATGTACAGAAAGATAGAAACAGACGCCGACACCGAACATCTGCAAAAGGACTTGGATGCACTCCAGAATTGGGAATCTGACTGGCTCATGCAATTTCATCTTGAAAAGTGCAAAGTCATGCATGTCACCAACAAGAGGGCAGCATCTAAGAAGTTAACATCTTACTTCATACATGGAATACCGCTTGCACTGATCGACAAGGCAAAGTATCTTGGAGTGAACTTTCAGGATAACCTAAAGTGGAACCACCATGTAGATGTCACCACTAAGAAAGCAAACTCAACTAGCAGCTTCTTGCAGAGAAACCTCAGGGGATGCCCACCTAAGACGAAGGTGTTGTGTTACAAGACACTCGTTCTCCCTGTACTGGAGTATGCTGCTGTGGTATGGGATCCATTCACCCAGAAGAACATCTATAAATTGGAGATGGTTCAACGTCGATATGCACGCTTTGTTCTGAGAGACTTTAGAAGAATCAGCAGTGTCTCAGAAATGCTGAAACAACTCCTGTGGACCACTCTACAGGAAAGGAGGGCCCAGCTGAGAGCGTGTATGGTATTCAGCATCACCCATGGCCTGATTGACATCCATTCAGACAGGTACTTCTTACCAACCTCTGGACCATCAACACGTGGGAACCAAGAGAAGTACCGAGTGCCCTTTGCCAGAACTCTACTATTCCAAAAGACATTTTTCCCGGACGCGACAAGACTATGGAACTCCTTACCACAAGGCATAGTCAGTTGTACTTCCCTGAACACCTTCAAGCAGGAAGTACAACAAATTAGGCTTCGCTAAGCCTACTACCTGTTTTTAGCTGCACATAGTATCCTGTAGAAAATTTTTACTTGCACTGATACACCTGGACACTTGACAAACAAATGGGTACGATAATACGCCAGCGGCGGTCTGTACCTAACCAGAAGAAGAAGAAGAAGAGAATATCTGTGCTGTATATACAGGGGCGTAGACAGCGGGGGGGGGGGGTGGGGGTGGGGGATGCATCCCCCCAAATCAAAAGGTGTGGGTGGCGTGTACAATCATCCCCCACTTTTCACGGGTGATATGTATTTTTTTTAAAGCTGAAATAGGCTTTGCACACTCCTTTTTCTTCCACGGAACTCTAAAAAAATAAATCGCTCGCGCTTCGCGCTCGCATATTATTGTTATTATTGTTGTTAATACTAAATCTATGTAGATTAATTATTTCTATATTTAGTATATGTTTATTTATATTTCCGCCTATACTTATTTTATTATTTCCAGGGAAATTATTTTGTTTTTCTTCTTGGATCTCTATTGCTATTAGTTTACCCTATATGTTTATATTAATTGTATTTCATACTTATAATTGTATTTTTGATATTGATAAAATTTGCAAATCTCGCCTTGGAATTGTATATTTGCTGAGGAAATCCGGCGGCAACCTCCCCCCCCCCCCCAACAAAACGACATTTTATGCCCCCTTCTTTGTGTGGTTAAATACAAAAGTAAAAAAAACACCTGTCGTTTACCTCAAAATTTTCCGCTCGCGCTTCGCGCTCGCTTGGAATTGTTTATTTGCTGAGGAAATTCGGGGCACCCCCCAAAAAAAGGCTTATTTTGCCCCTTCTTTGTGTGTATAGACACAAAAACGACCTCTCACTTACATTAACTTGTGTGTGTAAACATAGTTAAGGAGTTTTAATATTTTAGTTACCCGATACTGCAATATGAGACCACGAATCATCCCCTCCCCACATTCGAGGACCTGTCTACGCCACTGGCTGTATTACATTACAATAATCAATTGAAGAGTGTGGTCAGTTACCATTACGCAGATCAAACATAAACGTACAAACAAATAAATAGTGCATATCAAATATATTGAGGATTTTTAAGTTTTTAAATAGTAGCCCAGTATGTGCTTACCAGTGGCTGAGTGTGATGGCTCTAACTACCATTTTTTTGGTGTAAAATATACAATTCAAGTTACTCTTATATGTGCTTCCCCACACCTCAATTCCATAGGTTAAATGGGGTTCGATGAATGCCATATACAGCAATACCAATGTATATTTGGGTACATAATGTCGCAGCCTAAATAGAATGCCCACTCTCCTATACGAATACATGAGTTAACTGCTCGAATGTGATTATGCCAAGTTAGATGTTTATCAATTGTTATACCAACTAAAGCTGCTTCATCAACCTCTTCAATTCCCTCTCCTCCTATTTCCAATTCACTAGACAATGTAAATATTTTCCTTCTGCTACCAATCATCATGAATTTTGTTTTCATAGAGTTAATTGTCAGTCTATTTGCCACACACCATTCATTAACCTTTTTAATATTTGGTCATGTGTCACAAGTTGGGGTATAGTAAAAGGGTGGAGGCGTTACATTTTGGAGGGAAAATTATCACATTTTCCCACATAGCATGAAAATGATGTACAGTCATAAGCTGTGCAATAATTCATATTGTAGATAATTTATCAGGCTACGTGTCTGTGAAGTTTCAGCTTCGTTATGCTCATATTTTTAATACAAATATACTTTTGGTGGAGTAGGGTAAGGGGTGGAGGATCCTACGGTGGAGGCACGTGTTAAAGCATAGGGAATTCCATTTTTGTTACTTTCTTATTGTTTGCTGCGTTATATCTTTGCAGCCAATTGGTCTTATGGGTTGAGTGATATATCATTCTCTTGGGAATTTATGTGGTTCTATATGAATGTGAAGAAGATTTTTCAAAAGTCATTTAATCAATTAATTAATCAATTAAAACATAATTAATGTACACATCCTCATAGACAATGCATTGCAGGCATCAAAACCTTGTCAAATGCAATTTCATAACAATAATTGTTATTTTTCGCCATTTTCTTTGCATGCATGTAAATACACAATTAAGTGGAAACATATTACTTGCAATAAACTTTGTTTGAGTAGTAATCCAAGTGTAAAAGACAGGATTTGTGCCCCGTTTGCACTATTTTTTCGTCTTTTTTGACACCCTGTAGCGCGGTTAGAAAAAATAATATTTTATTACAAGGTTATATTTTTTAGAAGCATAGCGTCCCATTAACACAATCCAAGATGATTCATTTCATTTGGTGAAAAGATAAAGAATTTATTCGCCGGTAAAATTGTGAAGTTTTTCAAACCATTTTTTCCTGTAACACTCTGTATATCTTTTATGACACACCTTATACAGGGACAAAAATATGTTAATCATCTTCCTTTCAATCTCTGCTTTCAATATATATATATACTTTTATACCGTATCAGGACATCTCCCCCGGAGGACAACTCCCCCGGGGACAATTCCCGGAGGACAGCTCCCCCGGAGGACATAGGGTTAGGGTTAGGGTTAGGGTTAGGGTTAGGGTTAGGGTTGTCCTCCGGGGGAGTTGTCCTCCGGGGGAGATGTCCTAGAACCCTTTTATACATGTCTGACTTACTACTAAGAAACTAGAGATGTTTGATTGTGACAATGTACATTTCTACAATTTTTTGGACATGTAACGCATTTTCCACCCAACTCATGACATGTGGCCATTTATATTCACCTCATTGACATTATTATCGGTTTGACCAGGAGGAAAAGTATGAAATAAATTAGAATCATCTCCAAATAATCTGAAATTAAAATAATCAGTTTCGATGGTATGTCATTTATATACAGTAAGAACAACGTTGTCCCTAACACTGAACCTTGCGGGACACCACATCTTATATTCACTTTGCTTGACACAATTTCTTCACATTGAACAAATTGATACCTTTCTTCGAAAAATCATTTCAGTGGAAGACCTCTTACGCCATAGTGAGAGAGTTTATGTATAAGTACCTCATGATTAATCGCATCAAATGTTTTTTTGAAGTCAATGAATATTCCTAATGTAGCTCTGCCCTAATCTATTGATATTAAGATTGTATTGGATAAGTTAATCAATGATAATTTCGTACTGTATTTCTTCCTGAGACCATATGGATATTGATAAAATGCATTGTTTTTTGTTCCTAGAAACTGTATTAACCGGCTTAAGAGTATTGTAAAGGGAAAGGGTCAAAGTTTATTTTTATTGGGGTTAATTTGTGATTTTTTCAAAAATTCTACCAAGTACTGGTAAAACAGATATTTGTCTGTAGCTTCCTGATTCGTCTGTAGGTCCTTTTTTGTGGATAGGTGTAACTTTTGCTATCTTCATTTCTTTTGGAATCCTACCACTTTCTACAGATAGATTAAAGATATATGCAAGAGCATCTGATATGTAGACTGCTCCGTGCTTTAGTAGTCGTATAGGTATATTGTCATGCCCGCATGCCTTTTTTATATCTAGGCCTATAAGATGATTAAACACCTCAGCTGTTGTTACAGGTTTCCAAAATAAGGAATCATCAATTTGCGGGCCTAGGTAGTGTCTATGTGACAAACTTCCATTTGGTAATGTATTTGCCAAGTTGGGTCCAATATTCACAAAGAAATTATTAAATTCATTTACAATATCATTTGTAGATGTAAGAATTTCGCTCTTTCTATCAATTCTTTTGATAAGCCTATCGACATCTCCCAAACCTTGCATTTTTTCTTTCAACCTAAAAGTTCAATAATTACATTCCATGTTTTACGAGTATCACTCCGTTTTTACATAGGAGGTTACTGTAATATGTACGCTTCGCATTCTTTAAAACTGTTGTAAGCACGTTTCTATACCTCTTATATTCTTTCACAATATCTTTTCTATGATTTGTCCTCAGGACTTTTGCATATAACTTTTGTTTAACACGTACATATTTCATTATCCCTGTCGTTATCCATGGTTTCTTTTTGGTATTTTTCTTTTTTCCTAAGTGCTTTGTGACCAAGGGTGCGTGTTTGTTAGGGTGCTAGATATCTCACTTCGCGGAAACAAAATTGAGACAGATTTGCCAGTATGGCATTGCACTATATCTGTCTCATTCTGTCTCCGCGACAGATTTGTGTGTGTTTCAGGAGACAGATCTAGTACAATGGCATGCTGGCTAATCCGTCTTTTGTGCCACGTAACCTTTTAAACGCCGAACAAATGATTTCGTCGCGGAAAAAGCTAGTGCCATGCTGGCAAATTTGTCTCAATTTTGTTTCCGCGAAGTGAGATACCACCCTTACATAGTGAAGAGAAAGAACTACAAAAAGTAGAGTATGCAACATTCACATCTTTACAATTGTACATTGTTTGCCAATTACATACAGAAAGATCTTCTTCATGATATACCTCACCAGCTTTCCGATTTTTAAAATTCGAATTATGACAAATTGAATTCAGGCGAAGGATACATTATAGCCCAAAGGAAAATATATTATATTATGCAGGATATACACATCATCTATTATACTAGTATAAGAAAATGATTTTATGTATTAATGTCAAGGCAAATCATTTTGGTGCTCCATTCCCATACGCAACTCAATTAAATGGCGGAACGATACGTATTTTTCATACCATATTTTTCATACAATATTGAATGTTCTCAACAGAAATATGGCGCAATATAAATGATGTGGATCATCATCATCATCAATTCTTAAAAATATATATTTTACGGCATACTCACGGTTTGAATGTTAAATAAAGCTGTACAACATTCGATTCAGATAGCTATTTTCAGATTGCTTCAGCTTTGGTGATTTATAGTGGGGTATGTTATGTTATTCCGTAGGACTAAACTGCCAAATTTAATTTTCTGATTGTTTTGGCTTCTAAAGGGTCCCACCAAACCAAAAATGGAGGGGTCAAATTTTCAGACCCCGCCTTCACTTCGTATTGAGCCTTTTAGGGGTGCCATTTTGGCCCAATGTGTAAATTTTGTGTTTTCCTACCTAATTCGCAAATCTTTCTCCAATTTGAGTGGCAAGTAGTCAAAAATGTCATAGGAATTCACACTAAATAGTACTGCATCGTGAATATTTACTTCCTTTACCGTTTAAGGGTCTGAAATTGCACAAGAACTGGGGAAAATGAAGAGCGGATGCATAAAATTCAGAAAAATATGGCGTTTTTATTTCTTTTTGGGCTAGAATGTCAAAATTAATGAGTAAAAATGGTATTAAACATTGGAATAAATGAGAAATAAATGTCACATACCATTTAAATGGCTATTCAAGCCTACTATAAACTTTTAAAGGTAAAAAATACCCCAATTTAGTATTTTAACAGATGTATATGTTACTTCGACAACAGATGGCGACAAACCCATTTTTATAAATTTTCCAAACATGCTTTTAAATATCAACTTCAGATCACTATAAATGCATGCATGATCCAATATTAAGAGAAATTTAGAAATTTAATACTTTTACAAAGGGAGTTTACTAAAACAATGCGTTATGATTTTTTTTTTACAAATGGATATACCGCCCACTGGCCGCCTTTCTTTTTTTTTTTTTTTTTTTTTTT
>CALNVZ010003425.1:21451405-21462082 GCA_940671915.1 Paracentrotus lividus | reverse complement strand
GAGATGTTATTACTTGTCAGTAGGGCTAAACGTAATTCTCATTTCCTTCATATCGAATTAGGAATTAAATTATTTTAAAGTCAACTTCGGATAAATCACTGCAAGTACTAGTATATATTTTGTGGCCCGTAGCCAATCTGAGTCAAGTAAGCTTGACTTACTTTTCCAAACTCCAAAAGCTTTCAATCTCTTTTGGAAAACGATGCAAGCATAAAAGCAAGGCCCTAGCATCCTCAGTGGTCTTACTACAATTAACCCTTATATACACAAGAATTAGACATTTATTGATGAAAATGTGTCCAAAACATCATTCTAGTGACCAATCTAATGTGTGAAAGAACAGTATAGTCGACGTGCAACGGGAGCATGGGGTGTAGCGGCCCCGCCAGCTCGGGCGCTCCCTGCATCTCTACACGTGCATACACACTGTCTGTGCAGCTGGCTTACTCACAATACGTCACAGTCACGTGACTACGATATCGCTTCGATGAAGCTTTTTAGGGGCGGGGCTTATAGCAGCGGGAATGGGCAATTATGGGCTTTTCAAATGATTATAATCAATTATCAAAAGTGTTTTTAAAAGAATGGGTGGTAATTTGGAACTTTTGATGATTCCTTCTAACGAAAAAAGGACAATTATTTTTCTAATTTAGTAGACCTTTAAAAGCCAGTGGGACCGCGCCTTTATGGCCCGGTCACAGCTACACGACGCACGGCCAGCGCACAAAAAGATAGAAAAAAAGCTCTGTGCGTCGTTGTGCGTCGAACTTTCTTATGGATTTTGGAGAAGGTAATGCGTGTGTAGGGCGCTCCCACAGCGCTCCCACAGCGCATACACTGCGCACATATTAAAGCATTCAACTAATACACAGCTTGCTCCGGCTGTCTACACGAATGATCCGCGCAGGCACAGCGCACAACCTGTGAACAAAAGTGGTTACCCCTCACGTTGACAGTTCGATTGTTTGCAATGCATTCGCAACGCTTGGACCTACGCACATGTCACGAATCTGGTCTGCGTGTGTCTGGCGCTAGCGCTGCGCGCTCTGCGAATGTCTGGCGCTGGTGCTGCGCCCTCTGCGCATATCTGACGCTCTGCCGGCGTTTACATCCTTGCGTCGAGCTCGACGCAGATATTTGAGCATGCTCAAAATTTTCAGACGCACAACTGCGCACAACGACGAATCAAAAAGCGTTCATCAGCGACAAGTGTCAGCTACAAGCCAGCGCAAGACAACGCATTGCCCAAATCTGCTACTTTTTTGTGCGCTGGCCGTGCGTCGTGTAGCTGTGACCGGGTCATTAAGTACGGACTTTGACCTACAAACAAATATCTGTTGTCATTACAGGCATTAAAACTTTAAATCTCTCAAAGAAGTTGGTTTTCTTTCTTCTTCTTCTTTTTTTTTTTCCTTTTTTCTTTTGTGTGTGTGTGTGTGTGTGTGTGTGTGCGAGAGAGGTTATTATTTCGGAGCAAAGGATAGCAATTATCCAATGTTAAACAACCGCCGAGTGATACCTCTTTCTAACATTATATTTGTCAAAGCGGATACTAGTAGCGGGAGTTAATACTTTGTATGGGTGTAAAAAAAAATGAAATTTAACATTTAAAAGAATCTCCATATCATCCAATAAGCATAGAAAACCAACACAAACAAACACCTGCAAATTTGTCAATGATACTTGATCATATATAATTTCACAATCGCATGGTAATACTGGTAGTTGTGGGATTCCCGAAGTCCGTACACAATGAAGTTCGGCTCCATTATGCCACCAATATTTAATCCTGATATATACCCAACTGTATTCTAGGCCTCTGTATTATAATATGCTTTATCCATTTCTGCTCTCACTCATGTCATCTGCATGTATCCGATAGAAGTGTATGTTATATTATATAATTGATATAAGTGTATTTTACATTGCTCTGTATCTCTCTATATTTCGAAGTACTTTACATGTGTTATAATAGGCCTACTCTCTTTCACTGTATTTGCCACATTAACACTCTCAATGTGTGTGTGTGTGTGTGTGTGTGTGTGTCTCTCTCTCTCTCTCTCTCTCTCTCTCTTACTTTTCCCTCAATCTCGAATTGCAGGTGTTAAATTTTTTATCAGCCTTCGGCCATCAAGAAGGTCATCATGTACCGACTATAGGGGTTTGGTTCGTTTGGTCAATCGGGTCGGCAATCAATTCCCCCCTCTTTTTTTTTTTTTTTTTTTTTTTCACCTGTGTTAACGACATTAATATAGCACGTCGAATACGTGCAAATATTTTATAGGCAGGGATCATTGAGAAGAGTTCATGTATATTTGATTAAATATTGATTACCATCTTTTAGTCTCAATTGGTCCATCATTGACCGATGTCCCCTTTTGAGTGCTTACTTCTTCTGCAATAAATGTAACGGTTGTAAATGGTATTCGTAGTCTATTTGTCTTTCTGAATTAATATATTTGCCTGAGATTCTACATTATTGTACATTCTTGGCAAGATTTTCATGATGTAAAAATTAATAAAATGAATTTTGAACCCCAATTAAAAATGAACTTTCACCCTTTACCTTTACAATACTCTAAGCCTGTAAGCCATAAATTTTAAATTTAACGCTAATTAAAGAACCATAAAAACCGTAGGCTACAACCTCATACTCGTTTCATGGGTTAGGACCGAGAAGGCAGGTAAAACAAAAAGTGGTCCCACAGTGAGAAATACATGGCATTGTGGGGGTTAACCAACTTTCTCTTTGTCTCTCTCTCTCTCTCCTCTCTGGTTTATTAATACCCTGGGATGCGTTAGCGGGAACGTCAATGACATAGCATGGGTCCCGACAATGTAAAAACGGGACCAACACAAGCTCAAACAGAAGTAAAGCCGGAGCAAAGTAGGATGTTGAGACACCCACCCACCCGACCCCCCCCCCCCGCGCCAGTGAAAAGAAAATATCCAAACCTTTATGAGACAACAGTTGTATTTGTGGATATCAGTTGAGGAAAGTAAAGAAAGAGGATAACATACAAATGGAATGCGCGCGCGTCACAAACCGCCGTACCATCGACGTGCAATTCCCTACGATGCATTTCGTAAGAAATTCGTGCAGCGAGCTATAACCTTGCAAGTACAAGTGCGATGACGACGATGCAGGAATTCTTACAAATACCCTGTAAATACTGATTAGGAAACGCAGCAAGAATCGCGAATAATGTTTACCCAGAACCTGTGGGTCATGTACATCGAACAACGCAGCTACGTACGGGCGACCGTGCCCCCGTAGCCTACAGATGAGTTGTGACCGCCGCATTAATTGAAGCAAATTCGTCGATGTTGAGGGCGGTGATCATTAATAAACTTTCATTAATCGAAAATATCAATTCACTCATGTGAGAGAAAGTCATGGTGCGTTGATTCTTCTTTTCTTTTTTTTGTTCGCACATCACTAATTTAAATCCGCATTCTGCGAATGAGACAACAATTGTCATGCATAAATGAGATTTATATTATTAGTGGACGCATTGTCATGCCTAATTTCGATTACTTACAGCAAAATACTAATAATTAACATAAAATTATGGTTTGATTTAGTTTTTTATTTCGAATAAGACGAGACAGGTTAATAGTAACCACAATGAAGAATGATACAGAAGCCTCGACCGAAGAAGAAGATATAAAGAACTAGCCTACGCATGCACTTTCAAATGACAAAACCATACACCAAGTCTTCCTTACGAAAAAGCTAGTTTTCTGCTTCTCATAAAATAGTGATTACCTGCCTTGAGAAAAATTGGTCCAGGAATAACAAAGTTATAATGTTTAAGTTAATGTTTTGGCAAATCCATAATTTCAAGATTAAATTCGCTATTCACGGATACCCGTGTCGTGATCAACAAAGAATTTTATGGCATGAATCGATCGCCAACAAACGTCAGTTACAACAAATTCGTTGGAAGAAAATTGTGAATAGCCAATAAATTTTACTTTAAACTAAATATAGCTTCGTCTTATATACTCTGTCCATCTTTCCCTGATTGGTGCGTCAACATACTACATATAAAGGGGCACGCAATTAGCTGGTAATTATCACTTCAAAGTATCATGAACCGGTATATAGTGTTTCTACAAAATCGAATTATAAGGGTATGGGTGATCATCAAATAATCTTCTTGCCCTGATGTGATCAGTTTGTAATAAATCTAAACATATCCAAGTGGAGAGAATGGGACTAGAATTATATAATTCAGAAATTGTTTTATTGACAAAATGCCTATGTATTATAAACTTTATCATTTTAAAAATCTAGATCATTATGGTTTTTCAACATATTATGTTTCTTGCACCAATTCTCTTTATACAGTCTTTGTTTGTTTGTTGTTTTTTTTCTCCACAATTCATCCACCTTTTTACCGGCATTTAGATTAAATTGTCTTCAAGCAAAAGAAATATTTCTTTTTGTTAGATATAATAAACAATAATGGACCTGATATAAAGCCCTTGGCAACATCATCTGACATTTCAAATTCACAACCAAAAATATCTTCTGAAAAATAGCATAAAAACAAATCATGATAACCAAAATATGTCAAAAACTAGCCTACCAATGTCAAAAATTCGTTGCAACTAAGTTTTTAATATACATCTGTACACAGTACCATGCTATAGCTATATAGCCTATTTCCGATAATGGCTATTGTAACTTTGCAATAACACTTCATAGTTTCCACTTATTACATAATAAGAACATCATGAATACAAATATTCCAAAATTTGTGAAAAATTGGTATCTAATATACACAAATTTAAAACCATTAATAAAGGTTATAATTGTTTTCCTTTTTTTTACTAATCAGGGGCCATATTCATAAAACTTTAATAATTCTAGTAAGCAACTTAATAGACCGTACTTGCAAAGTAAGTCAAATTTGTTATTTTCAAAACCTTCATAAGTCTTCTGGCTTGGCAATGTCCTCAAGCTCATTATTATGCATGCATTTTTCTCAGCACGCTTGGCATGAGCCTATTCACCCACAGTAGCTCTGGTTAAAAAATGTAGAAGGATGATATTATTCATGATACTATTTTTGCTTGATAAATTTTATTATAGCTGCGTACCAGGGTCTAGTTGACAACTAAGAGATGTTATTCACAAATCCTTATTTCTCTTACTTTTAACATAATTTCCTTCACAAAGTTTTAGTCGATAATGATCACCTCTAACTTCTTATGGTCTAATTTATATTTGCCCTCAAATTTGAGTTTGTAGGTTGATAATGACGAGGTTTTCAATTCCTATGTTAGTTTATCATAATGTCAAAGAAACAATCCAATAAAAGTACTGGTTACTCTCAAGTAATGATACTACACATGTTATTTCTCAAACAAACAAAAATGATTCGTGGTTGGATAAGCAGAGGGCTGAATTTCTTTCTTCAAAGGGCTGACTGCTTTTGAACATTTGAGTGACCCAAACCGATGTCTAATTTTCTCAATGTCCGTCATCTATTATTATTCTTGATTGCATTATGTACAATTGTTATGTAATATGACCAATCTGGGATATTAACTAATTACTGGGGTTCTTACTGAGATTTTGTGAATAACAATTTAGTTGCTTTATACATAATGACAGAGTTTTACCCCACTGCAGATATGTAAAAAATGTGTTATTACTGAGAGGGAAAATATCCGAAATGTTGCTTGACAAACTGTCATTATTTAGTCTGTGTGAACTTCAATGTATCACCTGAAGCAAGTTATGAGACTGTTCCCCGTTCCTTAATAGCAAGTTTAAAAGGAATGGATTTATCTATCATCTAAGGCCTACTAGGAAAATAGGGCTTTATGAATACAGCCCCAGGTCAATGGAATACATGTGTACCCGCAAATAAATGAGAACAAAACAATGCTATTAGTACAACATCAACACATCAACACCAACATCAATTTTTTTTCCTAACTCATGAAAAAATTTGGAAATTATTTTGACATATTTAGACAGATACAATTTCAGGAAATATTCAAAGTTTACCACGAAGTTACTGTAGCTTGATACTTATTTAAACCATTATTTATTAACACTTTGCTACTTTAGCTACTTTGAGCTTAGACATTGAGATGAGAAATTCAGCTTATTGCAATTGTGCACTCGGTTTCGTTCTATTCCATGGGACTCTCCCCTTGTGCAGATGCTACTGACGCGCTCTCAGAACCTACATAAAATGAGAGAGATAGTAATGCAATTGATAAAAAAAAAAAATCATTATATCTTATCATATTTGCAGAATTATATATTTCAAGAGGTTTAAGATAATTGCTGACTGCAGGAGGAGTGAGGAATAATCACCAACGAAATAAAATCCCCAAAACCTAACTATGGGCATTAGTAGGGCCATGGTGGCACTTTATAAGGTCTGATAAATCGATCAATAACGTTTCTTGCTATGATGATAGAAAATGAACAATAGTGACATATCCAAATTATTTGGGATCTCCATTACCGAAGTTCAAATTGATTGTCTTTATTCAATTGAAAATCAATGACACAATACCAGTGGAGATGATCATCTAAATACACCCGAGCAAGATCGAGTTAATCATACCCATTTTAAGGTTATATAGTACATGTAGTATTTGGAAAAATGAAAATGATGTCAAAATTGGAAAGAGAGGCAGCACAATGACAGGAGGGTTACTTATAAGAATGATTAACCACGGCCCTCATGCATAGAGAGTTACTATGGTAACGTTGCTCAACAGCTAATCGAAATGCGGTCTTTCATGGAAGTTACAATTGATGGCAAAGTTACTATAATCATGAAAATGGTAACTCTTTATGCCACAGGATCCAGAAAAGATTACCTGGTTCTTGATGAGGTGGGGATGGAAGGTTTAGGGACTGGTCTATAGCTGCCTCTGCATGGGATGGGAATGGGATCCCACGCCTCGTCAATTCTAGAAAGAAACAACAAAATAGAATTGCATAGGCCACACTGAAAACCTAAACGGGTAGACCGACTAGCTTTAAAGCTAGTCAGTCACGACGGACTAGCTTTCCTTCAACACAACCCGTCTATTACTTTCTATTACGGACTAGCTTTAAAGCCTCGTCGTCTCTACGGACTAAAAGTTAAAAGCTAGTCCGTTAGTTTCCGTTACGACGGACTAGTTTTTAAAGCGAGTCTGCCGTAACGTGTGAAACCGCTAGCGAGAGAGACTACAGCTTATAACGACAGCTTTAAATGTCCGCTCAAGGTGTAAAAAACTAGTCTAAGTCAGCGATCGGTGTGTTTTAGCTTCTGTCTTGAACCGACGTGAGCATGACAGATAAGCTTAATATGGCTTACAGGCTTGTCAGAACGAAAATCTTCAATTTTAGAAGAGACAGATTCATCCAGATAACAATTAATCAAAAAGAAAAGTGACACATAAATTATAAATTAGATTTAGAATTCAAATTTTCAATATTTAATGAGATGATTATCAGATTTTAAAGCACACACATTTAATCATAATTTGGCAGACAACAATCTGTTTTCGCGATGTGTATTACAAATAATTTATGTGCAAATAATTGGCATAAACGAATGTTTCATATCAAATTAACTACTATAAACTTAATTAGAAGATTAAAACGGAGATCCTCATCAATGTGGAAGTGAAATCGCTCCACATTATTCAAAGAGTCTACTTATCTTCACGGCGGGCGACTGTTATACACGGTTGAGTATATCGAATCTGCGTATCTTGTGGGTCAGGATTTACACAGCGTAGGAATCGAAATTCGCAATCAAGATAAATGCATACATAATATTCTATGTCTAATATTCGGCACACGTGCGATGTTATTCAGGTGATAGGACTCAAAACTCATATATAGATTGTGAAATCTCGTGTAATGTTTCCCGGAGCGGTGCTCAAAGGGAAGGGGGGGAAAAACCCGGGGCGTTCTTGTCAGCGAACAACTGGTGTTGTTCTGTGTGAAGTGGTAGAAAGGGCAAAATGGCGCGTCCTTCCACGAATAATGGCACCGGCATCTAAGCAAAAAAACAGTGAATGAAAGTGATCATTCACTTAGTTAGTTGACATACCGGGCATTAACAATCAGTAATACTAAGTGTATTTAGTACTGTAATCCTCATTGGGTTCGAATAAAGTGTTATTCACTTTTTAATTATTCAGCCTAGTAATATAAATAAAGATGAACAGACAATAATTGAGAATCTATAGGCACATACTCCCGCTGGCGGCTATCAGTACCACACTTTGTGTTAAATGATAGAAAATAAAAACTTTCAGTATTAGGTCAGTACGTCCAAAAATTATAAATTATTAAAAAATAATCTTAGATCTGTTCGCGAAAACAGAATAAAATGAAGTAAGTGAGTGTATTTACACAGTACAACATAATTTTACACAATAACGTGTAACTTGCATAACTCGGAAATTGCCTCTAAATAATAGACTACACAAAAGTAAAAACAAACAACAACCAAAAATTAGTTTCGCCGTCCTGGTACTTACACCTCCCCGTCCTAGTACTTAGTATAATTTATTAAATAATTATAGGATTTTTAACCTGCTTGTTGGAGACGGAATCTCCCACTTTGGCGATTATAACACACATTTCCCATAGACCTCAGCCCGAAATATGTTCGAGGGCCTACTCTCTTTATCTCCCAAAGCCGGGCTCTAACCGCCAATATTCATATCAAATAAGGTTTTATTTTCAATACTTTCATTCGTATTATAGAAGTATTTGCCCAGGTGCTTGGGCTTCAATAGAATAGGTTACAAGCTCGTGTGTGTTGCCCCATTTATTCTATAATTATCACTGTGACTTCAGTACGCTTGAAATAATTGTCTATGAATAATAATTAGTAATAACGACATTATGGGTTTAGGGCAGTGATGGAGGCCCATATAATCAATAAACTAGCCTGTTAACTTTATAGTGCAACCCTTCGATAGGCCGAGCAACCTCATTATGTATCTCTCCATATTCCGGATAGTGTTTGAGCTCTGCCGGTGACAACTCAACAGACAGACGAGTTTTCAAGACTATGACGGACGCAGGCTTTAAAGATATAGAAAAGTCTCCGGTCAGGTGTTCAGAAGAATTCTGGCTATTTCTTAGTTATAAAGTAGTGGCCGATCTCGGAGACCGGAGCATAACTTGAGCGGACTATGCTTTAAAACACCCATATAGTCCTGGTGGCATTGACCGACATAGCTTTAAGTTCTTTAAAGCTCTTGTCGAAATGACGGACGAGCGTTTAGGTTCTTTCGTGAGGATGCGTAGGCATATATACATTTATCTCCAAAATAATTTTTAAAAACACCCCTCAAACCATCACAAATAATATTGCACATTTAGTCTAAAATGCAGTGCAAAATGCGATTAATAGATAGATACATGCAGGTAATACTGCGGCACCTCTCTAAGCCTCCATTTGCCTTAAATTTGTGATATAAAAATTACAAAATGATACACCAGATCTAATCTTTGTTTATATTGAATCAACACTGAAAACCTAAAAACTCGTCACGTCAATGGAACCGACTAGCATTTAAAAGACTAGTCGAGTCAAGACGGACTAGTTTTATAATGTGGAAGTCTGCCTATGTTAGTCCGTCAAGACGGACTAGCATACAACCGAATCTAATCTCTCACATTGACGGCGAGCTTTAAAGCTCGGTCCGTACAAGCTTTGATGCTAGTCCATCGACAGTGAACGAACATAGGTCAAAAAAAGTTAGGGGAAAACCCGCGCAAAATTTAGGACAGTTAACCCAATATAGCAAAATGACTGAGTTAGCATTTGATCCCATTATAGTTATTCTTTAATGACATGATCGTTTTGCATATTTTGTACCTTCTACTATGTATTCTTTTCCGAGCATAAATCAAATTGATAATTCTGAAACAAAGGTATGTTTTCGCTGATGACAAATCTGGAAAGCTTACGAGACATAAACAATCGATATTCAATGACAAGTATTGCATTATTACAAAACGTAAAGTACCGGGAGCATTCCAAAATTTTGTTCTCTCTTATCCCGGGGTTCGAAGTTACAGAAAGAACTTAATTGAATACCTTAGATTTACTTAGAAACATCAAGGAAACCCATATATTATCTTACAGAATTGCTGTGTGAATTCCCGGCTTTAGCAACAAACAGCTTGAATAGAAGTTCGGTGACACTCACAAACATTACTCAAAACAAAAGGTATGTTTTTTGCTGAACATGCCGATGAGCAATTTACAGATAGTCACGAAATAACATAAATCGTGACAAGATATGCCAAATTCAACTGTATTTTTGCGTTAGTAGTAATAAATTATATTCCATTCTTTAAGGCCCGTATCACCCCAAACTGACCCCTTGGGAGGATTTAAATTGCGTCTATAAAGACCCCCTTTTGGCGGTATATACAAATTTCGGTTGCAGTCGGCAGACGGAAAAACAAAAACAAAATATACATATCCGGCTAATTCTATTATCGTAATATTACATCCCCTCTAAAAGAGCCAGTGGCGACTTCATCCTTTTTCTTAATTACTCAGGGCTAATGAAACTACTTTCAGTATTGATAAATAGACCATTTTTTATGTAACCGTCTCCTCTATTCTTTTATAGATTGTGGTGGGGAGTCTCCCTGTCGCTTAAGCAAGCAAGATC
>CALNVZ010003425.1:21432635-21451380 GCA_940671915.1 Paracentrotus lividus | reverse complement strand
GGTTAGAAATATTTTTCCATTCTTTAAGGCCCGGTCCCACTGACGGGAGGATTAATTGCGCATGAGTTGCGTATACAAATTTCGTTCATCGGCAACAAAAAACAAAAACAAAACAAACAATCCGCAATTCATACGCAAATCATCCTCTAAAGAGCCAGTGGGACCATCCCTCTAATTACAGGCTAATTGAATACTTCGTTACTATAGAACCCATGAACCGTCTATTCTTATAGATTGCTGGTGAATGCCTGGCTTAGCAACAGCAGTGAATAGAAAGTGGTACAATTATTGATTGAATAACATGCGCATTGCGAAAAGGACATCACTATATTACATGTATTAGTTGCATTATCTGTATGTGAATTCCATTTAATGAGCAAACTGTACAGACGCACACTGGATATACCCCGTAAAGCTTAAGATTTTGATTATAATAGCGATCTCCTTCCTGCGACATGAATGTGTGAGTACTCTTTTTTAATGCCTTATGTTTCAGTTCACAGATATCGTTATTTTTTCACATAGGTTAATGCTACAATCACCAACGCGAAAAATTATGTCTTGCCAAATCAATTTATAAATTGTGTGTATTTACAACGATAGTAACAATCAGCATTAAATTTAATGAAAATTGAAATTTAATTCTAAATATATATAGGCGCCACTTTTTTTTATATTACTTGTAATCTGAAAGAAAGAATATGATTAGAGGCGCGACTGATGGATTCGAAGTGGCTCTCAAGGACATTGTGTATACGCCAAATGCAAAAGCAATAAGGGGCTAACAACAAAAAGCTCATGATGATGCAAGCATGGCGCGACTCTGAGGCCCCGTTGACCCCCATTATTGTCTAATGCCATAATGTTAACTAATTGTGCCTCCTTTATTAATTCCTGTCTTCTGATTTATGATCATTCATAATAAAATGTTTATTTATTATTTATTTTTTTTATGATTATTTATTTATTTTTGCTCAAATTCTTGTGACCAAAATGCATGTTTTAATCGTTATCTTTATAATGTCTTCTAATATTTTCAATTTGACGTCCTCTACCAGTGGTGAAAGCATATTAACCTCGTCCGTCATGCTAGTCTGCTCAACGACAGCAGCAGAGAACATCGCGGCAAATAAAGACGCGAACGGACTAGCTTTTACACATGACGTGCTAGCTGTAAAGCTTAGTCCTGCCAAAAGACTCGTCAGTATGGGCATCATCTACGACTAGCTCTTTAGGCTAGTCGTCAAACTAGATCTGGTACGACGGGACAAGCCTTTAAATTATGCTCGATCGTGACCGGACGAGCTTAAAATTAAGTCCGTCTTGACGGACTAATTGACGGACTAGCTTTCAAGGCTAGTCCGTAGAGACGGACCGAGTTTTAAAAGCTAGATCAGTAATACCGGGTGTGTTGAAGGAAAACTATCCGTCGGTACCGTACTAGCTTAAAGCTAGTCAGTCTGGGCATCACTAACGACTGCTTAAAGCTAGTCGGTCTACCCAGTTTAGAGTTTTCAAGTGAATAACTAACTCTCTAACTTTTATTGTGAGAAACAATTTTCACAACCACCCCTGTCTGCAATATTCAAATGTTGACGTCATTACCAAAAGTGCCATATATAACCGTTGCACAGCGTGCGGTTAATATGGGCACATGTATTAAATGCTTATGTTTTTAAAAACTACAAATGGACTCTATACCATGTCTTGGAATATTGCTAAATGTTGAAAATCATTAACTTTAAGATATCATTTGAAATTATTAAAGACCCTTCAGTAAATTCTTGACTATTATAATTCATTGTTTTTTGAAATTTTGTATATTTATTAGTCTTTTTTAGATATTTTTTAAATATGATTTGTCATGTATACAAGTCAATATACAGGGCCTACATAAGATATTATACTATTAATTATTATTACTGTGAATATACCAAAAAAAAAATCGTAGCAAAGAGATTGGATCCTCATTCCAATACTAATAGCCAGAATCATTCCGGCCATTTTGGGATGGTCCATATTACCGTGACACTTAATGTTGAATGTGTACAGGCAAGCATTCAACTGCCACAATTGGCACCCTTCACTACAACAATTGACTTGTACAACGCTGAGTATGATCCAAAAATGAAACTATAAGCTTACTTACAGTATACAAAACAATTGAGGTTAGCCCCTCAAAACTCTTTCACATCACATTCTGCATAAAATATCAATTTACATCTAGGAGTTAAAAAGAGAGTGCCGTAGATTTTTACCTACCTTGTTGGTTTCAGCAAATTTTCTCAGATGAGATTTCGCCATCAGATGCTTGCCACGACGATGATATTTTCGTTATACAGTTCATATAGAGGTACAGTGCAGGTAGATATGGGCCCAGCAGTAATATGCGCCCACCTAAAGCAACATCCCATGTCGTGACGGTGTAGCACCATAATTTGTGCATAATACTGTATCATCGAAAATATACGTCGAGAGAGCATCCTGATGCGAAATTCTTGAGAAAAATTGCTGAAAACCAACAAGGTAGATAAAACTTTACGGCATTTTATTTAACGCTATTTGATAATTTCACAGACGTGATGGTTGAAAGAGTGTTTGATGGGGGTAACCTCAATTTATTGTTATATTTAGTAAACTTATTAGTTTCATTTTTGATCATATCCTGAGAGTGTAACAGGTCATTATGTTTTAGTGAAGGGCGTGCATATGTGGCCATTGAATGCTTGCCTGACACGAGCAACATTAGTGCCAGGTTAATATGGCCCATTCCAAAATGGCTGGGAATGATTCTGGTACTAGTATTGGGAGATAGGCATCAATCTCGTTTGCCTACGATTTTTTTTTGGGTAATATTCACAGTTATATAATTAAATATAAATAACTTATGTAGGCCTATTTGACTTGTACATAATGAAAATAATATTTAAATAATATTTAAAAATTATAAATAAATACAAAATACATACAAATGAAATATATAGTCAAAATTGATCTACTGAAGGGTCTTATTAATTTCAAATGATATCTTAAAGGTAATGATTCTTCAACATTTTTACAGCAAATTGCCAGACATGGTGAGCAGGCATTGTATATTTAAAACATACATTAGAATACATGTGCCCATATTAACTGCACATGCAGGTAATATGGCACTTGTAATGACGCGTCAACATTTTGAATATTAGCAGACAGGATGGGTGGTGATAATTTGTTTTCTACACAATAAAAAGTTAGAGCAGTAGTTATTGATTCATCTAGAAAAATATTAGACATAAGTGTCATTTCGTAATTTTTATTGCAAATTAGCGGCAAATGAGCTTAGGCGGCCATATTACCTGCATTGTACTCCCATACTACAATTTTGAACAAATAGTTGAAACTGGCATATGGAAATGAGAAGAGGAAAATAAAATGGGGATTCTATCGGGATTACGAACCTAAGACTTCCATTATTACTAACATCAGACCGCTTACCGCGACCCAGCTAATGACATCCATTTGTTTTTTTGTTTTTTGTTTTTTTATTTAAGCAAAAAGTAATGCTCCTTTTATGATTTATTCTATTATTTAAACCATGAAAACAAGAAATTGTATTGAAACAAGACCGTCATCTAGATGTTTAGCACAAGGAGCCATTTCATTCTCTCTGAAAATTAAGCGCAATTTCAGAGCGATGGGTACTTCAGTGCCGTACTTGCTAACATATTTATGAAGTATGTCGTCGTAAGCTGCTTGTTGATTGAGCTGGAGAAAACCCATAATTTGGGCATTGTTGCCCTGTGCGGTACTAAACCCTAGAAGAACGCTCAACTGTGCTGAGGTGATACCGTCAATCTTTCCGGTGATTTTGGTTCATAGTAGCGTCAGTTAAGATCTCTATCAACCATTGGTGCTCATCGTTTCCTAAGTGAAATGAACACAAAAATACCATTAAAAAAGCGAGAGAAAATCTTTTATATCTCTAGCGTCAAATACAAAGCTGCCTCGATACCCCCCTATCAGTATTCTATAAAAAAATTTAAAAAAAGAAAGAAGAAAAAAAAGGAAAAAAAAAAAAAAAAAGAAAAAAAAAAGAGCTGCTCTAACATGTCTAATAATAATCGAAAGTTGGTCCATGACTTTAGGACGGTAGTCAATTTCGAAGCCAACATTACCCAATACACATGTACCTCCCCAGCCTTCCGATTTGTAAGATTCAAAATTTGACAAATTAAATGAATGCGAATGATATAATATAGCCTAAATGAAAATGTATTGTAATACGCATGATATACATATCATATATTATACTTGTATAACAAAATTATAGATGTATTAATGTCAAGGCAAATACCATTGCCTTGGCTTAATATGGATAGCACCTTTTTGGTGCTTCATGCCCATACCAACTCAATTAAATGGCGGAACGATACGTATTTTCATACCATATTGTACAACTTGAAAAAAAAACCAAAAAACTACGGCATACTCACGGTTTGAGTGTTAAATAAAGCTGCACAACATGTGATTCAGATAGCTAGTTTCAGCTTGGTTCAGCTTTGAAGATTTAGTTTTGATTAAAAAATATGAAAAGATAAGCCGACTGCTAAATTACGGACTTTGACCTACAAACAAATATCTGTTGTCATTATAGGCATTACAACTATCTCTCAAAAAAGGGGATTTTTTGTTGTGTGTGTGTGTGTGTGAGGTTATTATTTCGGAAAACAACATAGCAAGTTTACATTGTTTAACAACCGCTGAGTCATATCATTCTAATATTCTTTATGTCAAAGCAAGTAGCGGGGTATTAATTCTTTGTATGGCGGTAAAAAAGAATTAACATTTAAAAGAATAACAATATGATCCAATAAGCATAGAAAGCCTAAACATACAAACACCTGCAAAGTTGTCGATGATATTTGATCAGATATGATTTCACAATCACATGGTAATATTAGTAGTTGTGGGGTTACCGAAGTCCGTACACAACGAAGTTTGGCGCCATTATGCTACCAATTTAATCATTAAAAAAAGGAATGCCCAACTGTATTCTAGGCCTCTGTATTATTATATGTTTTATCCATTTCTGCTCTCACTCATGTCATGTGCATGTACATGTACCTGATATAAATGAATTGCTCTGTATCTATCTATTACCTCGAACTACTTAAAATGTGTGTGTATCTCTTTCTAACATACGGTTATGTCAACAACAAAAAATGGTACAGTCGGGAAAAAAATATTTAGGTATGAAATCTTCTCAAATGATGTGTGTATGTGGTACCTACTTAAAGCCAAAAAGTTCTTCTTGCTGATGCATTTTGTTTTGTATAATTTGCTTTAGTAAAACAAAAGTTATGTTAAACTTTGTGCGCCGAGAGCTTATCGAAATTATTATTATGTGCGAAACCCATTGAAAAGCATGCGCAAAGTACATTTTTTCTTGATTATGGAAAACTGGTCATATCTCAAGATCTACAGCACCAAATGGGATGAAAAAATTTGCCGAAGAAAGCCTGATTTCCATACTTTATTAAAATATCAAACACTTTAAGAATGTGATTAATTTTCATACTTTAAAGAAATGTTTTCCACTTGTACCATTTTATTTGACACAGACTATATATATATACAGTCTGTGTCAAAAAAAATGGTACAGTCAGAAAACATTTTTTTATATTATGAATATTAATTAGAACTTGATATTGTTTGTCATTTTCATAAAGCAGGATAATTGGACTTTCTTCTGCAATTTTTTTCATCACATTTGGTGCTGTAATTTTTGAGATATGACCAGTTTTCTACAGTCAAGAAAAATCCATTTTCGCACGACGTCCATGCTTTTGTGTAGGTTTCGCATAATGGAACAATAGACATGCGTAATTTTGATTTGTTCCTCGCCGCACAAAATTTAGCATAACTTTTGTTTTACGAAAGCAAATTATACAGAACAAAGCGCATCAGCAAGAAAAATCTTTTGGCTTTAATTTGGTACCACATACACATATCATTTGAAAAGATTTCACACCTAAATTATTTTTTTCCCGACTGTACCATTTTTTTTGACACAGACTATATATATATATATATATAATGGTAGATGCAGTGAAAGAGAGGGAAAAATCTATTCATAATATAGGAAGAGATATACACACATTTAAAGTAATTCGAGATAATAGAAAGATACAGAGCAATGCATTTATCTGTCCCTCCCTTGCAATATTTTGAGTTCGTGTGTGTGTGTGTGTGTGTGTGTGTGTGTGTGTAGCTCTCTTTCCCTCTTACTTACTTTTTCTCCAATATCTCCAACTTTCGCTTCATGATATTCTATATCCTCGCACATGAATTCCAACACACACACATTCGCGCACACACACACACACACACACACACACATACACACACGCACATGATCATATACACCCTTGCTAACAGCACCCTATCACCATGTTCACATCTATGATGAATTACTCACGAATTGCAAGTTGAAACTTTCACAGAAAATAACAGCCAGTTTCGTCAATAATCCGCATCAGATGAAAAGCTGTGAACATTTGATAATTATGGCTAACTACATTGCAATATCAAATAATTTGTCGTCAAGGATGAGTGAACACATAAATAATTACGTCATCTACTGTAACATTGTCTAAGCAGGGGATTTTCGGAGAATAGTAAATGTTTATCAGATTATGAAATTGAACTCAAAGACCACCGATTACCCAGTTCATTTATTCTCTATTGTCCACCATTAACCGATGCCCCCTTCTGAGTGCTTACTTCTGTGTTATAACAAACAAAAACTCCAGAGAATGCCAGAAGGGGAATTTCACCCAACGCTGTCATAATATTGAAATAATAATTCAAACCTACATGTCCAAATATAATAAAAACAATTGCAGATAAAAAGCAAAGATTTTGCTATTATTTTTTTTTGGTCATACATATTCATTATGTTCATGGCATCAGGAAACGCATTAAAACAAGCTCGAATTTCTTCGTTATTTATTTATTTTTTTTTTAAAGTATGTTTTTATTTCTTCCAAACAATACAACATAACAACCAATAAACGTACATTGTATTCATACTAAAGAGATAATTGTTCATAAAACAAATCATAATATTAATTATATCACTGTGCATTTTATAATACAGCAATGTAAAACAAAACTTATACACCGTTAAGGCACATTAAACATTAAATTAAAAAAAAAAATTTAAAAAGATGGAAGAATTATATATATAAAAGAAAAGAGGGAAGCTTATATAACAAAAAAAATTCCTCCGCTCTTTTCATTCGCTTAAAAACTCTGAACTCACAGGGAAACCCGTCAGAGATCCTAAGGAAAAGACCCACCCGGCTCCCCTCTAAATCTTTACATGATCGATCTTGAAAAGGCCTATACATAAAGCCAATTTTATCAATTTATGCAAATAAAAGGTAAATTCATGTGATTCAAATTGTTGTTTCTTACCTGGCAATGTACCATGTATTTTTATTTCAAGGTTTGTTCTAAATTTCATGAGCACGTTCCGTCCCTCAAAGTTCTCATTACAACTTAGGATGCCGATTGAGAATTATTTTTTCGAAACCCAATCATGAGGAGTTTTTTTATTTTTCAAAAGGAACTAAATCTACATTAATTTAGTTCTTGATATTAGACATTTCAGTTGTTCAAGTATGGTGTCTGTATTTGACCTAAATTATTCATAGAGCAATGTCGTAAATGTAATTTTCTGGAGACTCATGAACAATATTCTCTAAACAATTGCTTTCTTTCCCTCTGAAGTTATGCATTCAATGCACATTTTCACACGATGTGCGCTTCTGCACAAAAAAAAAATTACAGCTGCGCAATTGGGGAGTTCCCCAGTCCGCCAACATCGGGATGACACAATGTAGGTTAGCTATAGCGCCATTGTGTTTGCCCATCATCAAGGCCTGATCTCTCACTTGTTATTAATACTAATAATAGATACCCTATTTTTTTCATATCTCTTTCTCCCCGTCTAGCTTTGTCTGCATGAGTATTCGACTGTATCTCTTTTTATTTCTCTCCCTCTTGCTTGCTTCATTATGAATCATCCCAATATGAATAATCATCACCATTTACGTGTCATTGTGTCAGTAGAGCGCTCAATCCCACCCTCTCTCTCTCTCTCTCTCTCTCTCTCTCTCCCCTCCCTCTCTCTCGCTCCACTTTTGTATCTCAATTTTTTTTAACTTTGAATTTATATATATCTCTCTCTCTCTCTATCTATTACCTACATACATGTTCATACTAATACAGTTAATATATTTTATTGTGTGTATTTTTTTTCCCGCACACACAAGTCATTCTCTATCAGTTTCTCTGTCTAGTCCGTCAATCACACTTACAGTCTCTCTCTCTCGCTCTCTCTCTCTCTCTCTTTCTCTCTCTCTCTCTCTCTCTCTTTCTCTCTCTCTCTCTTTCTCTCTCTCTCTCTCTCATTATATCTATTTATCTATTTCTCTATTCCTCTCGCGCACATCTACACACACATCCATCCACTATCTCTTACTCACAAACACTTTTTTTTTGTCTCCCCACCCCACACGCTCATTATTTATTTATACTCATAGCAACTATAATAGGTAATTCTCCCAAACTGCCTTTTATTTTGCACAATAAAAAATTGTCAGCTTTTCTATCTGAAGTGAACTCCTCTTGTGTGTTACTCCATTATAGATTATGATATCGGTATACTCTTTCAATGAGTGACCATGTACAAGCTCTATTTCTTATGCACTTTCAATCATATTTCATCCACTCAATTTGTCTCTTAATTAGTTTTGACTGCTTTTATCGTAGTTCGAATATATAGCCATTCTGTTACATTTGTTACATTCAAATGAGTTATTATATATGCTTACAATTTGTTTAAAATTATGTAATTATGTGAAATAATTATAAAAAATCTCAAATCAAATGAAATCAATCAGAATGACCAAACAAAATAACATGCAAGAAATAGAGAACAATAACTTAAACTTGGTTTCCTGAAAAGTTCTGAATCAGCCTCTCTATTCAAACTATCATCAAAGTTTGAGTGACGTCAAAACAAAAGCTCATTGAGATAATGAACGGAAATTCAATGACATTCAGCAGAGTTTGGGGTGAATATGAACTGGACTATCCGGTCATTGAGTGAGTCCAGGGACTGGATGGCACTTGTTAATGAATCGTTGTTGGTCATTTCGCCCCTTTCTGTCCTAAAAACATCTGCCATAGTTGTCGGCTTTTTCCAGGTGCGATCCCACAGCAGTTAACCGTTACGTTACAATGCAATTCACAATCAAAATCTCGTTTTCGGAATCAGCCTCTCTATTCAAACTATCATCAAAGTTTGAGTGACGTCAAAACAAAAGCTCATTTGAGAAAATGAACGGAAATTCAATGACAGATCTTGTCTGCGTCTAAATAATGTATCATAATGCTTAAATTCACGATAAATGTCTTTCTCGTCCCAATAACATCAGCTTAAACGTCAGGTGAGGAATGGTAATTTTTTACGTTACAAAACCTCTTTCAAAAATAGTGCTGCTACTTAAAGAGCGTCTAACATCAGAAATTTCATCTCTGGGAGTTTTTACAATCAAATGTATTAATATTCCAGTCATGCTTTAAGAACATTAAGGCCCATATTTTGATCCACTGCCTAGAGTTGTGCTATAGCACTGAAATTTTACGGATGTACGAGAATGCAACGCTGGTTTACGCGCTAGTCAGTGAAGCGCGCGTCTAAGAATACAAATCCAGTCTGCGAAAGCGTCTTAAGTTAAGACAGCAGAATGGATAAGACCAAACAGTTGTAAAGAATTCTAAACTAGGGGTATAGGTGGTTTAGAAGTGTATATGGCTTTGCGAGTTTTATGTTGGAGGCAGCTAATTTGTCACTCTTCTCGTTACCTTGAAGATAAAAAAGTTGTCCAAATTTTGCTAAAATAAAGTTACATTATTAAACATTCCATAATTATTAGATTTATTGCATATTACCAACAAAACGGACATTTTCCTGAGATTTTCGAGTCAGCGCCATGAAGTTCAAAAAAAAAAAAAAAAAAAAAAAAAAAAGACTGCTGCAAAATAGCCGAAGTCCATAATTTGTTCAGGGAAGAACAATCATTAATTCTAATGGATTTCCGGAACAATACATCGTCGTAGAATCGTGCCAGAGCACGAGAAATGTACAATTTTTTTTTTCGCTCAGCACATCTTTTGTATGTGTGCGGTTCTATTGTGTTATAGTTTAATTTGATACAAGATCAGTCTTCAGATTAGAATACGGGCCTAATACTCTCTGGCCCATATTCTGCTCTGAAGACTCAGTTTATATGCATCAAAAATTCGTACAAAGCTATTGTGCGATCCGCATCAGACAAAAGGATCGCACGGGTTGCACAATAGCTTTGTAGGAACTTGCGACGCATACAAACTTAGTCTTCGTAGCAGAATATGGGCCTACGACACCTGTCCAATCCCAAAGGGATCGCTTATGCATCATGACAGTCAAATTTTAAGGCGCACTCAGTCCATTCCATCCGGGGTCCATTCTACCCCTGGGTGAGGAGAAGCCATGTAGATGAAATTGCTCAGTCACCCCTTGATAATGAGGACTGTCGTTGTTTGTTATGTTCTTGCCAACAATGTTGTCTCCGTACTTAACAAATAAATACAAGGTATCCCCACTGTCATGTCGGTACCGAATCACTCGAAAGTGCAATTTCGTAACAATATTCTTAGAAGACAGTTATCTTGAATAATATCACCATTTTGCCGTGAACACGAAGATCTCTATGAAAAGTCTCTATAATTGATGTAGGAGATAGCAAGAATGGCAACTACGATTGTTGTGACGTATGTGATGATCCGATCTGTTGTAGAGGGTGGCTCGGGAGGGTCGTGGGTGTGGCCATGTTTCGAGGCTACTCGCTTCTTGTTTGCATCTGATGGTGAAAGATACCGAGAAGGGGTTAACATGACATTAAATTGCTGATAAGAAAATGTTACATAATAAAAAGTTATACCAATAAATATATACCGATGTACAGAATGTCACACATCTTGATGTCTGACAAAATCCCTTGTATTACTCCAAAAGTGCAACGGAGTCACCGAATTTTTCGAGTCACATGGTCACAAAAATGGTCTTGAAAATCCTACGTAATACAAACAGACAGCAAAGGTAGAGGTAGTTCGAAAATGAAAAAAAAAAAGAGAAAAAAAAAATATATATATATATATATATGCAGAGGTAATACTAACAGGTCTATTATGATGACATGACCCTCTCGAACCTATGTGAAGGCTTTGTGGTCATAACTATTGATCGGAGAATCCTTCTGAACCCTTTACAATTATACATCGTCACTTTGTCACATAAATAAATTTTGTAGAAAACAATCAACACCTACCTTCTTTGATGACATCAGCCATCTTGGAATACCCGTTCTTCATCAAGATCTCCCGCAGTCTCTTCGCCGCGTCATCGCTACTCCCGTGTTCGTTCACCCACTCATTCAGGAGATGGTGTATCGAATCTACCAGACTTGGTGACTTGCTGCCTAGGGTCGTCGCTTCATCCACGATGAGCTGATCGAGTTCAAGTGCGACACCGAGTGATTGTATAGTGTCTTGTGCATCTGTGGCATCGACCTGTTTAGCCATGCGGAGTGTGACGTCGGGGTTTAGTTTAGTTGTTTTGGCCATGTTGCAAGATGATGATTTGTGATTATAAAAATGAGATCACCACTATTATCTATTGGTCAAGTTCAAGGAAATGAAGAGAAGGAGATTAATCATGTGCACGGGATTGTAGGTTTGTCGATTATTGCATATTGTATCAAGGATCATTTACTTATATTTCTATCATTGACGTATTTAGGTTTCGTTCCTTTATGCATTCCCTATGCTTTTCATGTACTTCTTATGAAATATTAAGTTGCAAATAGCCCAATTTGTTAACAAATATTTTACAATAGGAATCTTCATAACAACCCACATGGTATCATATGCACAAAGCATATGTACGAAAGATGGTTACTTAGTCAAGCACAGACTCACTGCAAAATTTAATACACTGTAGGGCAAGTCCACGCTATTTGTTCCCAATGTAAGGTGGTGATTTTCGAGTTTTTGATCATTTTTGTGTCAAGTGTGTAAGTGGGTTTGTAAAGGTATACATTATGTGTCGTATATCATCATAATGAGTATGAAATGAACTTAATGCATATGAGGTCAAAAAGTAATTTCAAGGTCATATGACGTCACAAGGCTCATTAATATTCATGAAAAATAATAAGATGCTAAATTTCAACAATTTAAAAAAGGGGTTTGTCATAGGAGTACAACCAAAAAGTATGTCTTTGCTGTTTCTATATTTTCTTGGCTAACTCTGGTGAAAATATCACGAACCTAGCACATAGCTTTCCATATTTTTCGACTTAAAATATTCAGGTTTCAGAAAAAGTCTCACAAAAGATATTGAGCTGATGTAAAATCATGCATTTTTATTACTCACCCTCCCACCTTTAGAAATGAAACAAAATATGTGTGTTTTACATTTGTTTTTTGTATTATGTTTCTTTTGTTTTATCAGAAAAAATGTTGCTATGCCTTGGCTACACCAATTGTTTAATGAAAAATATTACAGGGAATAATTGTCCCGTGTGTTACCTGGTATATTTTTTAAAACTTGACCGTGCCAGAAAAATCGAAGTTGTATTAACGTCAAAATATGTCCTTACAAGGTTTATTACATGTTTAAAGAGGGGTTCTAGGACATCTCCCCCGGAGGACAACTCCCCCGGGGACAACTCCCGGAGGACAGCTCCCCCGGAGGACAACTCCCCCGGAGCCCTTTTTGGGACTGCAGGTCACGCGGCGACCGGTGCAGCAACCGCAGAACGCTGGAGCAAGAAAAAAAAAAAAAAAAAAAGAAAAAAAAAAAAAAAAAAAGAAAAAAAAAAAGAAAATAAACGAAAAAAAACTGCAAAAGGAACAAAGAAGATAAAAAAGGAAGTAAAAAAAAAAAAAGAAGAGAAAAGAGGAAAAAAAAAAAGAAGAGAAAAGGGGTGTGTCGAGTGTGTGGTGGACGGATGGGATACGCCGCCCGCCGTCCTGGCAGGTCCGCCACCCGGGGAAGAGGGGGCGGGGGGCCCGCTCCCCCCAAAAAAAGGGACGCATTCCGCTTGAGGACGGGTCCAGGACGGGTCCCGAGGACAGTTCCCCAGTCCAACCTCCCAACGGAGGAACCTCCACTGGAACTCCCCTGGAGGAGAAATCCCCGCGAGGGACAACACCTGAGGACAAGTCCCGGAGGACAACACCCCCGGAGGACAGCTACCCCGGAGGCATCCCCGAGGAGACAACTCCCCCGCAGGACAACTCCCGCTGGGAGACAACTCCCGGAGACATCTCCGCCGGAGGATAGGTCCCCAAGGAAACTCCCCGGATCATCTCCCTCTTTAAATGCTGTTAAACTATTGATTTTATGCCAACCTTGGTTTTTTCTTTCTGTTAACAATTATTACATTACTTTTCGCTGATGGAGTACCCCTTCTGTATGCAAACCGACGGGGATTGGAATGGTTGTTAATTGCTAATCATCCATTGGAACACCCCTTCCAATCTATGTGGCTACTCCCCTAGTTCTCAGAGTTGTTAGGTTTGGCAGATTCAGAGGTACCCCAAGAATGTGACCATCAGAAAAGGAAAAAAATTAATGAAGTGAAGAATAAAAGAAAATGTTGAAAAAGGAAGGATGCTAAATGGGGAACTTAAATACGAAGCTACAGGGTCAAAAGAGCACAGATCTTCTAGTCGTTACAGCAGGGGGGGGGTGAGCCGCCAGCGATCATAAGCTTTGAATTAAATAATTAATGACACCGTAAACAACATAGAATAGTGAACAAATTTCTAACTGAGACATCAATTGTTTATTTTATGCAAAAGAATTCCAAACTCAATTCCAACATTTTCACTTGTTTTGGTCATATGTTTCAAGGGATAATGTAAAAATCATATTGTCTTTGGGTTAATTTTACCAGACAATTGTTTATTTGAATGGTGTGTGTTCTGAAGTATGTGCACTTGCCAGACTTTGCATTCATGCCGTGTCATCGGCTATCAAAAGAGGGTGTTATTGCAACTAGTGTTGGTCATGAAAATAATTCAGAAGGTAGAAATGAATAAAACATTCGGTATAAGTCACGTTTTCAGTAATTTCGTCAACGATTCGATATATAAGACATTTTGATAGATTTGTAGAAACTATTGCGATACAGCCAAAACAAAACATAAACAAAGGCTTGGTTCTAATAATTACTATCTTTTTTTGTTCGGTATACGATGTAAGAGGGTGTGATTAGAATGTGTTTCCACATTGACGAATATGCTGCGCTTGAATCATTTTTTTTATTTTTTTTTTTTTTTTTTATTGTTTTTTTTATTTTTTTTCTAAAGAGATGATTCGTGTCTACCCAGTTTGTAATATAAGAGAAATTAACAACAAAAGAAATAGAACATAAAAAGTACGAAATGATACTGCTTGGGTCATTTCTAGTCGAAAAATAATTAGGCTGCCGCTTTGCGGCTCAAGATCGATCATCCCTATCAAAGGTTCATTTTTTCGCAAGATTTCGAGAACCCCGCGCAAATCTAGTTACGGGCTGAGCGAATTTTGGACTACATTATCTATAATCTATGAGATCATCTCCTATGTGATTTAAGATTGGAGTTTGGATATCTCTCTCTCTTTTGAACGATAAAATCTGGTTGCCAATAGCGACGTAGCTTGAGCCTCTACACTTGCCGAAGTGTTTCCATGAATGGCTATTTCGGTTTAAATGAAAAAAAAAAAAAAAAAATTACAAAATGAGCAAATAGATGCATGTGGATCTGTTACTCTGCATGGGTGTGAGGGTTGGTTCCGGTGACTTGTCCTCGGGGGATTATTTAGGTTGGAGCGGGGGGTTGTTTACCGGGGGACCTTGGCTCACTGCGGGGATAGTTGGTGTGCGGGGGAGTTTACCCTCCGGGGAGTGTCGCTCCGGGGAGTTGTCCTCCGGGGGAGTTGCGCCAGCAGAGGAGTTGTCCGTCGGCGGGGAGTTTGTCTAGTAGGGGAGTTTTGTCCTCCGGGGGAGTTGTCCTCCGGGGGAGTTTTCATCGGGAGAGAGTGTCCTCCGGGGGGATCCTAGGCTCCGGGGGAGTTTTCAATCGTAGGGAGATGGTCTCGCGGGGAGTTGTCCTTGGGGGGAACTGTCCTCACGGCAGGAGATGTTCATTGGCGGGGGAGTGTGCGGGATGCCTCCGGGGGTGTTGGTCTCCTCAGGGAAGTTGTTCGGCGGGAGAGTTTGTCCTAACCCGGGGGAGTTCCTCCGGAGAGGAGTTGTCCCGGGGAAAGGTTGTCTCGGGGGAGATGTCCTGATGAGCGTTGAAGAGGATAAGACTGATCTTATGCAAGTTGTGATTGATTTTTATTTTCAGAATTATTTGAACAAGTTATAATGGTCAAAAAGGCTAAATTTGAAACACCGATGTTTTCTGGTTCCCTGTTTGATGATACGCACATAAAATGAACGTTCACTAAATTAATTATGATTTAAGTATTGTTATTTCAAAGCTATTTTATGTTTTTATTGAAAGTTATTGTACGTTCAAGAATAACCTATAGGAGGGATTGAGATGTCAGTTCATTTAAGTGAGATTTTTTTCAAACCAAGGCCCTATTTATGGTCTTGTGGTCCTTTTTGGTTTTATACGTCGGCGTCGCGGCGGCAATTAATAGCTCGAGTGCCCTATAGGCAGTGGTAAACACAATTGAGAAGATATGTAGAGCTTGCATTGAGTGAAGCTAGGCTTTACCCGTCATCAATATCAATTGTTATTCATATATTACAATTTAAAATGAGCAACGGGGTCATTGTATCGTTTATCGGATCAAGGGACATTGTTGCAGAGTGAAACACGCTGTCTGCGATAATATTAGTCGATGTAGGGCGGTTATGGTCTTTTAACAGGGGTAGGTTCTGTTACATTGCGTAATTATCTTCTAGGCGGCGAAGGAGGAGGTGGGGGTGGAGCAGGGTGTGCGCGGTGTAATGCGATGCTGTGGGTGGCGCTTCGGGATATAGTGTTGAGGTAGGATGTAGGGGATTAAATAGTGATGAGAACGGCTAATATAGTGGACAGAGGCGAGCGATTGAAATGCATAGAATGGCGTTTCCTACAGCAGAGAGAAGGCAATGAAGTAAAAAATAACCTTTAGTTGCTCGGCCCATTCTTGCGTTTTGTGTGGAGTTTATAGGCTATGGTTCAGATATCGATGGGAGTTATTGATTTCTCCTGTGTCGGTGGAGTTCTCTGGTCTCTTTGTAAGGCAAATGACATATTGTGGTTTCGAGCTGTTTTAGACTATTTCGTTATTTAAGTTGCGTTTAAGTTATTTAATGTTATATGGATTATTCGTGAGATTTGGTGTTGGCATCTCTGGAGTGGGGTGAAGACGGGTCTTTTGCGGCTATAGGCAGGTGAATGGGTTTTCCGAGCCTGCGTTGGTGTCAGTGTGATGCTTGGATGATTGGACGGGAGGCACTTGCGCTCTAAACTGACAAGGTAATACTTAACCCTTGGATGCTGACCAGGGCGGGGGAGAGTGAGCTTTAATCGACTGGGCTGGCGGTAGTGGAAAGTGGGCGGGTGTGTAAAGTGAGATCATGCTTACGTTTTTAGTCGTTGTTTGTGAAAGTTCAGCGAAGTGGTGACAGAAACCTCTTCTTTAAGTGTTATATGATGATCATTCGCAGTTCTAAAATTGGAAAAGGTGTTTTGGCCGAAGATTAAGTACTCTGAATTTCGGACTGATTTTTGAGAAGTTGATCGTATATTCCTCAAGACAATCATATATTATCCGCGATCTGTACACGTTGAATGGATCATTATAAGATCCCGTGTAAAAACAAAGTAGGTGGAGACCGGGGGACAATGTAACAGGGCAAGTTGTCGACGTGACGAGAGGGCTGGCCCATTGTCTGGTTGGTAGGCTGGGAATAACGGCGGCGCTCTTATAGGGTATTTGGCGGACTTTGAGAAAATTGTGTGAGAACGAGTTGTGTGTCGCATGTTTGAAGTGCGCGGTGAGATGGTTGGCGTTCAAGGACAGCTGGGACGTGGTAAGTGAGTGGTAGGCGAGTGATATTAGAGTAAGGGGTTCGTGGAATCGCTTCTTTTGAGTTACGCGGAGAGAAAAAACCGTTTTTATTGAGGGCTATCAGGGTAGATGATTTCACAGCGATTGAGACCTGATGGTTTGTCGCGCGTTTCTGGGAGCGGAGATTGGTGTGGAGATGAGGCTAAGCGGCCGGCTGTCGAAGTTTGTTGTAGTATTTAAAATTAAGTGGTGTCTGTGTAGGGGCCATGATTTTGGTTGTCTAGAAGAAGTTTGCCAAGGCGACGGATACGAATGTCTAAGATAGGAGAAAAAGATTCTGCCAGAATATGTACGCGTCTGCCAGGGGCCGATTGTAACAATGGCTGTTTTACAATGTGCCCGCCTGGTTTGTTAAAGGTTAACTCCGTAGGAAACTCGCGGTAAGGCAGATTTCGCTGATGATCAATCACGAAGCTATTAAATAACCATCAGTGGGCCGCCGGGGATGGGCGAGAGGCGAGTGTTTTCGTTGTGTTGTGAGTTTGGGGAAGGAAGGGTGGGAGGGGGCGGTGAGGGCGGGGCTGGCATAGTGGTGAAGGGGGAGTTGGGGGGAGGGGGTGGGGGCTGGAACAGTACGTGAATAGTGAATGTAGTGTTGGTATTTTGTGTTTTTTAGTTGTGCGACGGTTTTGTGCAGCGGGTTCGCTGCGTGACGAGAGCGGCTCCGGGAGGTCGGTGGCGCGCTGGGATATTAATATGAACAGTTAGATAGAGATGGTGGTCACGGGGAATGTTTGTTCTCGCCGTAGAACATATGGATGTAGTAAGAACACTAGATTAGGTAGTGAACGGCTCGTGAGACGCAATGGAGCTGAGTGATTAGAGACGGGTCTCCGATACGTGTGCAAGAACGTTGCTCCTCGGAATTTATTAAAAAAATTTCGGTCTCGAATTCAGGAGCCGTCTGGAGACGTTCTAATTACTGATTCTATGCGTGGGGAGCAGATTCCTGATTCTGTGCGGAGACGTCCCAGCGAGTGAGAATAGGCCCTTAGGGCTCAAGCAATACTTTGAATGTAATTTCATTAAATGCTTTAAGCAAAAAGTAAACAAGGGTAATCATCTATAACTCGACATGAAATTAGGGGTCACCGTGGTAATTGCTTACTTCGGAGAACGTGCTCCAGACAGAATAAAAATTTCGTCTGCGAATGATATGATAATAATTTAGATGAACGTTACCGAGACGTCTCGGAGACGTCTCTAATCTCGAGACGGGAATTTTTTTTCATAAATTGTGGCGCGAAGAACGTCTCGAGCGGTTCCACCGCGATATTTGATCGACGGTTTGTTTTAATAAAAATGGCATTCTGGTCGTCGGCGGGGTAAATTTTTTATTCTGTACGGGAGAGTCTGCCGCAAGTAGTGAGAATACATGATGCTAAGTTTTTATTTTCTTGGTTGTTGCGTTGTTTTTTTTTGATAATTTTATATTATTATTTTTACTGGGGAGAAAGGTAAATAAACATGGAAGCGAGAGTGAATTACGTTCTTGGATTATTGGCAGAATTGTAAATAGGAGTAGAT
>CALNVZ010003425.1:21404880-21426834 GCA_940671915.1 Paracentrotus lividus | reverse complement strand
TAGCATAAAAGTATATTTCCACATACTCGATCCCCCCACCTCGTATTGCTTCTGGACCAAATATGCTGGATGAACGGCTTGCCAGTTTAGTACTATTCCTAAAAATTATGTTCCTGAGGTCCACTATCGTTGCTAAGTTAACAGATCAATTACCGGAAAGCTACAGAAGAAAAAAATCTCTCCAAATACCTCGCGCTCCACCCTCCGCAGCGCGCGCCACACACGCCACCCCCCTCGCTACCCCCAAACACCACATGTGCGCCCTGTTTCTGTTAAAGTCTCCTCGTAGGAACTGGTAAAGCAGATTTCCCGTGAATCAAACAGCCTAATTAAATAACCACTCAGGGGCCGCGGAGCGTTTTTTGGAAGTGGAGGGGCTGAGCGGCAAGTGTGAGGGGAGTGGGGGAGGGGGGGGGGCTGAGAACGAACTAAAAATCACAAATGTATGGTATTTTTTCCGTTGTTACACGTTCGCTGACGAAAGCCTCCCAGGCTCGTGGCCCCCTGCAAAACATACAAAACATTACATTGTCCCGAATTTTGTTGCTTCCCATGTAAACATATTAAAACATACATCAAAACCTCTTGAACCATGGAGCTAGTATTAAGACGTCTCCGATACTGTCCAAGACGTCTCCCTGCGACAATTTATAAAAAAAAATCCGTCTCCGAATCCGAGACGTCTCGGAGACGTCTCAATACTAATTTATCGTCGGAGACAAAATGTCCTAATCTGTCGCGAGACGTCTCCGCGAAGTGGAATAGCACCCTTAGCCAAAGCATCAATAACTTGAATGTAATTCTCATTATAATGCTTAACAAAATCAAAGAGGTAACAACACTATAACTCCGACATGAAAATAGGGCAACCAGTGGTACTCACCTCGCGGACCGACGTCTCCAACGAACAGATAGAATTTCGTCTCCGCGATGGATAGAAATAATAGAGAAACCATCCGCAGACGTCTCGGAGACGTCCTCCTAAAATCCGAAAGACCCTGGATTTTTTTTTCAATAAATGTGGCGGAACGACGTCTCGGACGACGTCTCCGCGATATGGAGACTTTCAATACATCCTGCGTCGCAACAACAACTAATTTTCTATTCTACCCCCTCCCACGAGACCTCTCCGCCAAACGCTGAGACTCCACGACCCCCTCACACTTCTCTATCTTCCGTTTTCTGCTTGCCTCTTTCGTTATAACCCTACCACCACTGCCTCACCCCGAAAGAACACACGCTCCACACACATGACAGAAAGCTCGCACCCAATACGTTCTCCTTAACTGCCACAGAATTCGTAAATAGCGGAGTAGACTCTGATCCATCACACACGCACACCACATCCAGCAACCACCGCCAACCGCCCTCGCTTCACTCAACCAACCGTACCCCCAGAACCTCCTTACACACCGACACCTGTCCCTTCGCTCCGCACTTCACCCGCCTCACACAACACACCAACACACCACACTACACTCAGCCACACCGAAAAATCTCAATCTCTAACTCTGCCACACACTCACCTGCTCAATACGTCCTCTCGCCTCTACACATCAATCGAATCTTGATATTCTCTCGCACACACACAGCCTCTCTCTCTTGCTCACCCACCTCTCTCACACGCCTGCACATGAGCACGCAACGCACTCCGCTCACGCTCCTTCCCGCTTCCCCTCATGCACATCGAGCGCGAGCGCGACTTTATAGAGAAATTCATAATTTGAAATGTAAGATAATTTTTTTTACGAAGGCCAAAGTACCTATCTATGAGCTCGAAACATGAGGAATAAAATACTGTGAACATATGATATTTTTTCATTTTTATCGTCGAGTGTTCATGTATAGAACTTACATACAAGAACAACACTGACAGATAGCCCATGAAACAACAAGGCCTATTAACATGGGCATTATAAAATGGGAAAGAGAATAGGATCCCCCCGCTGACTTGTTTTTGCTTATTAATAAAACCAACATATTAAAAGACGAAGAAGAAGAAGAAGGGAGAGAAAGGGAGAGGCGGAGAGGAGAGAGAGGAAGGGGGAGGGCAGATTAGAAAATAAAAAAGGTAAAGAGGGAGTGAATGAAGAAAAAACGAAAGATAGAAAGAAGAGACGAAGAGAGAGAGGAGGAGAGGCAACCCAAATAAAAATAAATAAATTTTCAATATGAAACTGAAAATATATGCCCAATACGTTTTTGTGTAAAAGGGCAAGACATTTGAATTTTGGCAGAAGAAAAAAATGGCGTAATTTTGAAGAATTGATTCACAAAAAAAGAAGAGAAAAAAAAAAAGCTGTAATTTTTAGTTTCTTCTCAGAATGTATCACTTAATCTTTGCACAGAATGGCGTCATACGTCGACACAGGCGGTTATACATAAAGGGTTGACGTATATAATTCGAGCGGCGTCAGCAGGCTTGGTCAGTAAAGATTATATTGTGTACGCGGTGATATTTAACTAATGCATACAGCAGAACCCCAGACCCGAAATAGTGTTAATTATCTATCGAAGGTATCTAATATCCTCAGCAGTTTAGAAGGAGGGCTGGAGGGCACCACGAACAAGAGAGAGAAAAAAACCAAACCAAAGGAAAAGAAAAACACCTATACGTGAGACTTTAGTTGTCCCATTTCACTTGGCATATAAATACGGGATTGGAAATGAGGTAATAATAAAGATGGGTGTCAAGAGCATTTTGTCATGGCTGCCTATTATAGATTAGTAATGCTATATGGTTAATGACATTATATGCTGTCATGTGACGTTGGCAATAAGCTTTGATAAAGTAGAGAACCATAAATGTCTATCATAGTGTCATGTGTTACATTGCCGCCAACGTCTGGTTAAATACCAGAGTACGCCCTCGGTTGACGAGGGCGAAATGTAACCCACTCGAAGCTACTCTGTTTTAAAGATTGGTAAATGCCAAAATGACTGTTATACTTTAAACCCACAGCATTCAATCAATGTCAATGCTAGATATGCATATTTCTTATATAGTGTCTTCTTTAGTTTTAAGCAAGTATTTAGCTTCAATAAAGCTGATAGGTCAAATTTGGAAAAAACTGTTACAATTGCCCCAGGTCTCCCCTATATACACCTGAATGGCACCCACGACCCACGGATGAATGAGCCCCGTCAATTGACCTTTGTGTTTTCTATATGTTTGCTCGATTGTTCATGATTGTTTGTGAATATAAGGTAAGTGAATGCGAGAGAGATTGCACTTTTGGAAAGAAAAGGGCATGCAAATGTTGTAGTAGGCATACATCTTGAATCTGAAGACAAAGGCCCGTATTCTGTTCCGGGGTTTAGAGTTGTGCTGTCGCACGAAAATAGTAAGGGTAATGAGACGAGAATGCAACGCTGATTTGCACGCTTCTCTATGAAGCGTCAGTGAAGCGTGCGTCCTATCGTACGAAAGTAGATTCAGATGACGTCATTCGGGATCAATTATGTACACACATTTCTAAAGAATTCTAAACTAGGGGTATAGGTGGTTTAGAATTTGATATGGCTTTGCGAGTTTTATGTCGGAGGAAGCTAATTTATCTACTTTCTCGTTAACTTGAAGTTAAAGGTTGTTAAAACTTTGTTTAAGAATGAGGTGCATTATAGAACTGTCCACAACGAGTAGATTAATTGCATGTTAATCATCAAAAATGACATTTTCCGACACGATTGAAGTGTTAGTTTGACCTGACATATTGTAGAAAGGACAACTGACGCAAAAACCAACAATAAACTAATGGTGGCAAGTCACTTGTCATTACACTGGAAAAACGGATTTGGAACTAGTTTGAGACTAATTTGAGAATGGTTTGATTATTTTGGATGTTTTTTGTCGCGCAGACGTCTCAGAGACGTCTCCGAGATATTCCCACGACCAAGCGCGGCGATTTCATCTCACGACGGGGAGGCGGGGGGACAGAAACACCCAAAAGTGAAAAAATAATACACTCAAAATTTGCTTACTTCGCACATTATGCAGAAACTAATGAAAATGATTGCGAGCGCGAAGCGCAAGCCGGTAATTTTGCCTTATAATAACATTTAGCATCTTATTTGACATACATTTTACCTCTTTATTAGCTTCACAAGCTAATCACTACATAAAAATTGTTCATTTTTAAAAATCGAAGGGGGACGATCCCCCCTTTTAAAAAAATCGAGGGAGGGGGGGGGGGACACGTCCACCCCCGTCTCCTCGGGATCGCCGCGAATGCTCGCGACAGAAAAAAATATATTTATATCGGAGACGTCCTGGAGTATCCGAGTCGCGGGAAAAAAGTGAGACACCACCTTTATGGTGGTATCTCAAGGTATTTGCCATGAGACTGATTTGAGACTGATTTGGGACGGGTTTAATACGGTTTTGATTTTTGTCGGGGAAAGATCTAAAAGTGGTCGCACAGACGTCTCATGAATCTCCGCGACATCTCATGAGTCGAGGGAAAATAGAACATGCTTACGAATGTGTGTGTGTTTTTTTTTTTTCTGTCGTGGAGACGTTCTCTGATGATACATAAAACAATTATTGGAGACGTCTCCTAGTGTTCGAGTCTCAGAGACATCTCCGCGACGTCATATACCACCTATACGTCCATAATTTCTACAGAGGAGAAAAACACCATTATCATTTTCAACTGAGAATGTAAACTAATGTTTTCTTCTCAAGACTACTGAATTATTAATGGCACTTGACATAAAATAGGCTCATCCGATTTTCCTTTTTTGCATATATTAGTGTGTTGCTATGTGAGACAAGAAACGTGTTTGTCAGTCACAGCAACAACTAGTTATGCAAATTGGATTCAAAATACTAAACGAGTAGTTCATTCAGGCAATTGGTTCCGCCCTGAATCTGAAACCTTTGTCCGTTGTCATTGTGCTATGTCAGCCATAACTGGAACCGCTAAGCTTCTCAAAGAAAAGATAATCCGTGCTTTTATAATACACTTTGTTAAGCATGGATTACATTTTTCATCACAATAAAAGAATTTCCCGCTCCATTTCAAATATAGCGAGCATACATACATACCACATGTACAAAAAATACACACAAAGAGAATGGAAACAATTCCACCTTTCTTCAAAGGTCCATATTATTTATAATTATTGGATAGATGTAGGGATTTCGAGGCCGAGTGGATATTGTTAATGAACATTGACGTTTTATTGTTTATGTGTATGGCTCTGTAAGAGTTTGAATATTTAAATAGTGGAAATTTACATTTTACCCCTCCCATATTACAACTTTTGCCCCTCCCAAATAAGAAAAAAAAGAAGAAAAACAAACATACAAAAGAAGTAATAAGGAAAAGATTGGTGCGCATGCACCTAACGTGAGACTTTTGCGCAATCATGTAGCGTGATATCGGAATCAAATTCAACGTTTCATTGCTTTTGGCCAAATATGGACACTTCACATTTGTGAAAGAAACCAATTCGTGGAGCTATTTAGGAGATTAATTCAAAGAATAAAACTCCCTTTCCACCTCCCTGGTTAATTGTTCCCATCCCAGGCCACTGAATTGTTAATGAATAGGACGTGATATTTAAAAATGCATGACAAGCGACAATGCACAACACTCGGCAGTCAAAGGATAAACGGCTACAAACAATCATTGTTGCGTCATTATTTCAATGGATTTCCGGTTTATCTTGTGCATTTCAGTGCAACGAGAAACTTCCAGCTGTACGGAAGTTGTACACGTTTGGGAGTTTTTTTTCGTGCTGGAAGTTTTTTTCTCGTACGGTGCTATTGTTCGATTCTATTGTCAATTGCCGTACAACTCTAAACCACGTAACAGAATACGGGCCAAAATGTTCATGAACCTTTGGATTTCATTTGTACTTGTATCATCACCGCCGTTATTTTTTTCTTATTTGCTGTACCCATCTCTTTTCCTTGTGTATGCATGTATCCTTCCAAACCCCTTCTCTCTCTCTCTCTCTTCCTCTATCGCATCTCTTCATGTTTTGCTCTTTTTCAAATCATTCTTTCGTATCGTTCTATTATTAGGGTTGGGCAAATAATGACTTTTTTCTGAAGAGTTATGTCAAACAAGTTATTTCTATAGTCAAATTTGATGTAGAATCCAAAAATGACAAGATTGTGGTACGTGAGTCTGACGTCGCTAAGTGCACAAAACAAAATAGTGTATTTTGCCCATTCATCACACACTTTATAGGTATAAACCGGGTTTATTTTGTTTCTTTATGGATTTTGATGGTTTAAAGACTAATCTGACAATTTTATCATGACCAATGTATCTAGTATGGTTAGGTGTTAATTAGTGATTTGATATGAGGTGATTTTTGCTCGATATTGACTGAACTAACTACCAAACTACACTACAGTCAATTAGGGTAGGATTAATCATGTTGGATTAATCATGTTGGGTTCCCTGACACCCAAAAGACATACAAAAACGCAATAAAAGTGGTTTATACGTATAAAAAAGTATGATAATTGGGCATAATACGCTATTTTGGCGGCTATTTTTGTTTTTTTGCACTTTAGCGACGTAAGACGTCATCGTATGCAAAAATAATTGTCATTTTCAGTTTCTACGTCGAATTTTACTATAGAAACAACTTGTTTGAAAAAAAAAGTTGAGATTCGCCCAACCCTACTATTATCTTGCTGTCTCTGTCTTCGTCTCTCTCTCTCTCTCTCTCTCTCAATCTATTTTAAACGACATTCAATTTCTCTTTACTCTTTCGTTTTATATTTATAGAGTGAAATTCATGTATTTTTCGATGGTGAACAGAAGTATCATTCCTATTCAAAAATTATTCCTTTATATATTGCTATTAATATGTATTGACGGGCAATTCAATCTCGTAAAACCTTTGGCAGTTTTATTCTTGTCTAATTTGTTGGCCTGCAAGATTTCATTAAGAATGATATTCGAGAAAGAAGTAAATATATTAGAAATAATATTGTAGTAATATATGGTGTCCCAATACTACATATTCATGATATTGAAATGTGGTTTGAGAAGGTGCATGTACAGTTCGCCGCTGTTGACTCATTGGGAATAAATACCCGTATTCAAATAAATACCAGATATCTAAATGTGAAATCTAGCAGACCAAAAGATTAGAAAGCAGTATCAGAATAAGCAATTTTTACTCCTGTTGTAAATCAATTAACGAATAAAGCAAAACTAGTACGATTCTCTCTCTCTTTCTCTGTCTCTCTCTCTCTCTCTCAGTTGGTGACACATAGCCTACTGAAGTCCAAGCTCACTTTATTTCCACAAATTTATTAAAAAGAAACAAAAAATACAAGCCAAATATACAGATAAAGAACAGCTACATATTAAGACAGTAAACAGAATTAACCGAGGTGAGCCAAGGTAAATCAACAATAAATATATATACATTACTTAGCAACATGTTGCATAAACCACATACATTTAATGATCAACTTCATGATTTTTTTTACGATTATTAATCGCAACAAAATAAATACAATGGGGAGGCATGGATCAATATAGTCAATATTTAGAAGGTGGCGGCTCATTCTCCGGTTCATGATTATTGCAACATAACTCAAATGCATGGAATTGTTTATTTACAATCCATTTTTGTTTTACTTCGTTCATAACCATATTGTTCTCGACCATTTTGGTATATTCTGAAAGAGAAGACTTGATCATTAAAGCAGGACTCCAGGTAGCCTTTTGACAAGGCCTCGTGACTTGGCCATATTCCTCGTCAAAGTAATGGCTGAGACGAGACTAGCGGTCGAAGAAGAGAGCTGGCGATCCCACCTTACGCGATTAGTCTTTTTTCAGTCGGTAGGCGTCTGATATAAACAACACAACAGACACAGAGCCTTGTCTAAAGGCTAGACTCCAGGCTGAAACTGAAACTCTTTTTTTTTTTCTAGACGTGAGTCTACCCATCCTGTCCATGATAAATCACTTGTTAAATCTATTAAAGTATTTTACTGAATCTTTTCTCACAACCACTTGAACATTATAGGTTACCTTTGAACATGTGTATGTTTCAACTTTTCCTTTGAACAAAATAAAACGCTTTCGGTTTTCCCATCATGTACACTAAGTTTATTGTCCGTCATCCACTCAATGTAATTTGCGAGTTCTGCACTAAGCTTTTCTCCGACCTTCTAAGAATTAGTGTCTGAATATAGTAGAACGCTATCGTCAGCATACAAAGTAATTTATATAGAACCGTTAACACAAGAACACATATCATTAATATAACACATAAAAAGAATAGGGCCTAAAATGCTTGTTTGTGGAACTCCGCATTTAGTCGGCAGGGAATCAGATAATACCTTCTGCAATCTGCATACTTACCACTTGATGACGATTAGTTGAATAAGATTTAACCCATTTTTAACCCTCTAATTTCTTTAAAAGTATGCTATGATTTACAGTATTAAAGGCATTTTGTAAGTCCAGACGAACCTTTCCAACAAAGCGCCCTTGAGAAACTTAATTCCTAATAAAATCTGACAAATGTATTAACCAAGTTTCAGTGGAATATCCGTTACGAAAGACTGTATGAAAAAGATTGGTACAGTCGGGTAAAAATAATTTAGGTATTAAATTCTCTCAAATGATGTAGATATGTGGTACCATATTAAAGCCCCCCAAAAAAATTCTTACTGATGCACTTAGTTTTGTATAATTTGCTTTTGTAAAACAAAAAAAGTTTTGCTATATTTTGTGCTACGAGGAGCTAATGGAAATTACACACATGTATTGTTCAGGAGCGCTGAATTCATGGCCATTATGTGCGAAACCTATAAGGCAAGTCCAAGCTATTTGTTCCCGAGGTGCTGATTTTTCAACTTTTCGACCATTTTTGTGTCAAGTGTGTCAGTAAGGTTTTAAAAGTACATATAATGTATCATACAACACCACAAAGTGTATGAAATAAACTTAATGCAAATGAGGTCAAAAAGTCATTTCAAGGTCATATGACGTCACAAGACTCATTAATATTCGTGAAAAATGATAAAATGCATTAAAAAAAAAAAAGAGGCTATTTTCAACCATTATTATTTAAAGGTTTGTTATAGGAATACAACCAAAATGTTCATATTTTCTGTTTCAATATCTTGGCTTCCTCTGGTGAAAATATCACAAACCTAGCACATAACTTTCCACATTTTTATTCGTAAAGTATTTATGTCTCAGTAGTAGTCTCACAAAAGTTACTGAGCTGTTGTAAAATAATATAGTTTTATTACTTGCAAGGCTCCCACCTCAAGTAATGAAACAAAATATTTACTTTATTTTTTACATTAATGTGTTTTATTATGGTTCTTTTGCTTTATCAGTGGGATTTTTTTTACACAGCATGTTGTTACGCCTTGGCTACATCAAATATTTAATGGAAAATATTTCATAGAATAATTGTCCCATGTGTTACGTGTCCCATGTGTTACATGTCATATTTTATGAAACTTGACCTTGCAAGAAAACGTGAGGCTGTATAGACATTAAAATATGTATTTACAAAGTTTGTTACATGGTTAAGAGGATGTGACTATGCAATTTTTAATCTTTTTTTTTTAATTCCTAGTATCATGTGAACAAATTCAAAATCTAAAAACACAATTTTTTTTGCTGGTCCCATGTGTTACGAACGAATACATTATCATAAATTAAATATGGATTGAGTTATTTCAATTATTGTTTATGATTTTGTTGAAGGTTCTTAGTACCTTCAAAAATTTACCTAAGGATTGGGATTTCAATTTAAGATTTATCAAAAAAGCCTATTTTTGTCTCTGAATGTCCCGTTTGTTACATTGCAAAATAGCGTAGACTTGCCCTATACAAAGCCATGGAAAAGCATGCTCAACATAGATTTTTCTCTATTACAGAAAAATGATCATATCTCTAGATCTAACATGTCTACAGCACCAAATGAGATGAAAAAAAAAAATTCAGAAGAAAGCCTGATTTTCCTTCTTTATGGAAATATCAAACACTACTAGATCGCGATTGATTTTCATACTTAAAAAAAAAAAAAAATTCCACTTGTACCGTTTTATTTCATACATACTGTATGAGGAGATATAACTAACTGTTGGCATGATCTTCATTGTACCTTGCAATATTTAAATGTTTGCCATACATCTTACTCATATTTCAGGGATACATGAACTAGGAGAAGGTAAGTATGTATCATTTCAGCTTTTCTTGATCTTAGTGGTGGCATATTTGAGAGTGTATGTTGGTATAACTAGCCTCGTTTGAGCATAACTAGCTGATATAATCTGGCACATCCAGAGTAAAGGCGTCTGTCTCCTGGAAAGATCAAGACTTCACCGACGTTGATGTACCACCACATCAACGGGACAGACATAACCCCGCACTGCGGTACGGGTGCAGGATTGGAGTTTATGACCCTTTATTTCTTCTCTTCGTTCCGTCTGGTCAAAATACCTATACTTTGTTTTCAGTTCTTTTTATTCATTCTATTTATTATAATTCTTTTTGCTTTACAAGAATGAGGTCGGTATTTCAATAGAGACATATACGACAGATGTTTTGATTTTCTTGATTATCATCAAGCAAGGCTTTGTATATATAAAGAAAAATAAATAAATAAAAATCTTTTCAACAGGAAAACCCTAATTATATGATTTTCCTTAAAAGTAAGAAAGAAAAAAAAAAACCCGCAAATGATAAGGCGTAAATATTCATATAATGAATGAAAGCGCCGTAAAATTTAAAAACAACAACAACAACAACAATCCCGTGACCTATCCTGGGACCCACCCGGTAGCCCATCTGACGGCACATCAGGTAGCGCATCATTGTCCATTGGTAGGTCTGGTATCGCTGTACAAAAATCAATGTAGATTAATATAGATGCTAAGCTCTTTTATATATTTATTTATTCAATTTCTTCAATCCTTGCGATTCCTATTGCTTTGATCTGACCAAATCGGGTTTTTTTTTCTTCAAATCCTCTTGGTCATCTATCCTTGTTCCTTTTTTTTATTGCATCGGGTCCATTACAAATTAGGCCTATGAGCAAACAACTTGATTGCATATTTGAATATAACATGTTAACTTTTATATGAGATGTAGTATTTGATTCTTAAATCTTCCTCTTAATAATCTTGATACGATAAATTGAGAGAATTTTGATTTGATATAACGTCGGCTTGGAGCCAGAAGGGCGCTATTGCAGATCAAGGATGTTCCGTTTGGAGCCAGAAGGGCGCTATTACCATTGACTTTGTAAAGTAATAGCGCCCTTATGGCTCTCGACGGAACATCTATAAGATGCATTAACGCCCTTATGGCTCCCAACAGACGATAATATACCTGAAATCATACCTTGGAAGTAGGCGTAAATTTATACAAAAACTTAATTTGCCCGAAGATTAATGTGAACATAAAAGGGATTCATATGTTACCTGCTTGAATCATTTTAACCGCTTTCTCGATTCCACATTTGGTCAAAGCATCTTTTAGTTTCTTGGCTGCCTCCAATCCACATCCTCGAACTTTCCATGAAGATAGTAGATCCATGATTAAATAATCTACGTTACCAGCCTGATTAGCAATGTACTTCCTTTTCTTGATGTCCTGAATGTCAAACCCGAGTTCAACAAATACAGCCTCAATCTTATCTAACGGGATGGTTGGAGCTATCTCTAGAATAAGTTTATCGGTGATGATTTCATCATCATCGGTCGCCATCTGTGAGATAATTATTTGTATTAAAACAAGTTACTAGTATAAACGTCCTTGCCAAAAAATAAAAAAATAAATATATAAATAGATAAAGGTATATTGTACTTACTTCTATTTCTTTCCCAGTCTAACTTGTCTCTTTCGCAAATGTAGATGAATTGATTAACGATATTCAAATTAGCAAAAGAGAATTAAAAATACATATTTATATTTTGCCTTAAAAACATTAACGGGACAGAGGCCAAATAAATCCATTAGAATTGATGTTGAAATAGTTTAAACAATTAATTTTTATTACTCTGATTCTTTTTTTTTTTTTATTTATTTATTTATTTATTTATTTATTTATTTATTTATTTATTTATTTATTTATTTATTTATTTATTATTATTTTTCCCCCTGCATTTCTCGCTTAAAGAGGATTTCTTTTTACAGTGTTTAAGTATACCTGTAAAGGCCTAGATCTTGGCTCTTCCAGCTGGGTCATCGTTGGATCATCGTCTGTTAAAAGGTCCACTGTCGGGGGAGGTGGAATTATTGCGTTGATAGCTGAAAAAACAACAACAACAAAAATAACAATTTAGAAATTAACCTTAAATTTTTGGATTTTATTACATCTTCCATTTCTATTTTCCTATTTTTTGTCCCTCTTGGTAGGTGTTGCTGCCTGTTGATGTTCAAATTGGCATTCATGGCAAACAAATACTCAGTCGCTATAGAAGCCGTAGACGTTTTCAAAAATAATAACTCCGCGTTAAAACATTTTTATATCTACGGCGATCCCCACGGCCTTTAAAATAAGAATGTAGAGATTGTGCCACTGTAGATCATTTGCGAATGCCATACAGTGTGTTTCAAACAAAAGGTAATCCATTTTGGAGGGGCCATATTCCCAGCTAATCTATTTTGGATATTTATTTCTACCATATAATTAAAGACGAACTCTTCACCTTTACAATGATACCTTTCTTGAATCATAAGACTAACGCATAATTGATTAAATTGCAAATGAGATTGGTATGTACAGAGTTCATTTTCCAAGTTTTAAGAAAATGAAAGAAGATTTGGTGAATGCTGTCCCTGTTGTCCCAGATCTTTGATTAGGATTGCGTGCGACGATGTGTGTCCCCTTTGAAAGCATCCACTCAGCCTTTCATCCTTTGATAAAAACTTGGAAAATTGGATTTTGTACCTGACACCTTCATTTGCATTTTATTCAATTATGCGTTAGTTTTATGATTCAAGAATGGTATCATTGTAAAGGTGAAGAGTAAATATCTAAAATGGATTAGCTTGGAATATGGCCCCTCCAAATATGGATAACATTTTATTTGAAACACACTGTATATTACACGATATCGGCTGCCGGATTTTAGCCGTAGAGCACAATATGACCAAGACGTTCGACTAATTCCGATTTCCAAAATTGCGGCATGCACTTGCATGAATTCTACGGTCGCCACGGGGCTGCCAAAAGGTGGCACAGCGGTGCCGTAAGTTGGTCTTGGATCAAGTGGCACATGCTATGGGATTTTACAAAAACCTACGACCAATGCACGGGAGGCGTGCGTCATCCGTGCGTCATCCGTGCGTCATCTCAGCAGCTTCTTGCTGTCCGTCCCCAATTATTCAACATACGCCGTTCGGCTACCCTAACCATAGAGTAAGTAACTCCATGCCCTTTATGTTACTGCTGAAATTGTGTGACCAAGGGATATTCTGCAGCGACCGTACAATTATTAACGGCCGTAGAAAGCTATGCCGTAAGGCTACCGGAGCAAATGCGTCGCATTAATGTAAACGTATGCATGATTATACAGAACATAATACTCAGAAAAGTAGGAAAGTATTCGTACAAAGGGGTGCTTCTGTTACCTGCTTGAATCAAGTTGACCGCTCTGTCGATGTTGTATTTAGCCATAGCATCTTTTAGTTTCTCGGCTGCCTCCAATTCACATCCTCGAACTTGCCATGAAGATAATAGATCCATGATAAATGCATCTACGTTACCAGCCTGATTAGCAATGTACTTCCTTTTCTTGATGTCCTGACTGTCAAACCCGAGTTCTACAAATACAGCCTCAATTCTGTCTAACGGGATGGTTGGAGCTATCTCTAGATTAAGTTTATTGGTGATGATATCATGATCATCAGTCGCCATCTGTAAGATAATTATTTGTATTAAAACAGGTTACTAGTAAACGTCCTTGCCAAAAATAAAAAAATATATATATATAAATAAATAAAGGTATCTTGTACTTACTTATATTTCTTTCCTAATCTAACTTGTCTCTTTCGCAAATGTAGATGAATTGATTAACGATCTTCAAATTAGCAAAAGGGGAAAATTTTTTATTATTTTGCCTTAAAAGCCTTATCGGGACAAATGCCAAATAAATCCATTAGAATTGTTGTTGAAATAGTTTAAACATTTAGTTTTTATTATTCTGATTCTTTTTTTATTTTATTCATTTATTATTTATTTATTATTATTATTATTTTTTTTTGCATTTCTCGCTTAAAGAGGATTTCTTTTTACAATGTTTAAGTATACCTGTAATGGCCTAGATCTTGGCCCTTCCAGCTGGATCATCGGTGGATCATCGTCTGTTAAAAGGTCCGCTGTCGGGGGAGGTGGAATTACTGCGTTAATAGCTGAAAAAATAACAACAACAAAAATAACAATTTAGAAATTAACCTTAAATTTTTGGATTTTATTATATTCTTCCATTTCTATTTTCCTATTTTTGTCCCTCTTGGTAGGTGTTGCTGCCTGTTGATGTTCAAATTGGCATTCATGGCAAACAAATACTCAGTCGATTGAATGTCCACCACATCAACGGAGCAGACATAACCCCGCACTGGGTACGGCGTGCAGGATTGGAGTTTATGACCCTTTATTTCTTCTCTTCGTTCCGCTTGGTCAAAATACTATACTTTGTTTTCAGTTCTTTTATTCATTCTATTTATTATAATCTTTTGCTTTACAAGATGAGGTCGGTATTTCAATAAGAACTATACGAAAGATGTTTTTGATTTTCTTGATTATCATCAAGCAAGGCTTTGTATTATATAAAGAAATAAATAAATAAAAATCTTTTCAACAGGAAACCCTATTATAATGATTTTCCTTAAAAGTAAGAACAAAAAAAAAAACCCGCAAATGATAAAGGCGTAAATATTGCAATATAATGAATGAAAGCGCGTAAAAAAACAACAACAACAACAATCCACGTGACCTATCCTGGACCCACCCGGTAGCCCACTCTGACGCACATCAGGTAGCGCATCATTGTCCATTGGTAGGTCTGGTATCGCTGTACAAAAATCAATGTAGATTAATATAGATGCTAAGCTCTTTTATATATTATTTTATTCAATTTCTTCATCCTTGCGATTCCTATTGTGTTGATCTGACCAATCGGTTTTTTTTTCTTCAAATCCTCCTGGTCATCTATCCTTGTTCCTTTTTTTTATTGCATCGGGTCCATTACAAATTAGGCCTATGAGCAAACAACTTGATTGCATATTGATATAACATGTTAACATTTTATATGAGATGTAGTATTGATTCTTAAATCTTCTCTTAATAATCTTGATACGATAAATTGAGAGAATTTGATTTGATATAACGTCGGCTTGGAGCAGAGGGCGCTATTGCAGATCAAGGATGTTCCGTTTGGAGCCAGAAGGGCGCTATTACCATTGACTTGTAAAGTAATAGCGCCCTTATGGCTCTCGACGGAACATCTATAAGATGCATTAACGCCCTTATGGCTCCCAACAGACGATAATATCCTGAAATCATCACTTGGAAGTAGGCGTAAATCTATACAAAAACTTAATTTGCCCGAAGATTAATGTGAACTAAAAGGGATTCATATGTTACCTGCTTGAATCATTTTAACCGCTTTCTCGATCCACATTTGGTCAAAGACATCTTTTATATTTTGGCTGCCTCCAATCCACATCCTCGAACTTTCCATGAAGATAGTAGATCCATGATTAAATAATCTACGTTTACCAGCCTGATTAGCAATGTACTTCCTTTTCTTGATGTCCTGAATGTCAAACCCGAGTTCAACAAATACAGCCTCAATCTTATCTAACGGGATGGTTGGAGCTATCTCTAGAATAAGTTTATCGGTGATTCATCATCATCGGTTCGCCATCTGTGAGATAATTATTTGTATTAAAACAAGTTACTAGTATAAACGTCCTGCCACAAAAATAAAATAAACTATATAAAATAGATAAAGGTATATTGTACTTACTTCTATTTCCTTTCCCATGTCTAACTTGTCTCTTTCGCAAATGTAGATGAATGATTAACGATATTCAAATTAGCAAAAGAGAATTAAAATTACATATTATATTTTGCCTTAAAAACATTAACGGGACAGAGGCCAAATAAATCCATTAGAATTGATGTTGAATAGTTTAACAATTAATTTTATTACTCTGATTCTTTTTTTTTTTTTATTTTATTATTTATTTATTTATTTATTTATTATTTATTATATTTATTTATTTATTTATATTATTATTTTCCCCCTGCATTTCTCGCTTAAAGAGGATTTCTTTTTTACCAGTGTTATAGTATAAACCTGTAAAGCCTAGATCTTGGCTCTTCCAGCTGGTCATCGTTGGAGATCATCTCTGTTAAAGTCCACTGTCGGGGGAGGTGGAATTAATTGCGTTGATAGCTGAAAAACAACAACCAACAAAATAACAATTTTAGAAATTAACCTTAAATTTTGGTTTTATTACATCTTCCATTTCTATTTTCCTTTTTTGTCCCCTCTTGGTAGTGTTGCTGCCGTTGATGTTCAAATTGGCATTCATGGCAAACAAATACTCAGTCGCTATAGAAGCCGTAAGACGTTCAAAAATAATAACTCCGCGTTAAAACATTTTTATATCTACGGCGATCCCCACGGCCTTTAAAATAAGAATGTAGAGATTGTGCCACTGTAGATCATTTGCGAATGCCATACAGTGTGTTTCAAACAAAAGTAATCCATTTTGGAGGGGCCATATTCCCAGCTAATCTATTTTGGATATTTATTTTCTACCATATTATAATAAAGCGAACTCTTCACCTTTACAATGATACCTTTCTTGAATCATAAGACTACGCATAATTGATTAAATTGCAAATGAGATTGGTATTACCAGAGTTCATTTTTCAAGTTTTAAGAAAATGAAAGAAGATTTGGTATGCTGTCCCTGTTGTCCCAGATCTTTGATTAGGATTGCGTGCGACGATGTGTGTCCCTTTGAAAGCATCCACTCAGCCTTTCATCCTTTGATAAAAAACTTTGAAAATTGGATTTTGTACCTGACACCTTCATTTGCATTTATTCAAATTATGCGTTAGTTTTATGATTAAGAATGGTATCATTGTAAAGGTGAAAGAGTAAATATCTAAAATGGATTAGCTTGGAATATGGCCCCTCCAAATATGGATAACTTTTATTTGAAACACACTGTATATTACACGATATCGGCTGCCGGATTTTAGCCTAGAGACAATATGACCCAGACGTTCGACTAATTTCCGATTTCCAAAATTGCGGCATGCATTGCATGAATTCTACGTCGCCACGGGCTGCCAAAAGGTGGCACAGCGGTGCCGTAAGTTGGTCTGGATCAAGTGGCACATGCTATGGGATTTTACAAAAACCTACGACAATGCACGGGAGGCGTGCGTCATCCGTGCGTCATCCGTGCGTCATCTCAGCAGCTTCTTGCTGTCCGTCCCCAATTATTCAACATACGCCGTTCGGCTACCCTAACCATAGGATAGTAACTCCATGCCTTTATGTTACTGCTGAAATTGTGTGACCAAGGGATATTCTGCAGCGACCGTACAATTATTAACGCCGTAGAAAGCTATGCCGTAAGGCCTACCGGAGCAAATGCGTCGCATTATGTAAACGTATGCATGTTATACAGAACATAATACTCAGAAAAGTAGGAAAGTATTCGTACAAAGGGGTGCTTCTGTTACCTGCTTGAATCAAGTGACCGCTCTGTCGATGTTGTATTTAGCCATAGCATCTTTAGTTTCTCGGCTGCCTCCAATTCACATCCTCGAACTTTGCCATGAAGATAATAGATCCATGCATAAACTGCATCTACGTTACCAGCCTGATTAGCAATGTACTTCCTTTTTCTTGATGTCCTGACTGTCAAACCCGAGTTCTACAAATACAGCCTCAATTCTGTCTAACGGGATGGTTGGAAGCTATTCTCTAGATTAAGTTTATTGGTGATGAATCATGATCATCAGTCGCCATCTGTAAGATAATATTTGTATTGTAAAACAGGTTACTAGTAAACGTCCTTGCAACAATAAAAAATAATATTAATATATAAATAAATAAAGGTATCTTGTTACTTACTATATATTTCTTTCCTAATCTAACTTGTCTCTTTCGCAAATGTAGATGAATTGATTAACGATCTTCAAATTAAGCAAAAGGGGAAAATTTTTTATTATTTTGCCTTAAAAGCCCTTATCGGGACAAATGCCAAATAAATCCATTAGAATGTTGTTGAAATAGTTTAAACATTTAGTTTTATTATTCTGATTCTTTTTTATGTTATTCATTATATTTATTTATATTTTTATTTTTTTTTGCATTTCTCGCTTAAAGGATTTCTTTTTACAATGTTTAAGTATACTGTAGATGGCCTAGATCTTGGCCCTTCCAGCTGGATCATCGGTGGATCATCGTCTGTTAAAGTCCAGCTGTCGGGGAGGTGGAATTACTGGCGTTAATAGCTGAAAAAATAACAACACAACAAATAACAATTTAGAAATTAACCTTAAATTTTTGGATTTTATTATATTCTTTCCATTTCTATTTTCCTATTTTATGTCCCTCTTGGTAGGTGTTGCTGCCTGTTGATGTTTCAAATTGGCATTCATGGCAAACAAATACTCAGTCGCTATTGAAGCCGTAGACGTTTTCAAAAAAATAATAACTCCGCGTTAAAACATTTTTATATCTACGGCGATCCACACGGCCTTTAAAATAAGAATGTAGAAGATTGTGCCACTGTAGATCATTTGCGAATGCCATACAGTGTGTTTCAAACAAAAGGTAATCCATTTTGGAGGGGGCCATATTCCCAGCATAATCTATTTTGGATATTTATATTCTCCATACTTAATTAAAGACGAACTCTTCACCTTTACAATGATACCTTTCTTGAATCATAAGACCTAACGCATAATTGATAAATTGCAAATGAGATTCGTATGTACAGAGTCATTTCCAAGTTTTAAGAAAATGAAAGAAGATTTGGTGAATGCTGTCCCTGTTGTCCCAGATCTTTGATTAGGATTGCGTGCGACGAATGATCTGTCCCCTTTGAAAGCATCCACTCAGCCTTTCATCCTTTGATAAAAACTTGGAAAATTGGATTTTGTACCTGACACCTTCATTTGCATTTTATTCAATTATGCGTTAGTTTTATGATTCAAGGAATGGTATCATTGTAAAGGTGAGAGTAAATATCTAAAATGGATTAGCTTGGAATATGGCCCTCCAATATATGGATACATATTTATTTGAACACACTGTAATTTACACGATATCGGCTGCCGGATTTTAGCGGTAGAGCACAATATGACCAAGACTTCGACTATTCCGATTTTTCCATATCCGGGCCTACCCGGTGGCCCATCTGACGGCACATCCAGGTGTTAGCGATCATCGTCCATTGGTAGGTCTTGGTATCGCTGTACAAAATCAATGTAGCATTGATAAATGCTAGCTCTTTATATATTACTTGTTCAATTTCTTCAATCCTTGCGATTCCTATTGCTTTGATCTGACCAAATCGGTTTTTATTTTTCAAATCCTCTTGTCATCTATCCTTGTTCCTTTTTTTTATTGCTCGGGTCCATTACAAATTAGGCCTATGAGCAAACAACTTGATTGCATAAACATCATTGAATTATAACATTTAACTTATATGCGACGTTAGTATTTGATTCTTAAATCTTCCTCTTAATAATCTTGATACGTATAATGAGAGAATTTTGATTTGATATATATACCTGAAATCATACCTTGGAAGTAGGCGTAACATTTATACAAAAAATTATTTGCCCAAAGAATTAATAGGACATAAAAGGATTCATATGTTACTGCTTTGAATCATTTTAACCGCTTTCTCGATTCCACATTTGGTCATAGCATCTTTTAGTTTCTGGCTGCTGCTCCAATCCACATCTCGGAACTTTCCATGAAGATAGTAGATACAGGATTAAATCATCTACGTTACCGCCTGATAGCAAGTACTTCGCTTTTCTTGATGTCCTGACTGTCAAACCCGAGTCTTACAATACAGCCTCATTCTGTCTAACGGATGGTTAGAGCTATCTCTAGATTAAGTTTATCGGTGATGATTTCATGATCATCAGTCGCCATCTGTAAGATATTATTTGTATTAAAAGGTTACTAGTAAACGTCCTTGCCAAAAAAATAAAAATATATATATAAATAATAAAGGTATCTCTGTACTTACTTATATTTCTTCCTAATCTAATTGTCTCTTTCGCAAATGTAGATGAATGATTAACGATTTCAATTAGCAAAAGGGGGAAAAAAATGTTTTATTTTTGCCTTAAACAAAATTAAGGGACAAATGCCAAATAAATCCATTAGAATTGTTGTTGAAATAGTTTAACAATTAATTTTTATTCTGATTCTTTTTTTTTTTATTCAATTTATTTTATTTATTCATTATTCATTATTATTTTTTTTTTTTTTGCATTTCTCGCTTAAGAGATTCTTCTACAATGTTTAGTATACTGTTAATGGCCTAGATCTTGGCCCTTCCAGCTGGGATCATCGGTGAGTCATCCGTCTGTTAAAAGTCGCTGTCGGGGGATGTGTCATTACTGCGTTGATAGCTGCAAAACAACAAAAATAACAATTTAGAAATTAACCTTAATGTTTGATTTATTATATTCTTCATTTCTTCAATTTCTATTTTCCTATTTCTTGTCCCTCTTGGTAGGTGTTGCTGCCTGTCTTTATGTTCAAATGGCATTCATGGCAAACAAATACTCGTCGCTATAGAAGCCGTAGACGTTTTCAAAAATAATAACTCCGCGTTAAAACATTTTTATATCTACGGCGATCCCACGGCCTTTTAAAATAAGAATGTAGAGATGTGGCCATCTAGATCATCTTGCGAATGCCATACAGTGTGTTTCAAACAAAAGGTAATCCATTTTGGAGGGCCATTTCCAGCTAATCTATTTTGGATATTTATTTCTACCATATAAATTAAAGTACTCGAACTCTTCACCTTTAACAATGATTGACCTTTCTATTGCAATATAAGACCTAAGACGCATAATTGATTCTGAAAATTGATGGCAACTCTGAGTTGGATATTGTAACAGGTTCATTCTTAAGTGTTTATAAGAAAAATGATTAAGAAGATACTATGACTTGTGAATGGCTGTCCCATGTTGTCCGAGATCTCTTGAATATAAGGATTGCGGCTAGCGTAACTGATCGCTGTGTCCCACTTTTAAAAGCATCACTCAGCTTCTATCCCTTTAGTAAAACTGGAAAATCTGGGATTTTAGGTGACTGACACCACTTTCATTGCTTTTACTTCAGATTATGCGTTTGAGTTATTGATTAAGAATGCCGTTTTGATATAAGGTCATACGTCCGTGACAGACGTAATATCATACAAAAAATGCGCATCTAGCTTGGAATTTATGGCCCCTCCCAAATATGATAACATTTTACTTGACACACACTGTATATTACCACGAGTATCGGCATCCGGCACTTCTAGCCGGCTAGAGCACCAATACTGCACCCACGCACTATCCGACTATTGCCGATTTTCCCATATCGGGGCCTACCCGCTCGTGCCACTCTGACCTGCCATCAGGCTACGCGCCTCTCGTCATTGGTAGGTCTGCGTATCCTACACAAACATCAATGTAGATTTGCATATAACATGCCTAAGCTCTTTATATATATTTTATTTGTTCCATTCTCTTCATCCTTGCGATTCTACTTGTTATCTGACCCAAATCCGGTTTCTTCATATTTTTCAAATCCTCTTGTATATCTGCTTCCTTTTCTATTTAATTGCATCGCGATCCATTACAATTAGGCCTTCGAAACAACTTGTTGACATAACATCACTGATAGTAACTGCTTACTTTATATGACGACATGTAGTATATTGATTCTAA
>CALNVZ010003425.1:21384369-21404855 GCA_940671915.1 Paracentrotus lividus | reverse complement strand
CTCCCCAGTCGCGTATTAGAAGCCGTAGACGTTTTCAAAAATAAATAACTCGCCGCGTTAAAACAATTTTTATATCTACGGCGATCCCCACGGCCTTTAAAAATAAGAATGTAGAGATTGTGCCACTGTAGATCATTGCGAATGCCATACAGTGTGTTTCAAACAAAAGGTAATCCATTTTGGAGGGGCCATATTCCCAGCTAATCTAATTTTGGATAATTTATTTCTACCATATAATTAAAAGACGAACTCTTCACCTTTACAATGATACCTTTCTTGAATCATAAGACCTAACGCATAATTGATTAAATTGCAAATGAGATTGGTATGTACAGAGTTCATTTTCCAAGTTTTAAGAAAATGAAAGAAGATTTGGTGAATGCCTGTCCCTGTTGTCCCAGATCTTTGATTAGGATTGCGCTGCGACGATGTGTGTCCCCTTTGAAAGCATCCACTCAGCCTTTCATCCTTTGATAAAAACTTGGAAAATTGGATTTTGTACCTGACACCTTCATTTGCATTTTATTCAATTATGCGTTAGTTTTATGATTCAAGAATGGTATCATTGTAAAGTGAAGAGTAAATAATCTAAAATGGATTAGCTTGGAATATGGCCCCTCCAAATATGGATAACATTTTATTTGAAACAACACTGTATATTACACGATATCGGCTGCCGGATTTTAGCGGTAGAGCACAATATGACACAGACTTCGACTAATTCCGATTTTTCCATATCCGGGGCTACCCGGTGGCCCATCTGACGCCATCCAGGTAGCGCTCATCGTCCATTGGTAGGTCTGGTATGCTGCTACAAAAATCAATGTAGCATGATATAAATGCTAAGCTCTTTTTATATATTATTGTTCAATTCTTCATCCTTGCGATTCCTATTGTTGATCTGACCAAATCGGTTTTTATTTTCAAAATCCTCTTTACGTCATCTATCCTTGCTTTCCTTTATTATTGCATCGCGGTCCATTACAAATTAGCGCCTCATTGAGCAAACAACTTGATTGACATAAACATCACTGATATAACATGTTAACTTTATATGCGACTGTTAGTATTTGATTCTTAAATCTTCCTCTTATAATGATTCTTGATACACCATTATATATCAGAGAGAATTTTGATTTGAAGTATAATATACCTGAAATCCATACCTTGGAATGATAGGCGTACAACTTTATACAAAAGCTATATTTGCCCAAAGATTAATGTGAACAATAAAAGGGATTCATATATTACCTGCTTGAATCATTTTAACCGCCTTTCTCGATTCCACATTTGGTCATAGCATCTTTTAGTTTCTTTGAGCTGCTCCAATCCACATCCTCGAAACTTTCCATGAAGATCAGTGAATGACAGGATTATAATCATCTACGTTACCCAGCCTTGATTAGCAATGACTTCGCTTTTTCTGCATGTCTGCTCGCTCAAACCCGGAGTTTCTAACAAATTACAGCCTACAATTCGCTGATTCTAACAGGAAGAGTAGGTTAGAGCCTTATCTCTAGGATTAGTTTATCGGTATGATTTCATGATTCATCCCAGTCGCCTCGTGTAAGCATAACATTATTTGTATGTCGTAAAAACCAGTTGTTACTAGTAAAACAGTCACTTGCCAAACCAAAATAAAAAAAAAAGAATATAATATATAAATAACAGTCAGAACGGTATCTTTATCTCAGCATGCTAACAACCCCAGTGTCAAGGCGTATAACATTCGTATATGCCTAATCTAATTGTCTCTTTCGCAAATTTAGAAGGTACTATGAATTGATAATCGGATCTTCATATTAGCAAGGAGAGGGATGCATGGAAAAAATTTTATTGTATATTATTCCTTAAAAGCCTGAATCACAATATAACGCGGACTAACTTCAATGCACAAATAAATCCTAGTCTATTATGTAATTTTCGTTCTGTCCCTCGATATATATAGTTTACGACGTTCTATTTTTCTTCTTAAACAATTAATTTTTATTATTCTGAATTCTTTTTTTTTTATATCCCTCATATTATCTTCTATTTATTCAGTTTAATTATCAATTATTTGATATTTTCTTTTTTTTCTCGGCCTTACTTTCTCGGCCTTAAAGAGCCGCTATTTTCTTCTATTACAAAATCGTGTGTAAGTTATACCTGTAATGCCTAGATCTTGGCCCTTCCAGCTGGTCATCATCGTGGATCATCCGTCTGTTATCAAAAAGGGTCGCTGTTCGGGGATGTGTCACTTACTGCGTATTGATAGCTTGAATAAAACAAACATACAACAAAATATTCTAACAATTATAGAAATTAACTTAAATAGTTCATTGTTATATATTATAATTACTTCTTATTTGGCGATCCTCCATTTCTCTGTCAATTTTCTATTCTTTTCCCTTTTATATTATATCCTGATCCCTCTTGCGTAGGTGATTGCTGTGCCTTTTGTGCTCCTGATGTCTTTCAAATCTCTGGCATTTTCCTTATTGGTGCCAATTACCACACATAGATACTTGCAGTCGCTATAGGAATGGCAGCCAGTAGACATGAACTGTATCCTTCCTCAATAGTCAAAAATAATAACTCCGGCGTTAAAAACATTTGATATATCCTTTACGACGTTCGGATCCCCTTACGGCGCCCCTTTGAAAATATAGCAAATTCTAGCATGCTGAGTCTGCCGCACTCGTAGATCATCGCGAATCGCCATACAAAGTTGATGCTTTCAAACAAACAGGTAATCCATTTTGCCGTGCGGAAACGGGGCCAACCTCGTATTCCCCAGAATTCCACACCTCTTTAGGTTTTGGATATTTATTTCTACCATATAATTAAAGTACGGAACTCATTCACCTTTACAATGTATTGACCTTTCTATTGTCCCAATCATAAGACCTAAGGCGCATAATTGATTCTGAAAATTGCAAATGAGACCAACTCTTAAGTTTGGGTATTGTACCAGATGTTCATTCTCTAGAGTGGTTTAAAGAACAAATGATTAGAGAAGATGACTAATGACTTGGAATTGGCTGTCCCAATGTTGTCCCGAGATCTATTGAATAAATAAGGATTGCGTGCCTAACGTAACTGACGTGGTCCCCTTTTTTTAAAAGCATCACTCAGACCTTTTCATATCCCTTGATAAAAACTTAGAAAATCATGGGATTTTAGGTGAACCTGACACCACTTTCATTGCATTTTACTTCAGATTATGCGTTAGTATGTTATTGATTAAGATGATAAGCACTTTTTGAATCATATGGTCAAATAAGTGAAGAGTAATATCATACCCAAAAAAAGATGGACTTAGCTTGGAAATTTTATGGCCCCTCACCAAATGAGGATACCATTGTGTATTTGAAAACCACAGCGTGGATATTATTACACATGCACCATTCGGCTTAATAATAGAGCAAACATGAAAGATAATTAATTCTGCGGTAAGAGCAACAAATATGATCTCAGAAGCCCTTCGGCACTTTTGAGATTTCCGTATTCCATTTATCGGGTTCCATTCCTACCCTGTGTGGCCCAAATGCTGACCGCACATCAGGTAATAGCTGTGCATCCATATCGTACAGCATTGGTACAAGGAGGGGTCTGGAGAGATATCGATCAGTTATACCAAAAATTTCCGAAGTGGCAAATAGAAGATATAAACTGCTACAAGCTCACTTTAGCAAATATATATTACTCTACAGCTCAATTCCTAAATTTCTTCTTAATTCCTTGCCCGATTATTCTCCATATTATGACTTGATTCTGGACCATGAGATCAACAAATGGTTTTTATTTTCCAAAATCCTCTGGTCACTCGATAACCAGGTTTGTTCCTTTTCTTTTTATTGACATCGGGTCTCAATATACACTAAAATTCTAGGCCCATATGCCAGCTAAACAACGTATTGGCATAAACATCAATCATCGTGAAGGAAATTTTATTAGTTATACATTGTTGAGAACTTAATATGCGACCCTGTATGTAACCTTTGATTCTTTAAATCCTTCCTCTTAATAAGTGCGTTGATACCGATTATAATTTGAAGGCCACGAAAGAAATTTTCTATGATTTGATTATATTTATTATGCGCTGAAATCATAACTCTTGGAAGTATGGCGCTAAATTTATTACAAAAGCTATTTGCCCCTAAAGATTTATGAGTGTTTTTTGTGAACATAAAAGGTATTCATAATGTTACACCTGCGTGGAACTAATCATTTATAAACCGCTCCCTTCTCGATTTCCCAATCATTTGGTATGAATCCTCATAGCATCTTTTTAACTTTCTATTTCTGGCTAGGCCTTCCTCTAATGATACCTATCATTTTCCACTTAGACACAAATATATGGGACTTAGTATGCAACCTACAGGAGATCCCATTCAAAATCCACTCTACGACGTCATACCCAGATTAACAAATCCCCCTCCTACCCCTGATAAGGCAATGTACTTCGTGTTTGCTTTTGATGTCAATTCCTGACAGTTTTCAAAACCCGTGAGGTTCTACATAAATACAAGCACTCAATTCTAGATATACTAACGGCGTAGCAACGATAGCATATGGCCTGTTAGAGCTATATACTCTATGTTAGATTATATTTTACTCGGTACTAGATGTCTATTTACATGAATAACACAATCAGACGATCTTTTGCCATGAAGATAATCTTTATTTGTATGTTGAACAACCAACAGCGTTTACTATAATAACGTCCTTGCAAAAAATAAAAAAAATATATACTATAAAATAAATAAAGATCTTGCTACTTACTACTGATATTATCTTTTCCTTAATCTAACTTGTCTCTTTCGCACAATGCTAGCCTATAGCTTCAATTCGCTATTAAATTATGAGCGAACTTCTTCAACATTAAAGCAACTAGGGGTGAAAAAAAAAATGTTATTATTTTGCCTTAAAATAATTAACGGGACAAATGTCCAAATGAAATCATTAGAATTGTTGTTGAATAATAGTTTAAGAAAATATAATCTATTACTATTCTGATATGTTTAATTTTTTTTTGAATTACTTACTCATTTATTTATTTATTTATCAATTTATATATATGCGTGGATGTATTATTTTTGCTGAGTGCTTATGCATCATCATAGCTATAAGATGAGGATTTCTTCATCTACAAGTGTGTAAGCGTCGTCCTTTGTATTATTAAGATCATCAGAAGGCTGATACTACCTGGTTCAGAATGATGACACTAAGAATCTTCGGCCCTTTCCAGCTGACATCAACGCAGGTGGCACGCTCATCGTCTTTGTTAAAAAGGTCGCCTGTCGGAGCGGGAAAGTGAATTACTGCGTATGATAGAGCTGAAAAAAAAACAAAATCTAACTAACACAAAATAAACAATTTAGTAATTATAACCTTAAATGTTTTGGGATTTATTATTTCTTCCAGTTCTCAATTCATTTTCCTATTTCTGTTACCTCACTATGGTATTGGAATGTTTGAGCTCGACCCCCCCTATACACTTTTTGAAATTGTTCAAATTGCGGCCCATTCATGGCCCAAACAAAGACTCAGTCACTATAATAGCTTATATTAGACCTAGCTGCGTAGAACAGATTTTCAAAAATATAAGAGTTTAGTATTTCACTCCCTTCGCTTTAAAACGTATTCCTTTTATTTATTCTACGGCGATCCCACGCCTTTATAATCCCAAGAAATTATTGTTAGGAGATTTGTTGCCACTGTAGATCAATTTGCATGCCCATTGTGTTTCATAAACAATGTAAGTAATCCATTTGTGAGTGTGCACTGCTTTCCCAGTCTAAGTCATCTATTGTGATGACCACCGAGTAAAATCTTTACATGGTGCTCGAATACCACCTATGTGCATAATTAAAAAGTTTTCACGAAACTACTTCTGAGCGCTTTACATGACTAAGAAATACCTGTGTTGCAGTTTGAATCAATCTTAGATTTAGTGAATACAATACAAACGCATAAAATTTGGCCGAGGTTACTTGACCAAAAAATGAGATTGAGTATATAGCCTACATACCACATCTTCATGAATTAATAATCGCGTAAGTTATTATAAAGCAATATTGATTTAAGAAAGAGAGACTGACATTGTTTTTGTTGTATATGAGCTGTTCCTGCTGTCCCAGATTCACTCTGAATATAATAGCGACTTTAGCAAAAGCGGTAGCGACGCATGGTGTGTTCCGCCTTGATAAGCTGCATGTTTCCACAGTCTCTAGTCTTCATCCTTCCTATGATATATAAAGAATTTCCTTTGTGCAAAAGCTCTGGAATATTTGTAACACAATTGACACTACGTTCAATTGATTTGAGCTTCAATTTTATTCAATTAGTATGCGTTAAAACTTCTATGATTCCAAAGCAATGGTATCATGTATAAATGAGAGTGTACACAATCCAAAAGAAGAGTAAATATCCGTAAATAATGATATTGTCCCTCTAGCTATGGACATATTTTATGTGTTCGGGACCACCGTCCACCCTAATGGAAAAGGAATGCGCATTTAACCTTTAATTTAGCGATTTGAAGAACACACTGTGCTATATTTACACGATTAGGCTTTGGCCCCGGAAAATTTTTTTTTTTTTTTAAGCCCGCAGTTAACATGTTAGAAGTCATCCAATACGACCAAAGACGTTCGACTTAATTCCGATTTCAAAAAATTGCTTCAAATCCACAATCTATTCATTTAGCCTGGGCAGTATTTGTCTCCAAACAATAATTACTTAAACCACTTAGGTCAGTCTAATGAATTTCTATGTCGCCACTAACAGATTGGCTTGTGGCTGCTCGGCCATCCAAACATATCCTCTTGCAAAGGATTGCAAGCTAAATTGTGCGCACAGAGCAACTTGCTTTACCCTTCGGGATTGAACGCCGAGGTATGAACGAAGAGTTATTCTAGATTTAGTGGAGTGATCCTCACTCTTGGCATCCAAAGACTACATGTAATATAGTCAATGATCATTCCTTGAAGAATATCTACCTACATCTGCTGGATTTATATCTTTATAAGACCTCACTATGTGCTGTCTTTACACACACCGCTATTTCCATCATAGCGCGGGTACACGTCTGCACCCTGGTCCTCTATTGATTCTGGACCTGGTAGTGAAGCACTATGAGGTTTCAGGTTATCACCAATACACTCATGTGATGGTAACTCTCCCATTTTCTTTTCTCCAATTCTTGTCAAATTAGGTGAGGTCCTCAATTTCTGATTGTCGTTAATCTTTTTGGTGTTGACATCTTTGTATGTTCAGAGCTGGACGACATTGGAAAAGCGGGTGACACAATTCTTGGAACAAGGACACAACCTTTTAGCGGTGATTTTTTTTGGACAATCTTCTACGGGTGTTTTATCCTTAAATAGACTTTCACTAGCGCCTCTCTAACGGTACCATGATGTATCTTCCTCTTAATAATCTTGATACGATATAATTGAGAGAATTTTGATTTGATATAATATACCTGAAATCATACCTTGGAAGTAGGCGTAAATTTATACAAAAGCTTATTTGCCCAAAGATTAATGTGAACATAAAAGGGATTCATATGTTACCTGCTTGAATCATTTTAACCGCTTTCTCGATTCCACATTTGGTCATAGCATCTTTTAGTTTCTTGGCTGCCTCCAATCCACATCCTCGAACTTTCCATGAAGATAGTAGATACAGGATTAAATCATCTACGTTACCAGCCTGATAAGCAATGTACTTCGTTTTCTTGATGTCCTGACTGTCAAACCCGAGTTCTACAAATACAGCCTCAATTCTGTCTAACGGGATGGTTAGAGCTATCTCTAGATTAAGTTTATCGGTGATGATTTCATGATCATCAGTCGCCATCTGTAAGATAATTATTTGTATTAAAACAGGTTACTAGTAAACGTCCTTGCCAAAAAATAAAAAAAATATATATATAAATAAATAAAGGTATCTTGTACTTACTTATATTTCTTTCCTAATCTAACTTGTCTCTTTCGCAAATGTAGATGAATTGATTAACGATCTTCAAATTAGCAAAAGGGGGAAAAAAAAATGTTATTATTTTGCCTTAAAAACATTAACGGGACAAATGCCAAATAAATCCATTAGAATTGTTGTTGAAATAGTTTAAACAATTAATTCTTATTATTCTGATTTTTAATTTTTTTTAATTTTACTCATTTATTTATTTATTCATTTATTATTATTATTATTTTTGTTGCATTTCTCGCTTAAAGAGGATTTCTTTCTACAGTGTTTAGTATACCTGTAATGGCCTAGATCTTGGCCCTTCCAGCTGGATCATCGGTGGATCATCGTCTGTTAAAAGGTCCGCTGTCGGGGGAAGTGGAATTACTGCGTTGATAGCTGAAAAAACAACAACAACAAAAATAACAATTTAGAAATTAACCTTAAATGTTTGGATTTTATTATATTCTTCCATTTCTTCAATTTCTATTTTCCTATTTTCTGTTCCTCTTGGTAGGTGTTGCTGCCTGTTGATGTTCAAATTGGCATTCATGGCAAACAAAGACTCAGTCACTATGCTATAGAAGCCGTAGACGTTTTCAAAAATATTATAACTCCGCGTTAAAACATTTTTATATCTACGGCGATCCCCACGGCCTTTAAAATAAGAATGTAGAGATTGTGCCACTGTAGATCATTTGCGAATGCCATACATTGTGTTTCAAACAAAAGGTAATCCATTTTTGGAGGGGCCATATTCCCAGCTAATCCATTTTGGATATTTATTTCTACCATATAATTAAAGACGAACTCTTCACCTTTACAATGATACCTTTCTTGAATCATAAGACTAACGCATAATTGATTAACTTGCAAATGAGATTGGTATGTACAGAATTCATTTTCCAAGTTTTAAGAAAATGAAAGAAGACTGCGTGAATGCTGTCCCTGCTGTCCCAGATCATTGATTAGGATTGCGTGCGACGATGTGTGTCCGCTTTGAAAGCATCCACTCAGTCTTTCATCCTTTGATAAAAACTTGGAAAACTTGGATTTTGTACCTGACACCTTCATTTGCATTTTATTCAATTATGCGTTAGATTTATGATTCAAGAATGGTATCATTGTAAAGGTGAAGAGTAAATATCTAAAATGGATTAGCTTGGAATATGGCCCCTCCAAATATGGATTACCTTTTATTTGAAACACACTGTATATTACACGATATAGGCTGCCGGATTTTAGCCGTAGAGCACAATACGACCAAGACGTTCGACTAATTCCGATTTCCAAAATTGCGGCAGTTGCATGAATTCTATGGTCGCCACGGGGCTGCCAAAAGGTGGCACAGCGGTGCCGTAAGTTGGCCTTGGATCGTGAGTGATTTTTGAAAATTTCAAAAATCAGCGGCGACTGTACAGTATCTGAATGGGAGGCCGATTCTAATTTTGGTGAATGTAGGTGGCGACAAAGGCCGTAGCGGCTTAAATTTCACTGGCCTTTCGGTTCAGCGATGCGTGCAACGTACGCTGGAGCGCGGCAACCTACAACTGGCCGCCGTTCCGCTCTGCTAAACATGTTTTATCTGGCGACAATCTACGATAGCACCTTGTCGCAACAAGAGAAGACAGGCTACGGTCATTGACGTCAACCCAACTGACGCCGGCTATTGTTTATCTTGTTGAGAAACTAGCGGCGAACAGAATTTTGCTACGTATTTGTTGGTGACAGACGCGATAATTCACGATTTTATAGGCGATTGGACCTGTGCATGGTGGCGATGGGTACTAAAAAGTAGTTCGCAGGTTGTCGCAACAACGATCGCCTTCTGTGGGACAGGCCCTTAACAGAAGGCGATCGTTGTGGCGACAACCTATGCATGTTTAACCTGCCAGAATCGTGTCAGAATCGTAAGTGACCGTAGATCATATACGTATCTACGACTCTCTCTACGATAGGCTACGACAACGACTTGATTCCACGCAAACAATAGGCTAACAATAGCTGGTATCCGATAATACAATAGCCTCGACCTTCGCGCATCTCGCAGCTCGACTTCTCTCGTCGCAGCTTAAAATCATCCAAAATATGAACTTGCGCACTGTGGCGATCCTTGCGACTGACACAGGCGAACGTGTGTTTTGTACCTGATGTTGATTTTTGAAAATTTCAAAAATCAGCGGCGACTGTACAGTATCTGAATGGGAGGCCGATCCTGATTTTGGTGAATGTAGGTGGCGACAAAGGCCGTAGCGGCTTAAATTTCACTGGTCTTTCGGTTCAGCGATGCGTGCAACGTACGCTCGAGCACGGCAACCTACAACTGGCCGTCGTTCCGCTTTGCTAAACATGTTCTATCTGGCGACAATCTACGATAGCACCATGTCGCGACAAAAGAAGACAGGCTACGGCCATTGACGTCAACCCAACTGACGCCGGCTATTGTTTAACTTGTTTAGAAACCAGCGGAGAACAAAATTTTGCTACTTATTTGTTGGCGACAAACGCGATAATTCACGATCTTATAGGCGATTGGACCTGCGCATGGTGGCGATGGGTACTAAAAAGTAGTTCGCAGGTTGTCGCCACAACGATCGCCTTCTGTGGGACAGGCCCTTTACGCACACTACCACGTTCTTCCTCCTTTATACCACCACATACAGCTCCTAATGACGCACAATTGATTGTAGAGGGGAAAAAATCTCTCATGCTTCCCAATCACTTAATCTTTTTAGAGAGGTTATTAAAATATATTCCTAAAAGGAATATTTCCATTATTAAGATGTTGCTCTACGTACATGTTTGTTCATTTCATCTGCTTTTTTATCCAATTTATTCGGTTTCTTTTTTATATATATATCTATAATCAGCTCTAGTCCTATTTCTAAAAAAAACTTACTGTTAAAAAATAATAATTGTTAATGTCAACATTAATATGGTTTTTGTTTTAGATTCAATACCAACAACTAAAAACGTGACTTGACCCAATAAAGGAGACGTACATTGCGTGAGAGAGAAAAAAAAACCGGAACCGAGAAATTTTAGGTTTTTAACTTCATCACTTTTGAATTGAATTGAGTTGAATTTATTAGACTTCAGCAGTAAAATGTACATGGTATTTTGTAAACATTACAACAATAAAAAGAGAGAGAAAAAAATTATAGTATAGTCTGATAATAGGTAAATGACAAATACCCCCACCGTCCCAGGCATATTGCAAAATTGACATTTCTACAAACGATTTAGACATGTAATCGTCCCGATAAATAAAATAAGAACCAATTGACATATTAACCTTTCACACAAAGTTTTTAAACTTTTAGGTTTTTATGAATAATTTTGTCTTTGTTAACGACATCATACCTTTTATATGTGGGTCATTGTTGTAGTTGATTTTTTTTAGTTTGCCTAGTTAATAGTGCCACATTATAGCCATACGCTATTTCTGAACGTCACTTTTATTGGCGATGATCGATCATAGTCTCGACTATATAATAAACGCTGAAATTTTTAAAGACATTTTCTTTAAAAAAAAATCAAATGCTTATCATGTAAATTTCAGCGAGATATCAGCCTCAAGAACCTCAAAAACTTGGTACAACGTGAAATTTTCTACTGCTAATCGTTTTCAACCGATCAGTGGAAGCTTTACATATTATTTAGCTTGATACCAGTTAAAACAATTAAATTGATATATTTCAAAAGGGATAATCATTTTCTGAATTGGCCTAAGTACTTGAATTTTACATGTAACCTTATATATCTACAAATTTGATGTAGATTTAATCCGTTGGCTATTTCGAGGTAAGACATGTGGTATAAAGTCTGTATCAAATAAAAATGGTACAGTTGGGAAACATTTTTTTTTTATTGTAAGAAGATTTTTCACAACCTTGTAATGTTTGGTATTTTCATAGAGCAGGAAAAATAAGCTTTCTTCTGCTATTTTTCCAGTTCATTTGAGCCTGTAGATTTTAAGATATGATTAGTTTTCTACATTCAATTAAAAAAAAAAAAAATCGTTTTACGCACGATTTGCCGTGCCTTAATTTGTGTAGGTTTCGAACATACGCCGCTAACATGATCGTAAACGAACAATGGATCCATGTAAAGTTAACGCTTTCTTTAATTCTTTTTGATACAGGCTGTATATTGAGCTTATTGTGTACCCGGTTAATCGTATTCCATGAGGCTGTCTCCCTGGGAGAATGACACTGACGCGCTATCAGAACCTACATAAACATGACAAAATAATAGAGATAGCAATGTAATTCATTCAAATTATGCGGGAGGAGTACGGATTGGAAAAAAATCCTGATGTGACATATTCTAGTAGTCCTGGAAACTTTCTGTATTCGGGCAGTAGTAAGGTGGTTATGATGGCACTTTATACATGTTATACGGGATGATTAATCAATATCATTTCTTGCTACGATACATAGAGAACAAGTCCACGCTATTTTGCAATGTAACAAACGGGACATTCAGAGACAAATATAGGGTTTTTTTTTTTTATAAATCTTAAATTGAAATCCTAATCCTTAGGTATATTTTTGAAGGTACTAAGAACCGTCAACAAAATTATAAAGAATAATTGAAATAACCCAATTCATATTTAATTTATGATAATTTATTCGTTCGTAACACATGAGACCAGAAAAAAATGGTGTTTTTACATTTTGAATCTGTTCACATGATACTAGGAATTTAAGAAGCAGAAAACAAAACTTGCATAGTCACATCCTCTTGACCATGTAATAAACTTTGTGAATACATACTTAATGTCAATACAGCCTCACATTTTCGGGCAAGGTCAAGTTTTATAAAATATGACATGTAACACATGGGACAGTAACACATGGGACAATTATTCCATGAAATAGTTTCCATTAAATATTTGGTGTAGCCAAGGCGTAGCAACATATTGTGTAAAAAAAATCCCACTGATAAAACGAAAGAACCATAATACAACACATTACAGTAAACAAGTAAATATTTTGTTTCATTACTTAGGTGGGAGGGCGAGTAATAAAACTATATTATTTTACATCAGCTCAGTAACTTTTGTGAGACTACTATTGAGACATGAATACTTTAAGAATAAAAATATAGAAAGGTATGTGCTAGGTTTGTGATATTTTTACAGGAGGAAGCCAAGATGATGTTGAAACAGAAAATATGTACTTTTTGGTTGTATTCCTATAACAAACCTTTAGAAATAATGGTTGAAAATAGCATTTTTAATGCATTTTATCATTTTTCATGAATATTAATGAGCCATGTGACGTCATATGACCTGGAAATGACTTTTTGACCTCATTTGCATTAAGTTTATTTCATACACTTTGTGGTGATATATGATACATTATAACATTACATGCACTTTTAAAACCTTACTGACACACTTGACACAAAAATGGTCGAAAAGTTAAAAAATCACCATCTCGGGAACAAATAGCGTGGACTTGCCCTAGAATAGAACAGGAACGGAAGTGACAAATTTAAACTGTGAGGAATCTCCATCTTTATATCTGATTGCATTCAGATGCTGATTTCCATATTGACTGTGTTTGGTTATTGTCTTTATACAATTGAAAATAAGTGGCTCACTACCAGTACCAGAAGAGACAATCATCAAAATATTCCCACGCAATAATTAAGTATACTAATGCAGGGGCGGAACCAGCTTTTATAAAGGGGGGTTGGGGTGGTATGCGAGGGAGCGTTAGCGACCGAGTCCAAACGGAGCGGAGGCGAGCGAGGGGGAGGGTGTGGGAGGGGGTGTCCCCCTCCCACAGTAGGGAAAATTTTTAAAAATTCTGTGTTGTGAAATTGGCGTTTTCTTGCATCTAAAACTTTTAGAGATTTAAAAAATGGTCCCCAGATTTTTTTTATTTTTTTTTTTATTTTTATTTTATTTTTTTTTTGGGGGGGGGGGTTGCAACCCCCCCCCCCAACTCCCCCCCCTCTAGATCCGCTTCTGTAATGTGGAAATTATATTTGGAAAAGAAGAAATTATGTCAAAGTTGGAAAGAGGGACAGCAGCACAATGACAAGAGGTTTACATTTTTATTAATAGAATGTTTAAACAGTTCCCTGTAAAATAAAGACTTACGATGGATGTTATCTCACTTATCCTCATTTGGAGTACAGGTACTGTCATGTATTGAGATTACACTGTAAAAAAATAATACAGCAAAGTGATGTCAGCAGAGTCGCCATACAAAAATGTAATTTGAAATAACAGTTTTGCTGTAAATTTCTTCTCTAATAATTAATGAAAGAGAAGAAAAGAAATCATTAGAGTTCTATAGCTGACATATTTGGTTAAAACGGAACAAATGTGTTACTCCTGCACCCTGTTGCATAAAACTTCTAACCGGAGTTTTTTCCGGTTAAAATCTGAAAACTCCGGTTAAAGTCCAAAAACTCCGGTTACAATATTTGTCTGGATTTTTTACTGTTTTTTCCATTGCATACAAACATAGCAGAGTTTTCAAAAGTATTAATGCAATACATTTTTAGGGCGTTTTAAAACTCAGGTTGAATAACCTAAGAAATAGGTCTACATAAGCTGAGTTTTTTAACCCGAGAAAACTCGGGTTAGAAAAAAAGTTTTATGCAACACCACCCTGATGTATATTTTGTTCTCAATTATTCCTTATTTGCAGGAGAAATTTACAACAAAAATGTTTTTTAAATTACATTTTTTATGGCGACTCTGCTGACAGCAGATTTGCTGTAAAAATACAAATATTTTTTACAGTGTAGGAAATGATTAAGATTAGGGTTAGGGTTATGATTAAGATCATCAACTTTGGAGTAATCTGTCTATGATGAGTCTACCGAGATGAAATTGATCGTAACTTTTTATTCATCATAAGTCTTTATGCTACAGAACATTGCTTAGATTACCTGGTTCTTGATGAGGTGGAGATGGAAGGTTTCGGGACTGTTGTATAGCTGCCTCAGCATAGTATGGGTATTGGATCTCACGCTTCCTGAATTCTAGAAAGAAACAATATAGAATGGCATATACCGGGTGAATCGAATAAAAGCAAACACAAGTTTGATCATTAATAATTTCAAAAATATTTCAGTGGTGATTATGAAATTTATAACACTGTAAAAACCAACTCATTACCATTCTAATGATACCTCTCTCAGCTCACCAATGCCATGCATTAATTGTCATGATTGTTATGAGAATTGTGATTGTTTCATTTCCATGCTCCTTATGAGATGAGATGGGTTGCTCAAAAAGGAAACCCAACTTTGATCATCAATAATTAAGATTTTGTTACAGTAGTGATTATGTACATTATATCACTGGAAAGTGCAACTCATTATCATTTTATGGATACCTCTATTAGCTCACCAATGTCATGCATCACTGAACCCCATTGTTATTCAAATTGTCTCGCAAAATTGTGATTGGTTCATTTTCATGCTCCTTGAGATGAGTTGTTTGAATGTGCCTAAACAAGATTAGCAATTCTAAGTTAAGCATTCCAATGACTTTCAATAATGGTTTTGATAAATGGGTTGGAAATGCCTACTTATTTAGTCCATCAACCTTACCATCCAGTTAATTCCATCATGTTACAGCTCACGACATCACAGAGAACCTTCAGTTCACCGTGGGTAATATAAGAAACGTGACAGTGCATCAATCACAAATTTGCGAGATATTTTCAGAACAATGAGGTTTAGTCACATTGGTGAGCTGAAAGAGGCATCATTAAAATGTTAATGAGTTGCAATTTCCAGTGCTATGAACTCAATAATCACCTCAGTCTGTAATATTTTTGAAATTATTGATGATTAAAGTTGGGTTCCCTTTTAAGGCACATTGAACCAACCGATCCCAACGAGCGTGAAAGTGAACCAGTCACTATTTTGCGAAACATTTTCAAAACAGTGGGGTTCAGTGTTATGGGGCGATCACAGTACCATCCGCGGGACCCGGACGGCGTAATGTATCAGTCGTTTTGATAAATTCTGTTTGAGCTGCACGCGATTTTTATTTTCCGAACCGTTTACAAATTAATTACTAAAAATAAGCCTTGAACGTGCACTAATATATCCTAGTTTGGTTCATTTGAATTAAAAATCTTGTTATCAGTAATACTAGCCGAGTGGTATGAGGAACAGATTCTCATCCATAGGACTTGAGTTCGACTCCCAAGAATTTTTTTTTTTTTTTTAAGAAGCTTTTAAAAAATGGATAGATCTTACATGAATAAATAAATCCATCCATAAAACCAATAGTTCAGAGACGAATTTTGATCCAAAATATTATTTTCATTTTGTACACCCATGCATTACACCCATTAGGAAAGAAATTACACTCATTTGAAAGTGATATTGATGGTCCATGTATTGGGAAACGATATGAGATGCTTAGTCCTAGATAAACATCTACCAAACTGGTCTTTCCTGCGACAGCCCCCCCCCCCAAAAAAAAAATATATATATAAATAAACAAAAGTATATTTCAGGCCAGAGTTTGAGATCTGACCCTAGACAGTATAGCCTTCTCGTATAGTCTCATCAAGAACCTTAAGGCTGGGTTCACATAGAAGTATACGGTATACGGTATACGGTATTCGTTGAAGCGCTATTCGGTATTCGCTATACGCTATACGGACACGGCGGTTCACATAGCGGATACGACGTAGCTACTCGATCTCTTGAAGTTGGATTCACGCATGCGTGCAATTAAAAGGAACGTGGGTATACGCGGCACGAAAATCGAACTTGCGCGATTCCCACTATACTATACGAAACGCAACTATACGACATTCCGAGTAGTTCCCTCGTATGTGAACCGGTTTTTGGAAATGCCATTGTTCAACCAGTGAATGTCGCTTGTTCGATTTTCGGTATTCGCATGCCCTAGCGTAAACGAGCCGAATACCCGAGCCGTATAGCTCTATGTGAACCCAGCCTTAGGCTGGGTTCACATAAAAGTATACGGTATACGCTATTCGCTATTCGCTATTCGCTATTCGGCATATGCTATACGAGTATAGCGACCTATTTCATATTTTTCGCCGATGTCATGGAATTTTCAAACGAAGACAATTCGGCTTTCCTCCTCCCATCCGACGCTGAGGAGGCTAATGTGAGGAGAAATATAGTTAATAAATCATAATAGGGGAAATTCAGAACATTTGAACACACGAATTGTAAATGAAGGGCGGTATACGCAGAAAAAAAAATCGAACATGCGCGATTCCCGTATACTATACGAAATGCAGCTATACGCACTTTTCAAGCAGTGCCGCCCGATGTGAACCGGTATTTTGAAATCGTATTGCTTGACACGGGAATGTGGCATGTTCGATTTCAGCTATTCGCATGCCCTCGCAAAAACGAGCCGTATAGGCGAGCCGTATAGCTCTATGTGAACCCAGCCTTAAGGGGCCCTGGCGGGGGCCGAAGGAAAGTCGCACGGGAACCGTATTGTAAAAGGCCTGTCAATATTTTTATTTGGAGGACGGCTACCGGCAGAAACCCGCTCGGGTCCCATTGGTGACTCCAAGGGTTTTCTACGGCCTACCGGGTTGAGAAAAACGCCGGGAAAATCGAGAGCACACACTCGATCTTCCCGGCTCCCCTACATTTAAAGCATAACTGTTGGAAAATGTTCCGATGTGCACATAAAATCGTAAGGGAGTCGGCCGGGAACCGCACGTAAAGTTCAAAGTGTCTTTTCCTACTCGCCGTACGGACCCCGGAATAGAAGCTTTTGGGGAAAGGAGATATGACACAATAGTGGTCTCTATCCAAGTCGCTCTGAGGGTAAATCTCGTGCGAAAAAAATTTGGAACCGCACAGTCGAGAAATTATCAAAACGACTGATTCCCTCGCCGTATGGGTCCCCGGCCACGAACTGTGATCGAGGCATTACTCACATTGGTGAGCTGGGAGAGGTATCATTAAAATGGTAACGAGTTGCACTTTCTAGTGACATAAAGTTAATAATCACGAACATAATATTTTTTTAATTATTGATGATCGAACCTGGGTTTCTTTTTTTTTCTAACACAACCCGTATACAAATAGATTTATATATCCTGGCAAAAATGCATGCATTATTAATTAATTTTGAACAAAGAGTGAAACTGACCATTAAAAAAATGAGCAAAGAAATGGGATTGCATCGGGATTCGTACCAAAGACATCCTGATTACTAAACAGCCGCTCTACCGACTGAGCTATGGCATCCCATTTTCTCTGCTAATTTTTATTTTTTTTTTTTCCCCTTTATACTTACATAAATAAATAGTATTCTCAAGGAAAAGTAATCTCCTTCGGTATCAATCGCAGATTATGAAAACATGAAATTTTACGAAACAACTTACCGTTCTCGATGATTTTAGCACAAGGAGCCATGTTCTTCTTTTCGAAAATCGACCGCAATTTCAGAGCGATGTTTTCTTCTCTGCCGTACTTGTTAAATATTTGTTAAGAGATTGTCGTAAGCTGATGGTTGATCTTCCCGATTATTAGCCATAATTTGTCTTTTTACCCTGCGCGGTACAAATCCGATTATAACGCTCAACCGTGCTGCTGTGTACCTCAATCTTTCCAGCGATGTCTAGCAACAGACTGTCAGTTAAGTTCATCATCATTGGTGCTCATCGATCGCCATCGTTTCCTAGGTGAAATGAAAAAAAAAACCAACATAATATTCAAAGCGAGGAAAACCCTTTCATAATCAAGCTCAAAACAAGGCTGATCGATACCTCTAAAAAATTATATAAAAAACAATAATAATAATTAAAAAAAAGTTGCTTCATAAGAGTCTAATTCGGGTCCCTGTCAGGACGATGTCATTTGGGCGAATTTGTTGGTTTTGCTTGATTTGATTTGATTTATTTATTTCAATGATCAACATTTCTGACATAGATTCATTAAAATGGTATGGGACCGAAATGACATGGTTGTCACCTGGCCCTGCTTCATATTTATGTTCAAAATAGGGGCGGTTATTGGAACATTTTTCTCAAAAATGGCGTAAAACAAAAGCGGCTTTATTTTCAGAAAACAAAAATATGATTCAGCTTGTGCTGTATTACTGTCAATGTACGAAGTAGCATAAATTTAAACTTTTAATGGTTCTGAAAAAAATTCTTATCAGACCATGTCATGTTTCACTAACCCTCAGGCTTGTGGAACATGTATGGGGTAAGTTAAAACATTGTGCTTGGATTCTTAAAATTTATTCAAACTATCTCAACATTATTTGCATGGGTTAGCTAACTTGCTTTATTGATGCCAATTAAATATTAAGATTGGTGTTTTTTTTTTTTTTTCATGTTTTTTACATTGATTAGTCTAATACGGTTTAAGTCTGTGAGTAGCATTCTGCAATATAATGTTCCTTGCACTATATCATGGAGAGTTTGTTCAAAGGCGCTAATATTTTGTTTTAGAGTAAATCACAGGTTTTTTTACTTATCTATCCTATTGTAGTTTATTTTGTAGTATGTTAAGCTTCGTATACGTAATTAATATACGTTTTAAATCTGCTATCAAGGTTTCAATTTGTAAGAATTTTTATAATTTCAACTTCCATGGATTTGCGCCTTTTGGATTAAACCTCCGTCCAGATGCCAATTTTTGGATTTAAGGCCTAAATAATGAAATTTAAAACGAAACACATGAATATTGCTTACCAGAGTTATAGATACAATCTTTCTGATGTTTTAAATTTAATTTTTTTTTTTAATTCTTATCTTTTTTCAAGACCGGTTTTCGAGTTTATTCCCAAAAGGAGCTAATATCCAAAAATAATTCTATAATTATGAAAACATTTCTAATAATCTAAATTTTGCACGGATGTGGAGGCTGAGAGCCAAACTATGTGCTAAAATCTAATTTATTTTGTTAGGTAATGTTGAATAAACAATCCTAAATGACAAGGGATTTAGCGCCTTTTAGGAATAAACCGTTTTGGATTAGCTCCCTTTTTTGGAATAAAACTCATATTGTGACCAATTTTATTTTCAACATCCAAAAATATTTTTTTATCAATATACTGCATTTGATTCCATTGCACTAGAATTGAACTAATTACACCTATAAAATCCATTTTGGTCAAAAGTGGATTTAGCGCCTTTTGGAATCAAGCTCTTCATGTATAAGAATATTTCGGAACCCGTCACTGAATTATAAAATTTTTATTTTTTGGTTCAGCTGAAACCCATTTACTTAGTACATGTTCCAACTAACCCTGTTCAAAATATTCCAACTAACCCCAGAGGCCCATTTGAAATTTGTAAGCTTACAGCACAAAAGAGGGACAACAACATGCCATATATTTAACCTTGTTTTGTAGCTTGGTATAATAATAATAATAATACATGGGATTTTTATAGCGCCATTTTCCATTTAAATAAAATGCTCAAGGCGCTTTTACAAAGTAATATAAAGAATAGTACACAAGGATGAATGTCTGTCTTCAAGAAAAAACACAAGTGAACAAATAAGACTTAAGATTCGTCTTGAACGTTTCCAAT
>CALNVZ010003425.1:21357197-21372318 GCA_940671915.1 Paracentrotus lividus | reverse complement strand
GCTCAAGTTAGGAGTGATGCCCATGAATACGAGCCGCTCCTATAGGCTTAACATATCGTCGATATAGGGCGGAGTCGCCCTACTCTTGATCTTAAATTATGAAGAAAAAAAAGAAAAAAAAAGGAAATGACAAAGAAAGAAGAAAGAATTAGAGGATTAAATGAATGTTTTGATTACTTCGTGTCATGTTAGAAATCTTGCTATATATGTCGAACAGCAGCAGAATAAAAGATAGCAAACCGTTGCGTCAAATTGTATACCTGACCAATCGTGGGAGAATGCATAAATACAGAACAAACTGTGAGGTTACAATTGCCGACATAATCAAAGCGCGTAATCTACATAAATATGTCATACGCGCGCGCGCATGTCGGCAATTATCATAGAAACGCAGTCTCATTTGTTCTTAATCTTCAACATCAAGAAAGCGCAACACTCTTTCCCACGCGTATACTTAAAACTTGCATCTGATCTGCGAAAGAATTGTGTCTGATATATAATCATTCTCATCATGGACTCCGTTCGAGAAGCAATGTTTTTCCCTACTCCCACCCCTCCATTTTTCGACGATTGTTTGGACTTTGTGTGGTTCCCTATATGTATTGCCAGATTGCACGAAAGACTTTGCATGAGACTGGAGTGGTGGGGGCGCGCCCCCGAGTCTACACCGGTCACATTCGTCCATGATTTTTGATAACCGTTCGGTTATCAAAATATGAAAAAGGGGTCAAGTCATTGTGTCTGTGTCCAACTAAGCGTCCGTGCCTCACGGCTAAAAAATTAACAAAAATGCTACTTTTCTATTTAAGGCTGGTTTAAATATTGTCGGACGGAGCTTCTAAAATTCTATGCAAATGTAAATTTATTCAGAATAGAAAACACGCTATTTCTCTATCTCTCTAACTTAGAATTATGAACTTCAAAATCAACAAAAATGCAAGCTCTCCCCTATTTCTCCTATTATATTTGGGAAAGGCGCGATAGAAATATTGGGTATTATTATCATTATTATTATTATTATTATTATCTATTAATATTATATTAATATTTAATGAATAATTTTCATAAAAACGACTGGTTCAGAAAACTACTAAACACAGCCTTTCGAGAAAAGCCCCCCCGGTGTTCCCGAATGGGTGCGTTAATTTTACTCCCCTCCCTCAACCCACCCTTTCGAGAAAAGCCCCCCCGGTGTTCACGAAAGGGTGCGACCATCCCCGCTCCACCCCCGCTCCGCGAACACAGACGATCGTTGCAAGCCATTATCTCCAACCTTAAAATGAGTTTGCTTGTATGATGGTTAAAGCAAGAAATGATTGGTGGCTATACAATGTATAGGCAGATGCACATACAGAAATAGAGGATTAATGTGAAGTAGCGGATGTCCGCGAAATATTTGACGTTGGCATTGGAGAGTTGGGTGCAGGAGGTGTCGTAGTTGAATTATTTAACCACGCTGAGGTCGTGGGTTTGGTATTTGGTATAGCATGTAATTATGTTCTTCGAGTACATTAGGTGTTCGATCTAGCGCTTACAATTACGTTGTGATATTGGAATCGTAGTGGAATGAACAGTATTGTCATTTCTAATAGAAATGACAATACTGTTCATTCCACTACGATTATATAAGCTGTATAATGGAAATTGATTCAGTTGAATATATTTTGAGAGAAATAATGATTGGATTTAAGGGTGGGTTGGTGTTAGGTCAAGGGTTTTCCAGAACTTTGGGCCCTGTCGGGTCCAAGCTGGTTTTTTTTACCCCGGGCAGGGGCTGGGTTAGGGAAAAAGATCCGATAATGCTTTATCGGATGGGGACGGGGCATAATGGTTTTGAGTATAATAATGCTAATTTTATACTCATTGCTACCTTCATAAAAGTGAAGAGTTTCATTGTTATCCAATCTGTCTTACGTACGAAAAATTTCGTGCTAGTAGCGCGCCAGGTCGTTCAAAAAATAGGAACGGACTGGTTTGTACTGGGTGTAAAAGGCTGTTTTTATGCCTTGATAAACATTTTAGGATTGAGTGACGGGAGTCACCGTGTCTCTTTTGGTTAAATTGTCTCGATTTGCCATATGGGATAATTATGAGCAATAAAAGCATGAGCATTATGGCAATAGAGAGGATAGATAATCGGTATTTGATATAATACTGATGTATGTGATCCTTTGATGGATATGATTCTTATTTATTGAATACGGTGTGGTCAAATTAATTTGGCAAAGTCACACACTGATTTATAAATGAACGTCGTGCACAAAGTGTGATAGGGGAATTTCCAAGAATGGTTGGTTTATCCCCGTTTTAGATGGACCGTGTAACATGTACATGTACGCTGAAATCAATGCGTGGTTTCAGAGTGGTTTCAGAGTGAACAAGCTGTGGAATATATATTGTTAATGACATGGTCGTGTTCAAGTCTAGTGATCACTTGTCATCTGATAATTTTTTACCCCACTCGATTTTTACAGGCGAGGGGGTGCCATATATATTTAGTTGAATTTGTTCGCATGTCAATTCATAGGTTTCCGGCCAAATTCGATTTGAATGCGGGCGGACCTAGTTGTACCTACATATTAATTCTCAAACTCTATAAACCAGAAGTAAATTATGGTGTCACGTTTTCATCTTACGCCTCACCTGATCTTACAGGCGGCGAGGCTGGTATATGGGTTTATGATGATTTGATGTAATGTGTTATATCTGTTCTGTGTTATTGCATGGTATACTATGTTTAGGCCTCACTCGATTTCAGAGGCCGGGAGGTCGATATATTATAGCTTTATGTCTCACTCGATTTCAGAGGCGGGGAGATGGTATAATATGCTAGTAATACGTTTTGGCCTGACTCGATTTCAGAGGCGGGCAGGCTGGTAACATGGTTTTATGTCTCACTCGATTGCATAGGCGGGGGGATGGTATAATGTTAACGTAAATAAATTATCCTGTTGGGCAAGAACACATGAAATTGAATGATATACGTTTAGGCCTTACTCGATTGCATAGGCGGGGAGGCTGATATCTGTTCATGATATGTTATATATATGTGATATTTTGTTCTGACACCTCAAATGATAATTGGCAATTAAGCGTCCATCACAAAGTTTCAATAAAGCCACGACATAACCGCAAATACTGTGTTTGTTATTTTGTCAACCTGGAATAATCACAGTAAAATCACTTAAAGGGGTCATGTGTAAAACAATGAAAATAAAACAAAAACAAAAACAAAACTAATCCATGGATCATACAAAAATATTCAAAGCAGAATGATGAATGACGTAGACATTTTTCTTGATGCGATTCTATAGAGGGTTATAATTTGGCTAAAAGAATATTGGCGATGAAATGATCTTGGCCAAAATATTAGACAATTCATAATAATGATAACAAATAATAATAAAGTACTTTTAATTATTGATAACAATATTTCATTTTATATAACAAGATTTGAATATTTCAAAAGCATGGGGAAATTTCGCGGAGAAATGAAAATAATTTCCGTTAAAACTAATACAATTTTTTTTTTAGGACGCGGGTTTAAAACATGTAATTTGGGCAAACGTTTTAGACCAAACTATATTGGAGCTTAGTGTTCAAAAATGTTCTGCCTTCGGCCCTCAAGAAGAGTACCATATATTAGCTATAGGGGTACGTTTAAGTCGTTCGATCGCCCCAAAGAAATTGATAAACAAAAACAATTACAAACAAAAATCTTCTTCTTTTTTGTTCGTTTTTGTTGTTGTTGTCAACGCGGACCCCTGCTTGCCAGCGGGGGTGGTGTTGAGCCCTCAAATGTAAAAATCGCCCACTATGTAAAAATGCCCTCAAATGTCAAACACGCTCAACCACAAATGTAAAAATTGCCCTCAAATGTCACAACACGTCAACCAGAAATGTAAAAATGCCCTCAAATGTCACAAAACACGTCAACCACAAATGTAAAAATGCCCTCAAATGTCACAACACGTCAACCACAAATGTAAAATGACCACTAATGTCATAACATGTCGACCACAAATGTAAAAAGTTTTCATTTTAACCACTAATGTCTGAACATGTCAACCGCAAATGTAAAAATTCATTCCATGTATCATAAATAATCGCGAATGTGAACAAAACATTTTCAATTAATATTACACACATGCATACTTCCATTAGATACATATGCACACACATGCACACACTCACACACAGGCACATACATACACTCACAATTTAACACACATACACACCCACACGCATAAGTTTAAACGGGGGAGTGTTCCAGTTAACAGATTTACTGGTAATGTTTATCAACTATCTGGCTAGCTTGTGTGTAAAAATCGGCATGAATCCAATATGGTATGCGTGATTGAACACAACATTAAAAAAAGGCACATTTTGAAAGTCACATGAGTCCCTTTTTAGGATATAAACTGAGCAAAAATGGGTAAATTCTTATTTGAAGCATGTTATAAGTGTCCTTTTTTGTGTTATGTTATTATATGAGTAGCCTCTATCCATCAATCTTGGACATGTTTTACGGAAAATTTTATGGAAAATGCCATTCCCAAATCTTTTCACAAATTCAAGCTGAGCCAAAATTATGGCGTTAAACAAAGCAATTTTTCTTGAAAAATATGCCATCTATGCACATAACTGTCATGACTATGTGAGTAGGAGTCTGAAAATTCGTGCATGAAATCCCTATGAAGGGGGGGGCGGGGCAGGTGCATGTCCCGCTCGATTCTACACCTTTCTTCAAGAGCCTATGGGGGAGGGTCGTTTCGCATGAAATGGACGCTTATTCCACACAGGTTGGTAAGGCTATACGGCATCAAACAAAAGACTCCATAATAAACGCAGTATTTGCTTGAAGACTAACGAAAGAAATTACAATGCACCCAAAAAGGCAAAAAAAGAATGCCCAAAAATGGTGCCAATAATTTTTAGATAATTCCATACTCCGTCTTTTTATCTAATCTCTTGTTTTATAAAACATAATGAATGAATGAAAAACATAATGAATGAATGAATGAAACATAATACATAATATAGAAAGATTTTTAAAATCTTTCTATATTATGTATTATGCTTATAATCGTAATCGAAACATTTTTGTTCCATTTAGCAACATTCCTCATTGTTATAATACATGTGATGAGTTTATACATTTGGGGTGACATGTTAAGACATTAGTGGTTAAAATGAAAACTTTTTACATTTGTGGTCAACATGTTATGACATTAGTGGTCATTTTCACATTTATGGTTGACATGTTGTGACATTTGAGGGCATTTTTACATTTGTGGTTGATGTGTTGTTACATTTGAGGGCATTTTTACATTCGTGGTTGACGTGTTGTGACATTTGAGGGCAATTTTTACATTTGTGGTTGACGTGTTGAGACATTTGAGGGCATTTGAGGGCATTTTTACATTAGTGGGCGATTTTTACATTTGAGGGCTCAACAGGGGGGGGGGGGTGTTCAAACCCCCGAACCCCCTTGTTACGGGCCTGAACAAAGCAAAACAAATATGAAAAAAAGAATTGACATTACTTTAGATTAAATGTCCATAAAAGGACCAAATTTTAAATTCTTTTTCCCGACAATGACAATAAAAGTATTTCAGATTATAGTGTATATTTGAAAAGCTTCAATATCATTCCCTTCTGGACCTGTGAAGAGGGGGACGAGATCGAGAGCTTCGAAAACAAAGGGCGGATTGAAGACACCATATACGTTATTTGAAGACACCATTAGGGAAGATCCACTATTCCAGTCCAACACCGGTCATGACCGCTTTGTGGACGGGTGTGGAGCGTTTGTTCCGTCCTCACACCATCCGCATACCGTCATCACAACCCCATTATACCGCCCTTACACCGGGTCTCCATCGACCGGTGCCTGCGATTCATGCCCGGCGAAAATTTTAAGCATGCTCGAGAATGCCCAAAACATTCGCCGGGCATGAACCGAAGACAAAATAACGTGAACGTTTTTGACGGGTCATCACCGACCCACAGTGTACTATCACCGGGTATCATCAGAGTCCCGCCGTTCGCATCAACCTGTTTTGCACGGCCGCGAACGGTGGAAAACGGTGAGTCACCCGGCGAAGAAAACAATTTTATTTTTCTTGTCAGAGAGCGGTAAGGCCGGTGGGCAAGCGGTAACCGAACGGACAAAAAGAAAGCATGGACTACATGTGAGGACGGTAAGCCCGGTACCAGGCTGGCTAGGACATGGTATAGACCCGGTATAGAACAATACAGACCCGGTGAAAATGATGAAAAATGCTATGTGGCTGGTGCCGTTCTATTGCCGTGTTGCAAATTTTGGTTTTTCGGTAAACGGCGAAGACCTGTTCATTTTACCCGGTGCATGTGACACCACCATTACATAGTGCATAGAAAGAACTACAGAAAGTAGAGTATGCAACATTCACATCTTTACAATTGTACACTGCTTGCCAATTACATACAGAGAGATCTTCTACCTGATATACCTCCCCAGCTTTCCGATTTTTAAAATTCGAATTCTGACAAATTGAATTCAGGCGAAGGATACAATATAGTCCTTATGAAAACATATACTAGTATAAGGAAATGATTTTATGTATTAATGTCTAGGCAAATCATTTTGGTGCTCCATGCCCATACGCAACCCAATTAAATGGCGGAACGATACGTATTTTTCATCCCATATTTTTCATACCATATTGAACGTTCTCAACAGAATATGGCGCAATATAAATGCTGTGGATCATCCTCATTATCAATTCTTTAAAAAAATATATTTTACGGCATACTCACGATTTGAATGTTAAATAAAGCTGCACAACATTCGATTCAGATAGCTATTTTCAGATATTTTCAGCTTTGACGATTTAGTATTGATTTATGAATATGGAAAGACAAACCGACAGCTAAAGTACGGACTTTGACCTACAAACAAATATCTGTTGTCATTAAAGGCATTGAAACTTTAAATCTCTCAAAGAATTTTTTTTTTCTTCTTCTTTTTTGTGTGTGTGTGTGTGTGTGTGTGTGTGTGTGTGTGAGGTTATTATTTCGGAACGAAGGATAGCAATTTTTCATTGTTAAACAACCGCCGAGAGATACTTTTTTCTAACATTATATATGTCAAAGCGAATACTAGTAGCGGGAGTTAATACTTGTATGGTGGTAAAAAAATGAAGAAATTTAACATTTAAAAGAATCTCCATATCATCCAATAAGCATAGAAAACCAAAACAAACAAACACCTGCAAATTTGTCGATGATACTTGATCATATATATTTTCACAATCGCATGGTAATACTGGTAGTTGTGGGATTTTCGAAGTCCGTACACAATGACGTTTGGCGCCATTATGCCACCCATTTAATCCTGATATGTATACCCAACTGTATTCTAGGCCTCTGTATTATAATATGTTTTATCCATTTCTGCTCGCACTCATGTCATGTGCATGTACCCGATAGAAGTGTATGTTATATTATACATGTATAATTGATATAAGTGTATTTTACATTGCTCTGTATCTCTCTATATCTCGAAGTACTTTACATGTGTTATAATGGCCTACTCTCTTTCACTGTATTTGCCACATTAACACTCTCAATGTGTGTGTGTGTGTGTGTGTGTGTGTGTGTGTGTGTCTCTCTCTCTCTCTCTCTCTCTCTCTTACTTTTCCCTCCATCTCGAATTGCAGGTGTTAAAATTTTTATCAGCCTTCGGCCATCAAGAAGGTCATCATGTACCGACTATAAGGGTTTGGTTCGTTTGGTCAATCGGGTCGGCAATCAATTCCCCCCTCTTTTTTTTTTTTCTTTTTTTTTCTGTGTTAACACATAAATAGCGACGTCGAATACTGCAATATTTTCTAGGCAGGGGATCATTGGAGAAGAGTTCATGTATATTTGATTAATATATTGATTACCATCTTTTAGTCTCAATTGTCCATCATTGACCGATGTCCCCTTTTGAGTGCTTACTTCTCTGCAATAAATGTAACGGTTGTAAATGGTATTCGTAGTCTATTTGTCTTTCTGATTAATATTTGCTGAGATTCTACATTTCTACATTCTTGCGAAGATTTTCATGGTGTGAAAATGAATAAAATCAATTTTGAACCCCAATAAAAATGAACTTTCACCCTTTACCTTTACAATACTCTTAAGCCTGTAACCATAAATTTAAATGTAACCTAATTAAAGAACCATAAAAACCGTAGGCTACACCTCATACTCGTTTCATGGGTTTAGGACCGAGAGGCCGGGTAAACAAAAAGTGGTCCCACAGTGAGAAATACATGGCATTGTGGGGGTTAACCAACTTTCTCTTTGTCTCTCTCTCTCTCTCTGTTTATGTGATACCCGGGAGTGGTTAGGGGAACGTCAATGACATAGGGTAGATGTAGGGAATAGCGGAAAGTAGGGAATATCGGACGGTCACCACATGTCCAGCCCTAGCTGCCAACATAAGATCCATATCAATTCTAGTTGTAAACTTAAGAGGAAGAGGGCGCTATCACTCTACGCAAATCAAACGCTGCCATAGACATTTTGTATTTTGTCGACAGTTGTTTTTCACTTTGTTTTCTTGATTATGGCGAGCAACTACCTTTTCAAAGAATATGATCCTTGAAAATTACGCTAAGAGTCTTTTTTTTTCAAAAATAGGAATAACTTACTGGCAAAGGGGAAAAAGTCCTGTCACTTGTGTCAATTCGAAATCCTAATCACATCAAATTCCTGTACAATATGGGCCAGTTTTGCTCTCAAAATAGCTCATACGCCACATAATTATCTTCCTGGATAACGCATAATTATATAACAGCTTAATGAAAGCAGCCGTTTTAAAACGCTTGAATTCTCACCTTGTCAGAGATGTAAATTCATTTCGATTGGTTAAAAAAAGAGTCCTGTCACTTTGAACATTATCACAAACGAATCTTTACTCGATGGGTCAATATTTCCGCATATCAATGCATATCGCATGTGGACGGCGTCTTCGCAAGATGTGACAAGATCACTATTTATATCAATAATCGTTAGGAACATCATTCTATGTGAAATAAAGATTCTGATTACAACTTTAGCCAATGGTTTATAGGCTTGCCAAATGTATTTTCCCCAATCTGGTCTGAAGCATCTACCTACGAAAACTATGATAAAGTTCAATTATTTATTTCATGTCCATGAGAAATTAGCTCGAACGGGATCGACTGACCAGAACCATTTTACCACAGGGAAGTTTTTCTAGGCGAGTTTTTGTACGCTAAGTAATAATTGCATGCAGTTGTCAATCGGTCGCTTCCCGCCGTTATAGCGCGGGTTTTGTTGACATTAATGTAGAACCGTATAATTTTCTGCGCCGCGCTCAGTTGTATTTCCACTAAACGTGCAGTGAGATGTAATGTTGCGTTTCCCCTCCTCAAATAATGGACGCGTCTTTATCTTAAGATTTAATGTCATACGTTAGGTTTACATTTCACGTGGAGTAGAATTGATATGAACTGAGTTGAAATACCGGCATCTATTGGTCAGGTGGTCTGTCTGGGAAGGTTGAATGCTGTATTCGACAACAACAAGTGAGAAATCCCCGAGAAAACTACTAAAGTCTGTCAAGGTAAAAAAATTTGCAGCCTGAAAAATGGCCTGATGTAAAAATCGAAATTTTAGAGAATGTGATGGTAAAAAAATAGAATTGGGGCATGACCTCTATTTCATGCATTATGGACATGTGTGGAGGGTGGGCCAAACGTGTATGGAGTGTTTGCACTGTACAAAGCCTGTGTATTGGAGTGGCAGTGTGTTGAAAAGTGCTAGTCAGTCATTTTTTTGTGTAGGGAATACCGGACACCACATTGACGGTTGTTTGTTTTACTTCCGGGTTGAGTTGCTAAGCATGTAGATCAAATAGTATTGCATATATAATGTATTATATTTATTTATTAAATTGTTTGACAATTTTGAAATGTCTATTTCTCTTTATTATTATTGTGATATGTCATGATCTACATGAGATATAAAGTTATTCTGAGTGTTTTGAAATTTTGTAGTAAAATGCATAAGGTCTTCTAAAAAATGAAAAATGTTATAAAAATCAATACAAACATGTTAAGTTGATGGTTTACATTCAAATCAGTGCTTCCAGACAGATCTTAATACAAAAAAAAGGGTAAAAACATACTGTCCGGTATTTCCTACACTGTAGGGAAAGCCGGACAATTTACCATGACGTCATTATTTGCATATAACTGCCTCAACAAATATTTGATTACCTCAATTTTTTTGGAAAATAAAGTTGAATGATCTAACTAAGCAATGAGAATCTTTTTCTTTTGTGATTTTATTGTTTTCATGTCCTAATTAAGCAAATGAGCTTAAGTGGCCGGTATTCCCTACATCTACCCTAGCTTGGGTCCCGAAATGTAAAAACGGGGACCAACACAATCAACAAAGTAAAGCCGGAGCAAAAGTAGGATGTTGAACACCCACCCACCCACCCCCCCCCCAGGAAAAAAAATATCCAACCTTTATGAGCAACAGTGTATTTGGATACATTGAGGAAAGGTAATGCGGCGGTCACCACTCGTCGTAGGCTACGGGGCACGTGCCATCAACGTAGCCTGCGTTGCATGTACAACGCACGCACAGGTCCTGGTCAACTTCTGCGATTCCTGCGTTTCTGTAGTAAGGGTATTGTAAAAACTTCCTGCACGTCGTACATGCATTGTACCTGCGAGGTACCTCCGCTGCACGAATTTTCTACGAAATCCATCGTAGGGAGTTGCGCGTCGAAGGTACGGCGAGTTGTGACCGCCGCATTAGAAAGAGGATAACAACAAAGTAATGCGGCGGTCACAACTCGCCGTACCATCGACGTGTACGATGGATTTCGTAGAAAATTCGTGCAGCGGAGGTACCTTGCAGGTACAATGCATGTACGACGTGCAGGAAGTTCTTACAATACCCTGTAATACTATAGAAACGCAAGAATCGCATAAGTTGACCAAGGACCTGTGCGTGCATTGTACATACAACGCAGGCTACGTCGATGGCACGTGCCCCGTAGCCTACGATGAGTTGTGACCGCCGCATTAATTGAAGCAATTCTCGTTTGAGGCGGTTGCATATAAACTTTCATTATGAAATATCAATTCACTCTGTAAAAGTCATGTGCGTTGTATTTTCTTTTCTTTTTTTTTGTTGTTGTTGACATCACTAATTTAAATCCTCATTCTGCGAATGAGACAAAATTGTTCATCATTAATGAGATATTATTTATTAGTGGACGCATGTTCATTCCCTTGCTTTTCATTCGATTTATTGTTTTCCCCCTCTTTTACAATCAACATGACTATTTCGGATTACTTACAGCAAAAAAATAATAATTAACATAAATATGGTTTGTTTACTTTTCTTTTTATTTCAATAACAGCAGGTTAATAAGTAACCACAATGAAGAATGATACAAAAGCCTAGACCGAAGAAGAAGATATAAAGAATAGGCCTATATGATTTCAAAGACAAACATAACATTCTAGAAAGCTAGTTTTCTGCTCTCATAAAATGATACCTCCTTGAAGAAAATTGGTCAGGAATAACAAAGTTATAATTGTTTAAGTTAATGTTTTGGCAAATCCATAATTTCAAGAAATAAATTCGCTTTTACTGAACCCCTGTCGTATCAACAAAGAATTTTATGCATGACTGATCGCCAACGAAACGTCAGTGACAACAAATTCGTTTGAAGAAATTGTGAATATGCAATAATTTACTTTTAAACTAATAAAGCTGTCTTATTACTTGTCCATCTTTCCCTGATTGGGGTGTCATATATATAAAGGGGCACACAATTAGCTGTAATTTATCAATTCAAAGTATCATGAACCGGTATATAGTGTTCTACAAAATCGAATTATAAGGGTATGGGTGATCATCAAATAATCTTCTTGCCCTGATGTGATCAGTTTGTAATAAATCTAAAAATTTCATAAAGGTTATAGCACAATCCAAGTGGAGAGAATGGGACTAGAATTATATAATTCAGAAATTGTTTTATTGACAAAATGCCTATGTATTATAACGTTATCATTTTAAAAATCTAGATCTTTATGGTTTTTCAACATATTATTGAATTGAATTGAATTGAAAAGGTTTTATTCAAAATCGAACATAGCAGCCCAAAGGCTGAATTGCATTCAATGTACATGTACAAAGTAAAACAAACAAAATATTTTAACAAAACATGATACATAACTTATTCATATTCAACCTCAGACTGAGAAATTATATTTCTTGCACCAATTCTCTTTATACAGTCTTTGTTTGTTTGTTGTTTTTTTTTCTTCCACAATTCATCCACCTTTTTACCGGCATTTAGATTAAATTGTCTTCAAACAAAAGAAATATTTCTTTTTGTTAGATATAATAAACAATAATGGACTTGATATAAAGCCGTTGGCAACATCATCTGACTTTTCAAATTCACAACCTAAAATATCTCCTGAAAAATAGCATAAAAACAAATCATGATAACCAAAATATGTCAAAAACTAGCCCACCAATGTCAAAGATTCGTTGCAACTAAGTTTTTAATATACATCTGTACACAGTACCATGCTATAGCTATATAGCCTATTTCCGATAATGGCTATTGTAACTTTGCAATAACACTTCATAGTTTCCACTTATTACATAATAACATCATGAATACAAATATTTCAAAATGTGTGCAAAATTGGTATCTAATATACACAAATTTAAAACCATTAATAAAAGTTATAATTGTTTTCCTTTTTTTTACAAATCAGGGGCCATATTCATAAAACTTTAATAATTCTAGTAAGCAACTTAATAGACCGTACTTGCAAAATAAGTTAAATTTGTTATTTTCAAAACCTTCATAAGTTTTCTGGCTTGGCAATGTCCTCAAGCTCATTATTATGCATGCATTTTTCTCAGCACGCTTGGCATGAGCCTATTCACCCACAGTAGCTCTGGTTAAAAAATGTAGAAGGATGATATTATTCATGATACTATTTTTGCTTGATAAGTTCTATTATAGCTGCGTACCAGGGTCTAGTTGACCACTAAGAGATGTTATTCACAAATCCTTATTTCTCTTACTTTTAACATAATTTCCTTCAAATTTTTTTAGTCGATAATGATCACCTCTAACTTCTTATGGTCTAATTTATATTTGCCCTCAAATTTGAGTTTGTAGGTTGATAATGACGAGGTTTTCAATTCCTATGTTAATTTATCATAATGTCAAAGAAACAATCCAATAAAAATATATTTCAATATGGTTACTCTCAAGTAATGATACTACACATGTTATTTCTCAAACAAACAAAAATGATTCGTGGTTGGATATTAAAAGCAGAGGGCTGAATTTCTTTCTTCAAAGGGCTGACTGCTTTTGAACATTTGAGTGACCCAAACCGATGTCTAATTTTCTCAATGTCCGTCATCTATTATTATTCTTGATTGCATTATGTACAATTGTTATGTAATATGACCAATCTAGGATATTAACTAATTACTGGGGTTCTTACTGAGGTTTTGTGAATAACAATTTAGTTGCTTTATACATAATGACAGAGTTTTACACCGCTGCAGATATGAAAAAAAAATGTGTTATTATTGAGAGGGAAAAATATCCGAAATGTTGCTTGACAAACTGTCATTATTTAGTCTGTGTGAACTTCAATGTATCACCTGAAGCAAGTTATGAGACCGTTCCCCGTTCCTTAATAGCAAGTTTAAAAGGAATGGATTTATCTGTCATCTAAGGCCTACTAGGAAAATGGTTACACATCGTAATTCCGAAGGTTCGTTATTCCGAAGGTCCATTATTCCGAAGGTTCGTCATTCCGAAACACGTAAAATGCCTATACCTCGATGTCGTTTTATCCGAAAATAAAAAGGTCGTTATTTCTATAATCCGAACATTTGTGGCGTTATCCGAAGGTTTGTTATTCCGAAGGTTCGTCATTTCCGAAAACGAAAAAAGGTCGTTCTCTGTATTTTTCCCGAAGGTTCGTCATTCCGAAAACGAAATAGGGTTCCATTCCGGAAGGTTCGTAATTCGAAAACCGAAATTGGATTTCGTTCATCTTCGAAGCGGTCTGTAATTTCCGAAAAACGAATAGGGCTGTCATTTTCCGAAGGTCGAATAATCCGAAAATAAAATAAGTTTTGCTAAATTAGTCCAAAACTGAAATAATCGTTGGCGAAGCCGGAAAACGGAAGGGGCCAGCGGTTTGGAGGGGGTAAGAGGGTATTGACCCTTTAAGTGTTCAATTATTGTTATGAGGGTGAAAGGGGGGGTTGATTCTATCCGTTACCCGAGGGTAACGGGGCGTTTAAGAATTCTTTCAAATTGGGTGATCATATAGGCTTCAGGCCGTACTAGGATTTTTTTCCGGGGGGGGGTTCGATAAAATTGAAAAAGTGGACCTTTTTCTTAAACAGCAAACTTGGCAAGCGCGAAGCGCGGCGAAAAATTTTGGCTCATAACTTACCCGAAGGCAGTTTATTTTTTAGAAGTCAATGATTTTCTTTTTAATTCCTCTAAACGAAGGTGATGATAACCATACCCTTTATAAGCAAAATATGTTGTGACACGAAGCGTGAGTGGAAAAATTTAACGATTATATTACCTTCACTTTTTGAGTCAGGAATCAGTCAAGGAGAACTTTTTACAGAAAACTATAGAAGCGCGCGAAAGCGGCAGCCCGAAAATTTTTGGCTTATATGACCGCTTAACAGTAGTGTATTTTTTTACCTTTTTTTCCGCTCTTATTTTTACAGATCCGAATAAGGATTTTTATAAGGGTTCTAAAATAGTGAAGCCAGACTTTTCGCAAGGATTGAACTTGCGAGCGCGAAGCGCGAGCCGGAAAATTTTGCTGTTTAATGGCCTGAATGTGGTATGTTATATGCACAGTTTGTCTCATATCTTTCTATTTTCTTTTAATTCCTTAACAAGTTAATGATCACCTCCCTTTCTGAAAACGTGAACATCCATTTCTACTTTCAATATTCATCCACACACAGATGACCAAATTCCAAAAGATGCGGGGCGAAAAAAAAACACAAAATCATATGAATGCTG
>CALNVZ010003425.1:21339663-21357172 GCA_940671915.1 Paracentrotus lividus | reverse complement strand
TTACAAAGTTGATTCGCTGAACACCACGGAAAAACTTATAATCTTTTTCCGCATTTTTGTAAGTGTCTCAGATAGAATTGGTAGGGGCTAACAGCCCCCCCCCCCGCTTATCCTTCCATCCCTGGTTTTTAAAAGAGAAGATACAATAAAAATAAAATTATAGAGTCATTTAATAAGAGCTTTCTTCGCTTTCGGTTCATACTCTTGCCTCGGCATATCAATTCAAGGTAGAGTGAATTATCATCTTGTTATGTTAGGCATATATACAAAAAAAGCAACACTTTGTGCTACAAATTATACGCCATTATATGATTTAAGTTGTGTTTTTTTCGCCCCGCATCTTTTGAATTTTGGTCATCTGTCCAACGCTGTATCATGGGACTTGAATATATTGAAAGAGTAAAGAAAAATGGATCGATCACGTTTAGTTCAAAGGGAATCGGTGGAATCATTAACTTGTTTAAGGAATCTAAAAGAACAACTCAGAAAGATTATGCATGAGACAAATTCTGATAATACCATACCACACTTCAGAGCCATATAACAAAAGCAAAATTTTCGGCTAACGCGCCTTCGCGGCTCGCAAGTTCAATCCTTGCGAAAAGTCTGGCTTTTCACATTTTAAACCCCTTATAAAAATCCTTATTACGGATCCTGTAAAAATACAGAGGGAAAAAGTAAAATACACTACTGTTAAGGTCATTATAGCCAAAATTTTCGGCTCTGCGCTTCGCGGCTCGTGATGTTTTCGTTAACAAGTCGTCCATTGCTGATTCCGGACTCAAAAAAGTGATAGTAATATAATGTTAAAGTTTCCACTCACGCTCGTTTCAAACATATTTGCTAAAACGGATGTTTATCACCTCGAAAGAGCGAATTAAAAAAGAATCATGACTTAAAAAAACTGCCTTCGGGTAAGTATGGAAAGCCAAAATTTTCTCGGTCTCGCGCTTCGCGCTTGCAGGTTTGCTGTTTGTAAGAAAAGGTCACTTTTCAAATTTATCAGAACCCCCCCGGAAAACATATCCTAGTTCGGCCTGAACCATCATGATCACCATTTTGAAAATTCTTTAAACGCCCCTGGTAACGATAGATACAACCCCTTTTCCACCCTCATAACAATAACTGAACACTTAAAGCGTCATAATACCACTTACACCCTCCAATCACCGACTGCCCTCAGTTTTCCCGGCTTACGCACAGCATTTTTTCAGTATTTGGGTACTAATAGCAAAACTTATTTTTATTTCGAATTATCGACCTTCGAGATTGACGAAGCCCTAATTCGATTTTCGAATTACGATCCGCTTCGGAGTGATCACGAATCCAATTTCGGTTTTCGGAAATTACAAACCTTCCGGAATGCACGAACCCATATTCGTTTTTCGGAATGAGAACCTTCGGGAAAGTGACGACGCCTTTTCTCGTTTTTCGGAATGCGAACCTTCGGAATAACAAACGACTCGGATAACGCACAACCGCCACAAATCGTTATCGAGATCCTAAGACCTTTTTTCAGTTTCGGATAAAACGACATCGAGGTATACGCATTTACGTAGTTTTCGAAGTGACGAACACTTCGAATATGACCTTCGGAATTAAACGAACCTTCGGAATTACGATGTTGTAACCATTTTCCTATAGGCCTCTAAGATGACAGGATAAATCCAATTCCTTATTAAACTTGCTATTTATAGGAACGGGGAAGGACCTCTTCAAAACTTTCTTCAGGTGATACATTGAAGTTCAACACAGACTATAATGACAGTGTCAAAGCAACTATTTCGGATTATTTTTCCCTTCTCATGAATAAAACATTTTTTTTTTCATATGCTGCAAGCGGTGTAAACTCTGTCATATATGTATAAAGCAACACTAAATTGTTCATTCAGCAAACCTAGTAGTAAGAACCCTAGTCCCGAATCAGATAATTGATGCTTAATATCAATCATTTAATTGGTCATAATCGACATAACAATTGCTACATATATTGCAATCTTATCAAGAAAATTGAATAGTGATTGAACGGACCTATCGAGTAGAGAATATGCTGATTAAGACATCTAGCATGTTTGGGATCCTCAAATGTTCAAAGCGTCAGCCCTCTTGCAGAAAGAATTCAAGGCCCTCTGCTTTTAATATCCAACAACGAATCAATTTTTGTTTGTTTGAGAAATAACAAATGTGTAGTAATTCATTACTTGAGAGTAACCATATTGAAATATATTTTTATTGGATTTGTTTCTTTGACATTATGATAAATTAACATAGGAATTGGAAAACCTCGTCATTATCCAACCTACAACTCAAATTTGAGGGAATATAAATTAGACATAAGAAGTTAGAGGTGATCATTATTCGACTAAAAAATTTTGAAGGAAATTAATGGTTAAAGTAAGAGAAATAAGGAAATTTGTGAATAACATCTCTTAGTGAGCTAGACCTGGTACGCAGCTATAAAGAACTTATTCAAAGCAAAAATAGTATCATGAATATATCATCCTTTCTACATTTTTTACCAAAGTAGCTCTATCTGTGGGTGAATAAGGCTCATGCCAAAGCGTGCTGAGAAAAATGCATGCATAATATGAGCTGAGGACATTGCCAGACCCAGAAACTTATGAAGGTTTTGAAATAACAAATTTAAACTATTTTTGGCAAGTACGGTCTATTAAGTTTGCTTCTAGAATTATTAAAGTTTTATGAATATGGACCCTGATGTTGTAAAAAAAGAAACAATTATAAACTTTTATTAATGGTTTTTAAATTTATGTATATTAGATAACCAATTTTGCACACATTTTGAAATATTTGTATTCATTGATGTGTATTAATGTAATAATGTGGATAACATGAGTGTTCACTTGCAAAGTTACAATAGCCATTATCGGAAAATAGGCTATAATAGCTATTAGCATGGTACTGTGTACAGAATGTATATTAAAAACCTTAGTTGGCAACGAATCTTTGACATTGTGGCTAGTTTTGACATATTTTGGTATCATAGATTGTTTTTATGGCTATTTTTCAAGGAGATATGTTTTAGGTGTGAATTTGAAAAAGTCAGATGATGTTGCACGGCTTTATATCATAAAGTCCATTATTGTTTATTTATCTAACAAAAAGAAAATATTTCTTTTTGTTTGAAAGCAATTTAATCTAAATGCCGGTAAAAAGGTGGATGAATTGTGGAAGAATAAAAAAACAACAAACAAAAACAAAGACTGTATAAAGAAGAATTTGGTGCAAGAAATTATAATTTTCTCAGTCCTGAGGTTGAATAATGAATAGTTATGTATCATGTTTTTGTTAAAAATATTTTGTTTGTTTACTTTGTACATGTACATTGAATGCAATTCAGACCTTTGGGCTGCTATGTTCGATTTTGAAAATAAACTTTTCAATCATCCAATTCAAATACTAATATGTTGAAACCATAAAAGATCTAGATTTTTAAAAATGATAACGTTATAATACATAGGCATTTGTCAATAAAACAATTTCTGAATTATATAATTCTAGTCCATTCCTCTCCACTTGGATGTGCTATAACCTTTATGAATTTTTAGATTTATTACAAACTGATCACATCAGGGCAAGAAGATTTATATTGATGATCACCCATACCCTTATAATTCGATTTTGTAGAAACACTATATACCGGTTCATGATACTTTTGAATTGATAAATTACAGCTAATGTGTGGCCCTTTAATATATATGACACCACCATCAGGGGAAAGATGGACAAGTAAATAGACAGCTTTATTAGTTTAAAAGTAAATTATTGCATTTCAAAATTTCTTCAACGTATTTGTTGTCACTGACGTTTCGTTGGCGATCAGTCCATGCATAAAATTCTTTTGTTTGATACGACAGGGGTTCAGTAAAAAGCGATTTAATTTCTTGAAATTATGGATTTGCAAAACAATTAACTAAACAATGTATAAACTTTGTTAATTCCCTGACCAATTTTCTTCAAGGAGGTATCATTTTATGAGAGCAGAAAATCTAGCTTTCCTAGAATGTTATGTTGTCTTTGAAATCATATAGGCCTATTCGTTTATATCTTCTTCTTCGGTCTAGGCTTTTGTACATTCTTTCATTGTGGTTACTTATTAACCTGCTGTTATTGAAATTAAAAAGAAAAGTAAACACCATATTTATGTTAATTATTATTTTTTTTGCTGTAAGTAATCCGAATAGTCATGTTGATTGTAAAAGAGGGGGAAAACAATAAATCGATGAAAAGCAAAGGGAATGAACATGGCGTCCACTAATAAAATAATATCTCATTAATGATGAACAATTTTGTCTCATTCGCAGAATGAGGATTTAATTAGTGGATGTCAAGCAACAACAAAAAAAAAGAAAAGAAAATACAACGCATCATTGACTTTTAGCAGAGTGAATTGATATTTCATAATGAAAGTTTATAATAGCAACCGCCTGCAAAACGAGAAATTGCTTCAATTAATGCGGCGGTCAGCAACTCATCGTAGGGCTACGGGGCACGTTGGCCATCGACGTAGCCTGCGTTGTATGTACAATGCACTGCACAGGTCCTTGGTCAACTTATGCGATTCCTTTGCGTTTCTATAGTATTAAACAGGGTATTGTAAAAACTTCTGCACGTGTACATGCAATTGTACCTGCAAGGTACCCCTCCGCTGCCAGCGAATATTTTATAACGAAAAATCCATCGTACACGTGAATGGTACGGCGAGTTTGTGACGCGCCGCATTACTTTGTTGTTTATCCTCTTTCAATGCGGCGGTCACAACTCGCTCGTTGACAGTTCGGCGCGGCAACTCCCTACGGATGGATTTTTTCGTAGAAAATTCGCTGGCAGCGGAGGTACTGCGCAGGTACAATGCATGTAACGACGTGGCAGGAAGTTTTTACAATACGCCTACTACAGAAACGCAGGAATCGCAGAAGTTGACCAGGCCTGTGCGTGCGTTTATCAATGCAGAAGCACGTCCGTCGGATACCGGGCTCACGTGATTTGTATGGCAACCGTTGCCACCGTAGCCTACCGAGAGTGGTGACGCGCGCATTTACCTTTCCCAATGTATCCAAAATACACGTTTTGCTCATAAAGGTTGGATATTTTTTTTTCTGGGGGGGTGGGTCGGTGGGTGTTCCATCCTAACTTTTGCTCCGGCTTTACTTTGTTTGATTGTGTTGGTCCCGTTTTTAGCATTTCGGGACCCAGGCTAGGGTAGTATGTAGGGAATACGGCACTTAAGCTCATTTGCTTATTAGACATGAAAACAATAAAATCACAAAAGAAAAGATTCTCATTCTTAGTTAGATCATTCACTTTATTTTCCAAAAAAATTGAGCGTACATCACATATTTGTTGAGGCGTTATATGCCCAATATGACGTCATGGTAATATTGTCGGCTTTCCTACAGTGTAGAAATACCGGACAGTATGTTTTTAACCTTTTTTTTGTATTAAGATCTGTCTTGGATAGCACTGATTTGGAATGTAAACCATCAACTTAATTATGTTTGTATTGATTTTTATAACATTTTTCATTTTTTTAAGAAAGAACCTTATGGCATTTACTACAAATTTCAAAACACTCAGAATAAACTTTATACCTCATGTAGATCATGACATATGCACAATAATAATAAAGAGAATAGACATTTCAAAATTGCAAACAAATTTAATAAATAAAGTATAATACATTATATATGCAATACTATTTGATCTACATGCTTAGCAACTCAACCCGGAGTAAAACAAACAACCCCCCCCCCCCGCCATTCCTGCCCCAAATTCTTTTAAAAACACACCGCGGTCTATAAATATATGCGAGCGCCAGCGGAAATATTGCACACACCTATCTGAAAATGGGGGTTTTCTGCACTTAATAATTTAGCTCAGGAACATTTTGTCCATCAGGTAGATAGGCATATTTAAGAATCCGCAGAGCATTTTATGCATAAAAGTGGGGGTTTCACACTTTTGGTTAACGCCACCTGGTATCGACCTCACAACCCATGTAAGGCAGACGCTCTATCCACTGAGCCAACACATACATACACTTATATAATGTGTGAGGCATCAGGCCCCGCTATCCCCCGATACCCCTAAAATAATGACACCCCTCCTCGCAATGACAAACCTTCGGAACAACGAACCCTTTTTCGTTTTCGGAATGACGAACCTTCGGAGTAACGAACCTTATTTCGTTTTCGGAATGACGAACCTTCGGAATAACGAACCTTATTTCGTTTTCGGAATGACGAACCTTCGGAATGACGAACCCTATTTCGTTTTCGGAATCACGAATCTTCGGAATAACGAACCTTCTGAATGACGAACCTTCGGAATAACGAATCTTCGGAATAAAGATCCTTCGGAATTACGAACCTTCGGAATAACGGGTGCTTACCTAGGAAAATAGGGCTTTATGAATACAGCCCCAGGTCAATGGAATACATGTGTACCGGCAAATAAATGAGAACAAAACAATGCTATTAGTATTACAACATCAACACATCAACACCAACATCAATTTTTTTTCCCTAACTCATTAAAAAATTTGAAATTATTTTGACATATTTAGACAGATACAATTTCAAGAAATATTCAAAGTTTACCACGAAGTTACTGCAGCTTGATACTTATTTAAACCATTATTTATTAACACTTTGCTACTTTAGCTAATTTGAGCTTAGACATTGAGCTGATAAATTGAGCTTATTGCAATTGTGCACTCGGTTTCGTTCTATTCCATGGGACTCTCTCCTTGTGCAGATGCTACTGACGCGCTCTCAGAACCTACATAAAATGAGAGAGATAGTAATCCAATTGATAAAAAAAAACATCATATCTTATCATATTTGCAGAATTATATATTTCAAGAGGTTTAAGATAATTGCAGACTGCAGGAGGAGTGAGGAATTATCACCAACGAAATAAAATCCCCAAAACCTAACTATGGGCATTAGTAAGGCCATGGTGGCACTTTATAAGGTCTGATAAATCGATCAATAACGTTTCTTGCTATGATGATAGAAAATGAACAATAGTGACATATCCAAATTATTTGGAATCTCCATTACTGTTATCGTATTATTATTAGATGCCGAAGTTCAAATTGATTGTCTTTATGCAATTGAAAATCAATGACACAATACCAGTGGAGATGATCATCTAATTACACCCGAGCAAGATCGAGTTAATCATACCCATTTTAAGGTTATATAGTACATGTATCATTTGGAAAAATGAAAATGATGTCAAAATTGGAAAGAGAGGCAGCACAATGACAGGAGGGTTACTTATAAGAATGATTAACCACGGCCCTCATGCATAAAGAGTTACTATGGTAACGTTGCTCAACAGCTAATCGAAATGCGGTATTTCATGGAAGTTACAATTGATGGCAAAGTTACTATAATGAAAATGGTAACTCTTTATGCCAAAGGATCCAGAAAAGATTACCTGGTTCTTGATGAGGTGGGGATGGAAGGTTTAGGGACTGGTCTATAGCTGCCTCTGCATGGGATGGGAATGGGATCCCACGCCTCGTCAATTCTAGAAAGAAACAACAAAATAGAATTGCATAGGCCACACTGAAAACCTAAACGGGTAGACCGACTAGCTTTAAAGCTAGTCAGTCACGACGGACTAGCTTTCCTTCAACACAACCCGTCTATTACGGACTATAGCTTTAAAGCTCGTCCGTCTCTACGGACTAGCTTAAAAGCTAGTCCGTTAAGTTAGTCCGTTACGACGGACTAGTTTTAAAGCTAGTCCGTCGTGACCGACTAGTTTGCCGAACTAGCATTAAAGCTAGTCGTAGTGATGCCCAGACTGACGAGCTTTTGAGCAGGACTAGCTTTACAGCTAGTCCGTCAAGGTGTAAAAACTAGTCAGTCGCGATCGGTGGTTTTGCTTCTGTCTTGACCGACTAGCATGACAGATAAGCTTAATATGGCTTCACAGGCTTGTAAGAGACGTAAAATCTTCAATTTTAGAAGACAGTTCATCCAGATACAATCAATCTAAAAGAAAAGTGACACATAAATTTATAATTAGATTTTAGAATTCAATTTTCATAATTTAATGAGATTGTTATTATCATTTTAAAGCACACACATTTATTCATTAATTTGGCAAGACAAAATCTGTTTCGCGTGTTATACAACATTAATTTATGTGCAAATAATTGGCTAACGATGTTCATGAAATTAACCATAACTTAATTAGGAATTAAAAACGAGTACTCACATGAAGGAAACCGTCACCATGATCAAAATCTACTATTCTACACGGCGGGACTGTTACACGGTGTATATCGAATCTGCATCTTTTCGGTTTACACGTAAAATCGAATTCGCAATCAGATAATGCACATAATAGATCATGTCCTTTTCGCAATGCGCATGTTATTCAGTGGATGGACTCTACTCTTATAGATTGCTGATGAATACCCGGCTTAGCAACAACTGTGTATGTGAATGAAAGGTGCATGGCTACGAATGCCCGGCTTAGCAACAACAGTGAATGAAAGTGGATCATTCACTGTTGTTGCTAAGCCGGGCATTCATCAGTAATCTATAAGAATAGACGAGATTCTTGGGTTCGAGGTATTCAATTATAGCCTGTAATTAAATAATGAACGACAATCATCAGCAATCTATAAGAATAGACGAAATTCTTGGGTTCGAGGTATTCAGTAATAGCCTGTAATTAAATAATGAACGACAATATTGAGAATCTATAGGCCTACTCGTGCCTACAGATTACTTGTTGTTATGTAGAAATAAACTTTCAGATTATCAAGCCAAAACAAATTTAATTATTGTTAAAAATAACTTGATCCTGTTCGAAAAAGAATAAATGGAGTAGAGTGCGTGTATTTACACGCACATAATTTACAATACAGACGATAATGGAATTGCTCTAAATAATAGACTACACAAAAGAAACAAACACAACCAATAATTGTTGCGGGACTCACAGTACTAGTAAATATTAAAAAGGATTTTTAAGGAAATTTCATATCAAATTTATTGTCAAACTTCGTTAAATTACTTTGGCAGTTTCTTGAGTAGGTACACCGTTTGCATTATTCATAGAATCACTACTTCAGTAACCTTGGAATAATTTTCATAAATAATTAAACGACATTGCAAATGTGTATGTATATCAAAAGCTAGGCACGTCCGTTAACTTTATAGGCAAACCTCGTCAGTCTATTTATCTTTTAGTGAGCTCGTCCGCAACTCAACAGACGAGTTCAAGCTTGAGGACGAGCTTTAAAGCTAGTCCGTCAGGTTGAGAGATTTGGATCAGTTATAAGCTAGTCCGTCGAGACGGACTAACATGACGGACTAGCTTTAAAACTAGTCCGTCTTGACCGACTAGCTTTTAAGCTAGTCCTTCAATTGACGGACGAGGTTAGGTTTTCAGGCAGAGTATACATACATATGAAACACCTCACCTCACAAAATATTGCACAAGCTAAAATGCATGCATGCGTTTAAGGGTACATGCAGGTAATATGGGCCCCTAACTCATTAGCTAATTGAATAAAATGAAAAATGACACACAGTCTAATCTGTTTATATGAATCAATAACTAGCTTTGCTTATTGTCAATATTAAGCTCTAATTTTATTGTGAAGAAAAAAACAATTATCACCACCACCCTGTCTGCAATATTCAAATGTTGACGTCATTACCAAAGTCCCATATTACCTGCACGTGCAGTTAAAATGGGCACAATGTATTTAATGTATGTTTAAAACTACAATGACTCTACCATCTGGAATTTGCTTAAAATGTTGAAAATCATTAACTTTAAATATCATTTGCAATATATAAGACCCTTCAGTAAATTACTTTGACTATATATTTCATTGTTTGATTTTGTATATTATTCTTTTTAGATATTGTTTAAAATGGATTTTCATTATAACAAGTCATATAGGCTACAATAAGATATTATAGTGAATATATACTGTGAATATACCCAATAAAATCTAGCATAAGAATGATGCCATCATGTCCAATACTAAGTACCAGAATCATTGCCGCGCCGATTTGGAGCCGCAGTATTACCAGCAACGTCATGTTGATGTGTCAGGCAAGACATCAGATGCCACATTGCACCCCTCTCACTACAACAAATTAGCGTTAAGCAAGTGGTGCAAATAGTGAAACTTGAAGACTTACATAAGAAGATATAAAACAATTGAGGTTAAGGACCACCTCAATAAACAACCTTTCCACCATTCACTTCATGTAAAATTATCAAATTTACATCAAGGGTTAAAAAATGCCCGTCAGAGATTATTACCTACGCTGTTGGTTTTCAGTCAACTTTCAGAAAATTCTGAGCATCAGAGTGCTCTCACGACGGATATATTTTCGTATACAGTTCATTAGTAAATAGTACATGCAGGTAATAGGCCGCAGTCAGATAACGCACCTAATAGCAAATCATTGGTCTCCGGTACCGTTCGACCGGAATCGACAACCTGATGTAGTGAGCACCAAATAATGATGTTATAATACGTGTATTAACGAAATATATCGTCCCAGAGACATCTATGCCAATATTCTTGAGAAAAATATGCTGAAAACAACAAGGCTTAGATAATATATCTATCTCTATTTTTACGCTATTGATATCTATCTATATATGTTATAAATATATGAGTGTATGAGGGTGGTAACCTCAATTGTTTTGTATATTTAGTAAAGCTTATAGTTTCATTTTGATCATACTAGCGTGTACAGGTCAATTTGTTTTAGTGAAGGGGTGCAATGTGGCATTGAATGCTTGCCTGACACAGGAACATATAGTGCAGATAATATGGGACATCCAAAATGGCGGAAATGATTCTGGTACTTAGTATTGGGATGAGGCATCAATCTCTTTGCTACGATTTTTTGGGGTATATTCACAGTATATAATTAATATAAATAACTTATTGTAGGCCTATATTGACTTGTATAATGAAAATAATATTTAAATAATATTTAAAAATATAAATAACATACGAAATACATAACAACGAAATATATAGTCAAATGATCTACTGAAGGGTCTTATAATTTCAAATGATATCTTAAAGTTAATGATTTTCAACATTTTAAGCAAATTCCAGACATGGTAGAGTCATTGTTTTTTTGAAAACATACATTAAATACATGTGCCCATATTACCTGCACATGCAGGTAATATGGGCACTTTGGTAATGACGTCAACATTTGAATATTGCAGAAAGGGGGGTTGGTGATATGTTTTCTTCATAAAAGATTGAGAGCAGTAGTTATTGATTCTAAACAAGATAATGAGACTAGTGTATTCGGGTAATATGTACTATGCATTTAGGTCAATTTGAGCTTAGTGGGCCCATTTACCTGCAGTACCTACTACATATTATTGAACAAAAGTGAAAACGGCATATGTGAATGAGAAGAGGGCAATATGGGATCTGAATGGGAGTAGACCTGAGACTTCTTATTAAATAACAGCACGCTTTATCGAACTGACCAGTATGAATACAGCATTTTTTTTTTTTTTTTTTTTTTTAATTTCAAGGAAGTAATTACTTTTTTATTGATTTTTTATTATTTAAAGCATAAAACAAGAATTGTATGAAAAAAGTACGTTATCTTGAGTTTAGACAGGAGCCTTTCATTCTATCTGAAAATAGCGCAATTAAGATAGCGCGGGTATTAGTGCGTACTTGCTAGATATTTATAAAGTATGTGTCGTAAACGCTTGTTGATTGGAGTGGAGAAACCAATAATTCCAGGCACTTACTTCTCGTGTATCACAGCTCAGGTGACGAGACAATCCGTTACCGTATTTCAGGTCAGACAGACAAAATAAAATGCTCTGTCTCTGCTTTGTGAACAAGCCTTCAGGTGACGACCATACGACATTCTGTCGTCTGCCAGCTCTATGACGATCATCGATAATCATGTATATTCATGCGTTTGCGAATCTCATTTTTACGCGGATGTTGGAAATATGAACTCGGTATTTTCTCTAAGTGACAGTTTGAGATGTTTTGTGCCTGTGTTAAATTGGGAATATAAGCTGTGGTTGTCAGTTGTTAAATCGGTATGGTACGATGCGTATAAATTTGCATATTTAGTGAATACAGGAGAAATCTAGCTTCTGCTGCAGATGTGCAGAAGTCGATTTAACCAGACCGCTACTGTATGGCGCGGAAGCAGGTAGTTCGCTGGCGTTCGAAATGACTGATTTGAATAGTTGGACGTTATAATTCATATATGTCATTGTTATACATACATCAGATGATTAGTCCTCTGCATGTTTTTTTGACCTTCATGTTATATGTTTGCAATAAATTGTGTGTTTTGTATTCATAAAACAGTAATTAAGGGCAGGGCCAATCTAGCAGCGAGAATGGTGCAGTGGTTCCGGAGTGTGGGAAAGAAGTTTGGTATCAGGTCAACTCAACAGACACCGTAGACACTCAAGAGAGGCTTTATAGATGTGGAATTGCGGGGAAAGGTTTCGATGAAAGCAGGGACTAGACAGGCATGAAGTGTCAGGACTACGCGAATCCACTTGTACAAGGCAAAAGAAAGATCGTTTGAAATAATGGAAGAGGTCAAGCATAGGACATTCCAGAAATGAAAATTAGCAGGATTTGATGATGTGTGGAGGTCTCACTGTACTGCGGAGTGAGGCAAAAAGATGCAATCGGGCCCCGGATCTATGGAGAGATTGCAGCGTATTACTTTGGGAAGTTGTGCTTGTCAGGACGTTCATTGGATGCTGGAGAATGGTGTGTTTGTCATCTGGCTCGTCGACCATGTCATCCAGAATGGGAGCGCAACAACGACCTTGCTGGCAAAAAGGAACAGCTTTTGCGCTTATCAGATGTTTTCACTGCTTGTCAGGCTCTCGAGAACAGCAAAAAGTAAGGCTTCAGTTTGTTTAATGAATCAACAAATTAACATTTATAACTTTATTTTAATGATAATTGTGTGGGTAAGGAAGTTATAGATTATGCAACATATAGAAAACTTAAAGATATGCGTGATAATATATAGTACACAAATTTTTCTTGACTTTAAGATTGATAACAGTGAATAGAGATTATATATAGTGAACCAATAATTATTCTTGTTTATCTATTTATTTTCACAAAGAGCACAAGACAACGGATCCTGATCGTCTAAAGTTAAGCTTTATTGAGGATCGATGTTATGTTGACGATGCTGGAAGTTGCCTATTATCGCGAGGTGAATATTGATTGTTTTATTGTAGTATTCTCAGTAATGCAGCATTATTGTGGGTTAGCCTATGCTGCAAACACTATATTGACATAATTAAACATAATTATGTGTGATTTACATTTTAATTTCATATTACTCTGTATCGTAGATGTGTGCTGCCAGGGATTGATTATCTCAGATCGATTATCCTCGCAGCTGACCACTGCAGGATCAACTGTTAAGCAACATGAGCAACTTCAACATGACAGCCAACATGATCACATCGTTGAAGGGTGGAGAAACTGGGACGGGAGATTATCCACAAACATCAGTGGGGCGAGAAGTGATGGGCCGCATGGCCGTTTACTCAACAGGGCAGCCAGAATGATTTCAGGCCATGGCATGGAGTTCTACCTCCTCTCTCCTCCAACTTCTCGGTTGGAATCACGTGCTCCGTTTTTTGCCACAATGGTTTGCTTCTGGCGCCAGTGGGGTACTCCACTCTAAGGATTCAGTGCCGCAACGCCAAGTTGCCCTGTTCCCTGCACCTTCCTGGCCAAGATAGGCTTCCACGTCTGTGCAAGAAGGTGAGTCTACTTTTTCATGTATATCAAATGTTTTTATAGTTAATCTTGTGCATTGTAGCATAGGGCCTGATGTTAAGTCTTTTATGGAGTTTAATTGTATTAATTTTTTTTTTTTTGTGTGTGTCTTTATTGCTTTTTAACATGTGTGTTAATTAGCAGCTACACCCTTCTGCTGGAGAACTGCAGTGCTTTCAGTGCATGAATAGAGCGACCAGCAAGACACGGAGGGGGAAGTGAGTTACAGCTACAGAATGGAGAGCGTACAGCCATCGATTTGATGAACTCGCACGGTTCATTTTCCAATCTGTTCCGGCCATCAATATGCGGGAAGCGGCCATGAAAGTGAACTCATCAACTTTTCCTTCGGGACGGCCTAAAATGCTGCTGGTCATGATGAAGAATCATCGTGTCATCAAGGGGGCATGATACCTGGTATGCCACGGGAGAGGAGTTTACCTAGATCGGTGCTCCAAGGTTATGCAGGCCAAGTGATTCCTCCATAAAGGGGAATGTGGAAATTCCTGAACAGCTAGGCATACGACTCACATCCCCGCAGCCCATCCCATGTTCCCCGGTTCTCCGTCGGGCTGGCTCTCAATTCCCGGATATGGAGCAGATTGAGTTTACAGAGAAAGAGTCTATATTGAGTCGACGGTGAAATATTGTCTGGATGGCTAAACAGGTATTGTTTTATTTGCATTTTAACGTATACACAAAATATACTACGGCGTAGACACAGAATTCTTCTTTTGTTAAGTGGGGGGGGGGGGGGGAGTATTCTGACAGGTTGCTCTCTTCGGAATTCAGGATTTACAGTAATAGGTGCTATACTTTTGTAAAGAAATTACAGTATATTTTAGAAAGTTATCATTGATTATTTTCTTTTTGTCTTTCTTCGTTTAGAGTCCTAAGAAGATAAAGGGCGATGGGCCAAGGGACATGCATGAGACCGACGACGTGTGTAACGAATGGGGGAGATTGTTACTACAGTGTGCACGCTATTCCGAATCGGAGGAAAGCTACGCGTATGGCCATGGACTGATGGCGCGGTTTCAGAGGGAAATCTGCATGGCCAAAGATCTGTACATCTGAATCAATAGTTGCAAGTGAGTCTGTTTCTAGTTTTTAAATTTGATAATAATATGAATAAATATAATTGACTACTAATCATAGATAACATATATAGTGTAATGAAGTTTATACAGGACTAATACATGAAGTTCCTTTCTCTAACAACTAATATATCATGCCAACAAAATTTTTATATGCTTTCTTTTTCAAAATAAAGAAGTATTTTTTCTATATGTTGTATTTATGTTTTAGAGATAGGTGGGGCTCCTGGTTGAACGATATCTTTCAGGATGGACGGATGGGGAATGGTTTGAGGCTGGTGATACGCCACTGCCCATCGTTGGATTCGCGTGTTCAAGCAGAGTCGGCAAATACCACCCTTCATGAGGCTTTGGCTTGGTGCCGTATTTTTAGCTAAATGATGAGACATTGACCAATGCTATATCAACGCTCTGGCGGAAGGACCCTCGATTTGCTGGATACTCTGATGAATAGATGATGAAGCAACTCAAGGCCTGATTAGGACGTATGTTCGGCGTTGTACCGGAGGAGGTGGGAGGTGAGTGACTTTTTGAGAAAATGCTCAATTCAAAAAAGAAAGGTATTTGTTAAGACAAAAATAAACGTATTGAAATTACAATCCTTTGCATAATGCGTATTTGTTAATTAAGTATTTTATGAATACTGAATGAATTTTTAGTAATGATTGTAATACTGTATAAAAGAAAAAAAAAAAAAAACAACAACAAGCAACAAACAGACTTGTGTTGTTAAAAAAAATTAAACAAATTTCTTTGTATCAAGTTTTATTACTGTGTTATTTCTATTATTATACACTTGAAGCAGAGCGTGAGTGTTTACTAATGTATATGTGATTTTTTTTTCTTTCTTTTCTTATTTTTAGGTGTCTGTGTGTGCTGTTGAGGCAATCCTTGACGAGTTCAAAGGGCCCGCAGGATTAGACATTGATGGCATACATTTGTTCAAATCCATGGAAGCTGTAGACGCTTACTGGGCTGTAGCCTCCAAGCACATTGCCTGTATGCAGGACCCCCCAGGCATCGCATTGTATGTCATCACCAAAACAGCCAAGATTAATGGAGTTGACTTAAATGTGTATCGCTGTCGGAGAGGGAGCAACTCATTGGAAGGCCTTCATGCTCACATCGTGAACTCCATCCCATCACAGGGATGTGGGATCGTTCCATTTCAGGTGTGTACTTACAACCTATTTCAATACATTACATATAACATGAAGATTATGTATGACTTAAAAATGCAATGAATAAATATCCAATACATCATGTTAAATCCTTTCCTCATTTATACCTGTTTGTAGGTGGCACTACTAGCGTTTGCGGTACAATGGAACAAGAACATGGAGTCCCGGAAGGTATCGAAGGAGAAGAGACAGGTAACCTCCCTGGTAGATCCGAGGCAAATTCAACTACTGAACAGTCAGTCGGAAATCCTGTTTGGAAACAAGTTTGAGCCAAACTTTGTTGCCCCGATGCCCCTCCCTGACAACCATGACGAGGAGGAACTTCTCGGAGTTGAATATGCGTATGCCCAGTCAACAGACTTCACTCCAAAGAACTTCTACATCAGTAAAGGTATTGAACAAGTTTGCTAATATGACTGTTTTTTGTAAATTCAGTATAATTTTATTTTATTACTGAGTTAAGTACAGTTTAAAAAAAAATCTCAGCCCAATTGTCAAGTGCAGTTCATATGTCATTGTCATTGCAGCTAAAGTAGTGTAATATTGCAATTAAATTATTGTTAATGTTAATAGTATATTATTGTAATGTTAACATATACCGAAGTAGAGATTCAGTTTTGTTGTATTTAACAATTATATATGTAATTTTATTATTGTATTTCATAACTGTACTATGTAAAGTGCATTGAAATGTAAATGTAATGTGCTTTAAAAATGTAAATTTTTATGATTGTTATTTGACAGACAAAATAGTAATTTTGCCCCCACTCCTTTTTTTTTTATTCTAATTTTCAGTGAAGGAAGAGCAGCAGCTTGATGATGAGGAGGAAGACCACCCAGAGGATGCTACCGATGATGATGACAAAGATGATGAGGACGATGATGAGGGCATCGAGGATGACTCCACAGATGATGCTGAAGTTGATCCCATAGACGAAATGTGTGTGAAATATTCGTCTCGGGTCAAGACCGATGAAAAAATCACATGCACTCCTGCCCAGGAAGATGTCCTAATGAGACGTAAACACCTGCATCTTCCAGGATATGAGGAAGTGGAGCAGCTTGCTCTACTACTTGTCAAGCTTGCTGACGACTCAGATCTGTATATAATTCCTGATGAGCTCCGTCTTGAAATATCTAAAGCTGTCACTGCTCTGCATGATCACGACAAGTCTGCTAGATCATTTGTCAAGAAATATGAGTCAAAGTGGGGATACACCCTTTTTGGGAGATGTCTCGGCGAGGAATCCCCGGAGCAAAGCGCTGCCCAAAAGACCAAATTTGGGTGGATGAAATATGCCCAAGCTGCCCGCATCACAGATGAGTCACGATTACTGTATGTGATGATCAAGATGTTAAAAAATCGGCCGGAAGTGAGCACGTTGTCCTCACCG
>CALNVZ010003425.1:21298846-21317479 GCA_940671915.1 Paracentrotus lividus | reverse complement strand
GGACCTGTGCGTGCATTGCACATGCAACGCAGGCTACGTCGATGGCACGTGCCCCGTAGCCTACGACGAGTTGTGACCGCCGCATTACTTAGCAACATGTTGCATAAACCACATACATTTAATGATCAGCTTCATGATTTTTTTAACGATTATTCATCGCAACAAAATAAATACAATGGGGAGGCATGGATCAATATAGTCAATATTTAGAAGGCGGAGGCTTATTCTCCGGTTCATGATTATTGCAACACAACTCAAATGCATGGAATTGTTTATTTACAATCCATTTTTGTTTTACTTCGTTCATAACCATATTGTTCTCGACCATTTTGGTATATTCTGAAAGAGAAGACTTGATCATTAAAGCAGGACTCCAGGTAGCCTTTTGACAAGGCCTCGTGACTTGGCCATATTCCTCGTCAAGTAATGGCTGAGACGAGACTAGCGGTCGAAGAAGAGAGCTGGCGGCGAGCTCGCGATCCCACCTTACGCGATTAGTCTTTTTTCAGTCGGTAGGCGTCTGATATAAACAACACAACAGACACAGAGCCTTATCTAAAGGCTAGACTCCAGGCTGAAACTGAAACTCTTTTTTTTTCTAGACGTGAGTCTACCCATCCTGTCCATGATAAATCACTTGTTAAATCTATTAAAGTATTTTACTGAATCTTTTCTCACAACCACTTGAACATTTTAGGTTACCTTTGAACATGTGTATGTTTCAACTTTTCCTTTGAACAAAATAAAACGCTTTCTGTTTTCCCAACATGTACACTAAGTTTATTGTCCGTCATCCACTCAATGTAATTTGCGAGTTCTGCAGTAAGCTTTTCTCCAACCGTCTAAGAATTAGTGTCTGAATATAGTAGAACGCTATCGTCCGCATATAAAATAATTTAGAACCGTTAACACAAGAACACATATCATTAATATAACACATAAAAAGAATAGGGCCTAAAATGCTTCTTTGTGGAACTCCGCATTTAGTCGGCAGGGAATCAGATAATATACTTACCACTTGATGACGATTAGTTAAATAAGATTTAACCCATTTTTAACCCTCTAATTTCTTTAAAAGTATGCTATGATTGACAGTATTAAAGGCTTTTTGTAAGTCCAGACGAACCTTTCCAACAAAGCGCCCTTGAGAAACTTCATTCCTAATAAAATCTGACAAATGTATTAACCAAGTTTCAGTGGAATATCCGTTACGAAAGACTGTATGAAAAAGATTGGTACAGTCGGGTAAAAATAATTTAGGTATTAAATTATCTCAAATGATGTAAATATGTGGTACCATATTCAAGCCAAAAAAAAAAATTCTTACTGATGCACTTAGTTTTGTATAATTTGCTTTTGTAAAACAAAAAAGTTTTGCTATATTTTGTGCTACGAGGAGCTAATGGAAATTACACACATGTATTGTTCAGGAGCGCTGAATTCATGGCCATTATGTGCGAAACCTATAAGGCAAGTCCAAGCTATTTGTTCCCGAGGTGCTGATTTTTCAACTTTTCGACCATTTTTGTGTCAAGTGTGTCAGTAAGGTTTTAAAAGTACATATAATGTATCATACAACACCACAAAGTGTATGAAATAAACTTAATGCAAATGAGGTCAAAAAGTCATTTCAAGGTCATATGACGTCACAAGGCTCATTAATATTCATGAAAATGATAAAATGCATTAGAAATGCTAATTTCAACCATTATTTTTTAAAGGTTTGTTATAGGAATACAACCAAAATGTTCATATTTTCTGTTTCAATATCATCTTGGCTTCCTCTGGTGAAAATATCACAAACCTAGCACATAACTTTCCATATTTTTATTCTTAAAGTATTCATGTCTCAGTAGTAGTCTCACAAAAGTTACTGAGCTGTTGTAAAATAATATAGTTTTATTACTTGCCCTCCCACCTCAAGTAATGAAACAAAATAATTACTTTTTTACATTAATGTGTTTTATTATGGTTCTTTTGCTTCATCAGTGGGATTTTTTTTTACACAGCATGTTGTTACGCCTTGGCTACATCAAATATTTAATGGAAAATATTTCATGGAATAATTGTCCCATGTGCTACGTGTCCCTTGTGTTACATGTCATATTTTATGAAACTTGACCTTGCAAGAAAACGTGAGGCTGTATAGACATTAAAATATGTATTTACAAAGTTTATTACATGGTTAAGAGGATGTGACTATGCAATTTTTTATCTGCTTTTTTAAATTCCTAGTAGGCCTATCATGTGAACAAATTCAAAATCTAAAAACAACATTTTTTTGCTGGTCCCATGTGTTACGAACGAATAAATTGTCACAAATTAAATATGGATTGAGTAATTTCAATTATTGTTTATGATTTTGTTGAAGGTTCTTATAGTACCTTCAAAAAATTACCTAAGGATTGGGATTTCAATTTAAGATTTATCAAAAAAGCCTATTTTTGTCTCTGAATGTCCCGTTTGTTACATTGCAAAATAGCGTGGACTTGCCCTATACAAAGCCATGGTAAAGCATGCTCAACATAGATTTTTCTCTATTACAGAAAACTGATCATATCTCTAGATCTAACATGTCTACAGCATCAAATGAGATGAAGAAAAAAAAAATCAGAAGAAAGCCTGATTTTCCTTCTTTATGGAAATATCAAAGACTACTAGATCGCGATTGATTTTCAAACTTAAAAAAAAAAAAATGTTTTCCACTTGTACCGTTTTATTTCATACAGACTGTATGAGGAGTTATTATGCTATAGGGCAGTTCCAAGGTAACGGAGTGACATTCAGAAGCAACATTTCAGCATTCAAACAAGTTTATCATCCATACTTTAATCTTTATGTACAAAGAAATGGTTCATGACAATAGCTGATGGCACCCTCTTTTCAAAATGATATTTTTTTAATAGTGATCCTCTTAATTAAATGAGATATGAATATTCATAATCATGGTTACGGAGTGACGCAAAATGAACATGCATATTTGAGCAGAAAACATTTTGCTTAAACTCTGGGAAATTTAAATGGCTATCACAATTTTGAGTTATTGATTGGATTCTTTGTTATTCTAGGTATAATATGCCACCTTGCATAAAAAAATTGGTTGAATATTTTGTTAATTATGAATTAAAACATGAACCCATGTCCGGTTACGGAGTGACGGTTACGGAGTGACATCTGGTTTCCCGATCTTTTTCGTGAGGAGAAATGCATAATAAAGAAATATTAATACCAAAGTTTGTTGGAGTAGTCCATGATAATTACATTAAGCAAACAAAATTGGCAAAAAGTGACTAGATATAAGAATTAGAGGCATTTAAAGCCCCATAGTCCCATACGTGTAAATTTGGGTTTGATCAATTATTCAGCGCAAGAATACTGAATCACAAATTTTTAAAACTTAAATGATTGGTTGTATGGTAAAGAAGCCTTTCTGGTAATTTCAGATCCTAATTTGCATTTTTAAAGGCACAGCGGCACATTAAAATTTTAGCTCCATGTCCTGTTTTGCTTGGAACTGCCCTATAACTAACTGTTGACATGATCTTCATTGTACCTTGCAATTTTTAAATGTTTGCCATACATCTTACTCATATTTCAGGGATACATGAACTAGGAGAAGGTAAGTTTGTATCATTTCAGCTTTTCTTGATCTTAGTGGTGGCATATATGAGAGTGCATGTTGGTATAACTAGCCTCGTTTGAGCATAACTAGCTGATATAATCTGGCACATCCTGTGACCCATCCGGGGGCCCACCCGGTAGCCCATCTGATGGCACATCAGGTAGCGCATCATCGTCCATTGGTAGGTCTGGTATCGCTGTACAAAAATCATTGCAGATTAATATAAATGCTAAGCTCTTTTATATATTTATTTATTCAATTTCTTCAATCCCTGCGATTCCTATTGCTTTGATCTGACCAAATCGGGTTTTTTTTTTCTTCAAATCCTCTTGGTCATCTATCCTTGTTCCTTTTTTATTGCATCGGGTCCATTACAAATTAGGCCTATGAGCAAACAACTTGATTGCATATTTGAATATAATATGTCAACTTTTATATGAGATGTAGTATTTGATTCTTAAAATCTTCCTCTTAATAATCTTGATACGATATATTGAGAGAATTTTGATTTGATATAATATACCTGAAATCATACCTTGGAAGTAGGCGTAAATTTCTACAAAAACTTATTTGCCCGAAGAATATATGTGAACATAAAAGGGATTCATATGTTACCTGCTTGAATCATTTTAACTGCTTTCTCGATTCCATATTTGGTCATAGCATCTTTTAGTTTCTTGGCTGCCTCCAATCCACATCCTCGAACTTTCCATGAAGATAGTAGATCCATGATTAAATCATCTACGTTACCAGCCTGATTAGCAATGTACTTCCTTTTCTTGATGTCCTGAATGTCAAACCCGAGTTCAACAAATACAGCCTCAATCTTATCTAACGGGATGGTTGGAGCTATCTCTAGATTAAGTTTATCGGTGATGATTTCATCACCATCGGTCGCCATCTGTGAGATAATTATTTAAATTAAAACAAGTTACTAGTAATCGTCCTTGCCAAAAAAAAAAAAATTAAATATACAGTCTGTGTAAAAAAAAATGGTACAGTCGGGGAAAAAATAATTTAGGTGTAAAATCTTTTCATATAATGTGTGTTTGTGGTACCAAATTAAAGCCGAAAGATTTTTCTTGCTGATGCGCTTTGTCCTGTATAATTTGCTTTCGTAAAACAAAAGTTATGCTAAGTTTTGTGCGACAAGGAACAAATCGAAATTACGCACTTCTATTGTTCTGCATGGAGCGCTGAATTCACGGTCATTATGCGAAATCATACACAAAGGCATGGGACGGCGTGCAAAAAAAAAAGGATTTTTCTTGATTGTAGAAAATTAGTCATATCTCCAAAAATATTGCACTAAATGTGATGAAAAAAATTGCAGACGAAAGTTTGATTTTCCTGCTTTATGGAAGTACTAAACAATACCAGGTTGTGATTAATCTTCATACTATATAAAAATGTTGTCCACTTGTACCATTTTATTTGACACAGACTGTATAAATAAATAAAGTTATCTTGTACTTACTTCTATTTCTTCCCAAATCTAACTTGTCTCTTTCGCAAATGTAGATTATTGATTAACGATATTCATATTAGCAAAAGGGAATTAAAAATACATACAGTGGTGGCCAAAATTATTAGAACACCTGAACCTACACAAAGTCTATGGGATTATCAATGCCCTAGTTCATTTGCCGAATGCAGATTAAAGATATCATTTTGTGTGCCATGAGCTTTCATGGACTTTTTAGCATAGGGTCCTACGTATTATTAGATAACCAAATTTATATAGTTTCGACCATCTAGTAATGCGCAGCATTAAAAACAGTTGCGCTATGCCGCTTTTGGTTTTCCCATAGACTTGGTGTATTAACATGTAGTCCAGAATGCAAAAGTAAAAATAACCAATTACATATGCCGATTGCTTCAAGAATAAGTATTGAAGGTAGAAATAGAAACTTAGGAGGCGTATTATTCTAACATAACCAAATATATATTAAGTGTTTTAGAAAATTTGGTCAAATGGGGAGGGAGGATTCGCCCCACCCTTGGTGGTGGAGATGACAAAAAAAAAAAAAACATACAAGACTATTTTTTATTTAATGAAGACACTCCATGTAATGTATATTTTTTAAAGGAAATTTAATGGGCAAACAAATATGTAAAATATTAAGGGTCATTGGAACGGGGGACTTAAATGAGGGGCACTGAGTTAAAAATTTGGGGCCTTCGAAAATAATTTAAAATCCCACAATAAGAATGTAACTACGTTCACGCTGTGTTGTTATGAATGACCATTGTTTGGCATTCTCAGAAAATTTTCCTTTCAGAATATTTATACTTTTGCAGGGAGGCTTAAAATGTTAAACGTTATACACTTTGGATCCTGAAAGGGCAAGATTTTTAGATTTTTCAAATCGGTGGTGATCATAAAAAGGGTGACTTGGGGGAGTTCCCAAACGCATGTTTTGTTATTTAGCTCAAAGCATATTGATGATATTCGGAGACATTCAACCACTTTATAAGATATTAAATGGTCAACTGAAATGAAAATTACTAAAATAATTTAAATATGCTTTGGGTGTTCTAATTTTGGGCCACCACTGTATTTATTATGTATTTTGCCTTGAAAACATTAACGGGACAGATGCGAAATAAATCCATGTAGAATTGTTGTTGAAAATACTAGTAGTTTAAACAATTTATTTTTTATTATTCTGATTTTTTTTTAAATTCATTTATTTATATATTATTTATTTATTATTATTATTATTATTATTTTTTGCATTTCTCGTTAAAGAGGATTTCTTTTTACAATGTTTAGTATACTCTGAAAGGCCTAGATCTGGCCCTTCCAGCTGGATCATCGGTGGAATCATCGTCCTGTGTTAAAAGGTCCGCTGTCGAGGAGGTGGAATTACTGACTGCGTTAATAGCTGAAAAAAAAACAACAACAAAAAAATTAACAATTTAGAATTTAACCTTAAATGTTTGGATTTTATTATATTCCTTCCATTTCTTCACTTTCTATTTTCCTATTTTCTGTCCTCTTGGTATGTGTTGCTGCCTGTTGATGTCAAATTGGCATTCATGGCAAACAAAGACTCAGTCGCTATAGAAGCCGTAGAACGTTTTCAAATATTATAACTCCGCGTTAAAACATTTTAATATCTACGGGATCCCACGGCCTTTAAATAAGAATGTAGAGATTGTGCCACTGTAGATCATTGCGATGCCATAGCAGTGTGTTATCAAATAAAAGGTAATCCATTTTTGAGGGCCATATTCCCAGCTAATCCGTTAAGGATATTATTCTTACCATATAATTAAAGACGAACTCTTTCACCTTTACAATTGAAACTTTCTTGAATCATAAGACTAACGCATAATTGATTAAATTGCAAATGAGATTGGTATGTACAGAGTTCATTTTCCAAGTTTTAAGAAAATGAAAGAAGATTTGGTGAATGCTGTCCCTGTTGTCCCAGATCTTTGATTAGGATTCGCGTGCGACGATGTGTGTCCCCTTTGAAAGCATCCACTCAGCCTTTCATCCTTTGATAAAACCTTGGAAAAGTTGGATTTTGTACCTGACACCTTCATTTGCATTTTATTCATTTATGCGTTATTTATGATTCAAGAATGGTATCATTGTAAAGGGTGAAGAGTAAATATCTAAAATGGATTAGCTCGGAATATGGCCCCTCAAATATGGATACACCTTTTATTTGATACACACTGTATATTACACGATATCGGCTGCCGGATTTTAGCCGTAGAGCACAATATGACCAAGACGTTCGACTAATTCCGATTTCCAAAATTGCGGCACTTGCATGAATTCTACGGTCGCCACGGGGCTGCCAAAAGGTGGCACAGCGGTGCCGTAAGTTGGCCTTGGATCAAGTGGCACATGCTATGGGATTTTACAAAAACCTACGACCAATGCACGGGAGGCGTGCGTCATCCGTGCGTCATCTCAGCAGCTTCTTGCTGTCCGTCCCCACTTATTCAAGATACGCCGTTCGGCTACCCTAACCATGGAGTAAGTAACTCCATGCCCTTTATCATTGTTTATGTTACTGCTGAAATTGTGTGACCATGGGATATTCTGCAGCGACCGTATAATTATTAACGGCCGTAGAAAGCTATGCCGTAAGGCCACCGGAGCAAATGCGTCGCATTAATGTAAACGTATGCATGATTATACAGAACATAATACTCAGAAAAGTAGGAAAGTAGTCGTACAAAGGGGTGCTTCTGTTACCTGCTTGAATCAAGTTGACCGCTCTGTCGATGTTGTATTTAGCCATAGCATCTTTTAGTTTCTCGGCTGCCTCCAATCCACATCCTTGAACTTTCCATGAAGATAGTAGATTCATGATTAAATCATCTACGTTACCAGCCTGATTAGCAATGTACTTCCTTTTCTTGATGTCCTGACTGTCAAACCCGAGTTCAACAAATACTGCCTCAATTCTGTCTAACGGGATGGTTGGAGCTATCTCTAGATTAAGTTTATCGGTGATGATTCCATGATCAGCAGTCGCCATCTGTAAGATAATTATTTATATAATTATATTAAAAAAGTTAAGTGTCCTTGCAACAACAACAAAAAAAAAAATGATAAATAGATAAATAAAGGTATTTTGTATTCAGTAATATCTCTTTGTGCATTTAATTTTCTCATTATTTTAGAAGAATTGATTAACAATCCCAAAATTGGTAAATTATATTTTAAACATTGGCATTTCTATTTTAAATCACAGATTTATTTTCGCCTACATAGTTTTTTTTAGAGATTGCAAACAAATTCTGCAAAATCACTACTCGCCTAGATGGTTGTACGAATTCAAATTTTTACATAAGAAATTATAACAACTCTGCTGAAGTTAGACTTGGTGTAAAGATATAAAGATATTTGTCTTAAAGTTTACCTAAACAGGCATAAATATTCTGATTTGTGATATGATTCAGACGTGGTACCGTTGTGGCGCCTGCCTTGTCAACAACAAATGGCTACCAATATGACTAATCACATTTATACGACACAAACCAGATCGCTTATTTCGAGCTTATCAAAAAACAACTCATGTCTAAATTAATACCCAAATATTTAGTATATTACTCTTTTTATGGATGTCAAAAGAACCTTACCTTGTTTTCTTTGTATAACTGTGTATCTATAATTCAAGTAGCCAATGGCGGACCATTTACCGCGCTTTTACAGTGAACAATAATTATGCTGCTTATTAAGATAACGTGCGTTATGAAATGAACATCGAAAAGGGAATTCCCAAATTATTATCTTTCAAATAGATATGGAATGAATGAAAGCTGAAGTTCAATGGCGTTTTCAGCGATACGTCGCATACACAATAGCACAAATATGGCGATCGATAGGTTTGGGAATGGCCATGTGTCATGAATTGGGTGCAAAGTGCGTTGCATGTCATAAGATTTTGTTGAAATGTACATTTTCACAATCAAACAACTCTAGTTTCTTAATAGAAATTCCTTCATGTATGGAAGTATATGTATATGTATATATATATATATATATATATATATATATATATATATACATATATATATATATATATATACAGTGTGTTTCTAAAAAGAGGACCGAAGTTCAAAGGTCAGTCATTCCAAAAGTATATGGTTTATTCTTGTGATTTGTTACAAAATATTAAGTAACTCATCAGCTTTATTTGAGACATTGATGACGTTTAAAGTGTAATGGGTCACAGAGTTAGGGTCTTTGAAGGTGATAGGTACAAAACCGTTTTTCCAAGTTTTTGGTTTTGGGGTACGAAATAAAATTTTGTTAGTTTTTGGTTTCATCGTTTTGGGGTATTTTTCACACAAGGTTTCAATGAACTAAATCTCATTTTCCAAAGGACACTGGCAATGAGATGGGTTCACTTATTGGGCCTCTGGAGTCGTGGTGACGTCGTGGTGACGTCTCCTGAGACTTCAGGGAGTCGTGGGTAAATCGAACAAAAGTCTGAAAAATTGTCAAACCTGTTCGATTTCTTTTAATCGCTAGCAAGTTCCGACAAAGTTTCTGAGAATCGTGGATACTTTCGTGCTATTTAGGGACGTCGCGGCAACCACAGAGACGTCACAGAGACTTGCTTACGTCTGAAAGAAGTCTACTAAAATATTGAACATGTTTGACATTTGTTTGGTTTTCTCGAGACTTCCTGGAGACTCAGGATCCGTCGCAGTGACCTCTCCGAGACTCCAGAGACTCATAATTAAGAACGCATCTCATTACCAGTGAAGAATGCACTTTAGCAAAGAGATGACATTTCATTGAAACTTGCTGAAAGAGATCCAATGACACCAATTACTTAAGAAAGGTTTGTTTCATACCCGAAAACACAAACTTGGAAAAAAGGGTTTTGTACCTATCGCCTTCAAAAGACCTAACTCTGTGACCCATTACACTTTGGACGTCAGCAATGTCTCAAATTAAAGCTGATGAGTTACTTAATATTTTAGTAAACAAATCACAAGAATAAACCATATACTTTCGGATGACTGACCTTTGAACTTCGGTCCTCTTTTTTAGGAACACACTGTATATATATATATATATATATAGCTCTGGGGAATTTTGATTTGAGCTACGTCAATTATTATTCTCTTTTCACATTTCTTTCAAAATTTAAAATAAAAAAGAGTTGCCATTGGCTGTTGTACATGTATTCTCTTAGACTACTATTCACTTCAGTTTTTACTCTCTTTTTATTGTTCTTTTGTCTTCCTTTCTCCTTTTCTTTCACTTTCTCTCATTTTTTTCCTTCATTATCTCTATACTTCACTCATTCACAATTCTCCTCTGCTGTTACGGTCTCTTCCATTTTTTCTTCTCTTGAACTTCTATTTATTGCCTTGTCATTTGAATATACTGAATTGATAGTTTATCACCTTAAATTTAGTATGGATTGTTAGATTTTTATATGCACTTTACGCTTTGTATTAATTTTTTTATATATCCGGACATCCACCCTCTAGGATAGTACCCGGTATAGGACATCCACCCCTAAGACATTCACTCTAGGACATCTACCCCCGGACACTACCCCCGGACAATCAACACTCTAGGACAACCACCCTATAGGATGGTTCTAGGACAATTACCCCCTGGACAATCACCCCCGAAACTACCCCCCCCCTCCACCGGCAACTGATGTTGGAATCAAGCAGCCCCCATTGTGAGTCTCGCCTGGTGTTTTCGAATTTTCTTCTTAATCTTATCTTAATGGCTTTCTCTTTGCATTTCTCTTTTATATTTCTCTTTCTCCTTTTCTCTCTCTCTCTCTCTCTCTCTCTCTCTCTCTCTAACTTTCTTATTTTTGCATTTTTCCTTTTCCCTAATTTCCTTTAATGATAATAACAATAATGCGCTGACTATCTAGTAAACTATTTAGTGGCGCAGCTGATATTATTACTCGGCTACAGCCATAGCTGCCCTAATAAAGGGCGCTGTATAGGCATTCGAAGAATTTCTTCCTACCGGTACCCATTTACCTTACTTGGGTCAAGTCTGGAAAATTGTAGATTAATATCTTGCCAAAGGACATTAATGGAATGGAGAGGATTCGAACTGTGTACCCTGTGATTGTCAGTCCGCCGACCACACGACCTCAACCCCCTCCCTTCCCCCCTTTTTTTTTTTTATTTTTTTTTTATTTAGAGGCGCCTTCTGCGCCATGATTTTTCTTTTTTTCTTTTTTTTTTTTTTTTTTTTTTTTTTTTTTTTTTTTTTGGGGGGGGGGGGGCTTACGCATACATGCATCAGAAATGATGTAAACTGGCCCTCATATTCTCGACGGTGGATTCTGCAAACTCCGTGGTCTGAAACCATTGTTTCTATGGGCGGTCATTAGGGCCATAACTAATGGCTCCATAAATTAACAAATAGTGTGAAAATCACTTATGTATGATATTTCATTTTACGATTAACCTTATTTTTTCATAAATTGATATTTAGCTTTAGTTTATATTTTCACTTTATTAGTTAATGCTTAATTATGGCCTTTATTGCCGCCCTTAGAAACCATGGGTGCAGACCACGTTTTATCTATTTGCCTGATTTGTGGAAGAAAAAAAAAACAGTAATAAAAATCGGATCAGTTAGTATTAAAGATAAATCAGATATATCCAACATTTGTGATTATTATGCGTAATTGTGTCCTTTCATCAATTTATTATTCTATGAAAATAAAAGGTAATAATTTTTATGAGGGCCAGTTTAAATATTTCCTGATGCATATATGTGTATCCAAACAGGAGGCTGGGGCGCAAGCCTCCCCCCCCCCCCCAAATTTTTTCATGGCGCAGAAAAAAAAGGAAAAGCCAGGAAAAAAGAAGGAAGTGAGAGAGAGAGAAAGAGAAAAGGAGAAAGAGAAATATAAAAGAGAAAGAGAAAGAGAAAGTCATTAAGATCAGATCAAGTAGAAAATATTCGAAAACCTGCGACACCGGGCGAGACTCACATTGGGCGCTGTTTGATTCCAACATCAATGCCTGTTCGGGGGTAATTGTCCAGGGGTAATTGTTCGGGGGGTAATTGTCCTCGGGGGTAATTGTCCTTGTGGTAATTGTCAGGGGTAGTTGTCCGGGGAGTATTTGCCGGGGGTAAATGTCGGGGGTAGTTGTCCGGGGGAAGTTGTCGACGGGGTCCTGGGGGTAATGTGGTCAGGGTATTGTCCGGGGTAGTTGTTCGGGGTAGATGTCCGGGGGTATTCTCCGGGTGAAAGGTGTCCGGGTAGATGGCCGGGGGTAGATGTGCCGATGAGTAAGATGTCCTAGAGGTGTAATAGTCCTAGGGTGGAGTCCTAACGGATTATAGAGAGTGGAGTCCGGGGGGATGTCCGCGGGGTGGATTGTTCAGGGGTAGATGCCTAGAACTAATTTTATACCTGTTCAATTTGTAATGCGCAAATACCCACTCATTTCAATCTCTTATTATGCTAAACATCTCCTTTCTTTCCTCCCCCCTCCGCCCCCCCCCAATCTACCTTCCCCCTCCCGATTTCCAAGCTTTCTTTATTATTACCCTGTCAATTACCTGCCCCTTCCTGTGGGCGTGATTTAGATACCCCCCCCCCCAAGGTCACTATACACATTTTGCTCGTTTCCGATTTTTCCCGGGAAATGGATATACTTGTATTTTAGGGGCTCAGGGAGAGGAAAAATTCCCGAGAAATCATTGAAATAGGGGTCTTTCAGCGTTTTTCCCTAAACTTTTTTTTTTAATTAGGGGGTAGTTTTCACATTTTTGAGGACAAATCCTGAAAAGGGGTCCTGAATATGGTCTAAAAGCCTGTGAAAAGAGAGTAATTTTGCTGGCTCCACCTTCAAAAACCTGTAATAGGGGGTTAATTTAGATGAAGCTTCCGCTCCAAAAGCCTATAATAGGTCGTGATTTTGACATGGCTTCCCCTACCAATAGGGGTATCTCTAAGAATCAAGAACAAGCATACGTGCGTGGTTGATCCCCTGAGTGGGGGCCGGGGTTGAAATACAAAATAACGATCAAAGTTTTATAAAATATGCCAAAGTAAGGGGTATATTATATGACCAACATCAATTAATTAATTTTATATGAATATTTTTAATCAATAAAAATTAACACACTTTTACTACGCCTCCCTGAAATACAAAATTTCATATTTCTCACAACATTGCGAGCCTTTGATTTACAAGTGCCAATATTTTAACGAACAAAACCAACTTGGTCTCGTTGCTCGGCGTCACTCAAACTGTTGGTTGACAATGTCGCCCTCCATTGTTGATAACATGACAGCAGTTGGTCGCTCTCGACAATCGGCACAATTATCTCTCTTTTTACTCCATGCATTTATTCATTGACTCGACCACTGACAACACCGAACTCTAAGGCTGGTATCTCACCGCGACGGAATCGTTTCTGCGAGGGATAAAAAGTATTAGAGATGTCTCCGCTAATTTATTCCGTTGCGGAGACGTCTCTGAGAAGTCTCCACGACGTCTCCGCGACAAGTTTCAAAACCGTCTCCTAGTATTTTCAAAACCGTCTCAAAGTAGTCCCAAATCCTTCTCAAAGTAGTTTCACAGTAGTTTCCGCGAAGTTTAGGGTTAAAATAAAAAATTAAAAAAAGTATTAGAGATGTCTCCGAATCTTTATTCCGTAGCGACGTCTCAGCGACAATTTTCAAAAACTACCTCTAAGCAGTTTCAAAGAACCGTCTGAAAGTAGTTTCCGCGACTCATGAAACTTGTCGCGGAGACGTCTTTGAGACGGTTCTTTCAAATTGCTTTGAGACAGTTTTTTAAAATTGTCGGGGAGACGTCTCGGAGACGTCTCCGCGACGGAATAATGTATCGGAGACGTCTCCGCGAAGTGAGATACCACCTTACTAAATTATCATGAGTGCATGTTTGTTTCGTAGAGGCCATAGGCCGAGGTGAATGAACTTGTCTGGTGGATAAGTTAGTAAGGGTAGTATTTCATTCCGTCGCGGAGACGTCTCCGAGACGTCTCCGCAACAATTATCAAAAACTGTCTCTCAGCAGTTTCAAAGAACCGTCTCAAAGTAGACTCATGAAACGTCACGGGAACCCCGCGACATCTCGGCGACAAGTTTCAAAACCGTTCCCAAGTAGTTTCAAAACCGTTTCCAAGTAGTTTCAAGACCGTCTCAAAGTAGTCCCAAATCCATCTCAAAGTAGTTTTAAAGTAGTTTCCGCGAAGTGAGATACCACCCTAAGCATGGAGTAAAGAGAGACAATACTCACGGGGTGCGCACCTATTGCTTGAAACTAATGCTGGAAACAATTGTGCGTACCCCGTAAGCATCATCAGGCTAGGTCCGCCACTGGAATGACATGTCGGTGATATACATGTATAGAACGTTCATTCATTCATTGCAGTGATCCCTTTATGTCGGGTACATCACAGCAAAATATACCTCCAATTATCCGAGCGGAAACAGATACCATATAAAGATGATATTAACTATTAATTTTGATGAAGATATTCTTTCAGGACATACTGGTATTTTTATGACAATTGTTTTCATTAAATTGGCATGTTTAGTGTTTAGTTGTTGTTGTTGTTGTTGTTGTTATTCTTGTTTTTTTATTATTTATTTATTGTTTTACTCATTCGTTATATATCTATGCGATTTTCTCCATGACAACCTTTTGAGACCAAAGAGGCTACTGGAGACCTCACGGCGACCGTCTACAGCTGATTATACTACACTGTTGGTCAGAAAGGTTGGATATTTTTTTTGTGCTACTCCAACATCTCATTGCTTCGGCTTTAATTTCTTGAAACAATTTGTTCTCGCTTTCAATTTTCGGGACCCTTGCTATTTCTTGGACGTTCCCCTAACTTCTCCCGGGGAAAGAAAAATCAAATAAGTTTGTCAGCCCCCACAATGCCCATTTTTGCCATTTTTTTTGTCATTTTTGGGGCCCCTTTTTGTTTACCCGGTTGACCAAGGCCCCCTCAATCCTACCCCCACGAAACGCGTCTGAAGTGTAGTGTTTTTATTGTTCTTTACGCTAAATCATGTTTTAAGGTTAAAAGACTTCGTCTCTTGTCTAGGGGAAGGGTCAAAGTTTATTTCGATAGGGGTTAAAAATTGATTTTATTCATTTTTACAACATGAAATTTCTATCATCCCAAAAATGTCTTGTAAAATCTCCGCCAAAAAAAATAAAAATTGAAAATAGACGATAGTTACCATTCACATCCTTGTTTATAAGGCTGAACAAAAATTTGGAGAAAAATTGTAATAATCAAGGATTTATGGTCGTTTTTATTTCCTTTGTTTTTATCAAAAAGTTAGGATAAAAAATTTCAATTTTTCACCAATCTCACTTTTTATTTCAACCCCTCCCCTAGACAAGAGACGGAAGCATATAACCTGAAAACTTGATTTAACGTAAAGAACAATATTAACCCTACACTTTGGACGCATTTCGCGAGGTTAGGATTAAGGGGGCCTTGGTCAGCCGGGTAAACAAAGAGGGGCCCCAAAATGACTAAAAATTGCAAAAAGGGGCATTGTGGGGGCTGACAAACATTATTTTATTTTTCATTCCCCGGGAATGGTTGGGGGAACGTCCATGATATAGCCAGGGTCCTGAAAAGTGAAAGCAGGGATGATTAATTTCATGAAATTAAAGCCGGAGCAAACAGATGTTGGTGGGCACGAAAAAAATATCCAACCTTTCTGACCAACAGTGTATATCATATTCATAATTGACGTAGCAACCGACGTCACAGTTTTTTTTATTTATTTTTTTTTCTCTTTTTTTTTTTTTACTTCAATAAGACCTTTTATCAAAGGATCAAATTTCAGAATTTATTGTTATATTGTATTGGTGCATATGAGAGCGTATCCTTGATTTTCATTAACATTACACCAATACATCATATTCATAAAACATTGATCATGACTGACATGAAACATAAAATAAGCTGACTATTATGGGAGATTGAACATGTGTTAATTTCATGTCGTCTTGTTTAAATATCACAGCTTAATTCGTTTTTAATGCAAATATGACATTAACAAACCTGCAGGTTATATCAAATTTTTATTATGTTGTTTAATTTTTACAATCTTATTCCTGAGTTCTAACAAAAACAAAGAAGATATGTTTATTTTGATGAAAGATTGACATGTAGACATATTTATAACAACGACAGCAATATTGTGAGTGACAAGTCTGACAAGTCTTCATAAAATGATTCAGAGAATACCAATCAATCATCATTGATATCATGTCAACACATCATCCTTTAGTTATTGACAATACATTATCCGATGCAGGCGTGATGTTATGTGAACTGTCAATTATGTTCGAGCATGTTTGGAAAACGATAACATGAATAAGCTAATCAAAAGTGTGAGATAGTGTATATTTGCAATTAACACTATTGATTTACTCATACTTCGTTTGTAATCTCCCTATCATTTCGAAATTGATAAGAATTTCTGTATAAGAATGTACTGCTTGTCGCCTAATCGTCATCGTTGGACATCGGTGAGCTAAAAAGAAGACGTCATGTTTATCAGAGAAATCAGTGCGAGTGTGGTGGTGGCTGTCCTGTACTGCGTTGCAGCTGGCGCTGAACAGTGCAGCTTGGGAGATTCAGTCGGGCAACTTATTCAAAGCTGCCAGGCATGTAAGTTATTTATTCCAGTTTCAGTCTTGATGTGTGCATTCATTTTTTTTTTTTTTTTTTTTTTTTTTTTTTTTAATTAATTTATTTATTATTATTATTATTATTATTATTATTATTTATTTTTTATTTTATTAATTAATTAATTAATTTATTTATTTATTTATTTATTATTATTATTATTATTATTACTTTTTTTTTAAAATTTATTTATTTATTTATTTATTTATTTATTTATTTTTTTTGGCGTATAGTATACGTTATTGTGCAACAGCAAGTGATGATTAAGATAGTGATCTAACCGAAGCTATAGGCAAATACTATAGGCAAATAAACTGTGTTTATGTTCACAGGGCGCCCCCTGGAAAACAATGTTATACCACTGATGGGGCTACCCTGTATAAATAAAACGGAATAAATAAATAAATAAATAAACTTTTAACTCATTAACATTTAACAAGATGAATAAAATGTTAATTTTCAAATATATGTATATTTAAATTGTATAATATTTGGTATGTGCATTCTTGTACAGTTCTTGTAAATCTAATATTGACATGAATAGGCTTATTCCTGACACTTCTATGTTTTTTGATAAATTTATAATAATTCAGTAAACTATAAGATCAATATGGGTCTTCCGTATATGGTGAAATCGTGGCGGAGAGTGCGTACATTTATGGTGAATAGGCTATAATCGTAAATACGTGAAATAATATAAGACTCCGAGCATTCGAGTGGAACAATAAAAATTGAGTTTCTAATCTTCTATTTCTAATTTTAACATGATATGTATCATTGCAATAATAATCACAATCAGAAATATTGACATCTATCCTGGAACTCGTCACTTCATTTTATGAGAAAATATCATCGATACATTTTTCTTTGAAATGGGGAACGAATAGCGAACTTAAAGTGCTTTTAAGTGCTTGAAAAGGCCCCTCCCTCAGGAGAACTTGAAAATCGACAAGTTAAAACATCTTATTTTGTTGTTGTTGTTGTTGTTGTTATGTTTTCTTTTTGTGTGTGTTGTTTTCGTAAGTGAAATATTGTCCGGAGGGCTGGAAGGAGAACAGAGAGACTAATTCATGCTACCTGGTGATCCGGGAGAACTTGTCCTGGACTACTGCTAGGTCAAGATGCCAGAGTTTCGAAGGAGCAGACATGGCTAGCCTGACTACCAAGGAAGAGATGGGATTTGCCAATGACCTCATCTCTTCTGGAGGCTGGGGTAACACCTGGATCGGTGAGCTATAAACATGATAAAGATTCTAGTTTTCTTTAAAATAACTTTTAAAAATAATTACTGAAGCTTTTCGACTGTATTTACTCATCTGTTTTCCAGACGGGAACTGTTTACATGTTTCGTTTTACCTCAGGTGGTAAATAATGACCAAAAATGGAAACAAAAAGAGCAATATCTAAATAAAAAAAAAAGAAAAAGAAAAAAAAGAAGATAAATCTATATCTGTCGCTGCGAAGGAAAAATTTGGTCCTGTATTGCAGATACGGTTTAATGGAACTTTATTCCACGAAATTATCAAATTGTGGCCAATTCATTATAGTTAATAGTAGTTTTCTGCAACAATCGAATTTGTCATATTTCTATTTTATTTTGCTGGATTTTGGCTCGCATCCTTCTTAGCAACTGCGCAAAGTTCACTCCTTTTTCATTTTCCTTTTTAAAAGTACGTTTATATGTTGGCCATTATTAATTTACAACATAACATTTTCCTATAAACAAAACCTATTTTTTTTTACAGAAATATGAAACCATATCAATTCTACTCCACGTGAAATGTAAATCTAACGTATGACATTAAATCTTAACATAAAGACGCGTCCATTATTTGAGGAG
>CALNVZ010003425.1:21170031-21248193 GCA_940671915.1 Paracentrotus lividus | reverse complement strand
GGGGGGGGGGGGGGTCACTCACCACATGATGTGCTACTCAAGCGTGTCCCCAAAAAGCGTCGAAAAGGGCCTGTTTTCAGCCTTTCGGCTGCATCGACGCTTTCCTTAAAATAGGGGTGTTTTTTAATTTCAATCGCCATTTTCATAAAAATAGGGGTGTTTTCAGCGGAAATTGCTGTTTTGAGGTCAAATTTTCACGGTGTTTACGCCATGTAGGGTATGTTTTCCCCAGTCAGACGTCGAAAAGGGGTGCAAATTTGACTACATGCAATGAGACGTTTAGGGTCCATTTTCAGGATGCGGGGACAGGAGCACTTATTTTTTCTTTCGAAGGACCCCCACCGGCCCCCCCCCCCCCCCCAACCAACCAACCAAAGAATTCGCCGACTGTATATATTACAGGTGTTAGTAATAACCTAGAAAACTACGCACATTTCCAAGAGATGCTAAGGTAGTTTCTTTCAATTAGACATAAAAAGCAAGCAACGTAGTAACGACAGTATGATGTGCCATGAAATCTTATTTTCTCAATGTTCTACTATGATTTTTTTTTTAATGTGTTTATGTTTTGAACTAGTTCTTATATGTTAAATAACCGTTTAAAGTTTGCTGTAAATACGTTCGATGTATATATTACAATTTATAATTTTGTACTTGTATTAGCTTTATTCTATTATGTTGGGACCCCGTTGTAAATAAGCTCTCGGGCTTTCATGGGTCATCCCGTCAAGCTTATGTAAATCTTGTTATACTTGACAAATAAATCAAATCAAATTAAAAAAAAAAAATGTGTGTGTGTAGATGTGTAAATGAGGGTAGGGGAAGGTGGGGCATAACGGACCCTAGGGGCAAAACGGAACTTTCTCATAGCTTGACATCAAAAGTATTTCTTTCTATAAAATGTATTGCAGTAAATGAGGCATTGCTGCACCAATTTACCACTGAAGTTTCATCGAAAAAAATCAATACCTACAGAGGGGGGTGCCATTCAAAAATTTGTACCCCTCTGATGTAGGGTATTTCTGCTTGGGGCAAAATGGAACCCAATGGTGTGGGGCAAAAAGGACCATAATTTGGCTGACCCTGGGGAGAATTTTGTGTGCTCGCATCCCTTCTGGAGACTTCCAAAAGTACATTTATTTTGCCAACTTGAACAAATTTTGACAAATCAGTCCCCATGAGTTGATTATTTCTTACGGGGCAAAACGGTACCCCATAATAGGGTACCATTTTGCCCCAACAAAATATGCACGGAGTCAATTTTGCCCCACTAGTGGGGCAAAACGGACCTTTTCCGATATTTTTTCAGCTTCATTTTGCCGGAAGTATGAAAGAGATGAGAATTATTGATCGATTGTTTATCAAACTTCAATAAGAACTCGTCAAGGAAATATTATTTTTATAGTCTTGCTCCTATCTGTGACGTCACAGAAGCCACTTGAAGTTACGTGGTCCGTTATGCCCCACCTTCCCCTACGTGTGGGTGTCTATGTGAGTGCACCGTATTAAGTCATACATTCTCAATTTGTTTATTTTTCACCCAGCCAATTGGCGCAGGTGAGATTTTACCGTCTTCTGAAGGTTGTCTGTTATTCAACCATGCGCAAAGATCCAAACGAAAAAGGGCACCAACATAATGCTAGGAGGATGACTCTGCCACGACATGTCATGAAATGCTTTTCACATGACAACTTCAAAAGGGACATTTTTATTTCCTCATGCACTCTGCATCTGTAGAGTAAAACTATGTTTTGAATTGGCAAGGTTTTATGTTTCAACAATTTCAGAACTTTTTTTAAATTATTATTATTATTATTATTATTATTATTATTTTATTTAATTTTTTCATTTTATTTATATTTTATTATTATTATTATTATTATTATTATTTTTTTTTTAAATTATTTATCTATTTATTTATTTATTTTTAATTAGCTCTAGGCCTATAGCTCTTTTGGTGTGTATACATGACTTCTGCTGGCTTCCGCCTTGACGTCAACCAGCAACTCCAATACATAACACATTGGATTTTAGGGAAACCCCCAAATGCGCTATGCTTGCTATCTTTTGCGGTCGGTCGATCCAGGTCGAGTAGACTAGACAAGTTCGTGCATGCTCCCTTTGCGATATAGGGACGCGAATCTCCATGACACTCGTCCGTAAATAAATTGGTCAAAGTATTTTCGGTACTATAGTCCTTTCCGACATTGAGTTCATGCCTGTATCGGAAGGGCGGAAGGGAGGGCCACAATCCTTGTAAGGGGCTACAGTCCCCGAAAAAAATGGACCCAAACTTCTCATTGCATGGAGTCAAATTTGCACCCCTTTTCGACGTCAGACTGAATATGGACCCTAAACGTCTCATTGCATGAAGTCAAATTTGCACCCTATTCGACGTCAGACTGTAAAAACATACCCTAAAAGTGGTAAACACCGTGAACTTTTGACCCCAAAACAATGATTTCCGCTGAAAACACCCCTATTTTTATGAAAATGGCGATTGAAATAAAAAAAAACACCCCTATAGCGTCGACGCCGCCGACAGGCTGAAACAGACCCTTTTCGACGCTTTTGGGGGACACTCATGCGTAGCACATCATGTGGTTAGTGAGCCCCCCCCCCCCTTCCCGGGGAATAGTTACGAGTTTGTCCACACTGTAGGGCCTAGATCCTCCGGTTTCCTTTTGCCAAATTTTTTGCGAAAGTGCGACGTTTTGGTGGGCGAATTTTGTTAGGACGGTCGATGTAATTGGCATCATTCCATAATTATATAGCCAGAATTAGAAACACAGCGCTAACCTATCCGCGGTTAAATTAAAACTTGATCTACCATGTTATTGTTGGCATGGCCTGCTCTCTTGACTAGACTGCTCCATTACGTCAGTTGACTTGTTGTGCTTTGACAGCTGTGCTTTTAAATAATTTCTGGATCGAAGTTCATCGTATTCCACTCATTGTCATGTTGTTGGAAGTGCAAATGTAGAGCAGCTGAGACTGAGAGAGCTTTGCTCAATTGCTGAAGTGTGACTGTGAGTACCTGGTAGATTATTTCTAGATCTAACGTTAACTGTTAATTATACTGTTAGATCTACCGGAAGACGTTTTGGGCCAGCTAAAACGTGAACTGAAGACTGAATGTGAGTGAATGAAGTGAAGTTTGTCAACTTAATGAGAGTAGATCTAGATCTAGGTCTATTTCAAATGCTAAGTCAACTTAATGAGAGTAGATCTAACGTTAGATCTAACGTTAGGTCTATTTCAAATGCTAACTCAACTGATATTTATAATTGACAACTTGTTTAAGTTGTTACTTTATTATTATCGCCAATGACAATGTAAAGTTAAGTATGAATAATAATATCAAGAGACAAAAATAGAAAGCCAATTTGTCAAACTCAAAGTTACCACTTTTATACCAGTTTTTAATTTATGAATGATTATAAAATGCCAAAATGGCTCTGTGATTTTACGCATCGTGGTTGGTCAAAACGCGTCATGTGTGATGCTGTATTTTTGATGCAAAGCACCGCCCACCAGCGTGCATTTTTCTGTGCAAAAAAAAGTGATAGCACACTCTGGGGCGGGTCTTGTTTACTTTCTTGGATGACGACCGTGATGTAACTGTTAGATCTAGATCTTTAGCTACTTTTTAGTACTTACCAAAAATTCCAAGGGATAGGCCCTAGATCTAATCCCTTGGAATTTTTTTGGTAAGTAACTCAAGATCTACAAGATTTCTAGAGCTAGCAAAATGTCGCAATTTTATAAAAGCGTTGACACACTTCCCTGTAATGTACGATAAAACGTAAATGAATGCAGTGATCGCTCGATGCTTTAGAATGGGGCACGCTGCATTACTCGCCTGCGGCTCGTTGCAGCGCCACCCCTATCTAAAGCCATCTCGCGGTGCACTGCATTTACCGCTAACGCACGCTCGGTAGTGTGTTAATGCTATACTGATGATACTGACATGATTGTCACTCGCTCTCATGGCTTTCAGTTTTTGAACGTATGTTATTCCACCGGGCACTGGCCAGATGCATCCACATGATGGATAGCCTTGCCAGTGTCAAACTTAACTTGGTATGCCTCTAAGCCTACGACTAGATCTAGCTGACATTCAATTAGCTCTCTGATCAAGGCGGTAATTGCTCCGATTGGCTAATCGCGCGAAGCTCATCACTCGGTTCATGTTTATGCAAAACGTGTTTGCATTGAACTTCGATAGAAACTATAGCTGGGCCTGGGGGCGGGGCTTAGCACGAAAACTTGTGTCTTTCGACCTGCACGTAGCTCTTTCTTCCGAACGCGTACGCTCGTATAAGCTGTCTTCTTCGCAAAAATGGAGACTATTAGGGCAAGCAATAAGAAAAGAGAATTTTATCCTAACTTTAAGCCTACTTTTAACTTTGATGTTGATTATATGGCAAGCTCATTTGAGACCACAAATTAAACATGACAATATTAATAACATTCAGACAATTACTTAATGTTTTCTGAGCCCAGATAGAGTGCTTTTACATGTTTGGAATGAAGGCTAAGACACTTTTTTTTCCTGGACAAAATCTTAGAAAAAATACTTAGACTTGAGACAAACAACTTATTAAAGTAGAGTTTATGGAATACAGGCCCAGGCCTGGAGACTCTGCATACCTTCGAATCTGTGCTCGGCATTTCTTGGACCTCTTCTGACTGCAAGAAATTAACAATCCAAACAAATAACGTTTCTTGTTTTCCAAAAAAGAGCTTAAAATCAAGATTTGATATTCTTCATTTGTTGAACTATGTGCCAATATATTACACAGTTATGCCGTCTTAAAATAATCTCATGCTATATTGAAAGATCTATGCTGGAGACGAACAGTTTTAGGATTTTTCAATATGGCATTAGAATTTTTAATGACTGTGTAGTAATCGCAGAGTAAAAGTCGGGTGACGTAACACGTGACTTCAAGTAGATCAAGTGATGTAGTTTAACAGTAGGCTAGCTATTACGCAGCCATTGAAAACGGCAAAACGGAGAATGCATGCTACAAAGTTGAATTATTATTTGATGATCTTCACTCTCTTTACTTTCCCATATAGAAATTAAAACGTCTACTAACCAATCTGGGTTAAAGGTGATGGAATCTCCTTCTCAAGACAACCCGTCTGAGCCTTCTCAACTGGATGTAGGTCTACCAGAGGTCAGTAATACCCCTTGTTTCGTTGTATTGGACTCTCAAGCAGAAGACGTGCAAAGCAAAGGTGAGGAATCAACAGCTGAAGCCAGAACACGCAGACTGAAGCAGTTGACGGAGCTTACTAAACATCCACTTTCAAAACCAAGTTTGGAAATGGTAAGAGCAAATTGGGTTCTAAATCTTTCCATAAGTGATAATTCACAAATCAATGATAAATACCATGGAGCCTTTTCGTTAAGGTTACCACATTGTATCAAAGGTTAATTTATTGTGACAAATGACTTTTGATTATCACCAATAACACTCTGATAACTCAAATTGTCAAGTGCGGTTGCCACTGTAATTTTCATTTGAATGTAAATTAAAGACATGATTATGAACGTCTAATCATTCAAGCTTTTGTTTATTTATGCAAAACAGTCAAAGAATGCTAATGTATTAAATTCCTAGTGTATTTTTCCTCCAGAAAATGTGGTATAAGTCCCTGAGTGGAGAAAACAATCTAAATCGACAACAATTCAATTTTGTTTAAAAATGTTTTGAATTATCAAAATCTCGCCAAATGTCATGTTCTTTGAACCAGAAAATTACCATAACCTTGATTACATTTAAACAGTACATTTGTTTGGTTTTTATGTAGGAACTCGGTGAACAAAGCAGTGGAAACAGAGCAAGTGACACATGTAAAGATGAAAAGAGAGATAAAAAGGATGAAGGTGACAAATCGAGCGAAGAAGAACAAGAAGATGATGAAGTTACCTCAACGCAAGAGGATCTGTTCGATGGGGAAAACAAATTACCAAAACAGCAAGGTAAATGTTCCAAGATATGATACTCACTGTTACCGCATCACATATCAACTCAATTTCAGTTTTAAATGTAATAATCACGAACGAGCTGAAATGTTTGTGTTGGTTTTATTTTCGTGAAACTGCTGGATGATCCCCAATTTTGATAGCAACTCTTGAAAATAATGTTTACTTTCTTTGCTGAATCTTCAACCGATCGCGAAAAATGATCTGTATGCAAAGATATTGTCTTGCACAGAAGAATAAGAACTGTGGATTATTGATTATCATTATTGATTATTTTTTTTAATTATTGATTTCGTTTTTATTAAAGTATCTGTGTACTTAACATACCAGATGAGGCATATTTATCATACACATGTATGCAATTTCTTTTCCATAATAATTACTGTCATACTTTTGATGATATCTCAATTGCGTATATGACAGATGATTTTCGGAGTCCTTCAACATCAAAGGATGCTTCTCACTTCATAGGCACAACATCACAAGATGTTCATATTACACCCACCTCAAAGGATGCCTCACACATCACAGGAACATCATCACAAGATGTCCCTGCCACACCAACCTCTAAGGATCTGTCTCACCTCATAAGCACCCCAGCAGAGACTATAGGCAGTTTACGATTCTCTGGCATTGTCTTAGCCAATGAGACAAGTACATCAGGGTCAAGTGCCTCCATCAACGTTGTCTATCCATCACCTGAAGCCTACGGGCCTGCTCCCCTCATCCTTCCAAGCACTCCGACAAGACCAGATACCAGCAATGGTAGGTTTTCTTCTTTAAACATGTATGTAACCCTTTGGATCAAGACCACCAATAAGTTGCCAGAATTTCTATTTTGGGGTAAACGACTTTTCCAAATCTAGATATTCCAAGCTATCCATTGATACAAAACACTGATAACTGAAGTATAGCTGAGTTAAATATCACCTTAGAACAAGAGCCATCAATGCTTTCCTATGCAAGACACAGGTACTTTTTCTACCATTTCCTCTGTTTTATTTGCAACATATTGGTGGTTTTAAGGCAGTGGCAGTACTGCCAACCTAAAATCGTATTTTTGTCTTTTTCATTTGGATAAGGGGTACCAAACTCATTAAATGTCAATAATTATTCAGATCATAAAAATGTCAATCCCCATCCACCTGTCGACCTGAAAACCTTTTATTATTCAATTATTTTCAATAGAAAACAAGGTAAATATGCCAAACATTTTGACAAGTGTGTCATCCCTGCACCAAAGGCATTCGTTCTGGTAAATGAGGGACATAGACAATTCATTGAACAATTAAATGTTTTCTATGAAGACAGGTGCGATGTAGTATGGCATGATGGTGATGTGCATTCATAGACATCTATAGATCTTAGTACCCCCTTAAGAAGCGAAAGAGGATAGAAAAAGTACGGAATACGATTTTTTGTTGGCAGGTCTGCAGTGGGTCACATATGGTGAAACAACAGTTGCTTTGGTGACACATACCCTGGGCTTTATCTCATCTATCAAGATGTAGGGTTAGGGTGAGATGCAGTATTATGTGTAAAGATAATGCTAAATAAACAATAAGTGATTTCCCCAAGAAGAAAACACAATGCTGCACAATGCTGAACTGTCTTGTCCCGACTCCAAACCGAGAGGCATTTTCTTCAAACTAGCTGGTGATGGGAACTCTCTTTATCATATAGTCCTATAAAGGCAGAACTTGTGGTGTATTCACAGCTCTTTGTTGGAGGGGAACCTATTGTTGGTTTTTCTGGTGTGTTCATGAGTGTGTTCAATGTCCAGTTTTAAATTTATACGCCAACATGAATCATGATACAAAACGCTGATATAAAGGTAAACAAAGTGTGTGTTCATTTTCCCCTATCCCCCGTCGTAAAAGTAAACGTGTTTCAAATCTCGATTCCGAGGAAAATTTTAACGCCAAAAAGGACGCGGTTTGAAACACAATCAGCTTCTATTTTACGACCTTGAGCATCGCGATTCCAACGAAATGCGACACTGAACAGGATTGAGTTTTCAAACGTGTTTAAATGTGCTCTCGCAGTGGAAGCTTCCGGTGCAAGTGAAAAAGGAGAAGATGTTTGTTTTTTGAGAGCGGGGAATTTAAAGACAATAGAAATATAATCAGCTTTAAATTTTTGACACTGAACGGTGCACCGCTGATCGCGTTTGTGTTTGTGTTTTGTAATTGCGTTTTGTATCATGATTCATGTTGGCGTATACATTTGAAACTGGACATTGAACACACCCTTAGTTAGGTATGAGCGTAATGCTTTCAATTTCAGTCAAACATACCTGCTTTTATAAATATAATACTCTGACTACCTTGAAACCTTAATGGTTCAGAGTGGGCAAAGTCCCTTGAAATCTTTCTGTTTTTGGTCATGTGTTATGAACTCGCCACCCAAAAAGGGTGGTGCTGTTACGCTTTTTGCTATTTTTCAGCATTAATTCGTTCATATTTTCCAAAGTAAGAAAGTTTATGTAACAAATTTGATCTCATTTTAAAGCTAAATTACTGTGCTAGCTCCCTGAGAAGTTTCATTGTTCTAGGTCACGTTCTGGTGGAGTTACAATGGTTTAAGTTGAGGACAGTAGGGGTGGAGCCGGAAGCGGCGCCGCCTGTACAAAGTCAATGGGAAATTTTACATTTTGTGGTTGATTTGGGGAAAACTTGAATTTCTCTGCCAAATTTTGGCTTATGACTGTAAATTTGGTACCAAACTGAAGCTTATAAACTGCTTTATACCATAAAATCACTGAACAAAAGGTTTGATGTCACAATAGTACCCAGGAAGACCCAACAATCATTATTTGACCTAAAAATGCAATGCCTCCTGTACAAAGTCATTAGGAATGAGAGATATTGTAGTACCGTTGGGGAAACTGCAATATCTCTGCCAAATTTTAGCCTATTTTTGTAAATTTTGCTCCAAATTGAAGCTTATAAACTGCTTTATACCATCATATCACTTAAACAATATGTTTGATGGTGCAACAGCACTTGACAGGACTCAACCCCCTCATGAATTTGAAAAAGTCTATATTTTCAGGGCTAAATTTCAGATCTTTATTTTTTTCAATTTAAAATTGTAAACCATAATGAATTATACCTCATTTGAAAGGTCTGAATATTCTCTATCATAATATAATAATATCATTACTATTTGGCTCATAATAGATGACTTGATGATAAAAAATGAAAATTAAAAAAAAAAAAAATTTCCTGAACTTTTTCAGAATAACTTTTTTTATCTTGCACCTGGTATAATTTTTCAATGCAAATTTAGATTCCTTGATGAATTTCTTTTCAGAAAATGTATAGTTTTGATATAGTAGGGTGTATACTTTTCGAGATACAGGTCTTTGAAGTGAAAAACGTTCTGTTTGTAGTCAAATTGGCACGTAACACAAAAGGCGGCAAACTTATAACACACGGCCTTTTATTTTCAGAAGAACCTATGGATTTGAGTGAGAATGAAGATGTGATGAGGCCAACCCTTCCACAAGCCCCTCTGAAGCGTAAATCCACCAACACCTCTGATGAAAGTGAAGATGTGTATCAAGTAAGCTTCTTTTCAACATTACAAAATATTGCAGTTATGGATTTACTTTCATTCTGTAGTCTACCCTGCCTTTTTTGTGATCTTTTCATTACTACAAGCAGCCTTACATGTGTATTTTTGAGGAAATGATTTCGATGAATGACTCGCAAAATTCTCGATATTGAAACCCCCACAAAATATAAGGCTTATCTGGACCTCCTTCACCTGGCTTGGAAGAGGCAAATGTAGGATAAAGTCTTGCACAAGGATTTTAGTCCCATAATAAGAGATCCAAACCCCAACTTGCAGAATGAAATTTAAGTTAATAAACCAAAAGTCCATAACACTTCCATTTTTTTTTTCAGATCCCAGCATGGCAGCAAGAACTGAACCAAATACAGAAGAGGAAAGAAGAAGCAGCCAACACACAGGATAGTTGGCTTGAAGACAATACAGGCTCCAAACAACAACGTTCTCTCTCTACTTCAATCGACTCTCCAAATCCCTCGTCAGAACTTTCAGAGAATATCCACAAGTCAAGTGCTGAGCTAGAGGAGGTGAGAAATCTCTGCTTTTATATTTGATGCAACTCCGTAAATGAATTTGATAGTAGACTAGTGCTAGTTAGAGGATGGTTGCCTTGGTTTAGGAATTATTGTCATGGATGTTTGTCTGGGAATGTAAGGTAGATTTCAATAAAATTCCGTCCAAATGCTCACGTGCTGTATTTATCTATTATATCTAGCACCTTTGCAAGGCATGTCAAACATGCCATTTGACACAAACAATAGGGAATGTCATTGTAGTAAATGTTCTTTCCAAGATGAACTGTCGTAATGCATAAATACCCTTATATTGTAGTTTTAAATTAGATGTGTTGTGATAACATAGAAAACTTCAGTATAAGAAAACACCGCATTTTGATGATTATAATATGGCACAAAGATTTAATTTATGCACATTAAGAATTACAATGAAACAACTTTGTATTGCAGTCGTTATCACTTCAACAGCATCAGCCTATGATGATTGTTTCAACTACCGATGAGAGTTCACGGCAGTCTGCTGGCTCAAGACCACCAAGTAAGTCCACCTACTCTACCTGCATAGCACTTTCTTACATTTCATAACATCCTTGAACAAGGAAAAAAAAAACAAACGACTGAAGATAATTTGCTCTCCCCTGTCTCTTGGACAAATCCCCATAACAGAAAACAAGTACTACCAATATCTCTATCACCACGGAGAGATCATTTTGTTGGATTCTCCAGAACTCAAGATTCTCTCTAGGTATGCTTTTGAAGTATTTCATGATTCATTACTTAGCATGTATAGACTTAGATGGTCTTTAAGAGTAATGGCTTGCATGGTGGATTTGGATGCTGTTTTGAAGTTTACAGATTACCATGTGGTCAGTCCTGTAAAAGAAGATTGACCACAGTCGGAGAGAGAAGAAGAGGAAATAGAGTTTACAGTCTATTTTAGGACTCATATCAAGAAGGAATTCCTAGTATACACTAGTTTCTACTTCTATTTTGCCTCTCCATTTCCTCTTTTTCTCTCTCAACAGTCCTTTACAGGACTTACCACATGGTGATACGTAAACCTTATTACCGTATAGAATTTTGAAAACAAAACAAGTGAAATCTATCTTTCAAAATTAAAAGTTTTTCCGCAATTTGTATGTTTTGTACAGGTACCTCTATAGTCGGCAACAGAACAAAGGGTAAAGTGTCAAATAGTGCACCCATCCTTGAAGAGACTGGGAAAGGGAAACTTCCAAGACATACAAAAAACACCTCAGGATCAAGCTTACCAACGGCTATGCCGTACACTGCAGAACACTATTTAACTAAAGAACAATCTAAGGACCTTCTTACCAAAGATCAGCAGCAAGATTGCGCCAAACCAGCAGAAAGTGAGATGCAGAGTGATGATGGTGACCGATTAAATGTGACAAAGCAAAAGGAGGGGCTTGAACCTGATATAGAAATTATTGATGATGATGACGAGGAGGATGATGTCAAGAAGGGTGCCGATGCAGGAGTAGAAGGGGATGTTGATCCTTCACAAGATTGGTGCTTGAGACTCTCTCCTTCTCAGACCCAAACTCAGACCCAGTACAGCATATCTCGTAGGGAACATGGTGCAAAAGGTGTTGTGTCACAGAGGGATCTCTCACAAACTAAAAGCAAGGACCTGAAAAAAGAAATGGATAGAATCGAGAAGACAAATGAGCTGAAAGGAGATGGTACAACCGCTGCACCAAGGCAGGCCACGCCTTGGCATTCTACTCAAGCTGATGATGCTGAGGATGATGATGATGATGTTTCGATATTGATCCCAGAATCAGAGAAATTTGATGAGAACAAGGAAAATGACAGGAGATCGTTTCGAAAACCCTTGAACCCTGAGGCTGGAGGGGAGAAAGAGCGAAAAGATGGATCCGGAGAGAAACCATCAGAGTCAGCCGATGGTCAAGGAATGGAGGATTCGGTCTTTCTAGAGGGGGAAGCACCTATGCAAAGGGATGTTAGCTCAAGATTGGGGCAATTAGAAGGATCAGACAACCCCTCACCTATTGCAGGTTAGTCCCATGACTCTCTTATTGTAACAAGAGGTTTATAGCGCAAGCTCTGAAGTCCCCAGGATAGGGTATATGTAAAATACCTTTCATGATATTTTGCAGTACTGAGTAAACTCAGTAGGGAATAAGTCTGCTTACTCCAGAGTTGAAACATCAGTTTTAGGAAGTACAAGAGTAGAAAACAATATCTTTGAAAGCAAGGAACTAACCCTTTTTTCACCTGGATGAATACCAAAGCTTTAGAATTATTCTTTTAATCGCCCTACAATGTATTTCATTGCAAATGTAGACAATGTACATTCTCAGATTACCTTTTGATAGATGTCGTGCTCATTGGTTCTCTTTATCTCTCAATAGGTTTCCATTTGAGTGTACCTAAGGACGGTGCTCTGTTGCGACCTCTGAGTAGCGTGACCCCTTACCTTGGTAAGAAGGGTCAATGGAGGTCAGATGGGACGCCGAGGCATAGCACACCTATAGCAGACGAGACAGAGACGAGCAGCAATCGGAGAGAAAGCGTCCCGACACAAGACACAGTAAGGTTAACATATAGTATTCTTAAAATTTTGAAAATGGAAAAAAATTTTTTTTTTATACTAAACATGATCATATACAAATTATTGCTGAACCCTTTGTAGCCCAAAGGCTGGTTTTTCCAGAGACATATCCCAAAAGGCCACTGTCCATGAGCCCATGAAGCATGTAAGATTTTTGTTTGTTTTTTTTGTTAGGGACTTTCGTGAGTCTTCCCCCAAAACATGATGCTATTTCAAATCACAGATCACCATTTGAGAAATTGTTTCACTCATATGAATAAAATTTGTACCTGGTATATTTTTTTTCTGAATTCATTCCTGATGCACAGAGTTGTTGGCCTTGATTTCCATAAGAATGAAAGTCTGAATTAAAACAAGACAACAAACAAGACACCGATGCAAGATTGTTGCAGATCGATTTATCATGCTGAATCTTTATAGCATGCCAACTTTAGCCAATATCGTTCACCCACAATGAACAATAAGGTCCAATGCGGTTCAAGGTTATCCCAGTAAATTTGTCCGTGTATGAGTAGTCCGTTTGAGGTCTACTATATGTACATGCAGTGTGGTTTAAGTACTGCCATAATATCACATAACCATTCCAATAGTCACAAATGGTCCTGCTGCGGTTCCTTGCATTTCAACATGGCTGTAGCAGGGGTATGGCCACCATGCTCTTCAGTGCCAGAAGAAAAAAATGTCCACTTCCCTCTGTCAGATGCTTGTATTTTCTGTGAGAGCCAATTCAGAGAGGCACACTGCCAATGCCCAGCCAGTTATGATCATGGCACCATTGTTTGCTTCCTTTGTGGAGAAGCAAAAGAAGCTTTATAGCACTGCCAACTTAGGCAGAAGCTTTACCCACAGTGAACAATCAGGCACATTTTGATCTAAGGGGATTCAGTAACCTGGCTAAATTTCCCAATTCAAGTGCGAAAAATACTGAAATGAGTAAATCGTATTGCTCTGACAAACTACTGGAAGTTTTAGAGTAAATAGAAGTAATCTTAAAACATTAAAAAAAAAAAAAATATGAGGCTAGGGAAATTTCCATACACAATCAACTTTACCACACCTTAGTGGTGAGCCTCAGTAGACAGGACTGCAGTGTGTTGGTTACAGAGACATCATAACACAGAATATGCTGTACTTTCTGTGCCACGGTAGAATGCATCCGTTTGAAAATGAGATCATAGATATCTTGATAGAAAAGCAAACAACCAGCTTGTAAAATTAAAGAGATAAATTAATATGTTTATGCGTTATTTGTTTGAGGTGTATATTTATGTACATGAAGTATGTGTCAGGCTAATGAAGGTAATACCGCATAAATGTTTTACCACTGTGTGTTTCGTTTCAGGAGACGCCTAAGACGAGTAGCAAGTCTACAAGTGCCCTAATGGTCAGTGGTGTGATGGACATGGACTCTGCAGAAAGTAGTGAGATTCCAGAGTTTCACCTCAGAAGTGAGTAGGATGTACTTTGTGAGTAGGTTGTAATTCTAACTAAAGCTAATAAAAGGGGGGATGGTGTTTACATTTAAATTCCTAGTAGTGTGAGGTATACTACAGGGGAGCAGGGGTGGTTACAAAGAGTTATGCATGACTTACACATTTAAATTCCCAATTGTGCATGGTATTCTAGGGGGGGGGGGTTGGTTACAAAGACTTATGCTTGACTTGCGCAATTAAATTCCTAGTTGTGTGTGTATGGTATTTCTAGGGGGGGGGGGGGTGAGTTACAAAGACTTATGCATGACTTGCGCATTTAAATTCCTAGTTGTGTGCGGTATACTACGCATCACATTGTTTAGAGGTGAGTGCTATTGAGAAATCTATCAATGAGATAGAGCATTGAAATACAGGAAGAGAATTTAAATGTGGCCTCAAGTCATGCATATCACTTTGTGAAGCAGGCCCCAGTTCTCAATAAGATCATCATTTTTTTTTTCAAGCACATCTACAGGAAAATTCAGAATTATACATGAAAATGTAGTACTTACCCGGCTTCTGTGTTCCAAGTTTAGCTGAGGCCGGGTCATTTAAAACTGTTATTCAGGCTAATTTCTGTGCCAAACTGTGATTTAGACAAGTCGTAGAGTTTATCGCATGTTATATTACACCACTAAACATCACAAATGATACCACAATAGCCTGCTTGCCTGTGGGGTATCATTTAGTGATGTGTCCCCTAAGTGCACACCCAAAAAAATAATGATCTTGAATAAATAAATAAGAGGTTAACATATCTTCTGTATTTTAGATCCTGTTGATGACTGTAGTGATCTGTTAAAGGAGGCCAAGGAGAGTCCTAGTAAGAGGCAGAAGTCAGTCTTCAGTAGAGTCAGAGAAGCTACTACAGCAGCTAAGAGTAATCCAAGGACCAAGAAACAATCTCTTCCTGCTGATAAGTAAGGCATCAACAGTAGTGTTCTGATAAAAAAAAAATACTGTAAAAAAAAAGAAGTCTTAAACAAAAATTGTCAATAAACACCTTTTTTTGGCAAGAAAGTTACTTGATTTATTTATGTATTTCACGGCATAAAGCTTTCTTGTTATGCAATATACAAAACAAAAAAGGAATTCTTACTCAATTTGATTTTAACAAATGCTTCAGGATTTCTTTCAATTGATATCCTTATAAGACTACATGTATGTCAACTTTTCTTTAGAGATTTATGCTTTTGTTATATTTATCTACATCTTAATGATTTATTCAATAGTCTTTCTTATCGAACCTTATCAATATACTTAATTACGTCTTGTGTTACATTAGCAATTAACAGTCCAGTCCTGTTACAGTAAGATGCTCGAGACAAGGCCCATTACGTTGTCATAAGTAACCACATTGTTAAACTAAACAAATCCATGTATGTGCACATGTTTATACATTTGGACCTGGAGAAAATCCTCCTTATAACAAAATCTTGATGTGGACCGCATTTGGCTATGCACTTATAAAGCATCACCATTAATGATTGCTTGATTTGCAGGGATCCATTCTCCATAACTAAGCCTAAAAGTAAATTCATACTTGGTCGGAAGAGAAATCAACAGAGTTTACAACAAACAGAACAGTCTCAGGTTGCCGCAGGAGCTGCGGACCAATCCTATAAAGAGCAAGAGGTTGCTCACATGGAGGAGGAAGCTGAGGATGGTGATGTTAGGAAAGCATCTGACGTAGCCATGGAAGCGGAGGATGATGAAGAAACGATACCATTAGATTATCAGCATGATGACCCAGATGTGGAAGAACCTGATGTACAAGTGGTGCATGAGGAAGAGGTGGTGATGGTGGATAAGGATGAGGAGAAGGAGGACAAAGAGGAAGAGGGGAACAAGCAGAAAGCAGGCATCACAGACACAAGACAGGAGGAAACGCAGCAGTACGGAGTAAAAGAACAACACCAAGAAGACATTGAGATGGAAGTGGAAGATGCGATCCAAAGAGAAATGAAAGAACCGGAAGACAAAACCTCCAAGGGACATGTTAGTTTATCCCAGGACAGGAGAAGAGATCCTTATGAATTCACAGAGTCACAATCAAACAGGACTCCTACGCCTATGAAGACATGGGCAAGAAAAGAAGACCCTGTGCCAGTTGAGAAACTCCCTTCTAGAAATCTTGATAAAGGTGAGTGTACTATATCAATTACTTTTGAAAAAAAATTAAAGCTTGTCAATAGTGAGGCTGTTTGGTCTGCTAGATATGGATTTACTCTGTATTGAAACTTACGAGTAATGCATTTCTGCCATACCTGTATATTTCACATTCCCACACTAGAACAGTCAAGAGATCCAAGAACTTTCAGCTCCTCTCTAAAGTTTTTAATGTGTTTTTTTTTAATATTCAGATTCATCAGACTTCAGATACATGTTGCTTGCTTCCTATTTTATAGATTGCTACACAAAGGGTTTAGGTTTTTAAAACTACCTATCTTCAAATGGAAGTGCACTATATAAAAATCCTACACATTGAATTTCAAAATATTTGTAGATGTAGACATTCCTAAAACATTTTCTGTCTGTTTAAAGTAAAAATGTTAGCTTTTTGGATACCCAAAATCTTATACTAGAAAAGTTTTAGGCTTTTGGGGGTTTGTATACCTTGAGTTTTCCATCCTTTCTCTCTCTCTCTATCTGACCCTCTCTTTTTGTAACACCAGTATCATCTGTACAACCAGCAGCTGAGCAGGCATCATCAAGTAAAATAACACCAAAGACTAAAAAGACTCCCAAGGGAAGTCGTCAAGCTCGAGGTGGCAAGAGGAAAAGGCCCCAAGAGCTGGAAACGACGGAAGAAGAAGTGGAAACCCCAGCGCTAAATCGAACGAGAACTTCACCAAGAAAGTCGACTTCGACAGTTCGCAAAGCCCCCAGAAAGCGAGGGAAAGTCCTTGAGAAGCAACAGAGTAAAGGTGAAGCTGTTGTTGCTCAGACTGAGAGACCCCCTCATGTTGTATCACCATCGTTGACCGAGAGGGTAGTCGAGGAGCAGCCACCAGTGGCTTCTGAGAGAAGACTCCCAAGATCTAACTCATCATCATCGGATCTTAGGCAGGCAAGTTATCAAGATGTCACTTCATGTTGATTTTGAAGTGTGGAGGAGATAGTTCTCAAATTATTTTTATTCCCCGGATGCCCGTATTAAATATTCACCAGTAAAAAATGGTCCTAAGAAGAGAACATTGATGCTTTTATATGAAGGTGTTTTTGTAATTATCAGGGTTCCCACAGTCATGGAAAATCCTGGAAAAATTTATGGTCATGGAAAGTCAGGTAAAAGTCAGGGAATTTGGAAAATTTGTGAAAAGTCATGGAATTCTGTTTTCAAATTTCTGTGGGAACCCTGGGATGGCTGTGAGGGGGAGGTGGAGGCCATCATAACGTGTCTGATTTTGGAAACCGTGCCAGAAAGGAAGTCATGGAAAGCAGCAATTTAGTCATGGAAAAGTCATGGAATTCTGTTTTCAAATTTCTGTGGGAACCCTGAATTATAAATTTTCTATGTATACCTGGATCAAGTGTAGTGAATGTATATTGATATCGTACCAAAGGACATTTAATAAAATGCCATGCCTGTACTCAATCCATGATCGTTGCATATGAATTATAGTGTAAACCATGTGACAGGATATCACTTGAATATGTTCCATGCACCTTGGAAAAGCTAAATAGATGGTACAATACAAGTGTATTATATTACTACTACTACTGATAATAAATAATTCATATGATCTGTAATGTGCCAAATCCACTGTGCAGGGTGCTCGAGGTGCAAAGGAGAAAAGGAGGAGAGAAGGAGAGAGGAGAATAATAAATACATATCGTACACATGAATTCATTAAACAAAAGCAAACGAGCTAGGAGTAACAAGCATTAATTTTATTTTTATTATTTTTTTTTTTTATAATACAGTTCTCTGGCCAGTCACCTCCTGCCAGACAACCAAATGCTCCCTGGAAGACTGTGCGTTACAAGAAAGTATACATCACCCAGCGGATTAAAGAGGTCTTTGAGTGGGGCGAAATGGTAGAGACCACAGTTGTTGAACAGGTATGCACTGCCAATCAACTATTTATATGTTCTTTGATTGAAAGGGTGAATCAGCTTTGTGGATGGGTGGTGCAGTCCATTGCAAATCATGAAGATGTTTTAATCAATGCTCATGAAACTTGGCATGTGTATGAATATGTACAAGATTCACTTTTTGAATGTGTCGGATGCTGCATTGCTATTGTAACATATTATTGCTATATAGCAGGGTAAAATATTGTGGATCAAACTACTTCAATTTTTGCACTAAATCATCAAGAACCTGGGCAGACTCATTGATCTTAGAAATGTTACAAAGATGATATTTGGTAATTTCAAAATTATTTGCAAGCTTGTAATTTTCATTTACAATAATTTTTTGTATAATGAGCAAGCTTTGTGTTAAAGAAACAAAAATCTTAGATATGTTTTGTATCTTATTCATCTTGAAATACTTGATCTCTATTTTCTATATGCCTTTTTTTTTCCTTCTTTTTTTTGGTTTTTTTTGTCTGCTCATATCTGCTCATAGTATTCTAGTTTAAATTCAAGTTTTGATTTGTTTCCATTTGTAGGTAATAAATAATGAGGTCATTGAGAAGATAGAGCATGAATTCACGACCCCTTCCCCTCCAACTCCTCGATCCAAGACAAGTTCCCTGACCTCTGGCTCCCTGGCTGATATCAGTTCCTTGGGTTCCAGGACGTCGTCTAGCGGCACAGGAAGCCTTCAGAAGAGTTCTAGTGTCCACAGCATGGGCATCCAGAAGAGCATTAGCCTCTCCAATATCTCAGAGGTAAACGACTCTCTGGATAAAACAATCAGCCTTCCGGGATCTGAGAAGACCTCACCTAATGTTTCAGGACATGAACACTCTGCGCTCGGGAAGAAACTGTCATCACCTGGTGGTGTTGTCCCAGAGCGGATGCCTTCAAGAGGGACAAGGGCTTCACCTGGTGTATCAAGACATCAAGATTCAGCCTCAGATGCTGTGAATGTATCACCTGGTTTTGTACAGCCTAAAGGAGTGTCCCCTCGGGTCAGTTGGCGTAAATCCTCCCCGGTTGGGATTCACCAACAACCCGACCACTCTGACCAGAGTAGCAGAACAAGTAGAACAAAGTCACCAGGAGTAAATCCGCCTAACGTCCAAACACCTCCTCCAATCAACCTGAGTGAAGTTTGGACTGCTGAAGAACTGCAGCAATCATCAGAGTCGGAAGGAATACCCTGTGCACAACCTAGGATAGAGAGTGACAGAGTTTCAAGCGATGAGGCGTTAGAAAAGAGTGATGAAGAAGTGGGCAGACAAACCACCACCACTACTGCAGAAGAGAGCTTGGAGAGAGTGGATGTTGCTGGTCCATCAAGCAGGAATGAAGAAGAGTTGAGTACAAGACCGACTAGAGGGAAGAGGAGAGGGAAAGCAAAGACTCCTGATAAGCAAACCGTAGATGATACACAGATAGTACAGGGTGGTAAGTAGAACTCTGACTTGAATCAGTTTGAAGATCTAAGCAAATAACACCATAATCAACAGTTCACCATTTATTTTAGATTTGTTTGTCTCCTCATTGTTCTTTATTGGTTGTCTTAAAAAATCAGTTTCAGTTTCAAGAGAAAGTATATGGGTATTGACTATTAGCAAGGGTGGGGGAGGCACAATCAATTTAACTATCGATGAAATTGTAGGCGGTAAAATGAAGTTTTTCCAACTAGTCCACAGTGAAGGGATTTGCAATAATTATACAATAACTTCTACATGAATCAACCAGGTTGGCTAAACTGCCAAGACCTATTCTCCAGTTATCCCTGTCATTCAGCTCATCTGTGCCAACTACTCAAACTATGGGATGAATGAAATCTTAACCTAATCTTATCAAATTAATGTTACCTTATGCTTGAAGAGATCCATTAGATTGGTTTCAAAACAAGACTATTTTTTTCTTCTTAGCTCAACCGTTAAGGCTTTCATTTTTAACCTTGACTGGCGATATACTGATTCCTGCCATGTTTTTGCGTAAGATGTCTGAACCATTTAGGTAGCCAAAACCTTACTGGGTGAACTAACAATAAATCAATAAAACACACTTTTCTGATACAATACCACTCAAGACCAGTAATGATTTAAATTATAAAATCTTCTATTGTGAAAACAAAACATTTCCCCCTGTGTTTAGGAGAAGAAGGAGGAGACATAGATATTATCCTCACTGCCCCACCTGAGGAATCCAGACAGAAAGTAGTGACCTCATCAAGCACCAGTGAACTCACTACGGACTCTGCTCAACCCTTTCTTGTACCTGGTGTGCGAGTCTTCACTCGCTGGATGGACGGCTTTTATTACCCAGGCACCATCAAGGCTGAAGAAAAGAATAGCAAGTGAGTGTGCACTTTACTGTCTCTGAACATGTATTGTCACTCTTGACCCAGAGCTCTTGATGAGGTCAATGGCTAAATTAGTACAGTCAACTTTGCTTGGGACTGTCAAAAACACTTTGAGTTTATTACTTTATGCCCAAATCGAAACACGAGTAGGGTGAAATATTTGGGTAGTAAGAGAGATAGGGAGGTTATAAGAGAGAAGTTTAATAAACAAAGAGCCTGACAGACAGGAGAGGGGAGAGAGACATGGACTTTATGAGTGGAGTACAGAGAAAAAAGAGAGAGAGAGAGAGAGTAGGGAGACTGGCAAGCTCGTAAAAAAAAGGCAGCGGTTTCAGTCTGTGATTTAGGTATCAGCATGTCCAAATCTAAGTTCAACTTCGATTGATTTCACTTGTTGACTTTTGTGTTCGTCGACTTACGCCAATTCGAGATATTGCGAAGTATAAATGTTTGTTAAAGTGTGTCCATTCTAAAATGGCAGAGACTAATGCATGATTAACCATGAACCTGCTAATATTTTAGATCTTTTTTTGTGTATTCTAATAGATTGAAGATTGCCTTTGATGATGGTGATGTGAGAAATGTGAACTATAAGGATATCATCATCAAGGATTGGTTATCTTTAGGACAGAGTGTCATGGCGGAATCTAAAGATGGATACAACTACCCAGGTCAGTCAAGAAAAAGATGGAATGATAGATATTAAGCAAATAATCACCGTTTGATGAAATCAATAAGCAAACTATCAATTGCCCTATGAGCTGGATAGCTATCTTTCCGAAACAAACCTGCGGAAAGACTTGTACATCCAGCTTACCAAGGAAGTGATAGTTTGCCTCGTCACTTGAAATCAAGAGGTGATTATCTTTTTATCTTTTTTTTTTTTTTTTTTTTTTTGCTTTATATTCCACATCGGAAACATTTTAAATGGGGTAAAACCAATATTTGGGTGAAATATTTAAGGTTTCCTAGGTTTCCTAACTTTCCAGTAAAAAATCCAATTGGAATCTCAGGTTTTTAACCCTATTCTGACCGGGGGGGGGGGGGGGTCAATTTGACCCCCTGTACGAAATCCGCGACTGCCGCGCAACTGCTGCAAATCGTGACCCGGCGTTCTATGACTTTTTTCTTTCAAGTGTTCCCGCAACTTTTGACACCAATTTAAAAAAAATCGGACACTCCGTAGTCGCGTTACCGACATTATGTAATCGCATGTCAGGCCAAAATTGAAAGAAAATCATCATTTTGCATGCGTTTGTGTACAAAATACTGATTTTCCTAAATTGCTTTATAACAGTGATAATTATTGTTAAGCATTTTGATTGATGAAATTTGTCTTTATATTGATCAAGAAACGTTTCTCAAGCATAAAAAGTTAGAAAAACAAAGAAATACATAAGAAATAAAAACAATAGAATACATAAGAAATTCACAAAACAATAGAATACAAAAGAATTAATTTGAAATTTCTGAATTTGTCAATTCAATACTGGTGACATTACTACTAAACAACTTTTAGGAAAATTTGAGCTTCATAACTATATTTATTAATGAACTATTAACGATTTCAATAAAAAAGCATCTAATTTGCATACGTAAGTGTGCATAAATTAGCATAAATTAAATATGTAATAAAAAAATTAAAAAGCAACATATCAGCGATACATGCAGCAACGTTCGTGCAAAATTTTGCGGCGATCGGATCATCCGCGGCCGAGATCTCAGGGGGGGTCAAATTGACACCCCCCCCCCCCCCCCAGTCAGAATCTCCTCGGCCTCTTGAAAAGCCCAGTCAGAATAGGGTTAAAGTTTACATACATGTAGATGTACCTTGAACTTTAATATTCCGATCAGCATTGTTATGTTGAAGATAAGATTTCATTATTCAGCGTTTTAAATATAATATCACCAAGAACTATAATTAAATGCAAACAAACAATATGAGTCTCATTGGACTATGTGTATTTTCCAGGGATTGTGATTGGTTATTTCAGAGGTTTAAAACCTGGAGATGCTGGCTACTATGTAGAGACGGACAATGGACAAACCTCAAGGTAAATCTTAGATTTCATGAATTTATTTATCTACTCTAGATAAATATACGCTGTTGTTTATGGATGCGAAGTATATTTTGTCAATCCTACGGTATGCAGGGACTAATTTTTTTTACAGATTTTATAGTATAAGCACTTCAAAACTTGTATGATGAATGTAATGATATGGAAATTTGTGTGTTTACTTCTTCCCCAAAGTTCAGTTGAGTGCCACAGAGAAAATAACCCATGCTTTGATTTAACCTCGACTTGATTTTAGAAATGCACCTTTCTTTAACCCTAATCAGAGTGGGATGTGTTGTTACCTGTAAAGAATGACAGGGATGCCCCCTAATAACCAGTTCCCTGATTTAGCGACTTACAATGTAATTAAACTTGCCTCAAGATCAGCCTGGATGCTTACAAAAACTACAGAAAACAGCTACTTGAATCTAAAGTTAACCTCTTTAACATGCACACTTACATCACACCAGTTCTTGGATCGCCCCACTGGTTGCATATGAGTAAAAGCAATGTCCTTTTGTTATTCAGATATCCAAGGCAGAAGGTCATCTTGTCCAAGGATCAAGCTACTCTCTTGCTGACATCATGTCCGAGCAGTAGCACTGGAATCTCAGACGTCAGTCTAGGTACGGTAGGATCAATGGTTTCATATTGGTACTATTAATATGTAGTAATTGTATTAGCAAGGTTTATACTTGGTCTAACATCAGTCGGTCCAGTTCATTGCTTGTCTAATGCCATGTGGGCTAAACCAATTTGGTCTAATTTGCCAATTCGTCTAATATCCTAATTGCGTATTTGCATTTTCGTCTCATTTCCAAATAAATATTTGGTCCATTACACATTTGTTACTGGAATTGACCAAGTGGAAATTATACAAAATGATAAATAGGCAAAGTGACAATTAGACTAAAAGTTAATTAGACTAACTGGTTGTAGACAAAATGGAATTACATGGAATTTGACCAGTTGGCAATTTACCATACCGAACAGCGTTGTATTAACAAACGCCCATTTATGCATTTAAAATTGATTCATTTTCAATATGCAACTGCAATATTCTCCCACAGGGAATTTCCGTAGGACATTGGCACATGCAAAAACATATTTGTGTTAGACTCTGCCATTGTTTTCTCAGAGCAAAAGCTAGACAAAAAAATGTTTCAATGAGCTGAATGTCAAATTGCTATATTGTCTAACTTTACCCCATGGAAATAAATGTTTGGTAATTTACATTTAAGTACATTTAAAACAAGGCCGTTGGGGACAAAGGTAATTACCTCATTATAATAAAATCTTGTTGTTGTAGATTTTCTTACTGGAAGAATCACTTTATAATGAAATCTTGTCACATCCATATTTTGATAACAGGAGTTGACTGTTTATTCCCAATAGATCAAGACCACTTTGTTTTTGCAAAATGTTCAGAGCTTTATTTGGATGTACTGTATAAGAGGTTATTTTCACGGTGACTTTATTTTCGCGAATTTCGCGAGTTGGTCTTCGTGAAAATTTCCACTTCAATACAAGGCTATTTAGAGGAATGAAATCATCACCAAAATCGCGAAATTTTGCTCTTGCGAATTTCCCCAACTAGTCCAAAGTCGCAAAAATATCTGGATGCGAAAATATTGGCTTATACAGTATATTACTAGCAGGTTTACCTCTGTAATGGATGTCAATATGAACTACAAGGGTCTGTTTAAAAAAAAAAAAATGAAATGGCAAGATGCACAAAGTTAAGCATTATTGACAGACATTATTTTCTTAAATCACTATCCTTCGTACATGTTTAATACAAATGGGGTAATAATTGCCTAGCTTTAATCCAACTCCAACAAAATCCAACAAAAGAGTTGCCAATTACTCTGCATTCGTCCAAATATTTCCATCATATTGTATCATGTTCTTTTTTTGCAGAAAATCTGGTGGAAGGGCCACGTCAGAGAATGAGGAGCAGACTGCGTGCACCGAGTGGAGAAGGCGTAGTAAGAACCCCCAGTAAGGTGCTTGGTAAGACCCCAAAGCGTGCCCCATCCCCAGCCATTACTAGATCAGGAGGAAAGAGAAAAGCAGCTGAGAAGCAGCCAGAAGAGGGCGGTGTTTCACCCAAGAAGAAGGCTAAACAGCTTGCTACAAGGCTACTTGGGGATGGTAAGTTTTGTGGTGTTTTTGTCATCTGTCATTCTTCCCTTTTTTGGTAAATTAAAGGAGGAGTCCGGGCTGAAATCAAAAAGTTTTGTAAAATAAATTAAAATTTAACAAGCACAACACAGAAAATTTCATCAAAATCGGATGAAAAATAACAAAGTTATGCATTTTTTAGGTATTGAATTTTTTTCGTAAAACAGTTCTTGGCAGGTCTCATGAACAGGTCTCATGAATATTTGAATATTCAAATGAGCTAACTGATGATGTCACAGTCCCCCTACTTCTTGTATATTTTATTATATGAAATCCTGTTTATCTCATTTTTTCATACATTGCGTATACAGAAAATATATCACTCATACTGAAATATGTAAAAGCACTTGTGACCTTGAACATTCCACAAGGATTAATCCCTGTTTTTATGTCCTTGGGGCAGAAAATCTTGATAATAGGTGTTTCATACAATAAAATACAAAGAAAGTAGGGGGACTGTGACATCAGGTTGCCAATTTGAGAACTGTTTCCTTTAAAAATTCAAAACCTAAGAAAATTCATAACTTTGCTATTTCTTATCCGATTTTGATGAAATTTTCAGCGTTGTGCTTTTTAGATTTTACTTTATTTTTGTAATAATGCAAACTCTAGCCCGGAGGAGTTCTTTAAGGACAAGCCGTCTTATCACGTACGTATGCAACTATTTTACTGAATGTATAGAGCATAAGTTTGGTTTTTATATTTCTACAATATAACTTCTATTTATTTTAATGTTTTATCAATCAGTAAAATGGATAGTGAAATGTGTATATTCTCATGAAAATGAATATATAATGCAACATTGCATACTGTACAAACCTAAAGTCATCATTTACAATGTGGTTTATATGAAGATAAAAAGTCAATGACCACTTCTTATTCACTCCTGTGGTTCAATATTCACTTCCAGTTGTAGCAAGTCCAGATCTGAGCAGGCAAGGAATCGGCCTGCGACGATCACCTCGTAAACAGCGCCCTCAACCATCCACGTCAGCCAGCCCTGCACGGACCCTTACCCCATCCACCCCTAGGACCATGGAGATGCTGCTTGGTCCGTTGCCTAGCAACAGATCATTGTTTAAAGGCATGGCTTTCTTGCTGACCCGGGGAGAGGTCAAGAAGAGGTTAAAGGTCATGGATACAAGTACCAGTGAGAGCGAGATAGAGGGTAAGTCATAGTTACAAGACCTTTGTCATTGTGAGATTCTGGGAACTTGTTCATACAATAATCCACCCACATCAACAGCATGTGAAGAAAAGAAAAAAATTGTACACAATTTCTTCTTCTAGTGCTGTTATCTATGTATGACATAGGTGACCATTCTATACCTATTGTCGCTGTTCTGTGAGTATTTTATGAGTTTTAGACTTGACTTCCCACTCCATTCGACTGTTCTCCTGAGATATGAAAATCTCTGTCTTCCTCTTGCTCTCTCTCCTTCTATCTTTCTTGTCAAAGTCTGTCTTTCAATTCCTGCTTTCCAGAGACAGTGTCCGAGAAACTTGAGCTGATGGATTCTGATTTCTGGTAGGGGTTTCCTCTTCAATTTCAATAAGTTAGAATTAAAAAAAATGAAAAAAAAAAAATAAAAAAAAAATAAAAAATCATTTTTTCATGAAAACTTGTTCTCATGCAGTAACCGTTATCAGAACTGAACTGTATTCCTGTATTGTTTTTATGTTCCTCATTAGATGAAACTGATGAAGTACCTTATGAGAAGGATTATACTAGGAAACAAATAGAAACAGGAGGAGGCATGGTTCTTAAAGACTTTGATAAATCACAGGTAAGATGCTCAGGTTAATATCTACTTGGTCTATCAGCAGTTGGTCCAAATCTCTGATTGTCTAATACCACATGGGCTAAACCCACTTGGTCTTATAACAATTTGGTCTCATTTCTGCTTGATCTTATACATACTTGGTCTAATTCTCACTTGTCAATTCCTCTCATCACAAAATTTTCTAATTACATTTATATCCAATTCCCAAGTGAATAATTGATTTTTTACCGTTTTGTAACTGGTAAAGTCATGGATGATTGTATTTGTTTAAAAGATTCAAGTTCATGTTGATATTCTTTCATATCTACCTCTTTGGCCAAAAAAATACAGTTTCAGAGTATAAAGACAAGCCTTATTCTTCTTTATTCTTTATACAGAGAACACACTATAAGCTCTTTGTAATATCCAATACTTATTGCCGGACAAAGAAGTACTTTCAAGCCCTGGCATCTAACATTCCCTGCGTCTCAAATCTATGGATCAGAGATTGTTCAAGAACTGTGAGTAATAAAAATCATAAATTTGTTGCATACAATAATAAGGTTTCTCAGCAGATAATTTTGCACTTGTCAGTTGTAAGATGCACTAATTAAGTGTCTCACCATTTATCAACATTGATGCATGTACAGGTTCAAATTTTAAGGCGCCATTTGACAAAATGATGGACTCAGCGACGGCCATTGATAATGATCCTCCAAAAAAATACCCCCTAACTCTACACCTAACTTTGACTGTATTTCTGAGGTAGTTTTCCTGGAGGTAATTGTCCAGGGGGTGGGTGGGGGGCAGTTGATCCTGATACGGCACCGCACTTATATTTCCTATACATTGACTGACCATGGCACACAAGGTTTTGACTGACCTTTCGCTTCCTTGTCGGTACTATAAGAGTCATATGTGAGGGGAACATGACTCAACCATGGCGCACCATTCCAGGGGGTCTGTCAAGACTTTCGTCTAACAACTGCAAGCTTCATTAATTGTTTGAGGGATTGGACCAAGTAGGATGTGGCATGTGGCATCTGTTGAGCATTCAAACAGATCTGTAAATACTGTGCTTAAATATGAAAACCTCTATCTAAACATGGAAAACACAAATAGCAGTAATGCATACTCACTACACTTTCTCATTCAGTCTTTTAAACATTCCCACATATAGTTTTACTCATCCCAAACAGTTTAGAGGGGATGCAGTTGGTTAGTTGATCTGTTGCAATTATTGTGGATCAAACTACTTTGAATTCTCATATTTGAACCAATGCACATTGAAACTTAAAAGGATCTGTTCCAGGCAGTTGGAAAGTCTGGTACTGATGTTTTGATATTTAAATTTTGAGGTCCATGTATGTTTATATATATATTTTTTTTCTAGGGAAGACTTCAAGGCCACAAGGCATACCAATTACCTGCTGGTGAAACACTGGATGGTGATGTTGTAGAATGGTAAGGAATTTAAGCAACTTGTAACCTGAAGTATGGGAATTTGGTATTTTTTTTCTGTAAGCAGTCTCATCCATATAACTAATCTTATTTCATCATCCCCAACCCTCACCCACTACAAAAAAAAAAAGAAAGAACAAAAGCTAATTTGTCTGTTTTATTTAATTAATCGCTGCATCATATTAGGTCTAAAGATCTTTGTCATGACCGTTTATTAAATGATTATGAAGTCGAGTATACCTAACAATCTCTTCTCATTCTTATTGATACAGGAAACTCAATTGCTGCATTGTCTTTGACATGTCTGCTTATTATAAAGTAGATAACATCCAACAATCTTTTTTCATTCTTATTGATACAGGAAACCCAATCGGTGCATCCTATCTGGTCTTAAGATCTTTGTCATGTCCATTCATTATGAAGTAGAGAACACATGGAGATCCATCCTAATGGCTGCTGGATGCTGCATAGTTGCTAAATTCCCAACCATCAATGAACTCAGTAGGGGAGGTGAGTAAACATTGGTTAGGGAAGAATTTGAAATGCTTCAACCATTACATAATCAAACAAATCCTTGTTCGTTTTGGATGCTTAGGATTTCCTGTCTAGACAATCTTCTAAAGTTAGAAGAAGAAAAAGGAAGATGTCTTTTCAAAAATTGGAAGTATCCATTACTCAATGTTTGACTTTTGACTCAATTGATGTTACAAAATTGAATGCAATATGAACCAAAGTCACAAAATCACACTACATTCGTCATACGAGCATGAAATACATTCATTTCTCTCTAGGTATTCACTTACATGTATTCATGAGTGTATGACCTTAGTAGAGGTTATTTTGCTTTCCATTTGTGATACATTAGGCATTTTACAGTGTTCAAATCTTAAAGGAACTGTACCTTAGCAATAATGAAGAGTTGTTTAGGGGAATTTACTCAATGTGTTTATTTGAATTTTGGGCAGATATCTGAAATTCTTATTCTAGGTCAACTTTCACCTCGGGGCAAACTACTTGCACCTACATGTTTTAGAAAAACTAACCTGCAAATCATTTGCCAATTGATAAATTCAAGGGCATTAAAATAAATTAAAACTTGTCTTTGACCCACCGATACATTTACTTAAGTTAATTAATGTCATTTAATAGATGTTAAAAGATATACAGGCCTAGCAAGGAGTACATTCTTATTTCCTTTCTTTACCCCCCCCCCCGACCCTAATGACACAGGTATTCCATTTGACTGCAATGTGGTAGTCACTGATCCTACATGCCCTCGTCATATCCTTCATCGAGCTCAGCAGCTAGACATCCCAGTGGTATCAGTGGAATGGGTCATGCAATCTCTTATCAATGGCGTCAGGATGCCTTATACATCACATTATAAGTTCTCGTGGGATTATAAAGAGAAATAATATTGAGTTCATGATACCGTAGTATCAGTGGAATGGGTGATGCAATCTCTTATCAATGGTGTCAGGATGCCGTATGCATCACATTATAAGTTCTCATGGGATTATAAAGAGAAATGATATCCTCCTTTGAGTTAAAGATCCTGGTAGTCTCAGTGTAAGTGTGTGATGCAGTCTTTTCTTGGAGTTACAAAGAGAAAAAATTCAATACTTATTGACATCAACACTGAAGGATGGACAGTATGCAAATGCAGTGAAGATGCAACCATGAGTCATCTTCTACAATGCCCTCTTCTGTCTAACCCCTGCTCCCAAGCTGATCTTACTACCCTTTTGCTCAATGGGATCGCCTGCATTCATTAATTAATGGGTAATGTCTAATTGAGATTCAAATTAAGTTTCAGACTCTAATTCCTCTTAAACACATTTAAATATAAATTATGATCTTTCAAATGTAAACAGATATGATACAATGAAACAGAACAATGAGAGAAAGTACTCAAGAAGAGACTTGTATCAGTAAAAGTTGGAAGACACTTCATCCCTCAGATAGGAGTTAAAAGGAGGTCTTTTGTCTAAGAGAGTCATACCCAACATGTACATTATGTATGTCTAAATGAACATACTGATAAAAGAGAAAGGTACCAACCTGTGCCATTGATATAAATAGTTCTGATCAATTGTTATTTATAAACAACCTTTCTTATTGGTACAGAGTGGGACTTAAATGCAAGATGTGCTTGCAAAACGGACCCTGATTGGCTACTATCAATTTGAAATTAATGGTAACTCTTCATTATGTTTCAGGGCCCTGTGTGTTACATGAAGGTTCCCAATAGATAAAGACCTTGTTCAAGATAAGCTCTGTGTTATTTAAGTTTATCTGATAAAGTATTAAACTACATGTACTACTAATTCACTTTATTTGAAAGATGCCATTACAATACTATTCATAGGAATGTGGAATTATTTATAGTGAAATGGACTCGTTGGGTCAAAAAAAATTCCAAAATTTGTGATTTTATTACATGTTTTTTCATGACACATTTACTGATGTCTCAATGTGAAAATCACTGTACATCTCTTATACATCTACATTTAGGCGTGATCATGTAGTCCCATCATCCTGTAGACTCACATTGAACTTGCTACTTTGATAATGGAGGCACGTCTCTTGTGTTGCATTATTTACATGTTAGAAGGGGAACGAAGATGTACATAATTGCGTGCAATTAATTTGAATATTTTAAAGTGTATTGCAACTTCATGCAAAAGATTCTCCATATTTTTGTCAAACTATCTTGCCTTGAATAAAATAGCAGTGTTATTGTTTGTTTTGAGAAAGCTCTGCATTCAATAGAATGCAAAATGTGTGCCTTCGTATTCGTCCAAAATAAGAAACAGTAATTTAAGCATGGTCTTTTTACATCCTATTTTAATTATTGTATTTTTTCACCAACTCTTACTTGTAGTGGCAGTGGTATTTGATTTCCCTATTCTTTATGCACGATGGTGGGTATCTGTAACATGCTGAATCTCTTATTGAGGTAAAAGGTAGGGGGAAATATTGTTGCCATGCCCTCCCTACCCTTGGCAAAATTAATAAATGAATTGATACAAAAGCCTTTCAAGCAATACATTACAGAAAAATAGTTCACTCTTGGTAAAGTGAGGTGCTTGTGACCAAGCCAAATATCTTGCTATGCTGAATTTTTGTTAAGCTGAACACACGAGAACATAGACACGTGCACATGTTTGACGTTAGGACGAGGAGACTTGGCTCAATATAACAAAGTCTTTTATCTGTGCTCATTATAACAGGATTGGACTGTAGAATTGAATTTGCCAACCACTAGCAAAGTTTCCTTATCCACTGGATGAGGTTTTACACAAGTGGAAACTCTATAAAAAGTTCATATATAGCCAAATACCTGATATACATTTAATATAGTAAGCTATCTTTCCAGACAAAATGAATTGTCATGTTTATTGACTAACGATGCAAGTACATGTATCTGATATGCATGTAACAAGCATAATCCTCAGTATTGAGAGGGTCACTTTATTTGCATTGCATTTGCATACTCTATTAATTAAACGACAACTTTAATTAATACAGTAAGTGTTTATGTAAGTGTTAATCTCTGATGGACAGTACTGAATACATAACAATTATATTCTGAGATTCTTGAAATTTACAACTTTCTCATTATCATGCAGGAATAGATGATCCATTTGTTTACTAAATTGATTACGAAAAAACAAAAAAAATCAATTAAGTTCAAATTTTGACGGATAGAGTATGTACATATTGAAAGTAATCATTCTATTCACATTTCTAAATAATTGTACTTTCTCATTTCAGGTAAATGCACTGAATTTCATATGAACTCTCGATCAATAATATTGGATCATATTGTGCTCATTGAATATAACAATAGAAAATTGTAGATGTTTCAAATTATATGTATACATGTACAATAACTTTATTTTGTAGAATGCATTTTTTGTAGCATGAAGTCGGTTGCTTTTTCATAAGAAAATAAAATAATGTATTTGAAGACATTGTTTGTACATGTATGGTTCATGTATGTAATGAGCAGACAATTGTACATTTCACAAATATGCATAATGCACAATCATTCACATTGAATTTTTGAATTTCTGCCCCAGAAGCATTATTTTAGGCTCCACAATTTCACCAAACTTACACAGCATTCTCATGTTGTCACAGGGGTAATTTTTAGCTTGACTAGACCTTCAAAAATGTTTTTAATACTTTGCAAGCATTTGCTGCATTTGAGTGTATGATTTGCTCACAAATTGTTGTTGAAAATATCTAAAAGGCTAAGTCATATGTGCACACTCTTCTGTCAAAATCTTGTTTAAAATCAGGATCCAGATGTATTGAGAATGTCTTGTGAAATAGAACAAACGCACAAGTGACTGCTTCCATGTATAAACTATTAACTTTTTCATTTCTTATCATCCTACTTCATGTTGTGAGAATGAACTGTGCACTAAACAAGCAAAGTAATTTGTTTTCCACAACTTGCGGAAAGAATAGTCTCTAATTTTGGTGACTCAATATCAAGTCCTTGATTTGTGTCAGCTTAAAACTCTTTAATTATAAATTTATTGGCCCATATTCTGAACTAAAGACTGACTTTGTATGCTTTGTAAGTTCGTGCAAATTTATTGTGTGATCCTTTTGTCTGGTGCAAATCAGGCAAAAGGATCGCACAATATCTTTCCACAAACTTGTGACTCGTGCTTCGCTCCAGAATAAGGGCCCATTGAGTTGTAATGCTGTGAACTGTAACTCCTAATAATTAGGAACATCAAAATTTGTTTCTTCTGTACATTGCATATAACTTTGTTTGTATATCAAAGTATATCATTTTGCAGCTTTTCTTTGTTACTAGGTGCCAAGCTTTACTGTACATGTATATAAAGTGCCTTACAAAATCTTTCATTTTAATTGTATCTTTTGTATGAAATTTTATGCACAGATTAAAGTAATTTATTTCAGAACAATTTGAAAATATATTGATTTTTTTTTCTGTGTAAAGTGTGTCAGGTAAGTTTGTCAATTTCAACTGGGCCAAACACTATAAATCAAATAGCATACAAACACAATAATTGATATCTTATAATCTTTTATTCACAGAAATTGTATTTTACAGGATGAATTTCAGGAGACGTCACATGTCTACTCCACAGACAGCAAACTTACTTGTACAGTATTAGGATTTTTTTTAATTGGTTGTTTATAAGGGGAACATATAAAATGTAAAAAGAGATCAGTTATCCGCCCCCCCCCAGAGTCATGCTTACAGACGCACGACTGACCGACTTTGGATCTGAAATATCTAAGTGCGTATATTTTCGGATCAAATCTGTTAGTTGTGCGACTAAATATCGTATAGTGTGCGGTGGCCTTAAGGTGGAATACATATACCATTGAAATGAAAATTCTGTAGTTCTCTTGGTTTTTAAGAGCTTTCTAAAACTTCTGACAGCAATTTTGAGTGCATTCCAGTTATTTTGGCCTTTTTCTTTTGCATTTGAAGTAAAGAAATGTCAAGTAGCATTAGACAGATTAGTGTATGCTATAAACTGCACTTTAGATATTTTTACACTATAACATTTGAGAGTTGAAGCACTAAAAACTCTTAAAATACTGTCAAAATGTCTTGAATTTGCAGGACTGATGAAAATAGTACATGTAGATTTGGCATTGTCCTCATATGATATTATCGGGGAACATTCACTTTAGGATCAGTGAATTAGGTGGCCAGTATTTCAGTTAAAGTTATTACATATTGGAAGACAATTTCATTGGTGTGATAAAAATATCATTGGTGTTGGCATTCGGATAAGAGAAATAAAACAAACAAAGCATGTATTCATGCAGAAGAAAAATAGCTGCATAAAATGTGACCAGTCCTTGGCCATAAATACGATTAGAAATCACACTTATTTCCTAAAGCAAATTGTGCTGCACATTTTTTTTTCAAAAGAAAAATTGGGAGAAACATAACATGGGGTGACCCTTCCTAACTTGCCAAGATCAGTTTTCATAATTTGATTATCTACAATATTTAGATACGACCTACTATATGCAAGCAGCCATGTGTCAAATATTCAGCTGGGCTGCACAATTTATTTTCCTCATTGCATTTCAATATGATATAAAGACACATTTTCACAAAAGTTTCTTTGGAAAGTGCACTGGGCCATATTTTTTCTTACAAAGGTTTTATCCTAATCTGCAAAACTTCCCTCCAAATGAATTCCATATTGACAAGTACACATTTGTGAAGCACTTTACTTCAAAAGATAGGCTTTCAACTTAGATTTGAAACTTTCTAAGAAGACTAGTTCTGAAATCCATCAAGTGTTTTTTCCCCAAAAAAAATTTGCCACAGCAATACAGGTACAACAGCCAAACTTCTTCCTTAACGAAGCACAGTCTCATCATGAATTGTTCTTAGTTTCCCTTAGTTGGCTATCTTGCTAAGGCACCTTCTGCTTGGCTGTAATACTTGTTGAAATCTAGTCTGAGAAGCAACTGGGTAAGATGTGGGCTGGCATGGTGGTTACGAACCCCTGATAAGATCTTGAAGAGGAGCGAGGATTGACGATTGAAACCCTGCATCAGAAAAGAGCAACGAAAAGAAGTCAAAGCCAAAGCCATAACAAAATAGCCATTCTTTGAACCAATGTAGTGTGAGATATGGGTACACTAAAATACCCAACACATGTATAATAGAACAGAATTTGGCTGTGCAAACATGATAAATCCTACATATATCAATAATTTTTAAATACATTGTAACATAATGAATTTGAAGCATGTCAAATTACAATGTTCCACAACCTGAGAGTGTATTATTATAGCCGATGGATCAGCTTTAAATATGTCCCATGAGCCCTTGGTATTTTATGATATCCCTCCCTACCTTGTCTGATGGGTAACTAAATATTGACTCATTTAGCAAAGAATTTAACAATCACGGTATCTTGGTAATGGTCAATTCCTGCAAAATGTAGTGGACACAATATGTTGAGAGATTTTGTCTGTTAGACACATTGTAAGACAAAATTGACAGTTAAAAAATATAATTCATTCATTTATCTGTTGATGACATCCAAAACCAATATCATAGTCAATGCCTTTTTTTTTTGGATTGCAACAGACACGTCCATGACATGCACATTTTCACCCAACCTATTCCGTAAAACCATGTGAAGTTTGCTGTTGGTGTTGCCAATTGTCCCAGATAAACTGAAAAATAAAACTATTCATTTTGTCTAAAAATCAGGGGTGTGAGGGACCACAAATAAAAAGAGCTTAAAAAGTTGGAAGGAGCTGGAAAAAGCTGAAATTGAAAAATGCATACTTTTGTATGGAGGAAAGCTAAAATGTGCTAAAAAAAAAAAAGCGGAAAAATCAATAACAACAAAAAAAAAGTTGGGCTCTCACATCCCTGAAAAATGTTTTGAGCGTCAGCAAATCTCTCGAGAATAAATGTTGTGCTTTTTGTCGTGGAATTGACCTCGACTTGGTTGGGGTCAGGGGTCAGAGGTCAAGATTTTCTCACCTGTGCTAGTTCGTCCATTTTTGTGAGTTCTCTTGCTGTCACAGTTGAGGTCTGCATCATAAGACTACAGAAGGAGTAACACAACTCAAGGATCTCAGTCAAACAATGATGAACCTGTAATGCAAATCAAAAAATTTCCAAATTATGCAAATTTGCTTCCAAGTGAAGAAAGGTACTAGTTTCAAACAGGTCCACTCCCTTTAAAACAAGCAATAATACAAAGAGATTTTGTTATTCTCCCACTGTCGATTTGAGAAATGTGTGAACTTACGTATTTGCGTAATTAATATGTGCGTAACAAATTAAATTGCTTGGTCCAGAGCACTTCGTTATTACAAGAGTAGTCTGTACAAACAGATATGGATTCTTGATTGCAAATGAAACTAATAAACAGACCATGCACCAAAAAAAAAAAATGCATACTATCTTTTGTGATTAAACAATGACCAATCCTTGTCCTCCTAATACCCCCAATATGATATCAAAACAATGTAAGAGAGTTATCTTCTTTTTTTTTTCTTTTTCTTTTATTCCTTCATATCCTAGAGGTCTAACCTTTTCAACCAGTTACACAGTCCAGTCATTTAAAGGACCATATACAGTACCAAGTATCAAGGACCTCTACATGGATTTATCCAATCTGATTTTGTAGGCTTGATGTGTTGGAAAATTTCTTGTTTAGAGAACAAATATAAAATCCTACACAATTATAGAAACATACATATATTTCCAGCTTAATAAATTCAATTCACCTTGCTGCATTTTTATGATCTGATGAAAACCAAAATTACTTTTCCACAGATTGAACACAATTTTGATTCTTGATCGACGGACACCATAATAATGCAATATGTTGAAGAACATGTCAATCTTAGAGCAGACTGTATAGAGAAAGGAACTACAGAGGATCAGAATAAGGAATTACAGTGGAAACTCGTTATAAAGAGATCTGATATAACAAGGTTCCTGACATAATTAGGTAGTTTTACTGGTTCCAGCTCTTTGTATTATTTTATTTTTTTACCCTGATATAACAAAATTCCCAATATAACAAGGTAACTTATTTGGTCCCAAGGACCTTGTTTTAACAAGTTTCCACTGTAGGAATAAAGGAAAATTAGGGATAATCTGAAGTTATCTTACTGGTTTTGTAAGCAGGAAGCACTGAGCCATGAGAGAGATCAGGAACTGATCATGGGCTAGACGCACAGCCTCAAAGTCTCTTGTAGATTCAATCTTCTGAAGGAGCTGGATGAAATGGGTCTCCAACACATCCACCTATCAAATACAAGATATTTTATTAGGTCTTTATAAACATAATTACATAGAAATTTGAATTCCATTGGTGCAATACATTTATAAATCTTGATACTCTCTTCACTCCTTCTACAAGAGAGCCTGTTGAACTACAGTACACACTTTCAAAGGTGCTACCCACACTTGACAACAGAGCATGCTCAAGCACTACCCCCCAAAAAAAATTTGCATCAACTATCAACATTTTTTATGATTCACATCTCTTTCTGTCCTCAAACAGCAACTTAAAACTCATGTAAATTGAAAATGCTGTGTAGAAATTCATTTTATCATCAAATTGTTCTCACATATGGCTAACATGAAAATCACAATGATATTATTATGTCTGGATTTTTATTTAAAAAGTTTGCATTTTCGCTTCAATGACAAGTCATTTCAACCGGAAAACTAATTAACCCCCACATTCAATCAAGGTGAAAAAATTTCACTTTAATCACATACAAATGATAATAATACAATGCATGAATATTGTACCATCTACAGGCACCTAGTTGTAATATCCGAGGCGCATTGCAATAAATACAATATTTCAATAACTGTATAAGCCATACATGTATTTTGCTGGGATTTTATTTTTAAAAATTTTGCAAGTACATCCTTGCAAAAAATTGTCCTCTTCAACATAAGTCTCTTGTAACACGAAAAAGATTTTTTTTTTTAATGTGAAAATGAACTTTCTCAGGCTCTTTTTGACTAAAATTATCCACTTGTGTATCTCCCCCAACTAGTAAAAAAATCATTACATATTATGCATGCAAAATATATGGCTTATAGAGTGAAAGCTGACAAGTCAGCCTCTCTCTCATATGGATCTGTTTCATAAAAAATGATACCTGAAGGTAGTACTGAAAGTTATCTATGAGGAACGCCATATGTGAACGAAGCCTCCACTGGGCTGCATCCCAACGCTTGAAGTTCTGATGTTTATGCTGCATCTGAACGGCCCAGCACTGTTGTAACTCTAATTGGACCCGTTTCACATTGAGTAAGAATCGGAACAGCATGTTGTATCTGTGTGTGAACAGAGGAAAAGGTGTCAGTGTTTTGCAAGTAATACATTGTAAATGTACAATACAATGAAAGATACAAACACTATTATATATAACTGATGAGCTCTGAAATGACTGACACCATAAAGTCTCGCTTAGTGTGATTACATCAAACTAAAATTAGAAATAAACCTAAATGCAACAGAGAATACTCTTGGTGCTGTGGTTAATTGCAAATGATCAAGTATGTATTTCTGTTTGTAAACGATGACAATTTTATGAATAAAGCAAGAAAAGAGACTCTAACTACATAACAAAGGGAAACTGGCCATAACACGAGGCCAGTTAATAGAGCAGGCTGGATAAATGATGTCTGTATTTTATAAGTGAGGTCGCACTGTAAATGAAGTTTTTAAATTTGTAATAATCCTTACCTCTCTAAGACACTCTGTGTGAATAGGATATGAAGAGGCCATTGAACAGCAAACGTCATACCAAGACACGACCAACCACTCTCAGCGCTACCTCTTCCCTGTCTGCTGACCTCGCTCTCTGAAAGAGGGAGAACAAGATTATTATTCTAATAACCCCTCAGTTAAAGACAGTGGGTGGTATTCTCGAACTGTGACTAAAGTTAGTAGGCCTACTAAATACGTATTTAGTAGGCCTTGCTATTGTTTTGAATAATTTAAGAGGCCTACTAACTTTAGTCACCCTTCGAGAATACTGGTAGTGCGTCTCGGGATCCCATGGGTAATTTGACACCATGGATGCTAACCCATTAACAGGTGTTGGCTATCACCTCAAATTTTATCTTCAACAGACTATATGTATATTCCACCAATCGCCCCTTTTGGAAAAGTCACTTTCTCACTTTTCCTGGCCTGGTGATGCCCGAATCAGGCCAAAGAATGTTTATGGTGGGCAGCTTGTTTTGCTGTGGTCCAGAAATTTAACTTCAAGGCAGGTATTTCCAGTGCTTTTCACAATGTCGAGTGTGAGCAAAATTAAGATCTTCTCCCCACGAAAGCCAACAACTCTCTATTTTAACTCCTTGATTAATATCAATAGATGATAGAATAAAGCTAGATAGGTCACATTTTTAGTATACAAACTACCCAATTAGAAATACAATATGGCAAAGGGATAAAATCTGGGTCAAATACGCTTCAGGCATATATAGTTACACTATTTTCTTGACTCCATTGATTGTGTGTACTATAAGAGCAGTAGTCCTTGTACTCACTTTTTGAAGCTGGTTTGTTGATTTTTCTTGAGATGGTTATTCTAAACCTTGACAGACTGGTGTCATCGTCAAACAGGATCTTATGAGCAGCCTGCTGGAAGGCAACATTCACATCTAAACAGATATAAAATGGCAGAGTTAATTATGATATAAGAGTCACATTAATTGATATTCTCGACTTAAATAGTCAGACTAAGTCTCTAGGCTCTGTACAAATACACTATTTTCCCAGTAATATATTATTTTCCCAGTAATCAAATTCCTTAGGGAGCATTCCAGCCAGTCACCATTTAACCCTAATCAGACTGGGGGGGGGGGGGGGGGGGGGCGTCATGGTCCCCCCCCCTCGACATTTTCTGCGACCACTCTGCCGCACGAAATTTTCTGATCGTGCCGCTTGCTGACTTTTTACTTTCAAGTCTCGCGCATCTTTTGAAACCATTTTCACAAAAATTGGTCGTACCGTTACGATGCTGCACGATTTTCAAAAATATCCTTCAGACCGAAAATGGCTCAAAAACGTGATTTTGTGTACAAAGTCAATGCAAATTGAGTTTTCTCACCTAATTCATAAAGATATGATTATTTTCACTTTCATTGGCTGAAATCAATTTATTTTAGCATATTTATGCTTAAAAATGGTTCTTAAAGTAGACAACTGGAGAGTCAAAACTGCTTTTAATTGCAACAAAACTCATACCACTGCAACGAAAAAATTTTACTGATTCAGAATATCTAAACCCCTTGTCAATATCTGTTTTAGATCGGGAGTTATCACCTTTCAAAGAAGGGCCCCCATTTTCAGGCTTCAGCGGTACCCCGCAAGGGCGTCGAGATTATGACGTCACAGCGTGGGCACCCGTTCCGTGTCCACTGTATACACGTATCCTGTACTGTGCTATATCGCGTACATTGCACATTCTGATTCTTGAAAACTTTCTTTCTCTCTTCTCATCTCATGCTTCACCCCAGGCCCTGACTAACTGGTCAAAAGTGATATATCTTGCCGACTGTTCCTCTATCATTTGTCTTTATATTTAAGTTAATCCATTCCAATTATGTATTATTTTTCATTATATTAACATTATTGCCTATCCACAGCACGAGAGTGAGTGAAAAAAAGATAATAAAACAAAGTGACATTGTTTTCATTGTGGACTGTTCAAATCACACTTTTAGTTTTTTTTTTTTGTCATGACAAATTATTATAACCAATAATCCTATATATCTATATTGTAAGGTTATCATAATCTTGAAATTGTTCATTTGGTTTTGTAAGTCTTCGTGCAGATCCCGAGATAATTTCATCCGTTAGCTATAACAATAATTCGTCCAAACTTTCGGATGGAATAGCTCCTTAGTTCTTCAGTTACAGTATATGTGAACTTTTTTTTTTTCTTCATGGTTTTAGATATTGTTCAGAATGAAATAACATTATTTTGTAGATTCGACCTTGTTGCAATGAATTTGACAGATTTTGCATTCGTGATCAAATCAGCAGTCTTACGAGAGACGACTGTATATTCTATCCGCTCCTGCCGGACTGATATACACTACCCCGTCCCGTTTCGTGTGTAAGAATTAAGCCAAACTAAATTAGTAGACTGTAAATATTGCAAACAATTCAATGCTTACGTCATTGATTCTTAAATGTTCTGTCTCTTCATATATCTTTTAGCCATTGAATTTCGATAAATAAGGAATTTTGGAGGAAATGTGACATGACCACCTTGTCAAACTAATGATGGTATTGTTAATCCGTGTAAGTTAGTTGGGAAAGTCATGATGGTGGCATGATTATATTTTGCTCTAAAACCTTCTTTGGAGGGATTCATATAAAAAATAAAAAATCATATTTAAATCAATATAGATTCAACACAGAAAAAGTCTTCTTAAGAATGAAGTCACTATAAATTTACGTGGAATTATATCTCCCAATGTCAATGGGAAAATTAAACGCTTCACCAACAACCAACGGGCCGCACCGTTCCCGGCCCCTCGGTGAGAGATGAGCAAGGCAATTCGTGCTTTTATCATGATTGCAAACTCTTCAAAAATCTATCGCAGCAAGTTCAAATCTACAAAATAGTCACAATCGTTAACACTATCTCAAAACACGATATTCTAAGGATATACAACCCTGCATGATTTGTCCAATGGTGTAATCAGTTGTGATAAAAGCGCCATATTAATCCGAGACACAGCAGCTATAGCAAGCTAGTACAGTGCGAGCAATGTGTTTACGTGTATCAAGCTGCGCGCGCAAGCTTAGATCACCTGGCTGTTGTTGTTCGAGCTGTCCAAGGTGCGACGTCACAAACCAGGATCTCCTCCGCACGCCGGGCGGCCCATTTGGGGCGGATTAAACAAAAAGGCTAAAAAACCATTTACAGCTATTTCTGAGAGATTCAAGTCATTTTCAGCATGTCAATCGTAGAAACGAAGGAAAATCTATTCAGTAACATGTAATTTGGCCATTATTAGCAAATATTGTGTATTTTCTCCGTGTGTCTACTTTAAATGATTTTTGTGTAAAAAAAAACAAAACAAAACAAAAGGTCGAAAAAACAAAGAAATACATAAGAAATTCATAAAACAATAAAATACATAAGAAATTAATTTTGAAACGAGAATTTTTTTCTAGTACAATTGTTAGGAATGCTATAAAGAATAATAATACACAAAATTAGCATTCTAGGAGCTTTATTTTTTCAATTAGAGCAAAAAGTATGATTTCATGCATAATTTAGTATAATTAATTCATATAAAAAAAATTCATATTATTTTGGAAAAATTAACAGCACAGTCTTGTAGATTACATGGCTCACTACCATCGTGCAAATTTTTGGTGCGGTCGCGCGATCGGCGGCCGAGATCTTAGGGGGGGGGGCCATCGTGGCCCCCCCCCCCCCCCCAGTCTTGACAGCTACCAAAACACCCCAGTCTGATTAGGGTTAAGGAACGCATGATGCTCATCAAACCAAAGCCATTTGTATTCTACAAGGTACCCATTAACACATGAGAGGGACGAAGTATGTAAATAAAATAACATATGCAAGGACAAAAGTTCCGTACTGGTATTAAATCACATTTGTTCTCTTTTTTTTCTAGGCAAATGTTGGATCATAATCTGAAAATCAATGCCTTGCCATAGTTTGCACTAAGCTGCAAGATGGAAAAATCTTCACTAATCACTTATACAATATAACATGCTATTCGGGCAAATTTCTACCAAAAATACAATTTCTGTTTACATCAATATTCCCAGCTTTTTACAAGGGTGTCACTAGATGTGATACGGTTAAACCAATGACCAACTCATTAATAGATATGACATTTAGTTTATATTTGAGAAATTAAAGATAAAGAATGTCTTTTTACCATGCTCTGTAGTGGTTGTAGTTGGGTTCTTGAGCAGAGTTTGTGCCTGATCTATGAATGCAAGGAATAGTTCCCCTCTCCCAAGCAGAAAGAAATCTTTGAACATATTCAGCTTGCCAACAAGGTTGAACTCCTCCATCACTAACTTCCAGAGATGCTGTTCAGAGAGAAAAATTCAATGAAAGTGTATCAAATGTTCTTAAAACCAACATATGACAAAGATATCCGGAAATTTCATGAACTTTGGTCTTGATTGATGATATAAAGGATGTATGTACTTTCTGTTGTTTGTGTGATTATGATTATCAAGCGGAATATATAAAGCTTGAAAAGGATTTAGTCGTTAATGATATTAATGACATAAACAACTTGCTTTTAAATAGATATGAATGTACATACAAATCATTATTCATATTGATGAATATAGAAAACTGAGGAAAGAAATAAGACTGAAAATCAAGAAGACAAACTCACAAAATTTGCTTGAAGCAAGGAGACATAGCACTCACCTCAGCCACACAGACTCTAATCTCATCGACAGCATCCTCAAAGTCCTGCACCATGAAGACGGGTTGCTCTTGAAGATCATGGAGTCTGCTTGCAAACTGAGCTTCATTCTCTCCCAGCACAGAATCTACAAATATATTTTTTGGGGGGAAATTATCAGTATGTCCATGATTTCCAATCAAACACTTTTTGTTCTCATTTATATAATTCTATATAAACATTAAAGTGGCCATTAACTGTCTACTTTTTCTTATATACTGTATATATATATATATATATCACCTTCTTCTTCATCAAGTCCATGACGAGACATTTATCAAATTTACAGTACTAAACATATAAATGAGTAGAACAGTGACAATATTGATATTGCATGCACTGGTTATAATTTTGAACACCCAATAACCTCTGTTTTCTCCTCTACATTAAGCACAAATCAAGGGATTCTGATGTAACATTGTTCATAAAGAGTTTTTGTACACAGATTAACAAAAACAAAAACTAAAAAAAAAACATGTCTCGTACATACTGAAGCTCTAGTACAAGTGTGCCTACCTGTATATTTCATAGCTGTACTTTGTTTCTTGCTCTCAAACATTTGCACAGATTCTCCGACAAAGAGAATCTTCTCTGCTGCCCTCGCTGGGATGTAGCTTGGCAACATGGCAGGGTGGATGGCAAAATGGCTGTGTTCAGTCTCTGATGATCTTCCATCTTCAGAAAGTTGCTAAAAAAAAAAAAAAACCAAGATTACAGTATCTCAAATTTCAGAGTTTAGGAACGTTTAAAGAGGTCATATCATATAGTATGAATGCCCGACTTTGATAGACATCACAATCAGTCTGTGACCTACATGTAGATACTGTTCATACTACTCTAATTACATTTCCAGAAGGTAAAATTTATTAGAAAAATATACAACTAAACACAAACATGTCATCCCCTTAGATTATGTGTAGTCTGTTGTGCTTTGATTCCAATCATTACATAACTCAACACAACTGTTTGGGCTCTATTGAAAAGTCTTTTCAATTTTGTAAATTTGAGCTCCTATAACAGAGTCTAAAGGCCAGCACACACTTTAAAATCTGACCGGCTAACAAATACCAACTAACCATGCAATTTCATTTTGGATCCAAAGTGACCAGTCCTGAGCCAGTGGGGTCGTAAGGTGTGCATTGGCCTTATAGCATAGAAAATTATCACACTGTAAAAGGCAATTGCATCAATCTGAGTACTGTAAACAAAAGAAATTCATGACATGAACTTTCAAAAATTATCAGGAAAAAAATTTTTTTTATTGATTATTGCGAAATGTATTTCGCAATATTAAAATGTTACAAATCTCGACCCCTCAGTAGATTTGCAAAAGTTACATGCAAGCTCAAATTTCTGGTTAGATGAATGAGGATGCTATTTGATCCTACCATAATATCTTGAAGCTGTGTACTGGTGACCCCTCCCAAACCTAGGTCATCGTCATCAGGGCTAGGGGTCAAGAGTTGACCTGGTTCAGTGGTCTGGTGGATAAAAAACTCTGCATGGCGATCAAGAAGCATTCCATGGAGCAGCCAAGCTGTCACCTGACGGTACATTACACAATGACATGCAAACAGGATTCTGGATTGGAGAGAGAGAGAACAGACACTATATGTAGATTCTCCTTGTACAACATCACCTAATAAGTGTGTCTTATGAAGAAAGATATACCAACAGCCTATTTATATAGGCTTCAGGTATTACAGAAAGCTGTTCATTGTGAATATTAGCTCACCATGGGAACCTAGAGCAAACATTTAGATTCTACATGTTTAGGAATGTCAGTATGATGGAGGCTGTGCAGGTATCTTTAAAGCCAATATGAACCAGCAGCCTTGTATAGCACCACCTCAAGTCCTCGTCTACTAAAATCTGCCCTGGTCCCAAACCCATAATGCAATATCCTGAGCAGTGTAGTCCTATAATATAGACCTACCTGAATGATAACACAATAAGTCACTATTCAATACAATCATATCGCAATAACTACGTTACCAAGTACAAAATTTAGCAAACCAAATACACACCTTTCTAGCATAATACCGAAGATGCCAACACTATGGAATAGTTAGAACATTAGAAATTAGAACGAAAATAACATTAAGGCAGCTAAAACAAATATCTTGTTGACAAGAGAAAGAAATGTATCGATATGGATACATTCCCAAAATTGAATGAGAGAGCAAAATGTTATTATTCATGCTTTCTCTCATGAGAAGTCATCTGGTTCAGCTGTTTCAACTATTTGCTTTATTTTTGTTAGAATTTTAAACATTCTTATTATTCTGTAGTGTTGGCATCTCTGTAATTTTCTACCTAAATACCATAAAACTAATTTAAAAGCTCATACAGTTAATTAGCCTTCCCCAATAACATTGAAAATATTATGGACATCGCCTAGAGGGTTGTGCTTCATTAATGTGAGAGGTTTATTGTAAATTTGGAGTGACATATATATTGAACATGATTTCATATCATTTCATCTTTTATAAATGAATAAGTACACTCTACACAGGTATATATTTTCAAAATAACCACATGACCTACTTCTGTAATGCTTGTTTAATAACAGGCTGACCACAGTCACAGTGCTGTTGAAGAAGATCCAGGACCTGGCCTCCATGGTAGGCCTGGGTCTTGATTTGTTTGGTGAGTGATACTAAGGCTGGGAACAGGGCCTGGAATGGCTCCAAGGTGTGCTGCACATGGCCTACGGTCAGGCTGGGGTCAGATAATATCTAAGAAAAAATAAGGAAAAGAACTTTTTTTCCATAGAATTTCCACTGAAGGGCAAGCATACATTGCTTGCATAACAAAAATAAATTTAACATTGCAGTTAAACTACAAAATGAATCAACATCATAATCAATAATTCCCTACTGAGACAAAGGGAAGCAAGTGATAACTCAATCAAATTTGAGTTTTTGATGTGTTCAATTCATAAGTGTCATCTTTTACCTATCCAAATGTCATATATAACTGTTCCTCCACCTTAAAAATCTTTAAGGTAATGGCACAGTCACATGTACGACGCATGGCCAATGCACAGTATGCGCTGGATGTGTGTTACTCATTCCTCGAGCGCGCTTAGCCAACGCAGTGCATGTCTATGTATACACTCTGTGTGCACTTTGTCGGCTATTTTCACATATTTCAATACGCTGGTCTTGCGTTGTGTGCATGTGACTGCCGCATTAATGGTGGACACAAATTGCTCTTGTATAGGAAATGTCACCTTAATTTTTCAAAGAAGGTCAGAATAGTAATCGGTCCAAAGAAAGATTTAGGTGCATCTCATAGGATGTCCTCCATTGTCAATGACCTTTCTTTTCATTCCTCATATGTTCTCTTGCAAGACAATTTGATAGCTATCATATATTTGAAGTAAACTACATCCAGTGTGATTAAAGTTTTAGTAGATTCTGTGGGGAAGGAAAAAAAAATCTGACATCAGAACTCAAAATAATCTTAAATTTAATTTGATAATAGAAAAATAAATTTACTCACATCTTGTTCAAGGTCTAATAATTTTTTTGTGTAGGGTTCTAAGACCTTGTCCAGACCTGAACAGAATGTCCTAAGGTACAGCCCATCTGAGAGCTGGTCCGCTGGTTTGGGATCTAAAAACAAGTATGATGCAAGAAGAGTTACAAATTTGCCATTGATTCTCAGAGCCAAATGGATTTGATTTTGGATGATTTTTTTTTAGGAAAATACAATAATTTTTATCCAATGCATAAAGGGAACTATATTTTATTCACATTGATCTCTAACAAGTGAAAAATTCACACATATTTTTTTAGTTGATAAATTAAGGTGATTTTGCAATTATCTTTATAGTCTTCGGCAGGATTAAATTGACCTACAAAGATTTCTTTTTATCACTATTTTGTTTGTTTATCCAATCTTTTATGAACTAGTATTAAAACATTTAAATGGGATTTGGCAGTCTATTGCTTAGAATTGAATAATTATCGGCAAGGTTGTTATTTCAACATAATTATATAAATATTTTTATTCCATCATGTTACCTTTTGTATACCCTCCTAAATGTGGAATACCACTGTATTGAGTGATGAAAGTCTGTAGAGTCTTATATATGGCTCCAAGACGACATACTCTGTTGAGCACACCAATTTCACTCACATGGATGAAGGGAAGATCTGGAACAACCTGCATATTAATGGAAAGAGTTGAGCATTTAGTTTTTACCATGGTAACAAATTGCCTTGGAGGATTTTCACCCCAAAACAATTTCATCGAATACAAAAGAATATTATCACATATTTCTCTATCAATTGTGAATCTCAATTAAATGTGCCATTTATAGTGTAAAAGTTGTCACATCATTGTAGTATTTCTTCCACAAGTATAGAAGTGTAAACCTAGGCTAGATCTCACCGTCAGAACTAGATCTAGTTAGTTAGGGAGTGACTTCATCATCATTATCTGGTAGTGCCAGTGGTATACATGTATAATGGGTTTTAAAACTTAAGCTATGCTAACCAGTAGAGGCGCCGGTCCAGAAAAGCAGATCGTCTGCATAAACACTGACCGTCTGCATAAACAAGGACATTTGCTAAATTTTGCAGTCTTCAGTAACAAGGTTTTTCTTTGGAGCCTAAAGCGATTGACGGCAGTTAAAGATTTGAGAGTGCCTAAAATTAGATTCCTTTATCATCAATACCCCAGTTCACCGTCTACTTTTAGACTTGTCCGTCTTCCAAGGATATTAAAAGGGATTAAGTGTTAATCACTGTGTTGTAGATATGGGGAGCATGGAACAGTAGAGCCTTCAGTGAGTGAGGTTGAATAACTGGGAAGCTATTTTTAGTGTACAGTGTCTTTAAACGAGACGAATCCAGTAATCTGAGCTGAGACGTTGATAGGTACTCCAGATAAAAAGCAAAAATGCTCTGACAGTCACAAATCAATCATTAAAAAAAAGTTCAAATGTTTCATTTAGCATGTACATACTTAAAACTTCCCACTTTTTAAAATCTCAGAAGCGCGCAAAAACAACCAGCTAAAACAGCTCACTTACCGTGTTGAAAATTTCAATAGAAGCCATCTCTGCATCACATACAGCTGCAAAACCAACATTAGTCAGTATTGTAAAATGGCTGTCTGTCGCCCTCTTGGTTGATGAGGAAACTTCTCAAAATAATTACGAAACCAGCTTTAAACCTACCTCAAATATAATATAAGATAATCTATATCTCATTGCATATAATCTTCATTAATTTTTAAAATTTTGTTAGTAGATTATTTTAAACGCCTTTTGGATATGCCAACCTTGACTGGCTGTAGGTGCTCAAGACACTTTCTGCATTGACTTTCCATTGAAGAAAACTGCTGCAATAAGGTACTTCCCAGTGCAAGGTCAATTATGAATTGACCATGCATAAGTGAAGTGTCTCTGCATGAGCTATCGATAGCCAAACGATCATCATGTGTGCGTCATGCGTGCACGCACCATGGTGAGCCCTTACGATAGGCTTCTGTACAGCAGCACGGGACATGCCAACACAGCGCGGAAAACGAGAAAAATTCACGGAAAATATCAAAGGAGGATCGTTGACTGTTACTTTGACAACCATTTCTATCCCTCTCATCTAATTGTTGTTTATTGGGGACGATATATCAAGGACTATGGATAGACACATAACTAAACAGCCATAAAAATGCCAAAGACTCTGATTTAAAGACATTTCTTGCCACTCAAAATTTAGGGGAAAAACAAGGTAAGTTTCGATAAACAATGCCTCAAAATGAGTACTAGCACTTCGTTACATTTTCAGGGAAAATTTCTGGGTCAGGAGGTTGATAATGACTTTTTCCGTTCGTTACACTCGTAGACATGACTATAGATGATCATAATTCTGGGGCAATTACAAAATCGAAAAAAACTCACGAAAACCAAGGCGCTGCATTCGCTTTCCAGACGATATCGGAAGTGTTCTGTTCTCGAGATACCGATTTTGTGTACTATTGCGATGTGTGCGCGAGAGCGCCATCTTGCCCTTTGTGGGGTACCTATCTTTGATTTGTATTTGACCGGGGCTTCTTAATTAGTTCTAACAAAAAAGTTAGATCTACTGCTATACTTTGCACAGTCAGTAGAGGTCTAACGTTAGAGTCTATATTCATGTATTTACTAAAGACAAGTTAAGGACTGGAATTACAAGTGTAATGCAACACATTATGGCTTAGAATCTAACGTTAAGTAACCGACCAGCCCCCGTCGCGAAGCGACGGGAACTGACGAACCAGTAGACATATTGGCGAAGTTTTGAAAATATCTATACATGACCACAAATTTCGTGGTAAAAAATACCTATTTGAATCATACTCACATTGAATCAATCTTTGAAGTTTTCCTCGAATTGGTGACATCTGCGAAATGTTTCACATGAAGTAATCAATTAGAATGTAGAAAAATACAGGAAATGGAGTCCATCAACGTATATCTCTCCGTGCGTGCGTTGTCTTCGCCATAACGCTTCGCACAGTAAAATGACGTCATAGAAAATGGCAGCGATGGCACCACACTAATGTATGAGAAGAGACAAGGCCAACGGAAAATTCAATTTGTAAGTCAAGAAGCTCTTATATACTTTCATTTTCAGTCGTTGTTACGCGTGAAACATCATAGAAACCTTACAACAACATTTTAACATTAGATTGATTAAATTGACCAGTATAATCCTCTGATCGCCCATCATCGCTGATTATTTCGCTGTAAATGGAGTGGGTGGAAGTACAGCCCCGTCGCCTTCGGCAACGGGCTGTGTATAGTTAACGTTAAGGTAACTATACCAGCCCCGTTGCCGAGGCGACGGGGCTGTACTTCCACCACCTCCATTTACAGCGAAATAATCAGCGAAGATGAGCGCTCAAGGATTATACTGGTCAATTTAATCATCTAATGTTAAAATGTTGTTGTAAGGTTCTTATGATGTTTCACAGCGTAACAACGACTAAAATGAAAGTATATAAGAGCTTCTTGACTTACCAAATTGAATTTTCCGTTGGCCTTGTCTCTCTCATAGTGTTGGTGCCATCGCTGCCATTTCTATGACGTCATTTTACTGTGGCGAAGACGTATGGCGAAGACAACGCACGCAGGAGAGATATACGTTGATGACTCAATTTTCCTGTATTTTTCTACATTATTAGTTGATTACTTCATGTGAAACATTCGCAGATGTCACCAATTCGAGGAAAACATTCAAAATTTGATTCAATGTGAGTATGAATTCAAATAAGGTATTTTTGACCACGAAATTTGTGGTCATGTATAGATATTTTCAAACTTCGCCAAATTGTCTACTGGTTCGTCAGTTCCCGTCGCTTCGCGACGGGGGCTGGTCGGTTTAACGTTAAGGTGCTAGTGCAGTTAAGCATCCAGCCGCGAGGACTGCTGCGCTGCTACGTGAAGGGATAGGGGGCTTGATGGCGACCCCCACGCACTAGGGTTAGGTAGGGTGGTGGGGTAGGGTGGTGTGTAGTGGATACCAAACTGCACTAGCGCCGGCTTAAGTTAAGCCTTATTTTGGAAAAACAATGAATAATAGGGCCTAACGTTAATCCTTAATTTAACTCACGTAAATTGTAACGAGTGGGTCTGTGATTAGCTTACCTGTATACTGCCGTCTTCTTGTTCCACGAAAATGCTTCCAGGAAATCCATTCAGTGCCAAATAACTCGTGCAACATTTTATCTTATATTTTACTACAATATCATGAAAAACTTATCACGAGGATGTGTTTTGAAGAGAGTATTGTATGGTTTTAATCTATTTCCTTTTTAATTTTGACGCGCTCGTTTATAGTACGGTATTTGTAACAACACAAAAGCTGAAAAGAAAGCACAAAAAGATGTAAACTGCCCCATGCCACTGGGCTGAAAACAAATGCCATGGACAAAAACATAAATTGAGGATCTAAAACGTAGCATATTCAGATCTATAACAGGCCTACTGTTCACTATTTTCCTGTATAATACAAGTATAATAAAGTACTAAACAAAATTTGGACAACATTTGCAATTCATGACTGATCTGAGTATGCATGACATGACAATGAATTATATGATTATGACAAATATAGTAATATTTTCCACTTTCATCCAAATTTCCCACTTCCCCTCCCCCTCCTATTCCTATTACTCCTCCTCTCTCTCTCTCCTCCCCCCCCCCCTCTCTCCTCTCTCTCTCTCTCCTCTCTCTCCAGGCCCGTAACTAGGATTTTTACGGGGGGGGGGGGGTTCGAAATCTGAAAAAGTGGACCTTTTTCAAGAATTTTTTTTTCGATCGCGAAGCGCGAGCGAAAATTTTGAATTAAACTTGAGTAAACTATGCATTATCATGATTATAGACTCTATTTAGTATCCGCGAGCACGAAGCTCAAAACTGGGGTTAATTGGTGCATTATAGACCTACTTATAGTATCCGCGAGCGCGAAGCGCGAGCTGAAAATTTTAGGAATCTTAATGGCTTTTATGATTTTGTATTGTTCATTTTAGTAGAATATAAAGGAATGCGAGCGCGAAGCGCGAGCCCAAATTTTTGAGGACAAAATTGGAGTTAATTGTGCAATATAGAACCTATTTAGTATCCGCGAGCTGAAAGCTTTGACCTAAAAATTGTGCCTTAGAGACTCTTTTTAGGATCCATGTTGAAGATACATAATAATCTGGCCGTTAAATAAATAATCTTTGCTATGAATATTTTGTGGGCTGGAGGCCCCTAGACCACCCAATCTGGCCCAGGCACAATTACACCAATTCTTTTGACAAGGTTTGTCTCCAGCAGAGGGCACTGGGTCCAACCCTTTGTTTTAAATATACTTGTTTGTTAATTTTACAGTGCGAGGTCGCATAGTGACCGAGCAGGAAAATTGGGGTTTTAAAAGACATATGAAGTAAAGAGGGGGCACTTTGTAGTATTGTAAGTGAAACTTTTTAGAGAAATTGTCCATGGGACTTTTAAAGAGTATGAAAGGCTTCTTTTTAGTTTAAAAAGGCATTTTTAAGCTAAGAAAATGGGCAAGAGTGCATGAAAAAGTGGGAGCATTGTGCCCCCTGCCCCCGGTTCCACCGCCTCTGATAGACCCCAATATCTGTGGTGATTGGTGATATCTCATGTTTAATTATAATGTGTAATGTGTAATAGTCTTTGCGATGAGAAGACTTGAGCAAAGACTATATAATCAGGTCATGTTAATGTAATGTTTACAAACAGTCTAGTGCCATGAACTGTAGTGACCTCGTGATGATAGTTATATGAGCCAGGTCACTTTCATGGAATAATAATGTACTGTGAGGATATACAGTAATACCTCACTTGTTATAACATCTCAAGTCAAAGCAAGACGCATTATTAAATGTGCTCTAGACATAAACCATAATGTCCATCCAGCCTCTGTTTTGTGATATGTACCGATGCCATCCTCATTACGAGACACATACTCGTTTACATGGTGTCAGATCGGGATTTATTTTAATTGAATATCAGCGAAAATGGAGAATTTAATTGACTTGGAGAGGATCAGAAGTCACAGTGTTGGATTGAAACCGAGCTGGAAGAGTCTGATGTACTACCAGGATGGACAAGCCGAAAAACTCAGGCCAGATTCGTTTCATAATATCATGTTAATGATTTTATTTGAGAGAATGCTGTAAGAGTAAAGAGCTATATTATAGCCAGTATGTCTAGAATTTGTATGACTGTGTGTAGGAGCTCTGTGCCCAAGATTTCTAGAAAATATAAAGGGGTAGAGTAGGCAGAACAGTGCATACAAAGATTTACTCAGTGAAGTGTTTAAATAATTAAGCTAAATGTATAAGGTGTGCATTTAAGAAAAAGCTAATTATTAACATTGTTCATGTGAGTAAGAGTCGTGTTTAAACAATTGAGCTGAATGTTGTTTGGAAACATTTATTAAAAGCCTTTTGTTAACACAGTGTGCTCAGCTTCGTCAGCTACGTCAAGCTGAGGAGTTATTGCTACATAATATTGTTGAAAAGAAACAGAAGTAGCAGGGTTGAAAAGAAACCCAACTTGAAAACTTTGCTAGGTTGAAAAGAAACCAATGAAGAGCTAAAGTAATGGTTGAAAAGAAACCAAAATGTTAAAACGTAGCAGAAGGGTTGAAAAGACACCCAGGATTGAAAAGAAACCCAGAATTTGACAAGAGGTTGAAAAGAAACCCAAAGTAATAAGGTTGAAAAGACACCAAAAGACTAATAGGTTGAAAAGACACCAAAACTTGAAAAAGGTTGAAAAGACACCAAGTCGTAGCTATAGGTTGAAAAGATACCAGAAAATATAGCTAAAGGTTGAAAAGAAACCAAAGTAATAGCTGAAGGTTGAAAAGATACCAAAATACATGTATTGCTATTGTTGAAAGCTGGAGAAAAAAATAGCTTATCGTTGAAAGAAACGAATAAAAAAGATAGTTCATCGTTTAAAGCACGTAAGAAGGAGCTATAAGGTTGAAAAGATACCAATATGATAGCTAAAAGAAAAGCTATGTTAAAAATTGTAAGACGTTAAAAGAAGCGATAAAAAGGCTCATCGTTGAAAAGACACGAAATAAAGAGCTAATGGTTGAAAAGATACCACAATATTAACAGAGTGAAACGGCAATGTAGCCAAATTAGTGAAATCCTAGAGATTTGAAGTAGAAATCCACAAAGTCATATAAGTGGAAATTTGAGTATATTTAAGTAAATTTGGAAAAGTTTACAAGTAGAGAGTCATTGAACTCCAGAGTATTCACATGGAAAATGTTATGTGAAGGAAGTAGATATTGTAAATGTTGATTTAAATCCTAGACAGGATAGATAAAAACTTTGAAAAGAAAGGCAAAATATTTCGAGAGGGTAAAAGTCTACCCCAGAGGGAAAAAAAATAGAAATAAAACTTTTATAGAACTTGCAACTAAAAGAAAAGTTGAGTTTATTTTTGGATGATTGAAAGGAAATTCGGTCATCGCCCCCTTAACATGCGTTAACTGGTAACCTTTAACCTATGCCGGAGTGACCTAGGTTAAAAACCGAAAGTCTGAGAGATGTACTTCGAGGACTGGTAAGATGGCATGTTAAAGTGGTTCAGGCAATGCCAGTGCACGTGATGTCGGAAGAGGCGATTCTTTTGGACAGTAAGAAACCTCAAAAATTGTTTTAAAGTGAAAAACTAGAACAAAGTTAGTTGCTAAGGTAGTAAACGAATTGCAACTTGAACTTTGTATTTGGAAGAAAGACCTTTCTTGTTAAGGCTGTTAAGTCACAATGTGATTAAAGTTAATACTGATGTTGTTGAAAAAGAAAAAGAAATCAGGTTAAAACAGATCATAGTTAAGAAATATTATCTGGAAATGTGAGTTTGTTGTCAAGTTAAACAAAGTTAAAAACAAATCACAATAGTTGTTTGGTACCGCATGGAAAATGGGTAGCCATAAATTAAGTCAAAACAAAAAGAGTTTTAGACAAAATAGTCAAATAATATTTCCCAGTAGCAGTTTGAAAGCACTGGAGCATTGTAGAAAAACAATGTCTGAAAAAGAAGGCATTATGATTAGTTATCTTTAAAGGAGGAAGAAGACCTGGATGACCTCGACGACTCAGCAGATGAGGTGACCAACATCGCGCCATCGCAAAAAGAGCCCGATCAAGAAACAACGATCTAATCAACGATGTGATGACTACAAGATCGAAGCGCGAAGCTACAGAACTAACTTTATAGACTGATAGCAGGACCTTCGAGCTTCGAATCAGATGATCTTGTAAATACGAAGAATGACTTTCGCTATTTGTTAATAGAAACCAGAGCGAAATAAGCAAGGGACCTTTCGCTCTGAGCTTTTGTAGGATAGAGTTAGTTAAATATAATTGAACTCATAAAGTAGCCTATAGTGCATGTGAAACTTTCAAATAACCAAAAGAAATTGGAAATACCTACAAATTACAAAGTCAGCGAAACACCGGATTTATAAGATGCAGATATCATCAAGAACAAGGACTCAGTTTAAAATGAAAAATGAAACACTGGACTTGGTTGAATAAAAATACATGATGTGACTGCATGCATAAAAGTGAAAATCATATATGTTAGAATATGCATGCTCATCAACAGTTGAAGATAAAAATGTATTTCATCTTTCTTAAAGAAAGGGAGGTGTGGTGATTGGTGATATCTCATGTTTATTATAATGTGTAATGTGTAATAGTCTTTGCGATGAGAAGACTTGAGCAAAGACTATATAATCAGGTCATGTTAATGTAATGTTTACAAACAGTCTAGTGCCATGAACTGTAGTGACCTCGTGATGATAGTTATATATGAGCCAGGTCACTTTCATGGAATAATAATGTACTGTGAGGATATACAGTAATACCTCACTTGTTATAACATCTCAAGTCAAAGCAAGACGCATTATTAAATGTGCTCTAGACATAAACCATAATGTCCATCCAGCCTCTGTTTTGTGATATGTACCGATGCCATCCTCATTACGAGACACATACTCATTTATAATATCCTCAAGCGCGAAGGGCGAGTAGAAACTTTGAGCTCAAAATTGTAGTTTATTGTGCATTATGGACCCTATTTAGTATCCGCGAGCGCGAAGCGCGAGCCGAAATTTTGGAGTTTTTAAAGAAATATGGAGTAACAAGGGGCCCTTTTTAATATTAAAAGTGCCCCTTTCTAAACAGAAGTTGTCCACAGGACTTTTCAAAACTCTGAAGGCTTCTTTTAGTATAAAGATGACACTTTTTTAGCTTAGAAAAGGGACACTTTTTGGTCATGAAGAGGGGCACCTTTAGGGTGGATGAAAAAGTGGGGTTCACTGTGCCCCCTGCCCCCCCCCCGATTCCACCGCTCTGCCACTAGGCCTTATTTCTGTTATATCATTTCCTAAAATTGAAGATAACATAATTTTAAAATATAAAAATAGAATACAATGCAAACGGAAACATTCTTGTTTAAACGGTTTAAGTGTAATTCCTGCGTAATTTATTCTGAAAATCATGATTATCATCCACAAAATAAAAAGTTGTGAGCGCGAAGCGCGAGCGAAAGATTTTACATGTAGGGGGACTAAATGCAAAGTGTTTTAATCTTCCTTTCTTGTATTTCTATTCAAGTATCTGCTGCATTTCTGCCAAAAACGGGGGTTTTAATTTTTTTTTTTTTTTTTTTTTTTTTGGTCAAGCGGACCCTGCTCGCCTGCGGGGGGGTTCGTTCGAACCCCCCGAACCCCCCCTGGTTACGGGCCTGCTCTCTCTCTCTCTCTCTGTCTTCCTCGTCCAAGTTCACATCATATTATTCTCATGCTCATTTTTGTTTCATTTTTGTTTTTTAATATTTATCGTGCCATGTAATGTGACCTTTGATATTTCAAATATAACAGTATATATATACAGTTGAGGCCAAAAGTTTACACCTGGTAAGAAATCATATAAACCCCTCACAAAAAGTTTCGCGAGTAGACTTTGGGCCATGATAACTTTTCAGGTACGCTTTAGTTATTCCTGAGATTCATACCATTGGAAAGATAATTTATTTCCCTTTTTATTGATATCCTATTAGTAATTATTATGTCATGCTTCAATGCACAGAATATCACAATATTGAGAAAAGTAAAAAGTCAAATGTTGCAAAATGCATTTATCAAAGCGAAGTTCCGCAACTCGACTTAAGGCTCTGATAACTTATGGGGTATTTTCTAATTTTTATTGAACTTTAGACCATTGCCAAGATAATTTATTCCTATTTTCAATGACACCCTAATTGTAACAATAGTGTTGTTCCTGCATGGACAGAACACCTGAATGTTAGGACAAGTTAGAAGTTAAATGTTGCAAATTAAATGCCTATTGTTAGTATTATTGTCTGTTGCGGGTAATAACAATGCATTTCGCAACTTTTCACTTTTTACTTTGCATTATATTCGTGAGTTATGTGCATTCAAACATGATGTTACTATTGCAAATAGGGTATCAGTAAAAAGAAGAATAAATGAACTTTTTAATGCTATAAAAATTGACAATGATTAAATCCCCACATTAAAATGTATCAAGGTTCAGAGTTGTGTTACAGAAATTTAAACTGAAAATTATCTTTCGCTTTGTCATGTATTCAGATGGTATTCAGTGGTGCTGGGGACCCAGGCATGACATCACCATGACATATAAGGTATCAATCAAAAGAGGAATAAATTAACATGACAATGCTATAATTCAATAAAAATTAAAAAATATCCCCAAAGTTATCAGGACATAAAGACAAGTTGCGGAACTTCAGTGTGATCAATAAAAATGCATTTTACAACATTTGACTTTTTACTTTTCTCCATATTCTGATATTCTGTGCATTGAAGCATGATACAATCACTACAAATAGGATATCAATAAAAAGGGGAATAAATTATCTTTCCAATGGTATGAATATTAGGAATAACTAAAGCGTACCTGAAAAGTTATCATGGCCCAAAGTCGATTTGCAAAACTTTTTGTGAGGGGTTTACATTCGATTTTTACCACCATAAGAACATTGTGCATCATTCATTTTTATAAATATGGTTAGGCATGGTAATCTACTTTGATTTCAAAGAATCTTGAATCTTGAATTGTTGCACCCGAAAAAGCTACGTTGACCGCTGTCCAGGGTGGGGTACTAATTGGCAGTGTGTGAGTGCGTGATGAGTGCAAGTAAAAGAATATGTTTTCATAAAAAATATCGATATATGGTTGGTTTTACTTCAGTTTGGATAAATTCAATGGGTCAAAAGTTTACATACACTAACCAAAATTGGTGATGGTGTTACCTGTATTTTGTTTTATTTTTCACATTTTCACTTGTTGGAGCTGTCAAAGAGCTCTCTGTATACTTCTCCTGAGATTATTTTCCATTCCACCAGCAAGATTGCAACCATTCAGTCCCATTTACAGGTTTAATTGGGCGAATAACATTTTTTAGGTCTGCCCATATGGTTTGTCTAGACATGCTTGTGACAGCCCTTCCATAATCCCCATTTTCTCTGTTTACCCACTCTAGTTTGAATTGATGTTTGGGTTATTATGGTAATTAAAGGAGAATGAAACCCTAGAATTCAGTTGAATTGTATGAAACAAAAAAATTCAAAGAAACAGATTAAAGAAAGTTTGAGAACAATTGAATAAATAATAAGAAAGTTATGTGCATTTGAATGTTGTGATCACTAACGCTATGGGGATCCTCACATTGGCAACGCCCCCAAGATGTGTGATGTCACAGAGGAACAACTCTCCCATATGACATACAAAAAAATATCAAAAATACCTCTTTTTCCTCATTCTAATGGTAGGACAGACTCTTCACCCATGATTATATTTTGTGAACCTGTATTACATGTCCTCACATGAAAAGAATCTCAGATCTTTTAACGGAATAAATAAAAAAGACAATTTGAGTGAAATATGTACAAAAGCAATGGGGAAGTTGTTCATGTATGACATCACACATCTTGGGCCCGTTGCCAATGTGAGGATCCCAATAGCGGTAGTGATCACAACATTCAAATGCTCATAACTTTGCTATTATTCATTCATTTTTTCTCAAATTTTCATTGATCAGCTTCTTTGATTTGTCTGTTTTGTACAATTTAATGAATTCCTAGGGTTTCCTTCCCCTTTAAAGACTCAATCTTAATAAGGTTCCAACTTTCAGGCTTGCATATTTATGCGATGCTAAATGCTCCAACATCATATTTTACAAATTATAGGGTTTATCAATGAGGTTTATACATTGTTTATGGAGAGCGATGTAGGAGCATGTAGCATCATATCAATATGCAAGCCTGAAAGTTGGAACCTTATTAAGATCGAGTCTTTAATCACCACAATATCCCAAACATCAATTTAAACTATTTTTTAGAGTGGGTAAACAGAGAAAAGGAGGATTATGGAGGGGTTGTCAAATGTCTAGACCAGATCCCTGTACAAAAGAAACCATATGGGCAGACCTAAAAAATGGTATTCGCGGAAACCTGTAAATGGGAGCGAACTGAATTGTTGCAATCTTGTGGGTGGAATGGAAAATAATCTCAGGAAAAGTATACAGAGAGCTCTTTGACAGCTCCAACAAGTGAAAATGTGAAAAATAAAAACAAAATACAAGTAACACCATCACCAATTTGGGTTAGTGTATGTAAACTTTTGACCCATTGAATTTATCCAAACTGAAGTAAAACCAACCATATATATCAATATTTTTTTATGGAAACATATTCTTTGAAATCAAAGTAGATACCATGCCTAACCATATTTATAAAAATAAATGATGCCCAATGTTCTTATGGTGGTAAAAATCGTATTTATATGTTTGCTTACCAGGTGTATGTAAACTTTTGGCCTCCACTGTATATATCGAGTATTCATGTAAGTATTACTACATTTTTTACTGGTTCATAACAAGTAAAGTGACAAATTTTACTCTCTCTTTACCTCCTCTCTGCAAAATTGGTAGGCCAACACTTCCATTATAGTTCTCCATTACAATATGTCCCAGTAATATAGGAACCTGAATATGCTGGGTTCTTGTTACTCAATTCTTAAAACACATTTTCAAGAATGTGCATATCAAAAAGCCTTTTTTTTTCTATCATGATAATTTAGCATTGAATTTGCCTATTTTTAGAACACCCTGTATAATCTTCATCCTCCTCCTTACAACTTAAATACACTAGGGAGTGCAAGTAATCACTAATAAAAAGAGCTTCATGTATAAATTCTGAAGAGAGTTGAAAAAAGCCGACATTGAAAGATTTCCCATATAAAGCTAAAATAAGCTGAAAATAAAATTTAAACAAAATTGAAATCAGCTAAAATGCTGAACTCTCACTACCCTATAGTAAGTTCACCTTGTCATGCACTCTTCTACCCAGTTACATCTCGTTGTTCTGAAGGATCATTTGTCCACAGATTCGATCTTCAGAACACGTAAATTTCCTATACTTGGATGTTCGTTTGTCCAAAAATGAAACAAGGTTTGTTTTTCCAAACATTTGTTGAATTACTTCAGACATTGAACCTTCGGAAAAATGAGCTGCACCCTTTTACCCAGCACCAAGAGTATATGGAAAGATGAATAGCCCACCCTGTTATTAAGTTGGTTTTTAATAAAAGCATGGGGGAGGACAAAAGAACTTAAATATTTTTTTAAAATTCTGTCAAAGGAAAACAAAACTATGAATTCTTCAAATTAAATTCAATTTTGTGATTTCACTTGCAAGCTATTTTCTATTTCGTGTACTGTAAATTCAATAAATTGTTATTTTCTCAGAATATAAACTATGTGCATTTAATATATCATCGTATACATGGTCATTCTTATACATGTCCATATTAAAAGGGTCTATTCCTTCATTTAAAAAAAGGGAAAAAACCTCTTATTTCTGTCATTGTTCTATTTCCCTCTGACCTTTCTTAACTTTAGAGTGAACTTCCCCTTTAACATAACTTTATTAACAAATTACACAAAGATGCTGTCAATCTGCTAAACAGGTTATTTGAAAATGACATTTTATTATTGATACTTTCAGTAGAATTTAACTAATCAACTACATGTATGTATATTTATAATTTGTTAATATGAGGGATATCAACCATGAAATTATGATCATATGAGCATTCTCCATTGAAAAAATGATGAACCAATGAACTGTGTATAACCAGCTATAAATGTTGACTGAAGGTACAATTTCACACTCATATTTCATAGCAATATAATGATAACAAGAATCTATAATAATGAACTAAATCACTCACCTGTACTTATGTAGTAAAGGCATGCAATATCATCGACGAAGGTCAGGACACAACGATATGCTAATTAGCCTCCATATATGTTTAATTATTGATACTCTACAATCTTATTCAAACAGCATCTAGGCAAATGTTTAAAATTTGGGAAATCTTGAGCTCAAATTTGGGCACCCATGTGTATGGTTTACGAATCGTCCATTCCTGCCTTCTAGTTTTTCATTACTATTGTAGAGTAATGTAACTTGAACTATTGTGTCAAGTAGCCCTTTACAAAGGAATCATCAAATAACAATAGCAAAGAGAGCAATGTGCTTGTATCAAAATAATAAAAAAACAACTCATGAATAGTTAAATATCTCCACAAAATAAATGTAAATAAATGTAAATAATGCATCTATGTGTGCAAAAATAAGTAGAATATGCAAATAAATTGGCCTTTTTTAACATCTGAACATGAAATGAATTGTTAAATGCTTTACATGTATACACTACCAACTACATATACATTATGGCTTTAACAAAATTCCAGTATAAACAAAATAACATTTGACAGCACCCCCCCCCCCCCGTACATTAGTTTTATTTAATTGAAATAGATTTTTAAAAGAAACTACAATTCTCAAAAGGATACATGTAGAAAACAATCTTTTATAGAGAACTACCGAGTATGTGGATTACATGAATGAAGTATACAGTTTATCGTTCATACAATTTACATACTAACCTAAATTCCTCCTTCGTAAATATGGGTGCATTATTTGATTATTAAACAGGTGTGCAGAAACTCACTATCTAAATGTCTGTTGGAGCCTCCACCTTTAATCTTATATTTCAGATGGAACTTGCTAAGTCAATACAGGGAAATCTCAATACAATGAGGTGGTTAATGCGGCGGTCACAACTCGTCGTAGGCTACGGGGCACGTGCAATCAACGTAGCCTGAACAATGCATGCACAGGTCGTGGGTCAATTTCTGCAATTCCTGCGCTTCTGTAGTAAGGGTATTGGAAAAACTTCCTGCACGTTGTACAGGCAACATACCTGCATGGTACATACACTGCACAAATTTTCTACGAAATCCATTGTAGGGAGTCGCACATCAGAGGTACGGCGAGTTGTGACCGCCGCATAAGAAAGAGGAGATTTGCTTGTTATCTCTGGCCTATTTCTATGGCCTATGGACATATCTTCTCTGAATAGTCTTTTTCACAATGTCACCAAGTATCCCTCCTCCTAAAACACAAAAGGGGTGAAAATGATCAAACCCATACTAGTGACAAATCTATCAAAACTTAAAAAATTAAACTTAAATAGTGACAAGTCCTTTACAGGCTATTTATAGAAAATTTGGATTTGAAAACAAGATATTGGCAGCCTATTTAGTGTAATGCATTCATATACAGTACCGCCCTAAATTTAATGTTACCTGTTTACACACTCCCTCAAACCTCCCATTCGCTTTGTGTGTAAGGTTTGATGGAGTGTGTACACAGGTATCATTAACTTTCGGGTGGTACTGTACATCTGATCTTTATGATTCCATTTAATCTCATATAAAATTATATAGTAAAATCAAAATCCCACAGTAAAACTCCCAATTTTTAGGTCTCAGAGGAAGTTTTATGGATACATTTAGCCCTATGTACAAACAAGGACAGAGATGAAGGCTGACTTAAACTTAAAATCATGATACCTACAAAGCATAAAACCATCAATAAGTCGTAAACTGTTCAATAAAGAGTAAATGAGGCCTCAGGGTAATAAAGCGAAAATCTGTAACTGTACAAAGATTTCTTATTTCTAATTCAATTGCATCTTTCTTGAACTACAATTGCTGTCCAAATCTCATTGGAAAGTTTAGGATCTTGTTTCACACTATTAATACAATGGAAATGCAAGATATTTCTGGAGACTCATTGGTGGTTTTAAGCAGAAAGGTCATATTATGATACACATCTACATAAAAGTAAAAATACAAGACTACAGCTAGCCTGTATGCTGACTCCTAACTATTTTACACATGAAGCTTCTTTGTCCATCAGCAAGCCACTGGATGTATTTCATAATGAAAAGTGGCATGCTTCGGCATTTGTTTTACAAAAATATGTCTCCTTTACTCTTCTCTACTCCTTGGTCATTGTTCTGAAACTTTACTGGCACTTCCAAAAGTATAGATGAATGAAATCCACCTCTCTACCAAGTTACTTTTTAGACGTTCCAGCTTCCCCTTCTCCCTTCTTAGCAGCTGCCTTCTCTTGCTTCAATCTCATTATGTCAGCATCTCTGGTTAAAAGAAAAATGGGTGCAAAAAAATTGCAATATTAACAGGCACCATTCTAAAGTTTCATTCTAATTCACTAAATATAGCTCCTAGAATGCTAATTTTTGGTGTGAATGCATTATATATAGCATTCCTTTCAATTGTACTTGAAAAATATTCTGGTACATCCAAATTAATTTCTTATGTATTTTATTGTTTTTTTGAATTTCATATGTATTTCTTTGTTTTTTCCACCTTTTTACTTCTATTGTTTTTTTGACAAAATTGGTCCGCGACATTATTTTGGTCATAAATAGCAGCAAATCAAATGATGATTATCAATAAAAGCAAAATTAATCACTCATTTATGAGTTTTAGCCGAAAACACAATTTGTTTTGACTTTGTACATGAAATCACATATTTGAGCAATTTTGGGTCTGACGCACGGGTACAAAACTATGCGTAACTCGCGAACCAGGTACCCGGGGGTCGCGGATTTGGTCTCAAAAGATGCGCAAGACTTTAAAAAAAAAAACTCATGAAGCACCGCGGCTTTAGCTTCTTGCGTCAAAAGTTTATCGCAAAAAATGTTGAGGGGGGCTAAATTACCCCCCCCCCCCACCCCAGGCAGATTAGGGTCAAACATTGCAGTCTAATTGCTTGCTTTACTTTTGAGACATCTATGATTTCATACTCAAATTTTGAAAACCATTCTCGGGTGCTTTTGAAATCCAGGTGCGTTTCAACAAAGCACAACGTACACCGCATTTCCTGCCATGATGTCCCCGTGCCTAATGGACTGCTAAGATTGCAACAGAGGGCTGGTAAATTAATTGTGCAAGGCCTTATTCTTAGCCTTGTTTATTTCATTATTTTAAGATAGTCAATGACTTGCATTTGGTCTGAAAATTTCAGTAGTTTGTTTATACGGTCAGAGCAATAAAATTGTATTCATTTCAATCCCTTTTGCGCTTGTTTTTGGAAGTTACGAATTACCTTAAAATACAGTTCACAGTGAAAAGTGGGGGTATATCAGATGAGATGGAAATGGAAACCCCTGTTCATGGTAATTTCAAGTAAAATAATCTCACAAAGCACATTAAGCAAGTTGAAAAGCACACGTATGTCTGGAATTACATGTATTATGCTCGCCAATTTCTATGAAAAAACATTTATTTTGATTACCGGTATTGTAAAACCATTTCCAATTAAAGCTACAGTTCTCTCATATACACCTTTGGAGAATAGTATTATGAATTATTGGTCTCTACATTCATCAGCTCGATGCATCTGGGCTCTAAATCATGATTTAAACCATAAAACCTTGGCAATTGTCATAAACATACCTTTGCTTCCTTTCATCCAGTGATTTTCCCTTGTTACCCTTCTGATCGCCAGCCTTCTTTGCGCCCTGTTTCTTGGCATTTTTGGCCCTTGCCAGCTCTCTCTGGTTTCCTCCTGCAACAAAAAAAAAAACAACAACAATATATTAAGATCTGTGATTGAATGTGCAAATTTTGACAGTTTACTTGTTTTCTAATTGGTAAATTGCAAGATTTCTCTCATAATGTTCAAGAAAAAAATCAGTCCACTGGCAGCGCTTCGAAATCGCTCGTTTTTATACAACTCGTATTCATGAGTTTGTGTGTTTGAATACGTAATGAGCAGATTGTACCCCTGTCTTTGTGCGGTTATAATTCTGCATAGAAATGACTATTTGACATGAATTTTCGGCATTATATATCATACTATCAAAATGTATATTCCTTAATAAGAAAGAAATATGTCTTTCAAAATAATAGAAATTGTTAGATATATTTTGCGTTAAAATCCGTTTCGGAATTTTTTGAATAACTAGCCACAAATACGCTTTATTTTCAATGATTCGACGAGAAAATAGGTTCATAATCTTCAGCAACTCTTCAGCTTTCCAAAAATACACCAAACATGGTATTTCAAGATTTTATACCAGTCAGGAGCTAGCTAAATGTGCAGCAAATACAAAATTGCTTCAATAACTTCGATCTTGATGGCTGGTCTGAATTTTGAGTGTGATTTGATTGGCTGATGCGAATCTCACCACGCACCAAAGGTCACTGAGCGGTCAGGTAACGGCTTCCACGTTTTCAAAATCCCCGCTCGCATCATTCCTTGATTCAAGCAGCCAATCAGAAAGCTCATTTTCTGTATTTTGGACTTGCTTTATATTTTGCTAGCTCCTGACTGGTATAAAAAGTAAAGGATATTAAAAGTTACTACGTTTTGAAGCTAAATTTCATTCTTCCCAAATATGTAATTTTCTTTTGGAATCATGCAAAAATAAGTACTTTTCTCGTCACTTATACCGAACTGAATATAGGTTTTTGTTCCATATCTTTCACCAATACTTTTACAATATTCAGATATGATAAAATACCATAAAATGTGCATGATAGGTAGGTTTAGAATTTCTTCTTTCTGAATATGTTAGAATCAGGAAATTCCGTTCACAAATCAAAATTTACAAGAGTTGCAAAATCTCAGTTTTAGCCCGCACAGGTCCGCACAGCTCCGCAAAATGCAGATAGAGGACTGAAATGTTGTATAAATTTCGCACTCTTGGCTTATTATAGGTCACGCTGCCCGTGGACTGAAATGCTGTTTTTGAAAGCTGGTCGACGTCGGTCATTGTTTTGTGTAAGTATGACTCACTTTTCTCTCCTTTAATTAAAGGAGGAGTCGGGCTGAAATGAAAAAGTTTTGTAAAATTATTAAGATTCATCAAGCACAACACAGAAAATTCATCAAAATCGGATGAAAAATAACAAAGTTATTCCCTTTTTAGGTCTTGATTTTTTTTTGTAAAACAGTTCTTGCAATTGTCTCATTGTCTCATTTGAATACTTGAATATTCAAATGAGCAAACTGATGATGTCACAGTCCCCCTACTTCTTGTGTATTTTATTATATGAAATTCTATTTATCTCATTTTTTCATATATTGCATATACAGAAAATCTATCCCACATACTGAAATAGGTAAAGCACTAGTGACCTTGAACATTCCACAAGGATTAATTCCTGTTTTTATGTCCTTGGGGAGAAAATCTTGATAATTGGTATTTCTATACAATAAAAACAAAGAAGTAGGGGGACTGAGACATCATCAGTTTGCCAATTTGAAGAACTGTTTCCTAAAAAATTTAAAACCTAAGAAAATTCATAACTTTGCTATTTCTTATCCGATTTTGATGAAATTTTCAGTGTTGTGCTTTTTTCATTTTACTTTATTTTTCTTATTATAATGCAAACTCCAGCCCGGATGAGTCCTTTAACGATCAATGTCAAACAACCACCGACCAGCTTTCCCACAGGTAATGCTTTCAGAATTGGAAGATGTTGTTCTTTAAATGTTGGTCATTGGTTGGAACTAGTATGGCTTGTTTTCCTCTCCTTTCTTAAAGGGGAAGTTCACCCTGGAATTTTATTGATCTTAAAAAATTAAGAAAAATAATAGAAAAATATTAGTGAAAGTTTGAAGAAAAACGACCAAAAAATAGCGAAGTTATGAATATTTAAAGTTTTGATTGTGTGACGTCACGTGCGAGCAGCTCTCCCATTGGTTGTGTAAGTAAATTCCATAAATTTGTCTTTTTGTTGTGGTTCTTGATAAAGGAATGGGTCCATTGATATAGTCACGTCTATGAACATGTTTGATGATATATCGCCCGGATAGGTGACATAATTAATTTCTTTTGAAAAAAAATGACATTTTATGCAATTTACACTACATAACACATAGGAGATCTGCTCGCATGTGACGTCACAGAATCAAAACTTTGAATATTCATAACTTCATAATTTTTTGGTCGATTTTCTCCAAACCTTCACTCATATTTTTCTTTTATTTTTCTTCATTTTTTAGGACCAATAAATTTCCAGGGTGAACTTCCCCTTTAATTGTATGGGAGATCACATCTGTTGGTCTGGCTTTCAGAATGAGAAGCCATGGGTGTGGTTGAAGAGCTGAGTGAGTGTAATGCTTTGTCCTACATATGTCTAGTGGTGTGACCATAATTTGCGCATGACCTTTGTTCAAGTCGAATATATAACAAAGTTACAACTGATATTGTTTAAAGCTGATAGCACCAACAGAAAAGATGAACCAAACATTACTTATGAACAAAATTGTTGTCAGGGTACGGCGTATTAAATTGTGACATTATTAAGCAAACATAAAAAAATTGTGCGTCCGTTCTGTGATTCCGACCGACAGGGGTCTGGAAATCATCCTTTAAAGCGAGAGCGAACTGACCAACTCTCTCATTGACTGTGTGTTATAAATAAATAGTCTTAAAATATACCTTCTGAGATAACTATTAACAATACAGTGTATAAATTATCCTATAATTTAATTAGTACTTGGAAACAAATGTTTTGATGGGAAAAGTATACATGTACATGTATGTTTTGCTATTTGGTAAAATGATTATTGCTGTGTGAATTGATTGAGCAATGAAAAAGTGTGATATTATTCAATTTGGCCTGTTTTTTAAAACTACAGTGCTCAAGATGTTGCATTATGGGTTAGGAATCAGGGCAGAATTGAGTAGTTGAGGACTAGAGATGGCTCCTGGTTCGTATTGGTTTTAATGATTCAATGTCTCAAAATTTTAAGTAAAACAATGTTAGCAGCAAATTTTGCGAGATTTGGTGTGGAGACTTTCAGAAAGTGAACCTAATTTTCCATCAAATATAATTGCCATTATTCAATAACTGGGTGTTTGGATGATTCTTCAACCAAACTTGCTTTTTAAAATTCTATTTCTCTCTTTCTTTGGTGAAATATGAATATATTTTTTATTCATTTCTTGACACGTTCCTGAAGAATTTCACCCGGAAAAAAAATGGGGGTGTTTTTTGTTTGTTTGTTTTTCACAATATTCATACAGTGTATCTAGATTTAGTTAAACAAAATTTATTGAAAAACCTATTCCCTGATATTGATAAATATAAGGGCTTAAATTTAGGGTCAATATCTATTGCAAAATGAAGAAAAACCTTGGAGAAAAACCAATGGACCAAGTTGTAAAACCTGCCCAACACATTCCCACTTGCATTACAAGGTCAATAACATATTGACATCGTCCTATGAGTGAATAAAACTTAATATCATTGATTGAATTCTCTTACATTGGATGTAATTCCCTCTCCGTGGACCAGTGAAATTTCTTGATAAATCTTTGTCAGATGCTCGTGCATGGAGCATTGGAGGTCTCGCTTTTTCTGATTTTTTTTTCTTCATTTCAGCAAAGCGCAGAGTGTGCGAACAATCAATCGGTATAAAATTTTCAAATCACGATATCATCAAAACCCTTTGGAAAGTCAAACGAATAAGTGAACTAAACTTAGATCTAGACCTAGATCTAAAATAAGTTTTGTTTGGGAATTCAGAGTTTAGATTTTTCCCTTTATTTTCATTGATTTTGTGTGAAATATGAAAGAATGTTGATTGATCATGTTGAATAATATAAGTAGGCCCCTATCGTGTTATCCGATATCATTTTTTAAAATTCACTTTAAAAGTTTTATTTGCACAAAAAAAAAAAAAGACTTTGATTAAATTCATAGTTAGCATGGGTAGGATTAACTATACACAGCCCCGTTGCCGAAGGCGACGGGGCTGTACTTCCACCACCCCTATTTACAGCGTAACTTTCAGTGATGATGAGCGCAAAGTGAATTATACTGGTCAATTTAATCAATCTAATGTTGAAATGTTGTTGTAAGGTTTCTATGTTTCACGCGTAACAACGACTAAAAATGCAAGTATATAAGAGCTTCTTGACTTACCAACTTGAATTTTCCGTTGGCCTTGTCTCTTCTCATAATGTTGGTGCCATCGCTGCCATTTTCTATGACGTCATTTTACTGTGCGAAGACGTATGGCGAAGACAACGCACGCACGGAGAAATATACGTTGATGGACTCAATTTTCCTGTATTTTTCTACATTATTAGTTGATTACTTCATGTGAAACATTCGCAGATGTCACCAATTCGAGGAAAAACTTCAAAGAATTGACTCAATGTGAGTATGAATTCAAATAAGGTATTTTTTACCACGAAATTTGTGGTCATGTATAGATATTTTCAAAACTTCGCCAAATATGTCAACTGGTTCGTCAGTTCCCGTCGCTTCGCGACGGGGGCTGGTCGGTTTAGGGTAGGATATGATGATAGTCATTTATTCATACGTCATTTGTCCATTTGCAATCTTCTGTTTTTCTTTTAACACAAGTAGGCTCTTCTATAGTTATTCCAAGGTGGTTTGAGACAATTCTGTCAAAAATAAAAGATATTAAAATTTTGGAACTTGGTAATTGCAACATCAACTGTCAACAACACTGCGTGCGATATCGACAACGACACTACACTCGCTCGCGCTCGCCCACTTCATAATCATACGTCAACAAACACACTGCACTCACTCGATTCATTCATTCACACACTGCGTGAATGCCGATACGACAAATTCCAAAAAGGGATTTAATAAAACAAGAGCAAGGACAAGTTTTTAATGAAATATTCTCCTTCTTAAAATATTTAGCCAATACTTACTCGTCATAATGAATATGAATTTCCAACAATTTGCTTCTAATTCGAGTTTACGGAGAACCTTTCCTTCGGCTTCAATGTGTTTCCTTTTTTTCTTCAATTCGCTGACGTTTGCTTTCTTCAAATAGAGAGGGCGTCCTACATGTGCTTTTATGTATCAAATTAGGAATACCTGCCGCTTTTTTTTAGGGTGGGGGGGGGGCACAAATTTTATTTCTGGGGAGTGGTCTCAATAATCTCGGGAAGATTAGTATACCCAACATTTTCTTTTTTCCATGTTGGTACTCGTATCAAAAGTGATATCATTACTTGCGTATAGTTACTTTCAGGAACCTACCCAAATCCCATGGGTCAAACGAGCAAGTTCAAAACTGATGCTCCGAGCCCCCTCGAAAGCTAATATTTTTTTTAACATAAATTGCCAACGATGTTGCATTTATATATTTTGATCATACCGGCAGCCCTCTTAGAATGACATATTTATTTTCATTAAAAGGTATTTATAAGCATGGAATAATTATTTTGCTCAATGCTTTAAAAATTTATTTTAAGGATGTTTTGTTTTCAGATCATCATTTTACAAAAAAACCAAAACAAAACAAAACAAAACAACAACCCCCCCCTAAAAAAAAAAACGAATAAATAAAAACAACAAAAACAAAAACGCTCGCCTCAGTGTGATCATTTGGGAAGAAGAGCAAAATTGTTACTGAAGTATATAAAATTATAATAGAATATGTTTTATTATCGAGACCCCCCCCCCCCCAAAAAAAAAAAGACAAGAAGAATGACAAATCATAAATAACCATTTGTTGTTGACCCGGATGAACGACCAATTCCTATCCCTATCATGACTGTTGTTTTAACAATAATTTGTTAAACCTACTCCCCTCCCCCAGGCTCCACCTAATGAAATCCCGATTCTTCGTTTGTCATCATTTTCATTAAATTAAAACTTTTAATAAATGAACATTTTAAAACTTGTCTTTAATCAGTCAAAATGTCGTATTTGAAGTGCGCATTATGCAGGGAAGTATAGTATATTACCAAAGAAAATTTGGAATAACGAACCCCATTCAATTTTAAAGCCGACGAACAATATTTCATTTTTTGGAACAACAAACTTTCAGACCATTGCAAACTTTTAAACAAACAAACGAACCTTATTTGATGTAGATACAACTTATTGGATTTCGTGTTATGACGTCAGAAGCGGTGTTTTGGTTTTCCTTCTGTGTCTAGGCCGTGGAGGGCGTTTACGAAATTAGCGAAGCCATAACTATCGCTATGTTTGATGTGATGAATTAATTGAAAGTCGACTGTTATTTTTGGTTTTCCGAGACAGCCCAATGTTGTTGAACCGTGTCTTGTTCACTCACAACGGTATCATCACAAGGGTCTCAAGTTTGTCAACAGTTAGACTTTCATGTATTTAACGTCAACGTCGCTACATTTTAGTTTAGGCGAACAAACAAACAAATAGGGTAGGACGATACGTACGATATTCATTTTCGGACCAACGAACCATTTTTATTTTTTGAACAAAGTATCTTTGGACTAATGCGTCGGACAAACGAGCTGTATACAATCACCAAAGGAAACCCCCACTATAACATAGAACCCGTTCATTTATGCCTCTGCTACTATAGGTTTTCCAGGCCAATTTCATTGTTTTGTCAATCAATTGCATATTAGAGTCGTTCATTTTCGGAAAAAACGCTGATGCATCGAAATGTTGCTAGTCAGAATCGTTTTCAATCATAAAAATTAACGATTGTTGTGATCGATTTCGTATTTGCGCATTCTACTTCACATAAAAGGCATATACACTCGGCAATAACTATTCAAATTCGTCTTCATCCTGTCGACATTTCATTCCGTACAGGCGCGGATCCAGGGAGGGGGGGGGGGGGGGGGGGGGGGGCTGAAGGTGCTAGAGCACCCGTAAGAGTAAGATTGGGAAATCAGCATACCTTTTGTACTGTAGACATTTTTTAGGCACGCCCGTAAAATGTTTATGGTAATAATTTTTTTTTTTTTTTTTTTTTTTTTTTTTTTTGCTTGTCAGTTGTTGTTTCGGCGACGGGAACGATGACGTCACCCTACCCCTACATAAGTATGTTTGATTGTGTAAACGGCCTAAGGCCCAAAAAATTTCAACACCTAACCTACACACACACACCCACACATACACCACAATTATGACTAGCAAGAGACACACACACGCCCACACAACACACACGTACTTTACAACCACACACAAGACCACACACACACATCATTCGCACACACAACACCGACACACACACACGACACACACACCACACCAAGCACGCAACACACACACACACACGCACACACACAACACACCACACCAAAACTACCAAAAACTTTACCAGCCCTTTTACTGAAGAGACATGGGCCAGTCGATATGTATGAATCAAAGTATTGAAACCGCTGAAGAATTTACGACCTACCCGCCCCCCCCCAAAAAAAAAAAGAAAGAAAGAAAAAAAAAGAAAAAAAAGCGGAGAGTAAAAATGTGGGTGCATGTTGTAATGGAGTCTGGGGCTGTACTGCCCTCTCGAGAAAAAAAAGAAAAAAAAATGGGGGGGGAGGGCATGGTCTAATCGCCTAATCTCCCACCAATAAGCCATATACTCCATTGCACCCATAAACAGTACATTGTTCGTGCGATAATTGTTTTAGCCTTTGGGCTCCATCAACATCATTTTTTATACCGGTCCATAAATTATTTTCATAAAGACGTTTGTCCAATTTTTAACTTTTTTAAAGTCCTGACTACATTTCAGTGTACCTCCCTCCCACCTCCCTAGCAATTGCCAATGTGAAAAAGAAAACGACTATTTTGTTTTTGTTTCTAATTTACGGGGCAAGACAAGACAAAAAAAAAGAAAAGAAAAGAAAAGACAATGAAGATGAAAAAAAAGAACATGAAGAAGAAGAAGAAAAAGAAGAAAGAAAGAGAGAGAGAGAGAGAGAGAGAGAGAGAGAGAGAGAGAGAGAGAGAGAGAGAGAGAGAGAGAGAGAGAGAGAGAGAGAGAGAGAGAGAGAGAGAGAGAGAGAGAGAGAGAGAGAGAGAATGAGAGATAGAGACAGAAGAAAATAAGCCTATGTCTGATACATTGAAAGTTATACCGCGATGATAATTATTTACAAAATAATTTGTAGGACTATTCATGTAAGGATATATATAAAAAAAAGAGATATATTTTCATTTTTAACCTCGATAGATTAATCACAGTTATAACTGAATTCACTCAAAGATATTCCTATAACTAACAATATAATACTCAGTGGGATAGGTAATGAAGCGAGTGGATGATCACGGGGGGAATCCCCCAAAAAAGTTGAAGCCGGCTCTCGATATTCTTAAATCAAACATTTTTTGTTTATAATATTGTGAGTCTTAAAGTATACATATTCTAAAAATACAATCAATATTTAATAAATTAAATTATATATATTTAAACATCTTTATGGACTTAAATACTAATTTATATCAAGTTTCGGTTACGTTGATTAGTTAAATCTACATTTAATTATTCAAAATGTCTGAAGAAAAGCTGCGTGGGTAAAATCCTCCATTTCAAAGTTCACGCATTGTGCGATCTATATACCCGCGAACGCATAGGGCAGAGTCCAATACATACAACACACGTGGCGAATATCCATACTTCATCTATTGCAGCTACATTGTGTGCAAAGCCTTTTCTAATTTCCATCTTGGTTTAGCTGAGAAAATCATTTGTTTGTAGGAAAACAACTTCCAGTATCAGTCACAAATATGCCTAAACGTAAGAGTAAGGAGGCCCTCCCTTCAAGCAGTGGCTCAGAATCAGACGAGGTAAGCAGATTTAAACTCATGACACAATCAACATGATCAATGTCAATGACAATCACAATGTGAATGTTCATTTTTATTTTTATTTTTTTTCTTCCATTCATTCAAACTTCAAAGAATCAAAGTTTGTTCTTGACAATTACATTTTGTCATAGCAAAGGCCACACAAGTTTAAAATTATTTTATGCTAAAAGTGCAGTGAGAAGTTCAAGATTATTTTCAGGCATGATTTGAGACTGTTCGGGTACTTTTAATTTTTATGTGGAAGTACCTACTCTGGGTGGCAGTTTTTGCATCTCGGTCCATCAATTTTTCCCCAAGATTTTTCTATTTTTTGTAATAGATATCAACTCTAAAGCCCTCCTATATTTCTATGTAGTTATATTTATCAGAGAATAAATTTGAGTTCACTACCATAAAACAAAAATTTAATAAAAAACACTCCAGATTTTTCCCGATGCAGTGGAAAAATGCATGGGAACGTGATATAGTCTTCACACTCAAGTTCACAACAGTCCCGACATGGCTTTGCTGCCAGCGTGGCTAGATCTACATATCTAGATTGGACTAGAGATAGAGAGTCTAGTGAGAATTCGGTCTAAAGAAAAGAACTCTACATGTAGTTAGGCCTGTCTAAAGTTATTTCATAATTTGTTGGCCAAATTTGTAAACTGAAATAATCGAAAAAACAGTAACTGTTTAAAATTTGCGCGTGAAATATATAGCACTTTCACTCATTCGGTCATATTTAGATTTATTATAATAGAGAGATATCATTACTAACCTTATTCAAAAGCCAAAGAATGAACTGGCTCTCTTTCAAATTAAACTCTTTTGTTTTCCATGATTCAAGATTAGACAGAGATTGTGGAATTTTCTTTCAGAAAGAGAGAGAGAGAGAGAGAGTTGTCATCATCGTATAAGATTTCATTTTATAAATTGGGTCAGGTATTGCAAGAAGGTGATCTGATATCATGGTTCATATCAATTTTCAATCTTGACAATTCTGTCCAGTAGTGGAAGTACATTCTAAATCATTGTTAGATTTCAGATGATAAGGTCAGTGCTAATAAATCTAAGCTGATTATAATTGAAAAATTGCTCATAATTATAATTTATAAGCCTAAAGTGAAACTTTATACTTGAAACAATATTCAGCTGAGCTAGCCGTTCTTTTTTAGCCTCATGTGAAATATTTAACCAATGAAAGGTGAATGAATTTCTTTGGCAATGGCCTCAGATTCCTATGAGTAATCCTATCTAACAAACACTATTTTAAAAGTTTGTGTGGGTGTACATAAAAAAGAAAGCTGTGGGACCAGGGGTAACAGGGTTCTAGGAGAACTAAGCTACAATGTAAACCTTGCACTCTTTACTTTCTTGTTCTCATGACAGCCAAAGAAGTCAAAGAAGCCTGCAGCAAAGAAACCTGCCAAGAAGTCATCTGATGAAAATGACGTTTCAAACATGTTTCCTGTAAGTTATCCCTTTCCCCAGCATACTGGTTGAAAATATCACTTTTAATTTTAATTGTCGAAAATATTACTGAACATGCTTGGTGATACTGTACTTTAAAACAAAAAATTGTAAATTTAAACTGTTACTGTCATGGAAGTTGCATACTACGAGATTTATGTCAATATTTTTTGTCAGAACATTCAATATTGCACAATTCATTCATAACACCAAATGATTTAGAATGATCATCAGAATTTAGTTAAATTTATGTATTGACACTTCTGTCTCATTTTTATGGTTTTCATGATTTTCAGTATCTACTTTCTGTTGAAATTGTAAAGCAAATTCCTATCTTTGCAGCTTTCCAAACAGCGGTTTGTGAATGTGAGAGATTTCCGTGGGAAAGTCTTGGTTGATATCAGAGAGTACTACGAGCCAGAGGTTGGGGATCTTAGACCTGGAAAGAAAGGTATTATTATTATTCAAGAACTGCACAACAAAACTGTTGAAGATCAGACTTATCAGTCTTAAGCCCCTTTCAGATTGGCACTCAAACAAAGGATGTCCTCTGGAGGTTACCCTTTGTTCACCCCCTGTTACCTTTAATTTGAAAGTAACTGGAAAAAGACACCCGGGTGTACACGGAACGAACACAGCATGAACACGAGGTAAAATGCAGCCTAGACGGTCAAGGGTGTGTCTGGAGTGACATCCAGTGTTCACCCTCTTTTGTTTATGGGCAATCTGAATTGCCTCTGTACGTACACACACACACCGAGTGCATCCCAGATTTGAGTACCGGTAGTGAACTGAAAGGGTGGCATGATCTTACCCTGTTTTTTGATAAGGATCACACTCTGTGTTTCAGTCTGATGTGTCCTCCGGAGGACATTCCGTGTATGGCAATCTTAAAAAGGGCTTTAGTGGGAAAATGACGTGGGCTGATCCTGGAGGGGGGCACAACGGGCATTCACCCCACCCCCCCACCCCCCCCATGATTTCAAATCTTGAGTGAATTGCCTGCTAAGATGTAGGTGTATATTTTTAAACTACTGACAGGTGCACTCGTAGTTCATTTAATTATAACTTGATTATAAAAGAGAATACCCTGGTGCTCTCAGCTTAGCCTTTTGTAGCCATATTTTCTAGACCATGGTTTTAGATTGAACAAAGGCCCATGTATACTTTTTTTTAATATAATGTAACCTTTTAGAGGGCTGTTTTATGACTGAGTTTGTAAATGGCCATCGCCACATTCTTTAGTATTATACACTTCTCTGTATTTTTCTGATTGTCCTCAAACCCTTTTATCTTTGTTTTTTGTTAAAGATCACATTATTTTGACTGTGGATTTTAAATGGAAAGTGGCAGTTGAAAACGTATATTTGTCCAATATCCACAATCAAAATCATGGTTGTATGATCATTGTATGTCTGTTAAATCTGCTTGTTTATAACAATGATTCTTTTTGTTATACTCCATGTTAGTGTTGTAACATGTCAAACCACACACAAATAAATAAGATTTTAAAAAAATTAATAGAAAAACACTTTCAAACTTTAAAACATTAATAGAAATACACAGATAGTAAAGATTTCCTTTCCATTGTTTTTAGTACTCCCTCTATTATCAGATATCCTACTTCTTTTGTTTTCCTTATTTCTTACTCTCTTTACTTACTCATGTAGTCTCTTATTTTTTGTTTAAACACTGGTAAAATCCAAATTTCTATGGAACTGTGTTTACAAAAACCTAATAAAATATGTATTGTATCTTGTGTATTTGTAACTAGGAATCAGTTTGACGGTGGATCAGTGGAGGAAACTAGCAAACCAAATTGATGACATCAACGACAGGATCGAGGAAATGTAGAGTATTTCATTCAAGCCCAGTTGTAATCACTATAGTAATTTCCTATAATATTTTTGTCTGCTTTGATGGACACTAAACTAATATTTAAGCACTAAATTGGAATGATGATGCATAAAATCAGGACATGAAGCACATTAGTTTTTAATGACCACAGCTTCCTCTAAGTTCACCAAGCACATTATAGAATCGGGACTGAATAGATGTCTTCCTGTTATTATCAGCCTATAATGTAATTCCCTATAATTTTATATATTTGAAGACACCCTGCGATTATAGGAGATACATTTATGTTACCATTATTGATTAAAATATTTTTCTGTCAATATACACCTACTTGTATAAGTTACAAAGCATTAAAAGATTTAGCTTTAAACTGTTTATATTTTGTAAGTATTATCAAATTGTTAATCCGGCAATCAAAATTGATCCTTATAAAGGGTTTCCCCCATTTGAAACATTAGGATAATTAAAATTCATTGTTTAGCAGCTATAAAACTCCTTATTATTTTAAGTGCAATAATCATAATTTCAAGACAGATACAGCTCTATAATGGATTCTATGTCCTGTAATATAAAAGATATGATCAATTTTAAATTTTTTAAACTGAGTACTAAGAGTTAAAGGAAACCAATACCCAAGGAAATAATCACTTTTATATGAACGAGTATAATGAGAGGAGCCATTTAAAAAAAAAAAATCATCAAAATCGGTTATAAAATAAGAGAGTAATGGAAGTTTGAAATGTCTTGTTTTACCTTCTATGGGGATCCTTAAGTTGGCAACATCAGCTTCAAAATGGCCAATTTTATGGACAACTCTCCATTTGTTTTGTACATAAATTTTCAGATTGTCCCCATTTTCTTTCAAGATATGTCTTATTTACTTCTGACCTCAACGTATGTCATGGGAAAATATATTTCACACAACATACGTTGAGCTCAGATGGAGATAAGATATATTTTAAAAGAAAATTGGGAAAATCTGAATATTTGTGTACAAAACAAATGGAGAGTTGTCCATAAAATCAGCTATTTTGAAGCCGATGTTGCCAATTTGAGGATCCCCATAGAAGGTAAAACAAGACATTTTAAACCTCCATAACTCTCTTATTTTATAACCGATTTTGATGAAACCTTTTTTTTTTAATTGCTCGTCTCATTGTACTCTTTTATATAAAAGTGATTATTTCCTTGGATATTGGTCCCCTTTAAAATCGATCACAAGATTTGTCATATTTCTCTTA